>JAJJWW010006152.1:0-600000 GCA_023531295.1 Papaver armeniacum | reverse complement strand
CCAAACACATGCCACCTTGCCAACTTTCCATGTTTTCTTCCTTTTAGCGACATTAACTCTTTACTGGAGAGGATGTGCTTGGTAGGAACTTGTATGCAGTCAAAATATGTTATTTTGTCAATTCTTTGCTTGTGTGTGGGCATTTATTCAAATGCTATTCTCAGATTTATACGAGATATGCTGAGCAAACTTTTTACTCTACCATTATTGTTTGTTTAACTATCTGGGCTTTGTATAATATTGCTTGGTAATGGAAACTTCTCATTTCTTTTTTCCTGAGTGTGCGCGTATAGGCCACTTTTGGTTATATTCGTTGATTTGTTGGATCCTCGATTAATATTGTTTATGAAATGTGTTTTCTCATTTTCTGGTTTGATGAACATTATGCTTAGGGATATTTTGACTTTGGTCACACAAAAGTGACCAGAATTGCGTTTGGGTCACGGAGAAATTTTAATTAGAGTTTGGGTCACATGACTGCCGTTGACTGCGTTGACAGTTAAAAAAGTTAATGAAACAGTTAAATTACCAAATAAATATCATATTTCCATTTATTTACTAACACGGCCATTGTAACTTCTGTTTGACACCGGTGAAAAAGGGCCCCTAGTCTGAGTTCTCTCTCTCGTTTCTCCTGCTACTTTAACTTCTCTAGGTTCTCTCTCGTTCATCATCGCCTCCATCATCTTCGAATGATTTGGTAGAGAAAATTCAAATTTTAATTATCAAAACCCCCAAAATTCTCAAAACCCAAAATTGTTCTAGGGTTCTCTCTTCTTTAATCAGATCCAAATCATGATTTTTACATGAAGGGAAGACCTAGGAATGGATTAGGGTTTTTCAATTCACGATCTGAAACTTGAAATTGAGGTTTTCGGTTGAAGTATTAGGACCTTAGGAATCAAGGGTTTTGTATACGTAGCTTGTAATGAAGATTGGTAAAGGTTTTGGGTGGTTGTTTCTGCCGAAAGAAATTGATGATGAATGGATGTGATACGAAGTAATTTTGGAGTCTGTTGATGTTTAGGGAACTTGGGTTTACTGTGAATTCGAAGTTGCAGGAATTATAGAGCTACAAAGGATGTTTCTTCAACTCTCAACAATAGCACCAGTTTGTGCTTAATAAATGTTCGATAAAATGCCTGAACCACAGGTCATGCAATTAGCTCCCTCCCTTCTCTTTCTGCTGCTCTGGTCAATCAATTTGTTTCTTGAAATTGAATGGACCTTACAAGTGGTATACCCTGCCTGTATAATCTTCTTCGCTCTTCTAAGTGGAATATTTGTTGTTCCATATTTTTGGTTCTTTACAAGCTTAGTTTTGGTTCAAATTGTCTATTTCCGTGTAAACCATTGTTATGCTGGAATGTTCTAACAGTAGTGGTACTAGTTCATGTACACTTTTTGTACTTATACAGAAATTGTGTGTGTATATATGTTACCGCTTTTTTCCGACTAGTACATGGCCTTAATGCGAGAAAGTGATAATTGGTTTCTCTGTTCACTTGGATTTAGTGCTTTTATGTTCATATTTACCGGAGGAGTACATCTTCGTCGGAGGAAGAGATACAGAGTTGGAGATAGAGGTGAGTGAGGTGGGATGACACATGGTAACGGCAGCTAACGGAGTTAAAAATATTGAAATTAATTTTAAAAAATAAATAATTAGATAACTGTCAAAACGGTCAACCACGGTCATGTGACCCAAACTCTAATTAAAATTTCTCCGTGACCCAAACGCAACTCTGGTCACTTTTGTGTGACCCAAAGTTAAAATATCCCTTATGCTTATATTATCCATTTGCATATTCCCGGAAACTTTCCCAACAGTTTTACAATCTCTGGGCTTTATCGCACAGTATTCACAATTATTTTGACTAGTTTAAGGTTGATTCTCCATTAATCTTCCGTTCTTCTACCATTTTTATTCTATGAAGCACGGATACTTCAAAATTGGTGACGTATCCGTATCGGCGCCGTATCAGTATCAGATTCTTGGGGATACCTGGGGATACGTATCAGATACTCCATTTAAAGTGTCACATTTTTTAAATTACAAAAAGGGTAGGGGATACTCTGGGATACCTCTCAGATACTCTATAAGGGGATACTTCCTATAATCTAACATTTTTTTCTATACAAATCTATATATTTATAAATTTATACATAAAATCTAAAATTCTAAATATTTATAGTTATTTGTAATCATGATCATACTGAATAATTATATCTAAACATAATAACTTGTTGACTATAAAGAAAAAAGACTTGGTATTTATTTTTATGGTGCTTAAAAAAAAATGGTGCTAGAAAAATTTAAGGCTTATTGGGCAGTCATGTTTTTCATGTTGTTTTAGAGAGAAATCGGAGTACATATGATTTTATCCATTCAATTAACAGAAGTAAGACTGAAACCCAAAATGCTGAAAATTTAATATTTGCTCACTTTAATAATCAAAATAGCATCTATCGGATTTTTTTATTTTATGATTTTTAGTAGAGTGAATTATTATTATATTAAATATTTTTTTGATAAATACACGTATCCCATATCCCCATTTTATGAAAATTGACGAATACCCGTATCAGTGTCACCGTATCAGTATCCCCGTATCAGTATCGGTGCATCATAGTTTTTATTGCATTGCAGTACCGATTTCTTGGCATGCAACCAGATAGTTCAACTGTGACAGCCGAATTTTTTTTCTTCTCAATAGACTTTGATTGCTAATTTGGTGATGCTATACGGGCATCTATTTCTGCGGCTAACTTAAAGACACTTAGTTTTGTCCAGGTAAAAGAACACAATGAGGTATATGATTACAAGTGGATTATCATTTATTTTCCGTATCAAACTTAAAAGACACAAATCTCTTGAAAGTTACTGGCCATTCATTTTTGGTAGGATAATTTCCAATTGGAGGATCTTTTTGTTCAATGCCGTGTAAAAGTGCTAGATTTTGCTTCAATCCTATAAATATGAATGCAATCTTGGAGATTTTAATGCAGTACAAATTACTTCACCTTTCATTAGAAGACCAAGTGACGAGGTGACATTAAACCTTTCACCTTTCACCTTTCACCTTATTCATACTATTAAGCAAAAAAAGAAAGGGAAGGTGGGATACGCCGTCATTAAACTGGACATGTCTAAGGCATATGACAGACTAGAATGGTCTTTTGTGGCCAAAGTCATGTCCAAATTGGGGTTCCACCCAAAATGGATAAGACTCATTATGAATTGCCTAAGTTCTGTATCTTATTATATTATTCTTAATGGCAGTCCAATGGGAAACTTCCATCCTGAAAGAGGGTTAAGACAGGGAGATCCCATGTCCCCTTATCTTTATATCATTCGCACCGAGGCTTTATCAACTTATATTAAACATCTAGAGGATTCAAAACTAGTGCATGGTATCAAATGTGCTAGTTCTGTCCTCCAATTAGCCACTTGTTGTTTGCAGATGATAGCTTGTTATGCACTAGAGCTACTATCCCTGAATTCCATTCAATAAAAGACTACCTGCAAAAGTATTGCAATGCAAGTGGTCAACAAATAAACTTTGAAAAGTCTGGATTGTTTTTTAGCAGTAAGGTACATCCGAAGCATATAAGAATTCTCGCAAAAATACTCAACATCTCCAATCTTAGCCTTGGAGAGAAGTATTTGGGTGCCCCAATTATATTCCTAAGATCCAAAACCTAGACTCATTTACCGCTTCTTAAAGCTGTTGAGAAGAGAGTTAATGGCTGGCTAGTCCAATTTCTGTCCCAAGCTGGAAAAACCACTTTGGTAAGGCATGTAGGCCAAGCCATGTCACTTTATCAAATGGCAATATTCTTAATTCCAAAGAATATATGTCATAAAATTGACTCTCATTTGAACAAGTACTGGTGGGGTGAAGACCCTAACTCTAAAAAGAAAAAACTACATCTGATTGCTTTGGAGAACCTTTGCAAGTCAAAAGAGGAAGGGGGTCTTGGGTTTAGAACCAGTGAGACAAATAACTTGGCCATGATGGCAAGAAGTGTTTGGAGACTGGTGGAAAACCCAGATTCCCTACTTGGACAGGTGTTGAAAGCAAAATATTACCCCAATATGGATGTGCTTAATTCTAAGTGCCCTGAAAAAGCCACCTGGGCTTGGAAGTGTCTCCACCGTACCATGAGTAAGATTAAGCCCTTTATCTCATGGGTGGTGGGGGAAGGAAATTTTATTGACCCTTGGTGTGACAATTGGATCCCTGGAAAAGGGACTGCTACACCAAAAACTAATACTAGTCCTGATAAAAATCTTAGAGTCAGTGATTTGATTAATCATGATTCTAGAACTTGGGATACAACAAAGTTAAGTGTTGTTTTTGATCAACCCTTGAAAGAGGAAATTGAACAAATCCCTCTCAGTATTGTACCCTCTAGAGATAGAAGTGTGTGGATACCATCTAAGGATGGTAACTTCAATACTAAATCTGCCTATTCTGCCCTAAATGTCAGTGGAGATAATTCTAACTCTGATTTATGGATGGCTGTGTGGAAGTGCAAACTACCTGCAAGAATTCAACTCTTTGTTTGGAAAGCTTTGAATGGAGCTCTTCCAGTTAGAGAAATTCTTCACAAACGTATTCATATATCTGATTATAGTTGTCCAACATGCAAATTTAAATTTGAAACAATCATGCACACCCTGGTAACCTGCAATTGCCTTACTAGAATATGGAGACTTGGAAATGTACAAACAAACCAGTTTCAAAATTTCACTTTTCACCAATGGGTTAGATTTTGGCTTCAGCTCCATCCTTATAAAGATGCGTCTGATAGAGCCGATAAATTCCCACTAATTGTGTGCTTGATGTGGTCCATCTGGACTAACCGGAATGATTTAGTTCATAATGAGAAATCGGAAGAACCGGCTGCGGTTTTAGCAAGAGCAGAGTCAATGATGCTGAGCTATATTAAAACCCCATCGCTTCAGAGAATATCTGCAATCTCTTCACCGCAACTAGATTCATCTTGGGTGGTCCCACCTAAGGATTGGACAAAAATAAATACTGATGGTGCTTGGAACCCAAACTCTCCGAATGGAGGAATGGGTTTCATTCTTAGAGATTCAAACCATACATTTATTTATGCTCAGTCAACTTACTTGGTATGTTTCTCTGCAGAAGAAGCAGAGACTCGAGCAATCAGAGATGCCTTGATGGTGGCTTTGGAAAAAAGGCTTGATAGAATCATTGTTGAGAGCGACGCTTTTGCTATTTTGGAACAAATAAACAAGAAGACCTTCATGGGAAATCAGAGAACCCACTGTCTGTTACATGACATTAAAACCTTAATTATCAAGTTTAAGTTTATCTCATTTGTTTTTGTTAAACTTGTTGCAAATGGAGTTGCTCACGATCTAGCTCAATGGGCTAAAACTAATGTAAGCCATATGGCTTGGTCTGTGCCCCTTTTTGGCTCCTACCTTCTTTATGTAAGGATCATAGGGATGGCAATGTGTAATTTCTCGGTCTATTGCTTATTAAAAAAATAAAAAAAGTGATGAGGTGACAAAATAAACGACCCCTCAAATGCAGTAGACAGAGTGACAGACACCCAAAGTTGTACCGACATAAAAAGCTACCTTGTGATTCAATCGATGGAGGGATGACCAAAGTCTATTTTGTAGGCCGAAGAGTGATCCTTAACTCATAATCCCAAAATTTACTATGCGCCGCCCGATACCTAAGGAAGGTACGAGACATTAATTATAAAAATGTCAGTTCAACTTCCACCAAGTATTAGAATTGGATGCATTTTGTTAACCATAGCTAAATAAGATGCTGGAGTCGAAAGAAGAGCATAGGGGAAGGAATAAGTGCATTAAAGATAAGCTAAGCAACTCACACAAACACTAAGTAAAACCGGTACGATGTAAAATGTATCTAGTGGATTCAAGCAAAAAATGTGAAGGTACTTATGAGTTATGACCGATGGAATATCAATCCTTTTTTATAATCAACCAAATAGTATTTCATTCCGCTAAAAAGAAAATTTGATAATCAACCATTAATTTGAACAAGTCACTTTTTTGGATGTTACATGGGAGTAGTCGACTCAGGAGGACAACAAAAATGTATGTACGGTATGGTATTCTGGAGACCCACGCGATTATGTACTTATCCTTGGATGTTACATGCGAAGATGGCCAAGGCCAAGAGAAACAGCAAAATCTTTTATATGCACGGCATAAAGGGGGGACTCGTACCTAGCCATAATCCAACTTTTTTAATCTTGTTGGGCCCTCGAATAAAGAAATTTTTTCCAATTTCTAAATTATTTATTTATTTTTGCAAGTTTTTTCCAACTTTTAAATTAGTTTATGGTACTTGAATAAACCGTTTAAATTTCCTTGTAATTGCCATCAAATTGTAATCTGGAAAGATATCAGTAATAATTGTCTTTGTTTTTGATGTAAATTTTTAGTAGCGTATTTTCATGTTTTTATTGTAATGGTTTTATGTAATAAAAATAATTGTAATGGCAAGAAAATCATTAATGTCGTTTTGGTTAATTGTACTAGTAGTGTATTGGCTTAAAGTAAAAAGTAATATATACAATTCTACTAGGTTTTGTTTTTGTTTTTAATAGATGAAACAGGGATCATCCTTGAGTTACATGACCAAAATGTTATCTCTTGCCCTTGTTTGATAAGTTGGCAAAAAGGAGTTCAGGGCCTGGCAGTCCCATAGATAGAGTAACAATAAAGATGAAGACATTTTGCCGTGAGCATACAATCTAAAGAGTTTCCTGATTCAGAATTAAACTCATGATACCGATACTATTGATACATAAAATCAGGTTTTTCGAGTTTCCTCCACGCAGTTTAATTCTATCTCTTCTGTAGCAAGATATCTGGCGCGGAATTGCTTCCAAAAATTTTCCATTGTCATTTTTGATCTGCACATTAGGATAATTCAGCTGAAGAAGACATTGGATAGTAGTATAAGCCGCTTGCTCCTCGATATCTTCTCCCTCTATTGTTGTTGCTGAGAAGGTCCCTCCACAAAGAAAAGCCCATGTATCACCAAAGTTGATTAAAGCTACATCAACAAAATTGGTGTTTCTAGAGTTAATCATAGCAACATTTATTCTTGTGGTGAACATATTTGGCTTATTTGAGATCCTAAAGGAGCTAATGACAATATCATGAGTATTGTCAAAGTTATACTAAGTATTCCTATTGTTGTTAATTATGGTTATAATCAAATCAACAGTTCTACTTGTATGTAACTTTTTCTTTTGAAAAACCCAATCGCATCTTGCTTTCCAAATTCCCCATAAGACAGTAGTAAGAATCTCAGGCCAATCATCATATCTATCATACTCATGGTTGTTACTGCTATTCCAGGTTGAGAACCATATGTGAAAATCTAAATTATCAGAATGCTAGAGAGTAGTATCTATATGAAGACAATTATAAACAGAGATAGCTAATTCACAATGCATAAAAGAGATGAGTAAGAGTTTTCTCCTTCTTCCACACGATTGGGGCAATATTGTTTACTGTTTGAATTTTTGTCTGATTCTCTCATTCAAAGAGAGAATAGACTGCACACACTTCCAGATGAAAGTTTTGATCCTTGGTGCCACTTTCATACTCCAGATGTTCTGCCACATTTTCTTTGTCTGATGATTGGTCGTGTTATCCCTTCTTATTAGCTGACTGTAGATAGAGTTGGTGGTGAATTTTCCTTTGGGTTCCAACTTCCATACCATCTGATCCTCTTATACGCCCCTTATTTCTATTGCTTTGATATTTGAAATGCTTTGTTCCTCGAAGTATAGCTGCAACTTCCTTTCACTTCAGATTTTCGAATGTTGATTATCTTCCATTCACTCACTTAGTTGTTGTTCCCATTTTGAGGATAAAGTAATGCCTTGAGGACACCAGGCATCCTCCCAGATTCTTATGTTGTTCGTATTTCCCGTTTTCCAAACTATGTTATCTCTTATAAGGTTTGCCTCTTTGAAAATATTTTTCCAAACCCATGAAGCAGAATCATGGAACTTATAACTTTGGTGGAGATAAAGTACTTGTGCTTAAACACTTGAGAACATAAAACTTTTGGCTCATTCAACAGTCTCCAGCTTACCTTAGCTCCTCGGTATGCACATATCAGTCCAACCTTTAAATCAGGGGTGGTCAATTTATTTTTTTAATGAAAACTCCATTTCATTATCTCAATTGTGATAAAAATAAATACGTTAGAGTACCTGAACTAAGAAACATGAGCAACAACCCAGGTAACCCACCCCTACCTCCATCCCTGATCACAATCCAATACTCCGTCATTTCAGATAACTTCGTCACTTTCTGGACACCCATCTTAGGCTTAATTTGTGATATTGATGTTCAACCTGTTACATATTTTGGTAATAATGTGTACTTTAGCTTTAAGTCACGAGGCAAAATTTAGCCCATGTAGACAAACTTAGGGTTATAAACGAGTTCGAATTTGTGCACACTCCTTAACGAGTGCGCCATATCACCTTTCTTACCATTTTTTTCAGTCCCACCTTTGTTGCTTTTGTTTTTGTCACACGGTTATAATTTACGGCCACTGACAGAAAAATACAATCACAAGTACTCTCTTTGGTCCCAAGTTAAATGAGCTAATTGGTTTTAAATTTTGTCCCACAAATAAATGAGCTATCTCACTAATCAAGGGGATATTTCTAAAACTACCCTTTGAATTGATTATTGTTACTATAAAAAATATGTGTAATTTGATAGTCATGTTTATATTCGTTACGTAGGTGTTTTAGAATTCTTTTCAATGATAAAGTTTACGAAAAACCGTGGCGACGATTTTGTCCACCAAATCACAAGTGATACCACCAACCTCCCTCTGGTCATCCAGTGATAACTTGCAATTTACTGGTAGGGTATTATAGTTTTATCGTCAAGAATTTTACAACTCCCCCGCATCTATCAAATTCCAAAACACTTATATTGGCCAGCAAATTCATAGCAAAAAACAAGTGACGCCACTAACATCGGCGGTCCCACGAATTTCTAATATCCTACATGCCTACTCGTGCTTTATCAAATTTTGATTATAAAACAGTCCAAAGTTCTACCTGTCACCATCAAGAAGGCAAGATAGGGGCCTGGTTTATTATACTCTACAACCTATAGGGATGATGTAGGAAAAATTACTTGACGTAAAAGATAGGCAAATGACATGGAAGAACTTCTTTCTTTTTAACACTTGTTTTTCTCTGTTCTCAAAGTGTTTGAATAACTAACACATTTTTTTACCAGGGGAATTTTGTTTATGAAGAGGCACTACCTAGTTCAAGCTTAAAAAATGAGTAGAGTCGACACCAATGTTGGGCATGAATTAGAAAGAACATAGATATCCAGCTCATTCTCTATCCAGTTTTATTATTTCCAAGCTCAAGTACAATGTAAATTTCTCCATATTAAGAGAGGGAGAAAATATTTTTTAATATATTTCTTCTTTATCGAAAGTAATTTCTCCCTCTCTTAATATAATTCCTCTTTATCAGAAAAAAAAATTATTTTATCCCTTTCTTAATGTACTTCTTCTTTATAAAAAAAAAAGTATTTTTTCTCTCTCTTAATATATTTCTTCTTTATAAAAAAAAGGTATTTTCTCCCTCTCTTAATATATTTCTTCTTTATCAAAAAAAAAAAAATATTTTCTCCCTCTCTTGATATATTTCTTCTTTATCAAAAAAAAGTATTTTCTCCCTCTCTTAATATATTTCTTCTTTATAAAAAAAAAAGAAAGTATTTTCTCACTCTCTTAATATATTTCTTCTTTATAAAAAAAAAAAAGTATTTTCTCTCTCTCTTAATATATTTCTTCTTTATCAAAAATAAAAAGAAAAGTATTTTCTCCCACTCTTAATATATTTCTTCTTTATTATCCAATAAGAAAAGATAGTTTTTTTCTCCCTCTCTCAATATATATTTCTTCTTTATAAAAAAAAGAAGTATTTTCTCCCTTTCTTAATATATTTCTTATTTATCAAAAATAGATAAATTTCTCCATCTCCAAATATCTCAAGAAATGAAATATCAATTTCTAGCACGGGTAAAGAAAAAATTTGACACTTTTTTTGAGTGTTATGGGAGTGGCCGAGGAGGACAGCAAAATTATCATCCTTAAGTAAGAACTAGCACTTCATTTGAAAGTTGTTTATGATGTAAAAGCAGCATATTGCCAGTAGCATTTATTGAAAGAAAAGACTCTCAGGTCTCTCATCATACTTTCTTTTTGTTTTTGTGGGCGAATAGTTTTGAACTTCATTTGGAGCTAGTAGTCTAGGAGGGGTTTTGTTCAGGGTTCTTTTACAACAATCTGCACCTTCTTCTTTTACAACAATCTACACTTCTTCTTGGCATTTGGTTAGCATCTTTCTCTCTTTAATTCGTTTTTGTGTCTCTGATTATTCATTTTTACTTTTGTGAAACTAAATTCGAAGTTCTAGATCTTAGTTTTATTCTACTACATGAATTTGTAATTAGTCAAAGTACTAGTTTCGGAGATGCTCTGGGTTTTTTTCTTTCAAATTTCTACATGAATCTGTTAGTTTTAGGACTAGTATTGGAGATGCTCTTCTTCTTTTTTCTTTCAAATTTCTACATCTGTTAGCTTAAGTACTACTACATGAATCTATCAGTTTAAGTACTAGTTTAAAATCTCTGATTTTTCTGTTAATAAAAGATCAAGGATTCTTTTCTTTTTTATAGGAAAAATTCATTCATTCAAACAGTAGTTTTACAAGGGGTAGCCTCATTACAGAGATGTGTTTCAACAAGAATGGAAAGTTCTTGTGAGCAACAAGAGTTTACAGAGATGAAACAGAAACTTGAACAATTTTTGAAACTAATCGACCTAACAACTCTGGAGTTACAATAGAGAATTTTAGTTCTTTTCTTGTGCAGTTTAGAACTTTAGATGGTATTATTTTGGGAGGACTAATTCCTCCCCAACCAAATAAGAATCTTGCATAAAACAGGATAGTTATGATCAATGAGTGATTCCTCCATCCTCAGGGTTTCGCTGGTATGCCAATGCACTAATTGCATCCATTTATGGTCAAGTAACAAACAAGCAGAAAAGAATCAAAATATGTAGTACCCATTGGTAATCAAAAGAGATCAAGGATTCAAAATACACAATAACCCTGCCCTTTATATGTTTCAACAACTTCTCTCTGTTATAATTTGTGTGGTGATTGAATTTAGGATATTAGGTTTTAATCCGCGTTAGTTTATATTGACTCTGTGTACGAGTTTTTTAAAAATCTTACCTTTGTATTTCCAGGCAATGTCTCATCGAACCTGTGACTGTAGTAAGGGGGCTGGTATACCCCTTTGGGTATGGATTGTAGTGTTTATTGTGGTTTTTATCTTGCAATGTGTACTTCCTGACACATTTGAACTAAGAGAAATGGCACGTGCAAAGGCGAAGGAGGCGAAGGCACAAGCAGTTGTGAAGGATAGCTCAATATCCCAAGTTTATAGTTGATATTACTTTTGGAAGATCAAACAGAGAAATGCTAATTAGAAGAAAAGAACTGAGTGGAGACTATTATACTTTTAGTTAAATTATATGAACCTATTTGTAAGGATTAAATTTGCTAAATGACTTAATGTGCTGTTGAATTTCCAAAGCTATATGTATTAAGATGATTTGATGTGGTGTTAAATTTTCTATAAAACTCTTTATGCAAGGGAAACGATTTGGCATATTGATCCGTAATGAGGATAATTAGCACAATAAGATTATATTGGAAGTCAAACAGATGAGTTCACTATGGTTTTCACTGACTCTTGGATATTTTGTTATGCATTCAAGACTTTGAGATCTTCCAACAGCTCCATTTGCTTAATTAGTTTCACTAGTGATAATAAGATAACATAAACAAAAATACATTTGTTTGAACATAATTGATTGTATAAGATTTAATTTTATTGATCATTAATCATAGGATCGTGAACTTCATGATTATCACACAGTGTACGAATATAGTTTAGGGACAATGCCTTGTAGCGCTAATCCCATCGTACGACGATCATTTGGAGTATCGATAATACCTTATGGAGGTCTTGGTTTCTCTCTCTCGACCTTAGGCGTAATGAGTTGTTAATCCCTTGGATGCAATAGTGATGGTTATTGTTTCTCTTTAATAGGTAGAGAGAGGACCAAGTTCCTAGGATTTTAGTATTAGCCTTAGTTCTCAACCGTCCATAAAAGAAGAGATATATTAGGAATCTGACTCCTTATATAAACCAGGTTATACATATTTAGAAATATCCAAGTTGTAACCAAGATTCTCACATGGGCCCAATAAAGATAATTAATCTCATAATAAATTATCTTGCATTCTCCCACTGATCCATGTGAATATCTAGTAATGGTTAATTATAGGATTCATAAGGCGCGCATAATTGCTAAACATAATACATTAGTGGCTAACGTAATACCTAGATTAAATAAGCTACTCATGCGAGTCATAGCGGTTGCACGTTGTCTTGTTATCAACATGTTACCTTCCATGTACCACAACATAAACAACTTACTCAACTAGGCCTTTAAGAGGAGTATCATAATGGTCCAGTTATGTCTTCAAAAGAAAGACAATTTATGTTAACATTCATCCATCCACATAAGTGTATACTAAATATGGATACAGAAATAAATTCAGAAGTATATTATTAAGAGCTCAATCAGTTTTCCAAAGTAAGCACATAAATTAGCTGAATTCAATAATCAATTACTCCCACGGACCTAAGATTTTAATATTTTCTTAAGAGGTCTTTAAAGTTAGTTGTTCATTAAGTGCATCTGAGGATGCAATTGTGCTTAAGCAATAAATGAACAACTATTGTTTATGAACTTCCTAATTCACGTATGAATACTCAAGGTTTATGTGTTTTGTTCCTTTGTATCATATCGTTCTTTAATGCTACGAAGCTAAGACGATGAATTTCAGCAGTGTAGAGACAAACTTAAATCTCTAAGTCTCGTAGTCAAAAATATTCAAACTCAATTGTGGAACTAGTATTAATGGATTCTTCCCTTATAGAATCCGTACATCCACCAAAATTAAAGTTTGAAAATCCAATCAACTCTAATTGGATTGGCTAAATAAGTAAGACATAATTCAAGAATAGTATCTCAAGATTCTTGATAACTTTCCCATTATTTGGTCTTTCGTAATCATTAGGCATTTAGCTAACACACCAACAACTTGTTATATGTTTCATATCAGAATTAACGCGTAATGAAGATTAAATTAATATCTTCAATTCAATAGGAAACAAAATTTGCTAACTGTGTTATTATCTCAAAATTCTACGAGTATTCGATATACGCTTTACATGAGAGCTTTAGTAATCCACATGATACATGAATATCACATGGTAAGCTTCATTGATATCCTTTATTTCGAAAAATATGAGACATGCATAAATTCAAGATCACTACTCGTAGGTAGTAAGTCTTAACATAAAATACCAAGAGTATGAACTTCTCCCACTGATCTTGAGGTATATGCATGGATCTATAATAATTTCATCCAAAACCAAATAACATTAATGGTATTGTTGAATTTTAGATATGCAATATTTAGGATGCTTGCTTAATTTCATACTTTGATTTCTTAAGCTTGTAGACTACGTGTTCCTGTCGTTATAAGGCAAGGCTTTCTTATTAACACATGTGATTTTCTTTATAATTTATCATTAATATAAAGGATATTTTCACATTTAGTTCAACTCTTAGGACATACTGAGTTACTAATAATACTATGATAATTCTGAATAAGTCTTTAACACGAGAGAAAAACTTATTTATAATCAATGCATCATTTCAGAGTAAAATCTTTGGCTACAAATCTTGCTTTATACCGTTTAACATCGCTATTAATTACAGTCGTGTTAGGTCAGAAACACCTACATTCATACAACTGATTTGTGTCCTTCGAGCAATTAAATAATTTCCAAGACTTGACTTTCAACCATTGATTTCGCTCACATAACATCAATCCATTAATGAAAATTATTATACATAATTTGTGAAACGGAAACCGAGTCTCTTATTATCATAAGAGAACCCATAATTAATCTAATCGGAAATATACAATTAAATTTACCACAAAAAGGTGATTAATTTAATTGGCCATGCTCGACATAAGAGAACTTACGGACCCTCACAGTATAGACATAAAAATATGGATCAGGGAAGATCAATACTGCGGAATACACAAGGATTCATTCTATTTTCCATCACTATTCGCACAATGACATACAATAGACATAATCCTTGTAAACAAAAGATTTTAACCTATCTTCCATCAATAAATGACATAATAGGCTTAACTTTTGTATTGTCAAAAGTTCATTCCTTCTTTTATCAATACATGCATATCGACATATGAAAGACTTAACTTTTGACAAGGTATGGGACAATCATAGTTCACGGATGCAAACACACATATCCCATAACAAATTGCAATATATAAATCCATAAAGATTAATACTGCAAAAATCATCTTCCAAACAATTTTAGAATTTAAACCAATAAACCTAAAAACATGAAGATGAAAACGTTGGACATAGCTATGTGTAATCACAATAATGGCTATTCCAAACTCTAGTTATTCTTCTAAACAAAACAAGAAAATAGAAGATTTACTAGGCAAATAAAATCAACAAGCTAAACCAAAAACAGACTCATATGCCAAAACCGAACACGAACTGAAGTCAAATAGACGGTTCACTATCCTCATGAGTCTTGAGGTTTTTGAGCTTGTGATCGACAGCATCTACTGCATCTTTAGTAAAGATATCTTCATTCAGAAGATCTTTAAGTTGTAATTTTATGAGACCAAGGTCGGAAGTAACCTTTTTCAACTCAGTTCTTAAGTTATTAAGACTCTTCAAAGTATCAACAAGCTGCAGTTTTTCTTCCTCAAAATATTTAAGAAAATCATGAACAACTTCAGTAAAGACCATATCCCCTTTCTCAACATCCTCATGTGTGTAGGCATAGTAACATGAGGCATTGGGATTATCATCTCCAACAAGGGTTCTTTTCTTCCTCCATTTATACTTGAAACCTATACCTTTATCAAGAAAGCCTCTCGCAAAACCACACGAACATGAAGTGGAAGACATCCTTGACCAAACACAAACAAACCCAGAGTATGCATACGTGACTCAGAGGTTTGGTATTTATATGGTTTCTTAGGGAAGGTGACCTTTAGGGTTTCTAAGAATTGATTCATAATAGTAACAGGGGTACCCGTACGAACACAATCCGACCCAAGGAAAAGCTTAAGAAAAAAAAAATTGCTACATGATAATTCATAAATGGCTCAATAAATTCCATATCATCATAGGAGTAATTTAGAGCACAAGAGTAGCAGGAAACATTGTTGCAAAGAAAACTTTTTAATAAAAAAAAAGATCAACAAGAAAACGACATTGAACACTTAAGCAACCTTCTCTCGCAAAACAATAGTTTAGCTATAGACGATAAGAAAATAGCTCCACTAAATAGAAGCAGTATGCTAACAGTATACCTGATTATTGACACATCTTACTCAACATGATTTTTATGAGTAAGTTCTTTAACCCTTGTGATTAATTAGCACAAGTATGAGCTCTAAGCTCATTATAAGAATTGTGTTTTTGGTCGAATCTCTTTTTCTTTCCGAATCTAGAAAAGGATCCTTTTTGATGTGAGAAATTATCATAAAACTTACTGTCATCAAAATATGAGACATAGTTTGAGTCCTTACTAGAGGATTTTTGCCTTGAGGGAATTGACAACCTGTTGATAGTTTCCTTATTCCTTTTAATCATCTCCTTCAGGATATTTCTCATATCATCATTTTTGCTCCTTTCTCCAGGAATCTTCACATCAAGGACAACATTATCTACTCTTTTAACGATAGGAGAGACTTGTTATTTCCTTAAATTTTTTTTGTTAAGAATTACATTGCCTTCGGAGCATTTTAGGAACTCATTGAACTGACTTTCCCGGTAGCATACACAAGGTAAGTACGCAAACCAATTGGTTTAGACATACGAATGTCAGTTACACCTTTGAGGATTAAGTCTAAGGTGTGTTGAAGTTGAACAAAGGATTTTTTTATTCAAGCTAGAGTTTCCCTTTTGTTTAACAGAACTTTTTGCCTTACAAAAGAGATATACTTTCTGATCACAAGAGTGATTAGACAATACAGTCTTAACAATCTCGTTAGGAGATTTCTTCCTTCCATGTGATGTAGAACATCCTTGATTGGAGGAGACTAAAACAACTTTTCGAATGGAAGAGATTCGATTTTACTTACGGAGTGGAACATTTTCGGTCGTAGTGAAGTACTTGATATGTTGGGTTTGCTTAGAGCATCCTTGAATAGAGAGTTTACTCAAGCGATGTTCAATTTCCAAAGCATCCTTTTTGAGGCTTGCCTCAAGAGATATATGTGAAGAGAGATCTTCAGTATTTTCTTTGAAATTGCAGTCCCTTACAACATCAAGGAGAACATCAACAATATGTTTTAACCGATTAAATCTATCAGCTTGGATTCTAACAAGATTTATAATCAAATTACTCTCTTCACTTTGTTTCCCGTTCATTTAGAGAGATAGTCTCCTTTGAAGGGTAATCGGAATAAAACATGTCGGAGCCTGTCTGTCTAGTTTGAACACAGGGTTCGTCTATATTTGAGATTGAAGAATCTTTCTCTTTGATAGAAATAGACGAGACAAAACTTTTATTTCTGGTGACGTGTTTATTAGAGATAGTACTCTTGTCCATAGAGTCAGATCGCTACAAACACAGACTTGTAAGGTCTTTAACGTGTTTGCCTGCTCTGATACCAATTGAAAAAGCGGGGGTATAACAACCTCACCCAATATTTCGATTAGCAATCTGTATAGACTAACTCCAATATACTTTAAAGAGAATCAACTAGACTCAATCTTAATAAAGTAAATGAAAGAGTTAATATCTCTATCTCTCGATTTGATTTATACTCAAACAAATAGAAATCAGTGAGTTTTTATCAAATACAAGAGATATAAACTTGGATGGTACCAAAGACCAATATCCAAGGATCAATTAATTTCCAATCAACAACCAAAGGTTTGATTTCACAATTGATTGATACAACGCACAACCTGTGATATTTCAATTATAGAACAAAATATAATGCGTAATAGAAATAACAAAGACACTAGAATTTTGTTAACGAGGAAACCGCAAATGCAGAAAAAGCCCGGGACCTAGTCCAGATTGAACACACACTGTATTAAGCCGTTATAGACACTAGCCTACTACAAACTAACTTCGATGCCTGGACTGTAGTTGAACCCCAATCAATCTCACACCGATCCAAGGTACGATTTACGCTCCTTACGTCTCTGATACCAGCAGGATACTACGCACTTGATTCCCTTAGCTGATCTCACCCACAACTAAGAGTTTCTACGACCCAAAGTCGAAGACTTTAATAAACAAATCTGTATCACACAGGAAAAGTCTACAGTAATAGATAAACCTATCTCCCACAGAAATACCTATCAGTTTTGTTCCGTCTTTTGATAAATCAAGGTGAACAAGAACCAATTGATAACCCGAACTTATATTCCCGAAGAACAACCTAGTATTATCAATCACCTCACAATAATCTTAATCGACGTGGCGAAAGAAGATATTGTGAAATCAAAAACGATGAGACGAAGATGTTTGTGACTACTTTTATATCTTGCCTATCAGAGATATTAATATCAAGCCAATCGTTATGATTGTACTCAACACGATAGAATCAGCAAGATCAGATCACACAACTACGAGAAAGTAGTATCGGTATGGCTTCACAATCCCAATGAAGTCTTTAAGTCGTTAACCTGGTTTTCAAGAAGAAACCTAAGGTTAAAGGAGGATCGACTAATACAACTAGTATCACACATGAGGTGTGGGGATTAGGTTTCCCAGTTGCTAGAGTTCTCCCTTATATAGTCTTTCAAATCAGGGTTTGCAATCAATGTTAGCTTAGTAACAAAGCATTCAATATTCACCGTTAGATGAAAATCTGATTAGATTCAAGCTAATATCTTTCAACCGTTGGATCGAAAACTTATCTTGTTACACACACATGGAATGCACGATTTTAGGTTTGTGTAACCGTACCCAAACATGTACATTTGTTGGTTCAACAATAGTTAACCAAATGGTTAGCCATTTGAGCACTTTCATATCAACCATATTCTTCTTCACCATAACTAGTTCAAATGACTCAAATGAACTAGTTAGAGAGTTGTTCAATTGTATAAATTTTATGTAACTACACAAGACACAATCGAAGCAAAAACGATTTGATTCACTCGAATCGATTCATGAACTTTAATAACTAGTTCAAATGACTCAAATGAAACTAGTTCTAGAGTTGTACAATTGTTTATATTCTCATAGAAGTATACAAGACACAAGTGAAGCAAAATCAATTTTGATTCACTCGAATCAATTCATGAACATTATAGCCATGGTTTGCAAAAGATTGCATTCCTTATTATATAAATATATGAGTTCATGAACAAATCGATTTTAGAACATAACCTACTCAAGTATGCAAACGGGTACACATACCTAAGTGGCCGGACTAAGTTTGGGTTCGCACGTATGCGAACGGGTATGCATACCACCAAACTCAGTTAAGTCACGGAACTTGAACCTCACGCCAGTACAAGTATCGGTATGCATACTTAGTTCCCAGACCACTACTAAACCAATCAGTACGCATACGGGTATGCATACCATGGTTCCCGGACTTGGAATAACTTGCAAAAGCTAGCATACAAGCACGTATACTGTGTTATATCAATCATGGTTATTTGTTCTAAACTCCCATTTCAATATACACTTTCTATCCTAATCCGAGACTTAGCTATTAGTAGACAGGAAATCAATACTTATAGTTGTGGCAACTAAACTTGACAAACAAGCTTGAGATAGCAACGCTTGCGAGTTCGACCGAGCAGTGCTCTAACAATCTCCCCCTTTTTAAATTTTAGTGACAAAACTATCAATACATATGGATTACAAAATAAATAAACTGTGTAGCTTCTCATCCAAATGCTTGATCTCATTGGTTCTTCAAAATTACTTGAAATCTTCGTCACTTCCAAGTACTCCAATGATTCTGAATGTGTTCAACTCAACATCATAGTTGTTGAAGATCCGTAGCTATAACAATGAGAAAACAATAGCTTTCAATCATTGTTATACAATGACATAGTATTATTACAAAGCATCAAAGTCCAATTGTATCACAACTTTGACAACAATACTATGGTGATATATATTACACCCCTTTAGTCAATACTTCATCCCACATGAAAACCACCCCCCTTACATAATGATTCGTAAACCATATGTATTTGTAGTGTGAACTACACATTAATTCCCCCCCTTTTTGTCAATATAAATTGTCAAATGTACGAAAACTTGTGGGATCATAATGAAATTCTCATAGAGATACTTCATGACTAAAAGAGAACATATCAACTTTGTTTAGATGCAATCATATAGCCGAAACTAAATGCATTCATCAAGGAGTTAATAGAGGTACAAGAAAACTCCTACAATAATCCACATCCGCACTCCCCACAAAGATTTGGCAATCAAGCACAGGTTCAATTAAGAACTCTCCCCCATAAAATGTCATTCCCGAAAGAACAACAAGAGCGACCTTACTTTCACAAGAAAAGAAGGATTTCCTTGGACATTAAAAAAATACATGAAACATGAATTTGTATCCAAAAATACTATATTAAACTAACCACAAGAAAACTCATGATTAATTTAATCGGAAAATGCTCACATAAGAGAACTTATGGAGCCGCACAGTACTTAAACAAAGATGTGGATCAGGGAAAGACCAATACTGCTGAATATTCAAAGATTCATTCTATTTTTCATCAATATTTGCATAAAGACATGTAATAGACTTAATATTTGTAAACAAAAGTTCATCCTATCTTCATCAAATATTTGCATAATGACATAATAGGCTTAACTTTTGATGTCAAAAGTTCATTCTATCTTTTATCAATATTTACATAATGACATATGATAGACTTAACTTTTGAGCATATATGGGACAATCATAGTTCACGGACGCAAACACACATATCCCATAACAAGTTGTAATATATAAACCATAAAGATTAATACTGCAAAGTCATCTTCCAAATAAACTTTAGAATTTAAATAAATAAATCTAACACTACACCATATCCTGCGTTTTGCAACATATCAGTTTCAGGGGTGTGCAACGGATATTGACGTTGCACCGTTGTCCAACGTCAATATCCGTTGCACACCCGAAAATACGTTGGGCAAAATAAATAATACTTGATTTATTAAGTGGAATTAATGGAGCAACGTTTTGAAGCGTGTAAGAACGTTGGACATCAATGGTATTTAAGTAATATCATACATTTCCGTGGGCATTTACTAGTCTTGTTTTTTTAATCTCAGAATTTTTATTTTTATTTTTAGGGATCTCTCTTACGGTTTTTATTCTTTCTATTTTATTTCAGAGAGCTCTTCCAAGAAAAAACGAGACCTCTTTTCAGTTCTTCTCTCCAAATCAAAAATTTCTCTCAGAATCAAACCCAGAGATTGTTAGCTTTCCTAACGAAATCAAAACCTTTATTTCAGTAATTAAAACCCAGAAGTTTCGATCTATTTTCTAAAATCTTAAAAAATTCCTAAACCTAGAAAATCAATTTTGTTCCTGAAATCCAAAATCAATCCATATGATAGTTGATTGCTTTGTGGATTATCATCAGGTATAAGCCATGATCTACTAGCACTGTTGTTTAATTTTGATTTTGTTAGTTATTTTTCATCTATTGTTTGACCTAACTCTGCAAAGTTGGAGTCTTTTCTTCGTGGATTTTTTTTTTTGTTTCTCAGATTTGAAGTAGTTAAAAACATCAAGGAGGTTCGTTATCATCTTTCGATCTTCCACTGATAGTCCTTGTATTCGTTAATTTATTTGATAATTTGCTTCCTAGACTTTGAGAACGGTATTTGATTTAAGATTAACTTCTGCAATTTGTGGGACTTCTTTAGTAATGAGTCCTAGCATCTCACATGAAAATTGCCTATTTTCATCATGTCATCATGATCCATAATTCATTGTTGGCGTCGTATAAACTGACTGGATGAACTTATCACCAAAATAAGAATTTTCCTTCCATAAATATTTGGCTTAATTTGTTAATGTTCTTGTTCGTATTCTCATGGGGTTGTATCTCTTAAGCTCATTGTCTTAATGTTTTGATGTTGTTGTTGTCTCTGGAGGGTTTGTATAGTGATGTTGAGGTTATCACTTGGCCAAAAAATATATGAATATATGCTGGAAGTTGAGTGCATGTGTCATGAATATAGTTGTTTTAACTGGAACCCAGCAACAATTTAATTACCTAATTTCTTATCTTAATGATGATTATGGCAAGCATTTGGCATTGGTTTGTTTGTTTTCATATACTCATTTGATAAGCATTTCTCTGATGCTTAATTTGGTCTGCACTCTCACGCAAAATTTCAAACTTTCTATTATCATTCTCTTTATGTGGTGATACTGAAACTCGTGTACTTAGTGTCTGATATCATACTTGCCAGTTTGTGAAATGTTCCCTGATGCCTGTTTGATTTGAGTCTGTACTGTATGCACATGACATTGTGCAACTTATTGGTACATAATTTTCATTTTTAAGTCTTTGTTTTTCTTTTTAGTTTATGTATTTTAAATCGGGAATGGAAGACCGGGAACTTCTATGTTTTGAAAATGTTGGGTGCAACTTCCCCACCAGTGGCTCATCATTTATGTGCCAATCACGGTATATTCTATGGTGTTGCTTCCTATATTAGTTTTTTCTGGAAAGCTTCCAAGCAGCATGCTGAGCGTGTATACTCTGTTCTTTCTTGGTTGTATAAGTTGGATGTAGCCACATCTGGTGGAGGAGGTCTTGGTAAGCATTGGTCTCGGCCTTATTGTAGCGATTGTTGGAATTGCAGAGGGGTATGTCGAGGGTGGGATGTTCAGGGATCTCTCCTTCATGTGCCCTGAATTTGTCCATGTAATTTTTATTTACAGTTTATTTATGCTCTCGCTTACTGGTTGTTAATAATGTAACATATTTTTCATTAATCAACTTGTTCTCATGGGGAAAATGCAGTCTTACTTAGGGGGTATGGCTGTATCGGGGGCTCTAACCTCGTCTATAAGGTTAATTACAAAAGCAGTGTTTGATAATACCAACAATGGTCTTCGCAAGGGGGCAAGTAAGTGACACATTTTGTTAATTCATCTTGATGCATCTCTGATCCATATAAAAATTATTTGCTTTAAATCTATGTATTTCACCAAATTAATGTTCCTTTAGTCATGACTGATTCATACCAAGAGACCCACATTTGGACTCAAAGTCGCCAAAAAATTCTATTCACTGAATACAGATTCTAGGCACCTCTTGAGTTCAAGAGACATTTTTTTCATCATTAGGAAACAATAATAGATACTGTTTTACTTCAAATTTCACTCTCCATGTTCGAATATGGTTGAACCTGAACTTGTAACATCTAAAATTTCCTTGGTAATGGATACTTATAAATATCTTATATAATCATCTGCGCAGTGGTGTTCCTCTCAATCACCACATTTTTCATGCTGGTGTGTGTATTTCTCTACGCAATGGTCTTCGCTAAGCTACCAATTGGCAAGTATTACCGATCAAAGGCAGCTTTGGTAGGATCTAAAACAGTTACAGCTGATCTGATTGCCGCTGGCACAGAAACACAGCAAATCAAACTAGTACTTCATATGCCCTTTTTCTTTATTTACGAGTAATTTACTATAAGGTCTAGCAATAAGATTTTGGATTTTCTATTACAGGCTGACGAGGAAGGGCATAAACAACTGGAGCGCCTGACCACAAAACAGTTGCTATTTCAAAACAATAACATTATAATGACTATAATTCTAATATATGCATTGACATTGTCGATTCTCCTTGGGTTCTTAGCAGAAGACACAGGAAAACACAGCCTGGGTACCTGGTGAGCTCCCTCACTTTATCAAACTGCTCAAAGATGGACTGTCTTGAAATATTGTATGGACTTTGACGAGATCTAAGTTGGTTGCAGTTTTATGTGTTGTAAGTACTTCTCATTAGTTCTATTAAATGCTGATATGTTGGCTAAGTTCACTTCATCAGTTTAAAGAATGCCTAGTTATGATTATTAACTGCCTTCAACGTGCTAATGATTCAATTGACTCACTGAATCCAACTGTCAACTCTGATTTGATAAACAAGCCTATCTTGTAAATCTGTTTATCAAATAGTATGGATGTAACTGGGAGTACCCCAATTTGATGACTACAACGAGGTTCTGTCAGTAAGCTTACAGGAACCATGTGATTTCGCGTATTTAATTTGAAGCTACAGTAAATGAAACTACAGGTCTTTATTGTTTTCCATTCTTCTTTGTTTTCTGCTTGGGAATTGTTGCATCTGATGTTAATAGCAACGACATGGTCCAGCACTGGTGGCTATGCATTCAGTTTGGTTAGGATTCAGTTTGCAATGGTATATCTTGATGGATTGTATTGGGTCTTTTAGTTGATCTACAATGGTATATGAATGTGCAAAATATATTTTCAGGTGTAGAAATTCGTCGGAATTATCGTCGGAATTCTATTTTTCACCTGGAATTGTCGTCGGAAATTTTTTTTTTATTTGTAAACGGGTTTGCAACGTATATAAGTGTTGCTCAAATTAGAGTAATACGTTGCCTAAATTATTGTAACCGTTGCACAAATTAAAGAATCCGTTGCTCAACAAACGTTGGTAATCTATTTTACCAACGTTTATATACGTTGCACAAATTAATTTGACCAACGGATTTTGGCGTTGCACCAAAATTTGCTACGCCATATTCCCAACAGATATTAGCGTTGGTGAAATTCATTTGCAACGCGTATATCCGTCCCAAATCGGATATTTTGGTGTAGTGTAAAAACATTGCAAGATGAAAACCGTTGGCAATAGCTATGTGTACCCACAATAATTGATATTCCAAACCCTAGTTATCCTTCTTAAAATACAAGAATAAATTCTCATAGGATGTTTCCTAGACAAAAAACAAATTTTTCCGGAGCAGCGAAGGGAAGAACCAAAGAACGGAACATACAGTACAAACTAGTCGATATTAGTTGATATCTTGTCAAAGTACAGAAGGAGGGATTTGGAAAAATGTCATGGTATCTCAAAATCTCTTATTTGCGTAGTCGAAAATGAAGCTTGACTCTTGCATAAAATAGATATTCCGAAATGAAGCCAGAACACACTTGCATAAAATAGATATTCGAACATGAAGGTAGAGCACCTCGTGCAAAATCAAAATATGAACATGTTGTCACACCATCCACCACTTACTTTTTTTATTCAAAACTAGATGCATTGTACTGATAATCCACCAAGGGTACATCTTTTTCAAACCATTCAGTTATATCTGGCGGAATATCGTCAAACTAATTAATGAGCAACACAATTAGCTAGTCTATATTTGTAACGAAATTTGAATTTTTAAGGTGTTTTTTCCTTAGGAATGATGCTAGACACATAAAATAATTGTATCGATAAATGTAATTTAGATAAATCCAACGACCTTTGTTCTACCATTTGGATCGGTGTCGTAAAATTGGGTCCACCACCCTAATGTTCTACCCTTGAGATTGATTAATCATTCAGTTTATAAAGAGAATAGTACCAGGAGTTAAGAAGAAATGAATAGTAAGAAAATATGAAAAGAGTGAATCAAGAAGAAAATTATCAAAGATATATAAGAAGGAAGGAGTTTTAGGAGTGTAATCAAGAGTAGTCTCAGTTTATAAAGAGAAGAGAAGAAGAGTACGGTAGATCCTCTATATAAGAATATACTAAGGACCATAAGAAATTATTCTCATATGAAGGTTATTCTTATATAGAGGCTTATCTTGAAACGATCAATAAAAATTTGTTATATATGTATCTAGGAGAAAACATAATTACGCACAAGAAACATCACAATATACCTAGGCAATACAAAATATTAGTTAAATTTGTTTAGTTTCACATGTTAAATATAGGAAGTTTGTTATGCAACACAATGTACCTAGACAATACCTAGGAAAACATAAATTTTGTTTAGTTTCACATGTGAATTTTTTTTAGTTTCACATGTATTAGTCAAATATACAAAGTTTGTTATGTAACACAATCCACACAAAATTCAACAATGATATGGAAAATTGACAAATGAAATCATATGATCAAAGATATTTGAATGAGTCATACAAAAAAAAAAATCACACCCGCTAAAAAGTAAAAGGATTTTTCAAATTGGTTCAAAGAATCTTTTCGTCTTAAACTTTGATGTACGATATGACCTATATTATCTATATAATATTGTGAATTATTCTTATATGGAAGTAAGTTCCTTAATACGGGACCGAAAAAAATTATGACTTATTCCAATATGGAGTTTATTCTTCAAAAATAACTGGCCCAAATCGGGACCATAATTTTTATTCATTTATGGAGGTTATTCATATATATAACGTTCTTATGTAGAGGTTCTACTGTACTACCAGGAGTTAAGAAGAAAATAATAGCAAGAAGAGATGACAAGATTAGTCTCAGAGTGAAAAATCAAAAACTGAGAGGAAGAACATTATCGAAGATAAGAGTGAAATTTGAGTGTGAGTACATATAATCAAAACAAAAAAAAAACACATTTTCATCAAAGTGTTGATATCAAAAATTCAATGGACAACAACACCAACAACAACAGGAGAACTATAAGGAGATCAAGGTATGAAAAAAGTTCGAAGGTGTATCGACTATTCTTTCTCATTTGTGTTGAGAATTTTGAATTTTTTTTTTTTGCATCTCCGTAAAGGACTACTAAATCTGCATTTTAAACCGAGTATGATTTTGTTTCTTTCTTTATTCTCCCTAAAGGACTAATTCTTTTTTGCTTTCAGCAAAGTATGAATCCGAGATATGATATTTTCATACTTTTTTTTCTTCTTTTCTTCTATGCTTGGATTTATTAGTCCAATTCATCATTTTTAGTTAACTTCTTTCATAATATCTGAACTTCAAACCATTCTTTGTCTTTCAGTTTTCTTATTGTTTCTTACATACCCTTTCGAGAGAAAGGGAGACTTCATCATCATCGTCATAATTTTTTAATTAACTTCTTCATCCATAATTTAATAATGAATGGGTTGGTGGTGGTTTTCTGTTGCAAGGTGGTAGTGGTGAAAGGAATAGTAGTAACCAAGGGGAGACTTTGGAAAGAACATTGAATTGCCTCTTAAGCTTTTAGTTAAAAAAATTTCAAAATATTTTTCAAATGTTTTCATGTTGTTGGCTCTTGAAGTTCATTCAAATCCAAATTTCAATTTTTTGTTGGGAGGATTTAATTTTGAATTTTATGTTGAGAATTATTTGTTCACCACAATCAACCATGGATGAGTTCCATATGAGTGTCTCCTGTCTCTTTCTCTTCATATCATTGTGGCCATTTGTTCTATTTTAATTTCTAGGACGCTTTCTATGTTTCACGTTGGAGGACACTCTAATATTTTCTTCCAGCAGTTGAACCCATATATTCCTTGTATGTTTCCCAAGCATGACTATAGTAATGTTATAAAATTGGTCCCTCAACAACCAGGATTATGCTTGCAGCTAGTCTCAATCTATAAACAAGATAGTCGTTCATTTTTCCTAGTGCCAATTAGTTTAACTTGTAATAATCATGATTAAAGTTTCAGATTGTTGATAAAATTGTGTTTGATTTTAATGTTGATCTTAATTGGATGATTGTGTTCTTATGGTTATGGCCCCCTTTCTTCATGAAACAAACATCTCAAGGAATACTACTTACTTGGTTTTTTTGATCAAATATTGAGTGACATTCATAGTTAAAGGATTGGCAACTTAATGTAGAACGTGTAAGAAGAAGGAAATACGGAGATTGCAGGTGATGAGGAGGGAAGAAAAAGGATGAGAAAACAGAAGAAAATATAATCGGGTTTAAAGAAAGAAAGATAGATTGCTCTGAATAGAGTTGTATTGATTAACTTGATAATAATAATAATGTATCTTACAAGAACGAAATAAGCTTGTTTAAATAGGCATGAACAAAAACCTAAAAATAGTAAAACTCTTAAAAGAAGAAATAAGGAAACTCTAAAAGAAGAAATACTAGATTTGATAAACAAGTAAACCAAAGCAGATGCTAGGGATCAACTGTAATAGTTGATACATAGTAAGGGATCAACTAGAATTGTTGAAACAGACCAATTGGATCAACTGGGACAATTGATACATTGAGAATAGGCAGATGTCCTACATCAGTCCCCCCTTCTTGAGAATAACTCATCTCTGAGTTGGTGGAAACAAATAAAAGGTCATTATCACCATGAAAGGTGAAAATATTTTGAACATTGAACACATTAGCGATGTTTCATTCCTTGGGTAGATCAATGACATATGCATTGTCACTGATTTTCTTCAAAATTTTAAAAGGGTCATACTTCTTCATCTTAGTCTTGTTATAGGTACCAACTGGAAACCGTTCATTGCGCAGATGAATCATAACTAGCTCTCTTTCCTGAAAAGTTTTGAATCTTTTATGATTATCAGCAACATCCTTGTATTTGGCATCATCCTCTCTCATCATCTTCAATAACAAAACCATTACTAGCTTCTGTCATAATGATTGGATCTTTGTACACTCAAGCTGTATGTTAGGGTGTGATGAGAAAAATAATTAGTGGGACCAAATCAACATTGCAGCTAACTTATTTTGAAATGGTCTTAGACCTTTATTACTATTGTGTTTCAGGTGTGCACAATTATTGGACGACCAATGTCCAATGTCTCAGTTGGTAGTTATATCATGCTACGGTATTAATCAATGTATTACATATATGAAAGGCAAAAGACGTGTTTTTATGTGGTATTTTGGTACACTCTAATTACATTGGTACTTTTATTAGTTTTTTTGATCGGTAAAGAATTTGGTCTTTGGCAAATTTGGGACTCGAGTCGTTGGTATCATCACTTAGTAACTTTACCACTTTGCATTACGGTGACACAACATTTCTATTAGTATTGTTGTATCACAAATACAAGTGTAATTATGTATACAAATTTAAAGAGCTTCAACCTTCTATCAAATATAGTTGAGTACAACTGCACAATTGAAATTCAGTTAAGGATAGGTGTGTATCCTACAACTATTATTCCTTAACCCGAATTCTTAACCTCCAACCCGAAATTATTAAGTTAGTAAGATTTTTGATGGAAAATTTGCTGGTTGGTCCAAAGCCCATTAAGTTAGTTATACTAGGATCCAACCGGATTTTAGACTTATCACTAGGTCCATAATTATTTGAAACAAGCAAAATGACCACATTACCCCAGCACCACTCACGTGTGAACTCCACCACTTTATTACGGTTTCTCCAAATTTAATTAAAACATATAAAGGACCACAATTTTGAGTACATATCTGCTACACTGTTTACAAATTCGAGTACATATCTGCCACACTGCTTACAAATCTGAGTACATATCTGCTACACTACTTACAAATCTGAGTATATATCTTCCGCACTGCTTACATATTAAGTATGTATCAAACATGTTTTGAACCTGCAAATGTGACAAACATGTAACAGTATTAAAACACAGTATTTCACATACGTACTGATGGATCAGACTATAACAAGTGAGAAGACTATGAAAAACAGAATCTAAGAGCAGTTTCTATGAGTATGCCATATATATACTGCAGATTCATGAACTACAAATCAACTGCATGACAAGAATAATTAAGGATCTACGAGAAACAGCAGAATCGAAGCACATAATACGGTATTTCACATATGTACTGATGTATCAAACTAAAACAAGTGAGAAAACTATGAAAGAAACGAGAATCTAAGAGTAGTTTCTTTGAGTATGTCATATATGTCTTTAACGGGATAATACGATCCGAAAGTGCAAACAAATCGAAAACAGAAAGATCATCAAATCGAAAGCTAAAATCATTAAAAACATGATAATCTAACCAAATAACTGAATATTTTAGTATCGAAGATATGTACTTATGAATCAAACAACAACAAGTGATAAAACTAAGAACAAAACAAAATCAAAAGCAATTTGTATCAAAAGATGCAACATATGTCTTGTTGGATAATACCTATGATACAACAAACAAGCACGGTTTTGATAAAATAAAGAAGTGAAAACAACAAGATAATCAAATCGAAAGTTCAAATATGTTAAAAACATCATAATCTAACCCAACAAATGGAATAATTACGATCAAGATTCATAAAAAAACGAGTATGTCATATACGTGCGATGGTTAATACACATGCAAAGCGAAACCAAACCTATAGATGCATAGTAAACACGGAAAAACAGTGACGTCATATACGTACTGATGGTTAATACACAAAAGCAAACTGAAACCAAACCAAAATCCAAAAAAATGAAATTAAAATATCAGATCTACTAACAAAATGAACATAAAACTTGATTTTATAACCAGATCTGAAATATTTTCATCAAAAAGCACCAGTACATCATATACGTACTGATGATTAATGTACAAAATCAAACTAAAAACAAATCAAAGACCAACAAAATGAAATTAAAATTATTTAAACAAAAACTAAACAATTAACTAAGTTTTTTGTCAGTACAGCATATACGTACTGATGCTTCATACAGAAAAACAATTGAAAACAAAACTAAAACATGCAAAAGAAAACTAGTATAATCAGATCTAAACAATTAACTAAGTTTTTTGTCAGTACAGCATATACGTACTGATGGTTCATACAGAAAAACAATTGAAAACAAACCTAAAACCAGCAAAAGAAAACTAGTATAATCAGATCTAGTAACGAAATCAATAAAAAACGTAATTATTCATTAGATCTGGATTATTTTCATGAAAATGAAGGAAACACTTGATTAATCAAGCATGGAAATCGAAAAACATAATCAAACATCCACAAATTAATGATTAAATCTTGAAACCTTCGAATAAACATTACAAGAAGAAGATTAATAAGGAAAATCAACTTACCAAAAGTTCCATATAAAGAATCGATCTTGGGTTCTTGAATCGATCAAGAACTTCTAAAAATCTTCATCACCAAACTTTGTCCTGATACAAAAAACGATAGAGAATGAAGAAAATGAATTGATTTCATTAAAATCCCGCAGCAGTAGCAGTGAGAGGAAAGAGAAAAAAATAACAAATCTAGAGAAAATGACACGTTCGATGCTTATATCACACAAAGGGCTAATTTGGGAATTTTAAAAATGTACGACAATAGACTCGCACGTGTATAGGACCTGGTATTAAAAATTTGGGTCCAAATTCTTTTTTCTTTACAACTGTGGACCTCCTGTTATAACTTCTTAATGGGTGGACCAGCCATTAACTAGGCCCATTACATTAGTACCTATTGGTAATTCCTACATTTTTTATAGAGGTACTGTAGATGGTGACTTTTCAATTAAGAATAAAGTAATTAAAATATCCGTTAACCTAAAGACTTATCAGCGTCGTCTCTGGTCTTTCTAAAAACCCGAGACTCCCTAGCGTCGCCACGGGTCTCAGGTGGCTTTACCACTGAGTGTTAGTCCTCTACAATAGTGCCTCTTCAGGCCCGGCTACGCTTTCTTAGTGCTGAAAACTACACCTGTTGTTCTGAGTTCCACACCTTCTTAGTGCTGAAAACTACACCTGTTGTTCTGAGTTCCACACCTTTGGCCATGATTCGTCCCGACATAGACGAATATTCGTACCGAGTGCAAGTCTCCCCCGGTGAGTACGCAAGGTCAATCTAGGTTGATGATCATTCTCGGACATTTATTCATACCGATTAACACTTGCCTACATTGAGTACAGATGGTCCCGCTAGGTTTACGTAATCTCATACCCCCAGTCGTACGAAGTACGACTCCCCTTTTATGAGTATGGATGGTCGCGCTAGCTATCTAGAACAAATAATGTCAATCAAGAGTGGCATGAGCATCCTCCTGACTATACCAATCCTAAGTTGTACATGGTGCAAGTTTGTTGGCTTTAATATATTTTGGTTTGTTTCAGACAAAAAATGATAAAAATAATAATAATAGCACATCCTTAGGACCTATCAGCATGGCTTCAACTACTGCTGCTCCTTGTGTGCACCCTTAACTTATATGTTCCAAAGAACAGCATAAAGGAACGATCATGCACTCGGAAAAAGCTCCAAACTGACTGTATTACTCAGGCACTGAACAAATGAAGGGAACCTCAAGGCTGTCTCAACTTGGTTCAATAAGTGCTTGATGCACACAAAGATGTACAGAAAGGCACGAAACAACGCAGGAAGAATCCTAAGACTAACGTCGAAGCCTGCAGAAAGAAGCTCAGTTACGGACACTACACAACAGCCATTAGAATTCTCTCTTCCAACGGCGTAGCACCATACAATGAGGATACTCTGCACGAGCTTCAACAGAAATATCCTTATGCAAATCCTCCCATCATACCTTCTGACGAAGTTGAATGTGCTCCGGTATCTGTAGATTCTCAGTCAGTATTGAAAGCTATCAGGAGTTTCCTAAAGGCACTTCCTGCGGGCGAGACGGTCTAAGTGCACAACACCTCCTAGATGCCTTGAGTGGATCGGCAGCAGCAGTTTCCGATGAACTACTCACCTCGATAGCTGGAGTTGTGAACTTATGGCTCTCAGGAAATTGCCCTCCTTCCTTAGGAGAATATATTGCCAGCGCTCCCCTCACACCCCTTATCAAACCTGATGGAGGCATCAGGCCTATCTCCATTGGCACCATTTGGAGAAGACTTTGCTCTAAGCTTGCTGCCAGTTCAGTAAGTGCTGCAATGTCTGCATATTTGGGTGACCACCAGTTCGGTGTTGGCATCCCGTGAGGCGGCGAGGGGATTATGCATTCTGCCAATAAACTCCTAGAATTCAAAGGTACGCAAAACTGTCTATTTATGCTGCTTATCGATTTTAGGAATGCATTTAGTTTGGTCAATAGAACTGCACTCATTCGAGAGGTGAGAAGTGTCCAAGCATTTCAAAATGGGTATAATTATGCTATGCAAGCCCTGCAAGATTATAATATGGTGAATCAACCTTGTCCTCGGCACGGGGAGTATAACAAGGCGACCCACTTGTACGCAATGTATCTTCTCAATGCTCGGCTGGACCTTCATGCGTGGTACTTGGACGACGGAACCATCATTGGAAATACTTTAGAGGTTTCCAAGGCACTCAATATCATCCAGACAAGAAGGTGGAGCAAGTTTTTTACATTTAAACATCAACAAGATGGAATTATTTTGTCCATCTCCTGATCCTAGGAGCTGGAGTTAAGTTGATGAGAGGCCCAGTCAGCCTCGACTCTCGATTCTGCGCGACCTTGTGCTATCCCGGGGTAACAAAACCATATTTCTTATGGAATGTGTAAGGAAATTACAGGACCCTCAGTGCGAGCTTCTTCTTTTGCGTAGATGTACATGCGTATCCAAGATATACTTCACCCTACGCACTACCAAACCACAAGTGCTCGACGCTACAATTACTCTCTATGATTCATATCTTTTTCAGTATTTGCAGCACATTATTACAGGCTAGCCACTTTACCCATCAAAGACGGAGGACTTGGCGTCTACACTATGGCTGATACAAGCCAATACTGTTATCTTGCCTCCCGCGTTCAAATTAAAGCTTTACAGACTACCATTCTCCACAACATAGCCGTCTCTCTTCCTTGCAATGATTTCCAGACAGTTCTTAGCAAATACATGCAAACCTGTGGACTTTCCCCTTCTTCTTTCGACATCAAGGACACTGCCCCACAACATACGAAAGCCTTGGCAATTCTGTACTTCGCCGTTATCAAGAGGGAATTACCAAATACATTTGCATTGTCGCCTAGAGAGGCTGTTCTTTGGCAAAGTAATCAGATGGCTCACGCAATGAACTTTCTTAAAGCCATCACTATCGCTGGCCTTAATCAGAACCTTGGGCCTCGCCAGTTCAGGGACATCATCCAATACCGGCTAGGCGTGCCATTATTTGCTGAAGATTGTGTGTGCCCTTGCTGCGACCGCGCCATGGATATCTTTGGCGACCACGCAATGCACTGTGCTAGCGAAGTCGGCCTTAAATTTAGACACGACCTAGTTCGTAACGTGGCCATGGATATATGCTAAAAAGTAGGTGTCTCCGCTAGAAAGAAGTCTCATTGGCAGTTTTAGACGATGACAGAGGTTCAAAGCCGCTGATATAATGGTGTATAACTGGGAGAATGTGTTTTGTAACATTCCTTGATGTCACTGGAGTCTCACCTTTTGCAGGCGATGGTCTTCGTAGCTTCGTAGTTGGGCGTGCTATTGCTGCTGCCATCACTCGTAAACGCCCTAAATATTTAGACAAATATATGTCTCATGGTTACGGCTTTGGTGTTTTAGCCTTCTCGACGCTAACTATAAGATAGGCAGTTCTATGTTTCAACGAATTGGAATAGCCATCCAAAAAGGTGTTGGGGCGCAACTTGTTGCTCGGCTCCCAACCCTTGCAACCAGATCTGTGTAAATATTTTTCTTTTTCAATAAAAGCCCCCGTGGCGCTCTTTCATCTACAAAATAAAATAAAATAAAATAAATAATAATAATAATATTGAGGCGCCCAAAATAATTGAAAAGTGCTGATCTGGTTAATGAGACAAAGCAATATATTTGAGCTTGACTTTTATAAAGAAATCAGAGGAACCGATGTTATTGAGATAGTATATCATCTCTAATTTTGCCTAGTTAAGATAAAAACAAAATCATTAATGTATTGATTTTATATTTCGATCAACCAAATTAAAAATTCACAAGAGAGCTACCTAATTTTAGGTTAATGGGTTATCTTCAAATATTACTTTTTTTTTCTTTGATTTCAGTTTGGTATTGATCATCATCGGTTTTAAGTTTTCCATCGAGAATTTTTACTTTTGTAATTAAATCATGGGTTAAGTGATGTCATGAAATGCCAAATGCTTGGTCGTGGTGCTGCTAGAACAAAAAAATTTCCCTAAATCAGTGAAGAAGGAAAGAGTACAAGAATAAAGTTTTTTAGGGTTCAGGTTTTGGTTATGGTTAATCTATTAAAGAACTCTTTCTTCACCCATTTCATCCCTTAACACATATTTAAAAAATTAATGAAGGACTAAACCAAATCTTAGAAGGTGGAGTATAAAGTCGCCTCGATTAAAATAACAACTCAGTAATGTTCATATCAGTGACTAACCATGGTCTAGAATCCTTGTAAATGAAAACTAAAACTTACCATGACAATGAATTTTGAGAATTGAGATAGTACTAACAGTCCGTGTTTAAAAAAGCGTTTCATAGTGCGAGTCAGAGCGCGCTTTTTTGCGCTTTGAATAAGAAACGCACTGAAACGTGCGCTCTAGAAAGTAGAAACAAGTGGGATACTTTTTTCTTCTAGAAGGCTATTCAGATATTGTCAGCTGTGGAAGCTAGATGACAAAAGAGAGTAATGGCAGCTACTGATCACATAAAAATGTGTATAGCTTTTAAGAAGCCAGCTGTCCTAGGTGTAAAAACCTGTTACAATTATAATAAGCCAGCTGTCTAGTTATGGAATAGAAAAATGAAAAACAAGAAACAGTTGTCATCAAATTCAAGACATTTCTTATTCTCTTTAAGACTACTTTCCCTCTTCTTGTGTACTTCTTAGTTTTCATGTAGAAAAAAACTGTAGAAAAAAACTATACATATGTATTGTGAGGCAGCGCTTCGGTAACGCTTTTTAATGGCGCTTTGCGCTTTACTAAGAGAGCGCATCGCTTTACGCTTTCGCTTTTTTAAACATTGCTAACAGTACTCCGGTTAGTTTTCCATTTCTTTTGATGAGCTGGTTCAAGTAATGCTTGATCATGAATTGTACATAAAAGAAGAAGATGCTAATAAAAAAAAGAAACATTGAAATCACTCTCAAAGAAAATGCAAAATACGTTAAAGCTGGTTATTGGGCTTTCACCGCATGAATTGGGCTTTCACTGCTTTAAGATGCTTGATCATGAATTGGGGTTTCACCGCTTTTATGTCGAAGGAAAAAAAACCGTCTTTCCTTGGAGGTTTTGGTTTGTATGACCTACCATCCTGTGGTGTGTAAGCTTAAAATTCTTTTTAATGATTTCGGTCGTCCTTAATCTGTTGAGACCCCGTTTACACAAAAACATGAAAGGAGGGAGATAAAAGTGAGAACACAAATTATGAAGTCCAAGAAGTGAATTCAGAAGTGAAATCCGAGGGAAAAAAACATACCTGTACTATGGGAGTTTGTAGATGAGGGAATTCAGCATTGTTGGAGTTGCTTCATTACCGATCCGCTACTGGACATCTCTCTTTTACCGACATAGGAAGAAACAATGTACAAGATAGAGTTACTACTGGTTTTGTACATTCCTGCAGTTGATTAGAAGTAGGGACATCCCCACCAGTCTTCTCAACAGATGAAAAAATAGCATTGAAGTCTCCTAACATTAGGAGGGTCAGCCACAATTCCAATCTCATCCCAAATTCTTTTCCTACACATCTTATCACTAAATGACAGTTGGCAGTGATGACTGCATCTGTGAAGCCTAAGAGGTTAGCTGCCCCTGCAATCCCAAATTCAACCTCATTAGATTTCCAAAACAAACATAGAACCCCAGAGAAGCCCTGTGGGTCAACTATAGCTGAATCTGTGAAGCCTAAGAGGTTAGCTGCCCCTGCAATCACTTCAACTAGTCTTAAACTCTCGTTTACCCTAGCACAGTGTTAGCTAAAGAAAACACCATTTTGTAAGCACAAGAAATTACAAAAGGTAAAAATCCAACTATTCATCTTTGAAAGTAGAGAAGAGAGCAGAAATTGCAAAATGCATTGGAATCCTTGACCAAGAAAATACAGGTGACTGTAGAAAACAAGGGATTCATGCCTAACAAAATATGTACATTACTCCTCGTCCAACTATGCGTATCGTTTTTAATCTAAGACTTAAGAGTATCATCATATTCAGATTCTATTCTGAAATAATTAGCTTTACACACTTGTATTCTCTCTTTGATTCAGAACTGCGCCATTCATGCATTTCCACTTGCAACTTAGCACTTTCCACTCTCAAATTAGTCCTTTCCAATTGCAAATTAGCCCTATCCAACTGCATATTAGCTGCTTCCACTTGAAAAGTAGCTTGTCGACAATAAACAATTAGGTTGGGTGTAGTTAATGACAGAAAACGGTGCCTGATTGACTAAATGTTGTAGTGAAATTCATTGATGGATGAAGACAAACTTCAATGCAGTTTCCTATTCAAATTTATGAATGTTACTGAATATGCTTATTTGACCCCCAAGTATAAACAAATAAGTCAGTACAGTGTACATCACGCTCATTGAAATAAGGTCGGGTCACTAACAAAATGCACAGTTCACAAAGAAAGATAGTTTAACCCAGAATGAAAAACCCCCAATAAGTTGGATCGATGATATAAGACAGTATAAAAGAGAACATTGAGGCTCACACAAAGGTTACTTGTTAAATGAAACTCATACGTCTACTGTCAGTTAAAACTCCGCCTCTTCATAACGGCTAATGAATGGTGCAAGATGGGAAATCAGTGTATAGTGGGAAAGGAGGAGATGCAAGATGTTGGCAGAACTTCTCCTCAATCAAGTATCATATTTACTCAGCGCCAGCCCAATAAATAGATCCATTGGCAAAGCTACCATGTTTCATATTCACTGATGTACCAAAGAATGCAACCCAAGCATGGTAATATTAACATAGGACAACAAAATCAAACATTGAAAGAGAGAGAGAGCAAATTCATGAACTGGTTGTCAAAAACAAAATATGCCACAAAAGAAGCACCTGCACTGTGCGCCAGCACTTGAGAAGCTAGAGTCCCATTATCTGAACGTGCCTTTCCAGAACCGCCACAAATAGATTTTGTACTGCCTGATAATAACATTTGGCATGTGCTCGAGATACGGAATTTTTCGGCATTAGATATCTCCAAGGTTGGAATAAGGGCTTGGGTTGTTGTTATTGGTAGGCATCAGTTTCAGGATACTCTGGTAGACATACTGGTGCGTCTTCTAATTCTCTTCATCATGAGCATTATTAATCCTCTAAGGGTGCTTCAACTAGCTTAACACAAGAGAGATTGGCCTGAGAAACTCGGTCTTTATATTACGGGACGATGACCCAGCTGAGCCTGAGATAAATCAAAACTGTAGCTTTTTCAAATGGTACATATCCAGCATTTCACTTGGAGCTATAATAGGTCTAACTCTAATACCAAATTCAAGAGAATAAAGGATGGGATGGTAGCCTGTAATTAGATTTGCAAGAGAATAAAGGATGAGATTTGCAAGCATACTCAGTATGGTTGAACATCTTACTGTTTCCGCATTTGGATCCTGAAAACGCACCTCTGAAGCTCCCTTTAAGCAAGCAAAGATCCCCGAAAGTCCGTAGCCACAATTGAGCTGTAACAATCAACATACAGGTAGATCACTTTCACAGTACATGAGATACTTGGTACCTCAAGTATCCGTTTCCCCTAAAGCTCAGTTGCCCATCGCCAATTTCATGCTTAAAAGGACATTAACAAGATAAATAGAACTCTCCCAACATTTGAGAAACCCTGCAGATCCAGGTAACAAGTTTCTGAATAATGACTTTTTTTACTGAAAACTCCATTGATCACAAGAAAAATGAGGTGATTCACTTACCATCAGGTTTGGCATGGATAGTTTCTGAACAATGAGGTGATTCATTTCGACTACCACTACCAATTGCATTATAAGACCATATTACAGCTGGTTGATGAAAGGCTGATCACGGCTTCTCGATTTCAACCACCTACATTGTTTTCGTATCTTCTTTTCCTAATTCTTTCAAGGTGTTCTCGTCAGTTTTCATAACTGAATTTTTTTTTGCACTACATACTCTTTGGTGATCGGGTTACAAATGCAAACAGGTATGTGAGTTTTTAGTTCCACTGATGAGCCTTGAGAAAGACAGATCAAACCATTAAAAGAACCAAGAAAGAAATATGGTTTGAACGGAAGGGTGAAACTAATCTTTCTAATTCCCTGAATGGGTGATGCTGACTCATGTTTCCCGTTATATTCAAAATAGTAATATTTTGGCATAGGATTCCAAAATTTTACTTATCCCTTGTTCGGGAGGGAAAGTTAAACAGACAGACTTATAATAGCTTAGTCCCACACCGTCTAAATAACTCATTTGGTTTTGGTTTATATGCCGCAAGACCAGCTCAACTGACAACGGGTTAAGCGTACAGGAGCTGTAGTTTAACTCGTAGCTCGCCCTTGCGGGGGATTGCCGAGCGACCGGACTGGTCGAACCTAGCGGCTTCCCTTGCCGCCTTGCCAGGACCCACACCCATTTTTTTTCTTTTTTTCTTCATTGCGCATTGCCTGCCTCTCTGATGCTTAAAGTTAAAGCCTCAGTTTCTTTTTTTTGTTTTTCCATTGCGCGTTGCCTGCCTCTCTAAATCTTAAAGCTAAATCTTCAGTTTCGGGGGTGCAATTTTGTTGATCATTGCGTTGCTTGCCCCTCAGTTTTTAGAGAGTTAGCAATGTGACCGAAATGTATATTTTTTGAAATGAAACTGCCAATTGTTTCAAATTCACACTGATCGTGCAGTTAATCGATGTTAAGTAAGCTTGTGTTTTCAACCTGTTTTTGTGCTCACGATGACATGTACAGGAAGCTATAGAAGCTTGAGGGCATGGACACCTGAGCATCCATGAGCAGAGTTGAATATTACGACTCAGGTAAATCCAAATTTTTAAGAGTGCAACTCAATTCACATTCAAGAGACTAATCAATACGAAAATCTCCATTGTTTTTAAGATGTATGCACCATGCTTTTGTGTTAATGCCCACAAATAACCGACACCATACTTGTGTGTTTCAGATTGAACATGTCAAAGGACTTGGAGGGTAAAATGAACATTTAGTGATCATGTCAAAAATACTTGAAGCAGTTTATGAACAGAACAAAGGATTTGGAGAAAAGCTTTTGCAACAAGGTAATGGAAGCAAGCGAAGCTGAGTGAATGGCTCCAGGTTGGTCACTCGGATTTTAGTTTGTAATCTCTGGTCCCTTACTATTTGGGTCGCGCGTTATTTGAGTACTAGTAAGTAAGATGTAGACTAGCAATATTTACAACTTTCAATGGGCCGGATGCCAGCAGTTTATGTAGAAAGACTGACGAAACTACTTGGTTTTGTAAACTATATCCTTAGTTAATCTTACAAACATAATTGGTCATTTCATATCCGAATCAGGAGAGTTGGGAACCACGAATACGGTGACTGTTACTTTGTTCAAAACACTATTCCATCCAGATTGATAGATGTAGCACGAACTCCCATCCAGTCATTCATTTCCCTTTCTTCCAAATCTGAGTGAAATCATAAGAAATCTCATTCCTAATCCGGGAATCATTTTAGGATTCCAAAATTTCACTTATCCCTTGCTCGGGAGGAAAATAAAGAGACAATAGCTTAGTCCCACATCGTCTAAATTACTCATTTGCTTTTGGTTTATATTCCGCAAGAGCAGCTCCATTAACTCCTCGTAGCTGTAGCTTAACAGGCATTTTGGCGCCAGCTTTTGCTCAGCAATTGTGTCTGTGCTTCCAAAACCAAATCATGTTTCAATATTTGATATTGTTGTCCTATCTTAATGTTACCATACTTGGGTTGCATTCTTTGCTAAATCGATGTTCATTGACTAGCTAAGTTTCTGATAATAACCCTACACTACACCGAGTTCTAATGTCAAGAACAAGATCCAATTTTGTGCCTTAACAGATCTCCCATCAAGCAACTGCCCGTCCAGCTCCTAGCTAGATCTCTCATCAGGGACGATCATTTGAGAAGTGGAAGATCCTGATACTCCTTGGTTGAAGATAGCCAAAACTATCAAGTCCTCTTTCAAATTTCAGGAATGTGGGACTAACTTTCAATGTTATCCAAAAAAAAAAAAAAAAAAAAAAAAAGAGCATGTGTATTTTGTCCCACATCGCCTGTTTCATAAACCGTAAAAAGGTTTATATACGCGGACCTGCCTTGGATGTTCGTCCTTCGTAGGACATCCGATAATTTATTAAATTTAATTTAAAATTAGCATAGTTGCAATCCATCCCAGGTAACCAGCCCATTCTGTTTTCATCTTCTTTCAATTTTATGAATTCTTATTACGGTTTATACTGATCAAAATCATGGATTCTAGTATGCATTTGTCTTTTAATAGGTATTTGATCTAGTTGGATATTGTGGAATCATCCAATGAGTTGTTTTATAACCCATCTTTCAGTTTTTTTGATTTCCTCTTTACTGTTTTTACCTTTCATCATAGTGGAGTACTAACCTCCTTCCATGAAGGAGTAATCTTTGTATCCTGTGCAGATGTACCCAAGATAATCATTTGTGGTATCCAGTAGTGGAATCTCTCAGAATGGCCTCTTCTGAAACAAGAACAGTGGTGTGGAAAGCAGTAGTGCTAGTCATCCTCTTTGTGATGATTCATATTAGTAGAATAGAATATCCTGTTGATCCTTCCTATACCAGTAATAGCAAAACTCTTGATCTCCCTTTCCATCAAAAATTCCATTCCAAGATCCAGTCCCTCATGGAATTTTCAAAATTCAAATTCCCTCCTAAAATCAAGCTCTCAAAAGTCAGTCAAACAAAACTCTTTCCTTTTTTGGTCCCTATCAGTTACAAAGATATATACAAGTTACCCTGCTTAGATATTTCTGTTTTTACCATACGTAATCTATGGTATTCTCATAACTACACAAGTTATTCCTGCCAAGTCATAATTGAGAATTATTCTGATGTTCAACAGAATAACAAAGAATATATTTTCCCACTATTCTTGGGAGATATTCATTATGATAGAAACCATTTTCTACTATCTTTGAAAATTTCCTGGAAAATTATATATACCTCTTGCCAAAGCAATACAAACACCAAAATAAGAACTTGTCTCAGAAATAAAATCTTCTTAGAGCCAAGAACTCAAACAATCAAGACTATCAAGACTATGGCTTCAAGTTCGAATAGCAATGCTAAAAAAATTAACATCTTGTCTCGACAACTGAGGAATGCTACATTAGAGATACCAAAGGAGAGAAGGAGTGTTGTAGGATCTACAACGACGATCAATGCAGCAGCAAGTGAATGGTCTTGTGCAATACTAGGAAAACTCATGTACAAACATAAGATTCCTATGAGAATAATCAGAGAAGAACTTAATTCGTTATGGCGGAAGTATAGAAACAAGGAGATTCGTATTATGGGTCATAATCGATGTTGGTCGATTGAACAAAGTGCAGAGGGAGCAGGAAGAAGTCATTCAAGAGGGTCCTTGGATTATTGGAGAAGCTTTGTTTCTTTGTCAAAAGTATGTTCTTTGAGGCTAACTTTTGCCAAAGATTATGATTTCACTCATCGGGTTTTCACAAATCACTTCAAATATCTTCGACTAGAGCACCTTAATGTTACTGTCATTGATGAAGCTATTAGATTCATAGGAAGAAAAGTCTCAACTACACCAACAAACTGCAGGCCAAGGTATGGAAACACTGTGAAGGCTAGAATAGAAATGGATCTCAAAAAACCATTATATCGCGGTGGTCATGGAAAACTTTAGGAGATGAAGATGTGTGGATCCGTTATCATTGGGAGCTACAAAGAAAAAAAAAAAAATATATGTGATAAATGCTTTGGGTCATTGATCAACAAGATGACAAATGTGATGAATGGAACTGGCTGTTACATCTAGATAGCCTAACAACAGCTGAGTATGAGGAAATACTACAGAATGGAAAAGAGGTCGATGAAGGAAATAATGAAAGAAGCACAACCCTTTCAACGTCCGAAGAAATGGTAGAAGCTGAAGCAGGTGAAGAACACAGACAAAACAAGCGTCTGAGAAACTCAGATCTCAACTGTGAACCATCCATGAACCCACATAACATTCATGTTCTTCCACCAAACACGGTAGGAAATGATCTAGGCAATAATATGAACAAAATCACAACTCAAGAGATGGTTATCAACAATCCAGAGGCAATGCATTCTGAAGACACAAATGATTATCATGGTGACATAGTGCAGGTAACTACACATATCTCATACTCAAACTTTTATAATATTCAGTATCTTTGTTTTCAAAAAATCATACTTACTATTTTTAAAATGAAAATAATCGCTTGGAATTGTAATGGTTTTGCAAATAAAAACACTAGGCAATATATATCAGATTTGAATAGGATGCTCAATCCAGACATAATCTTTTTACAAGAAACAAAAATTTGCACTGATAAAATTCTCAGGTTCATCAGACCTTTAAACTTTCCAAACTCTTTTTATGTTCCATCAATAGGGAGATCTAGAGGTATTTGTTTACTGTGGAAAGATGGATTTGATCTTGATATTATATATCATGATAGAAATATGATACATTGTCTAGTAAAGAGTGACCCTTCAAAACCTAGTTGGTTGTTGTCTTGTGTCTATGGTTCACCTTACCCCCAGGAAAAGAATGAACAATGGAATTTTATTAGAGATATCTGTTTGAACTTTGATATTACTGCCCCTTGGATAGTGATTGGTGACCTGAATATCACCTTACATGAAGATGAAAGAGTTAATAACAATGGATCCAGCTCCTCCTCCTCTAGAATTTGTAATATCATAAGTGATGCAGGATTAAGTGACTTAGGTTATCATGGCAATCCATATACCTGGACAAGTAATACACATGGAACTGGAAAGATAAAATCAAGGCTAGATAGAAGTTTAATGAACTCTGATTGGCTGTTAACTTTTCCTGATTCTTGTCTAAAGCATCTCCCATTCTTATTCTCTGATCATTGCCCTATACTGTTAGATTTGTTTCCTAACAATGTTTGTAGCGCAAAAAATTGGAAGTTCTTTGAGTGCTGGTTAAGAGATGCAAGCTGTAAACTCCAGATTCAATCTTCTTGGTCCAAGAATCAAAAGGGCTCTGCAGGATATGTACTTGACAGAAAGTTATCTGAAACAAGGAGAGATTTGTCCCATTGGAATAGAAACAAGTTCGGTAATATACATGAGAAGCTCAGCAATCTTCAGCAACAACTAATTGACCTCCAAAAGCCTGACTCCAGTGGAACTGATAGTACTCAAGCTGTACAAAAAATTGAAAAGGAAATTGAGGAATGGCACCAGCGTGAAGAAATTTTCTACAGACAAAAATCCAGAGAGTTTTTCTTCCATGAGGCAGATCAAAATACAAAACATTTTCACCTACAAGCAAATAGGAGAAGATCGAGAAATAGAATTGAAACTTTGAAGAAACCGGATGGAACATGGTGCCAAGGAAAGGAACAACTTGAGTCATTGTTGAATGAACACTTCAAGCAAATAATGACAACTGTTAACCCAGGCACAGATGAGGAGCTGATGAATCTCTTGCCGCCTTGCATCACTGAAGCGGATAATGAGATTCTCACAAGAATACCCACGGAAGAGGAAATCTATAGCACTCTGAAACAAATGCAGCCATGGAAAGCACCGGGACCGGACGGATTTCCACCAGGCTTCTTCCAAGCAAACTGGAGCACGATAAAGAATGAAGTCATCAACATGATACAAAGTTTTTTCCGTACGGGAAGATTGCTCAGAAAGATGAATAAGAAAAATTTATGTCTTATACCCAAGTGCAAACTACCACAGACTCCAGGAGACTATCGGCCAATCGCACTGTGTAATACAACCTACAAACTTATTTCGAAAATACTGGCGAATAGGCTAAAACAACAACTGGAGAAGATAATTTCCCCCATGCAAGCTGCATACGTACCAGGCCGACAAATAGGAGACAACATCACCTTGGCTCACGAGCTTATACACTGCATGAAGAGAAACAAAACGAAGAAAGGTTACATGGCCCTAAAACTCGACATGTCAAAAGCTTTTGACCGTGTTGAGTGGGCTTTCCTCGACAAAGTTATGAAACAATTAGGGTTTAACTCTAAGTGGTGCAATTTCATAAAGGAATGTATATGTACTACTGACATTCAAATTCTTCTTAATGGTTCTCCAGGAAAGGCGTTCAAACCAACGAGGGGAATACGGCAGGGAGATCCCATCTCACCATACTTATTCTTACTTACGATGGAGGTATTTACCCGCGCCTTGGCCAAAGCAGAGTCAGAAAGGAAAATTCAGGGTATAAAGATATCGAGAAAAGCTCCACAAAGTTACTCACTTATCATTCGGCGACGATTGTCCTGGGTATTTACCAAAGCGGATATTCATAATGTTACAAATCTTCTCAAGGTGATACGATCTTTCAGTGACATGTCTGGGCAACAGATAAACTTCCAAAAATCGGCTGTTTTCTTCTCAAAAAATATGCACCCAAGGCACTGCAGGATTTTGCTACGAAGTCTGAAGATGAAGGAGATGAATCTTGAAGAAACATACCAGGTATACCACTTTTCTTAAACAGGAAAAAGACTACTTCTTTCTCAAGTTTAGTGTTGCAGACAAAGAACAGATTGACTAAATGGAGGGGAAAATTCATCAACCAATCTGGTAGATCGATACTCGTGAAAAACGTTCTCAATGCTATGCCTTCACATCATATGGGCATATTCAGGATACCAGATGCCACAATAAAAGAGTTAGACAGCGTCCAAAGGGATTTTTGGTGGGGTAAGGAGAAACCTGGAGGTTTTTATCTCACTGGATGGCCAGCAATCAACAAGCATAAGCTGAGTGGAGGAATGGGCTTCAGGGACCTAAAATGCTTTAATAAAGCGCTCTTGGCAAAATCTGCATGGAGGTTGATCAACAGTGAAGACAAACTATGGGCTTAGGCTCTAAAAGGAAGATATTTTCCAACTACTTCAGGCTTGCACGCAAAGAAAAAGAAGAACTCTACATGGGCATGGCAAAGTATACAAGGAAGCATGCAATTCATATTCAAACACAGTTTATGGCTAGTTGGCAATGGACAAAAAATATCAATATGGTCTGACATTTGGATACAAGGGAAGCAAGAACCACCCATCCCAGCAGTAGATTTGGAGGTCGCTAATAATTACAATACAGTATCTGATCTTATTGACCATGATACCAAGTCTTGGAAGGTAACAGTGGTGCAACAAATATTCAATCATCATGACGCACAAAAAATCATGCAGATGAGAATACCGCAAAGGGGAGAGGATAGACTCATATGGACATTGACTAGGAATGGCGTTTTTACTGTAAAGTCGGCATATCAAAGATTAGTGGAGATGAAAAATGGAGCGCCTATCACTGATACATCAACAACAAAAATCTGGAAGAATGTGTGGAACTTACCAACTCTACCAAGGGTAAAGCATTTTTACGTGGAAGTGTATGGTTGATATTGTTCCTTCTAATGAACGAATGGCGAGGGTTCTTAATTACAGTGGGGAGCAATGTAAAGTGTGCAAACAAGATATTGAAACAACAAGGCATATGCTGTGGGAATGCTCTTTTGCAAGAGCCATCTGGTTCACAACTCCAGGAGCTAGAAGAAGCATGCCAAGCAACAACTCCTCAGTACAGGAATGGATTCAAAGTTGGTTTGATAATGATTATAATAACTTGGTTGAAGACTGGACAGTAAAGATGGCAAACACACTCTGGGAGATCTGGAAAGCAAGATGTAAATATGTCTTTGAAGACATAAAACCGAACCCAGTTGAAGTTACGCAACTTATTCAGCTGATAAATGATACCACAGGGAAAAAGATGCTGAAACATAATCACAATGGAGATAACAGAGTGCATCATCCAATACAACTCTGGAAACCACCATTATCTCCTTATACTGCATTTTCCTGCGATGCATCTTTTAAAATTATAAATCAAATTGCTTATTCAGGATGGGGACTAATCATACGTTCTTTTGCAGGAGAATTCATCCAAGCAAGATGCGGCTACTCCAATGGACTCATAAATGCTGAAGATGCAGAATGCAGGGGAATTTTGTATGCAATGCAGTGCGCAGAAGATTTGAATATCCAATTTGCAGTTTTTGAAATGGATGCAGAGTTGGTGATCAAGGCAGTAAATGGAGGTCTTCATCATGCTGCTTGGGAGAACCAGATGCTGATTCAAGATATAAAATCTAAGCTTGAAGTTCATCCCTTTTGGATATGCAATTACATTAGTAGGAAAATAAATAAGCCAGCAGATAGGCTAGCTAAACATGCTAGAATTTACAGTATTTCTCAAACTTGGCTCATCTATCCTCCGAGTTTTATTGCAACAGCAATATTGGATGATATGAGCACTCTTGTTACTGATTCTTTAAGTTAATAAAATCCCCTGTTTTGAATCAAAAAAAAAGCATAGTTGCAATCCCTTAATGCTAAGGGGCCCAAAAAACAAGTCGGCTTTGGGGTAGCCCCTTGACCCGATCTTTTTTTTTCTTTTTGTATTTTTTTAATCACAAAATTGGTCAAAAAGACCAAAATCAACAATTCCTGGGTGAAAAGACACTTAGGTTTTGATACTGTTTAAATAGCCAAAAATTAAAAAGATACTGTTTAAATTGACAAAAATTTAAAAATAGGCAGGATGTAACCAGTTTCATCCTGTCCATTTTCAAATATTTTTTTCTTATTTTTATTTTACACATGATGCATCCAGTTTCATCCTTGCTATTTTTTAAGTATAAGCCAGGATGAATCCAGTTTCATCCTTGCTATTTTTATTTTGGCTATTTGACCCGTACTTTTTTTTTACTTGTCCATTTGAACCCTGTTTTAAATTTTTTTGGACAAATGACCCATTTTCTCTTTTTTAATCTTTTTTTTATATAATTCCTTTTTGTTTTTATTATAATTCCTTTTTGTATTAATTATTTTTTTTAAGATCATTGAGTTGGTCATGTTTTCCTTTACGAATTTGATTGTCCAAGTGAAGACTAAACAATTTAACATTCTAGTTTTCCCACTTTGTTTGTTATTTTTTGTGTCTATTCTGAGTTCTTATTATGTAGAATCAATGGTACTGCGCTTGAGAAAAGGGACCTTGGTTCCTCCTCCACATTTTGCGCATGAAAAATTGGCATACATGAACTGAACCTGGTTTCGATCCACTTTTTGGCTATTTAAACCTGTTTTCTTATATCTTCCAGTTTTATAGAGATTGTGCTTTATTGACTCGCTTGATCTGAATAAAGAAGTTGAGAGAGCAGTGTACCTCAAAAGATTTGAAGAATTCACCATGTCCTTGACTGGAAATTGCTTTGTCAGTAACTGATAAGATGACTCATCCAAAACCAAAAAAAAAAAAAAAACAATCATTTCCCTTTCTTCCAAATCTGTGTCAAAGAGAGAAATCATAAGATCCTGGAATCATTTTAGGATTCTAAAATTTCAATTATCCCTTGCTCGGGAGGAAAAGTTAAACAGACAGACTTATATGGATCGACCAGACATATGGGACTAGCGGCTCTCCATTGCCGGGGCCATCCCCAATATGTTTTTTGTTCAACTTGTGCCAGCATCAAGTTTTACCCGTACAGTACTCGTCCTTGTTGGCTTCTGATATCTCTCAATTGTGAAATTTTGGCTGTCCCTCGTTATGTCAAGTAATTCTTTCTCGGATATGGATCCTAATTTTCCAGCGGTGTTGTTAATGGGTGGTAGCGAAGGCATGGATCCTGTTAAATAAATTCTTATAAGCAAGTTTGTTTTCTTTTTTAGAAAAGATTTCTTGTTTAGAAAAAGAATTAAGAGAAGGAAAACACCAAGGTCCAAGTTCCATGGATAGATATCTTGAAACTATGTTGAGGGCATTTTGGCGCCAGCTTTTGCTCAGCAATTGTGTCTGTGCTTCCAAAACATGTCTAGTTAGCATCTCAATAAAACTTACTTTGACACCTAAAACTGCAGTCCATGGCACATATATACCCGCAACGAATCTGTGCGTTTTTTTGTTATAACTGATTCTTGTTTTAGTGCACACCCTTTTGTAAGAATTGCCAGTTTCAAGTGCTGAAAGTATCTTTTATATTTTTGCAGGCGATTGAATTCCAAATGGTTGAGGTTCCTTCCGTTACTCTCTTGAAGGCACCCTTTGTGGTAAGTAAAGTAGGAATATCAAAAGGAGAGCTCATTTGGATATGGGTGAAAATGGTTCCAGCGTTTTGGTGGTCCTTTCTTATAGACCCACTCCAAATCTAAATTCCTGTTCTATGCAAATGCACAGCTGTCAGATACCATTACGCTCTGGTCATTCAAAGGCTTCTTTTTTGATACTCATGTTGGGGACTTGGGAGTTGTTTGACTTTGATATATAATTTCCGCCAGAGCTTAAACATTCTGTTTAAGATTTTGAGAGATTCTAATCTCAACAACTTCGCAACACTAAAAATTGGCATCAGACAAGACCAACAATCTAAAATTGGCATCAGACAAGACCAACAATCTCAAAAAAATGTGAGCTCATAATTGCACGCTTTCTTCAGAAGATCTGAAAATTATGGGAACCCTATCCACATCGTGCTCGTCATATCATTGCTCGATAGTTAAAAGGTCGCAGGTGGTATTTAAACCGTATATTTCTGCCTAGCTAAGCGATAAGGGACTATAAATACCTCGATACTAAGGCCCGTATGTCAACGTTGGGTTTGAGTTATACTGCATCAAATCTGTCTGATTGATTGTCTTCTCAACATCTAGACATCTAGTAATAGCCTAGGTTTTGCTTACAACGGCTTCGCAATACCAAGTGAAATCAAAAGCATCAATGAAACTAAAACCTTATAGAAAAGGCCATTTTTTGTTTTCTTAACACAAACAGTTGAACGATGGCGAAGGTGAGTGCTTTGAACCAGATGTGATTCGGGTACTAAGGCTATTACTAGATCAGCAGTATCCAAAGCCTTCAAATTCTGTTGAAAATTCTTTATTCCTTCAAAGAAAGCACCAAAACCTTGATATTGATACTTTTAACATCATCATGTCCTAAACTGGGACCTACAATGCACTTCGGAAAATCCAAAGGAACCGTAATGAGTTTATCTCCGTGATTGAACACAAGCTAGATTCATACAGAGCAAGTCCCTTCGAGATTAAAGTTGCAGGAAATCAGTCGAATATTTTTTCTAGTTTTGGTAGGGTGCGCCAGGCCTTTGCAGTAGTGCAACGCAGAGGCGATGCATTAGAACCGCGATGGGAACTCCAGTCATTGCGTTCTCCTTATGTATGCAGTGCAGGTGTACCTATGGCCCTTGAGACACGTCTCATAACAATGAAAAATGCGCAACAGATGTTCCCGATTTTTCATCAAAAAAATTATTGGTTTAGAGTTTTGTAGGGCTTTACCCTTGATTAGAGGGAGCCCTTCCAGAAATTCTCGACGGCCCTGAGAGACCCAAGGCCGAGGAGGGGGTTTGGAAATAGTTTTCAACCAGCAATTGACGCGCCTCGGTTATTACCTCATTAGCTGCGTCATTGCCCCAAGCGCAAAGACGAGTTTTGCAGTCACGCATCAACTGCTTTTTATAGCTTCATTTTCATATCTCTAACTCTGGTTTGATAAATGTGGGACTAATATTTGTGACTTTCGGTTCCAAAACAGTCGACGACTAACTCTTCTTGCAATTCTTCACAAAAACAGACGATCATTGGGTTAGTTATGTTTTCCTTTACAATTGGGATTTTTTCCAAGAGATAAACATTCTGTCACACTGGTTAAGCCACCAGAATTTATTTGATTTGTCATTCCTTACAATTGAAGTCATTTTCGTCCAAACTCAAATAGGAGGAGCATGGAGAATAACTACTGCTCCAGAAGTTCCATATGGAGTCGCCAATGCAATGAGTTTTGGAGTGGTATCAATGCAATGGATTTTGAAGTGGTACCAATATTTAAGTGTAATCTTTCATTGTAAAAATAAAACAGACAAATCTCACAATCAGCACCAGTGGTCTAGTTGTAGAATAGTACCCTGCCACGGTACAGACCCGGGTTCGATTCCCGGCTGGTGCATTCTTTTTATCATTTTGTTTGACTTCCTTCACATTGATGGACGGTTTGTTGTTTTGTTCAATATTTATATTGATGACTGTTTTACATGTTTTCTTTTAGAAGGATCAATTATGCGCAGTCTACTGAAGTTCTTCAAAAAGCTGAGCACAAAGTTGTATTGCAGCAACTTTGGGGGAACACTAGATGAAAGGTTAAACAGATGAATTTGAAGAAAGAGAACCTCATGGAAGCCACTTTGATGATAAGTAGCTTACTGTGAGCCTAACTGTAAGCTAATCCGTCGTCAAGTTAAATGAAGCTAGGCATCATAGAACTTTTTCAGTTTCCGATTTGGTTTATTTATGCCCAAAAGTTAATTTTATCATTTGCGCCAGGCCTTTGCAATGTGGGCCAGGCCTACTGAGATGAGAACAGATGCTACACTTGATCTTGGCCAAATGGCCTAGAAAGGTATGCTTAATTCATATCCAACTTCTCTTTTTGTACCGTCTTGTTTCAATTCCTCTGCTTTAACCGGTCTATGTGGGAGTCGGACTAAATCTTAAGTTCGCGGAAAGTTGAGTTTTCTTAGGACAGTCGGTGGTGATGGGAGAATTTCAGTTTACATAGAGCAGAATAATTGGCTTTATACTTTATGTGCTGATGGTAGGATCTAGCCACTGTCAAACCTTGTAGAGTTTAGAAACTGCAACTTGAGATGAACTAGTTACTAAATTGTTTACGAGATTCATGGGGTCCAACCATTTTCCCTTGGGAAACACCTGCAGACCTGATCAGGGAAGATAGATACTTGCGGCAGGAAGCAATTTACATGCATGTACCTCTTTAATCTGCTCAATAATATCCTTCTCCACGCGCTGAAGTTCTAATAGCCTCGACAGACATACACTCAGGCGACTGATATATATATCATTCAATTTGCATCAAGACTTTTTGCAAGGGAAGCATGGTGTAGTTGGTACTGTTTTTCCTTCACGATGAGAGAAAAGGAGTAGCTGCAAGAGGTTGCATCAGACTTTAAACACAAATTAGACACATATCCAACATTTTCTTTTAGTTTTGGTGGGGGGTGCTCAAGGAGAGATGAATTTCTTTGAAGGGGGTCAACTTATTGTTGCTAGTCTCTCCAAATGGTAAGTTGCTATATCTCTAGAGCAAAGAACATCACATTCCAACAACTGGAAATCGATTAATTGTTATGTAATTCATCTGACAGTGTGTGTGAAAGGTAAGAAACCTGGATTTTTTTCCTTTTGGTTATTAGTGAACTGTCAAATGCTTAGATTTCATGAGCAAAATAAGTCTTTTCTCGCCGAACAAGCTTAATTGCTTCTATTCTTGATTCATAGCCGCACCACATCATAAGAGCAATGTATTTTCTTTATTAGTTTTCGTAGGGGTGCGCACAATACAATCCATTGTGAATACAAACGTTTTACATTTGTGATTCCTATTAATGGGTTTTTGCTGGTTTGCAGCTAGTAGTAAAAATGGCCTGTGTTATTTTTTTGTGTTCTTTTTATATAATTTTATCGGATTTCATCAACTAGTACTAGTAGAAGTTTTGTTTTGCTTATGTTGCAAATTTGGAAGTTTAAGAAATATTTTTGTAAATCGTTTTTAGGACACTCTCTTTGGAAGCATCTAGTGAATCAGTGAAAGCTGAGCTTCTTCTCCAGTTAATTTTTTTTTGCCAGGACCAAATGTTTATCTTAGATTTGGTGGGAGTGCGCCAGGCCATTGCAGTAGTGCAACGCAAAGGCGACGCATGAGAACCCCAGCAGCAAGCTGCTGTGATGGGAACTCCCCCATGAAAAAAATTAATTTAATATCGCGCCACCCGATGGATGGACATATCAGATATTAAACTGATAAGAACAGATACTACACTTGATCTTAGCCAAAAGGCCGAGAAAGGTATGCTTATTCCCAATTCTAGCTTCTTTTATAGTGTCTTCTTTCCATCCTTGTGCTCTAGTCTAGTCTATATGGGACTAAACCTTAAGCTCATTGTGTTAGACAAGATGAGTTTACATGGGACGTATTTATGAGTCTGTATAAATGTTTGTCGTCAAAATTGATTATAGAAAGCGATGTTAACTTTAGCTAAGTTGCTCGTGTCAAAGTTAGTAGTCATTACTGGCTAGATGACATTCTCCTCTGCTTCACACTTGTGATTCTTGTGCTCTCTTCCAACACCTCCATCATATAGTAGTAGTTTCCGTCCTTGTGTGTCTTCCCATGGCGGGTGTACACCATTGGCATGGTTTCTGCATTTTATCTTGATTCGGGCATGTGTAACACAATTCAAAACAACAACAAATCATCAGAGAACACGTTGGAGGCGCGCCAAAGCCAAACCATTCAAGTTACACCGAGCCGATTTATATTGACAACGACTCCATTGATGGTAAATATTTATTGCAAAAACAAGCAGATTTATACATATTTCTTGATTCTCTGCTATTACTCTCCCAAAAAAAAGTAACACAAAATTTCATCACAAGTTATAGCACCTAAAGAACTTGAAATATTTCGTTGAATTGCCATTTTTTCTTCTTCTCTCGTTCTCAACAACCATAACTGCTGTGAAAACCTCGTCTTTTCTTGCTTCTCATTCTGTCAGTTGAGGGCGAAAAAAGTTACAAACGATATGTGTCCAGGGAGATACCAGCAAAGATATGCTTCATATTAAAATCTACTCTTTCAAGACAGACTCTTGGAGAGATGCAGGAGATCCCTTTCCTATGTCTCAAATTGGTATTTTATCGGTGTCTTAGTGGAGTCAATTTTGCAATACTTAAAAAAAAAACCCGATCAGATATCTATAATTCATCATGAAACCTCTCCTTGCTGAAATTACAACCAAAATGTACAGTATTCTCACAAACATGTACTATATCATTGTATTTATGTTCCACCACCGATATATATGTATCACTGTCTTGATGTTCCGCCAAGTTCTTCTAACAATGGTCTTCCTTGATGTTATTTTCTTATCAATCAGCTCATCCCTAAGACCTGCGACATGAATGTGACACAAACAAGTGGTGAGAGCCATTATTAGGAGTAAATAAGAATTGTTTACTGAATGAGCATTCTCAAAATTATGCCTTCAAGCCTCCACTTATGTATTGTAGAATCTGCTGAAGTATTTATGTCATGGCTAAGAATTGGAAAACAAGGTCAAGACAGACAGGACCTTCTTTGGTTGTATCTAGAAATATACCTGCTAACTGTTTCACAAAATACAAGAAAATTAATTGGGTGCTTCTGTAATGGAAATGTTTTAATTAAGGTTGGGTTACTCTATTTTCCTCGTTCTCACTATATGTGCTGAAATTGCTACTAGTTTGTGTCAATACAAAAAGGCAAAAGAGGAGAGGAATAATACGCTTCAAAGCTCCTATCCTAATGTTCAATGCAATTCTTGTAAATGGAACTGCAACTTGCAATTGTAGTGGAATTCCAGAGATCGTAGTTGGCACTTTTCAGCTCAGCAAGAGCGCATTCTCAATAAGGCAGCAAAATTTAGTTTAGTGAATTGGGCAGGGGCGGACGGGGCCGCGCGGACGGGGCCGCGCGGACGGGGCCGCGCGGACGCGTACTCCCTCAGAAACAAATTATGACGTAGACTCTACCCTTGGGTAGATCTTAGGCGAGCACCCCTCCTTAATGTGCAATGGAGGTTGCTAGCCTAGGCCATGGACCTTCATGATCATCCATATACCCCGTCCAGGTAAGTATGTTTTTCAATTATACTTCTCCTCCCTTTATAGTCTATCTTTTCCTGTCTCTTGCATAGGCACAAGCAATGTGGGACTAACCATTTTCTTAGAGGGAAACACTTCGGAAATATATTTCGATAAGGCTTCTCAGTGTATAACAAGCTAGCAGATTAGCTTTTATTTGGATTTTGGAACTTCTGCTACTTTTGGACATGTCGGGTTTGCAAAAAAATTTCAACCAGCAATTTACGCGCCTCGGTTAATATTTCATTAGCTGCGTCATTTGCCCCAAACGCAAAGATGCCTAACATTGAAAGCATTCACAAATTTTTACAGTGCCTTCAATTACATCCCTGACTCTAATTTGAGCAATGCGGGAGGAGTAACTGCTGGAATGATCTTTATAGACACAACATTTGCAAATAATGCTGGCTTTCAATTCTATACCCCGCTACTCTCATAGGTGAAACACAGGCACAACTTCTGTATGCACATTCGAATTTCGAAATTTCTTGTTGCAATATTCAACCTTCTAAACAGGTTCAATTTTTTTACTAATGGTCGATCGTTGTTGTTTGTGTCACTTATGGTCGGGTCAGGTACAGCCAATTCTCTCAACTCCCATTAGCCATGAGCTCTAGAAAATTAGATCTTTGAAATCATTACCTTGAAAATCAGTACTAGAGCAACAAGTAATGATCTTGAGTAAATTTCTTCAAAATTTAGAATTTAAGACTAGCCAAGTCACCAAGGTTATAAGGTAACTCCTTTCCACTTGCAAAATTGAAGAGATTCATTATGACATTATTGTTGTTCCATGTACTCAAACCTCAGAGTGGATCTCGAGTTATTCTATCCTTGAAAGCGGCCAATCCGTCGGTTGATTTGTTATCATCAACGACAACAATGTAGTTGACGTCCATGACAATCATGGATGTTGATACATGAAAAATGATACCCCTTAACGGGTTCGAGGTGCCCTCGAGAGTAGAGATGAGCTTGGCATAAGGTATGGGGACTTGAGGGCTAAACCCAAGCCCAAATGGAAAATGCCAATGAGGAAAGAAGGACAAATAAGGAATTAATAAAGAAGAAGGAGGTTATGTTAAGGAATGTCATTAGAAGTAATTAAGGAAGGTTAGGACATGTGTCATGATGACATAAAAAGGAGGGGCTTTTAGGAAAGCCTATATAAAGAAGAACAAGGTACAATGGAAAGGCAATTCTCTCTCTTACTATTCTTGGTATTGTGAGGTCATTTGGTGTGGCTAGGATGGGTAGGACCTAAACACGAATTCACCCCTCAACATTTGGCGACCACAACCGGAGGCTCGTGCCTAGCTCACCATGACACACCCAGAAGGCGCCATCTCAAGTGCGACAGAGATCCAAACATCCCCCCACTCAACCCAGAAGGCGAGAGAGTAGGGATAGTATCAGATCCAATCACACAAGTAAGAAAACCTGGTACACAACAGGAAACTGAGGAAGCGCCACCCATCCAGCCTTCCCTCAAAGAGATGCAGAAGGAGCTAGAAGAACACATACGCAGGGAGCAAGAGTTGAGGAAACTGATGAAGGTAGCCAACGCTGAGAAGAGTATCAAAGAAACAACGGATAACGCGGAGGAAAAGGAAGAAGAACCTATATCTATGACACAGGAGGCGATGCAAGATACCTAGAGATGAACTATAGGGTCATAAAGCAAGACAACTACAACTTCATGGCGAGTTCTTACTCCTCCGAAATCACAGAATATCAGTACCCGGAGGATTACACTTTACCAAAATTCAAGGTCTACAATGGCCAGGGCAATGCAAGGGAACACCTCAGTCGATTCCTGTCCATTATGAATGATTGCGCAGCCGATGGTAAACTATGCCTGAGAGAGTTCCCAAAGTCGCTAACTGATACATCATTCACCCGGTACGATAATATAGAATCGGGAAGCATCAGCTCATGGTCGACCATGTCCACGCTCTTCCTCAGAAAATTCTATTCAGCAAAAAGGAAAGTCACAACTATAGACCTTAGCAAGTGTAATCAGCGCCCATGCGAGGAGATAGGAAAGTACATTGCCAGGTTTCGTCTTCTCACCTTGGATTGCCACGAAGATGTCAGGGAGGAAGCGCTAGTGGAAATTCGCGTGCGGGGAATGACTCCCTCCATGAACGGAACCAAAGTCAAAAACTTATTAACGGGAAATGGTTGAAAAAAATTTATGCATAAATCGCTCCATGTAAACATCTTCCCTGAGCAATAAAAGTAAGTTATCGAAAATGGTGTACCTACAAAAGGTCTCTGGAAAGCCAAAGGCGCCTGATTGATTGACAAATTCACAAAAGGTCTCAGGAAAGCCAAAGGTTCCTGATTGACTGACAAATACACAAAAGGTCTCGGGAAAGCCAAAGGCGCCTGATTGACTGACAAATCTACAAAAGGTCTCAGGAAAGCCAAAGGCGCTTGATTGACTGACAAATTCACAAAAGGTCTCAGGAAATCCAAAGGCGCCTGATTGACTGACAAATTCACAAAAGGTCTCAGGAAAGCCAAAGGCGCCTGATTGACGGAAAAATTCATAAAAGGTCTCACGAAAGCCAAAGGCGCTTGATTGACTGACAAATTCACAAAAGGTCTCAGGAAAGCCAAGAGCGCCTGATCGACTGACAAACCTGGAGGGCTCAGGAAAGCCAAAGGCGCCTGCATGGCGAAGTAGGCACGTTTTATCAACGCCCACTCCACCCAACACCATGTCAAAAAAAGGGGGGGGAGTAGGCGCGTTTAACCAACGCCCACCCCACCCAACCCCCTTGGGATAAAAAGAATGGTAAGTAGGCGCGTTTAACCAACGCCCACTCCACCCAACTCCCTTTCGGAAAAAAAAAGAAGGGGAGTAGGCGCGTTTTATCAACGCCCACTCCACCCAACTCCCTTTCAAAAAAAAAAGGGAGAGTAGGTGTGTTTTATCAACGCCCACTCCACCCAACACCCTTCTGAAATAAAAATAAGGGGAGTAGGCGTGTTTTATCAACGCCCACTCTACCCAACACCATTTCAAAAAAAAAAAAAAAAAAAAAGGGAGTAGGCGCGTTTTATCAACGCCCACCCCACCCAACACCCTTCCGAAATAAAAAGAAGGGGAGTAGGCGCGTTTAACCAACGCCCACTCCACCCAACTCCCTTTCGAAAAAGAAAAAAAAAAGAAGAAAAAAGGGGAGTATGCGCGTTTTATTAACGCCCACTCCACCAAACACTCTTTCAAAAAAAAAAGGGAGTAGGCTTGTTTTATCAACGTCTGACCCACCCAACTCCCTTTGGATAAAAGAAAAAGAAGGGGGAGTAGGCGTTTCATCCATACACACCCACCCCACCGCAACCTTTTCAAAAAAAAAAAAAGAGGAGGAGAGAGGAATAGGCTATAGATGCTGATTCACTCTGAATCGGAGGAGAAGGAAAAAAATGGCTTCCAGCCATGGAGAAACGCAGGAGATTTGATGCCCTAGGAAATCGCCTCTATTTACCCTGCCACGCATCTCTCACCCCTTTCGGAGTCGGATACATTTTTGTTGCAAGCAAGGTGCTTTCTGGTCTTAGTGATGTCAAATCCAGCGGGGTAAGTAAGCTACCTCTTAACCTTAAGAAACAAACTTGGGTGAAATTTTGATTGTGGAATGAATAACTCAAAATCCTTCGATTTTTGTTTGTGTAGGTGAATCTAGTAGGAGGATAGATAATGTCAAGTTTGGATTACCAATGGTGTCCACAATGACGATGATGGCATGGACATGGAGTACAATTGGTGAACTAAGACATGTTAATGGTGGACCCATCGGTTTGTATAACGTAATCACAGGTTTTTATGTGTTTCCCAAGAAAAAAAACCAACGTATGTGCAACAGGCGATTTTAAATACTGAAAGTCTCTCATCATACTTTGGGTTTGTAAGAGCAACTGCAGTGGGCGACTAAACCCATTTATTTGGTCTCTCAACCAGGCGTAGCGGGACGGACCATCGATCAAATCCCAGACTAAATCAACAGTAGGCGACTATATTTGATCGGGGACCAAAGACTAAACCCAAATATAGTCGAGCGTTGATATAATGTTCGCCCCAAAACCAGGCGAACTTAAAGTTTACGCCCCACACCAGGCGGGGATAAAGTTTACGCCCCACACCAGGCAGGGATAAAGTTTACGCCCCACACCAAGCGGGGATAAAGTTTACGCCCCATTTTTTTTTTTTTTTAATCTTTGTGAGGCGTTGATATAATGTCCGCCTGGTGTGGGGCGAACATATATTATGTTCGCCCCACACCAGGCGGACATTATATCAACGCCTCATTTTTTTTTTTTTTTTTTTGGTCGGGCGGGGATAAAGTTTACGCCCCACACCAGGCGAACTTATAATTTACGCCCCACCAAATTTAGTCTTCTACCGTTGTGTCACGGCACGGACTAAAACCCAAATTTTGGTCTTTTTTTCCCTCTTTGGTCTTTGGTTATACTTGACCACTGCAGTTGCTCTAAGAGCACAAGAAAACATAAAATAGGATGAAATTATTTAATGTAAATTTCCTGGACGTTAGAAACACATTGGTTGATTTATAATGAAACACAGTGTTAATAGATGGAATAAACTAAAAGGAAAAATCATCTGGGGTTAGCCCAGTTGGTCAGGAGTCCGATTCTCAAGTAGGAGGTCAGCAGTTCGAGTTTCCGCTCAAACGTAAATTATACTAACTTTAACAGGGCCGAGTTTGCTCAGTGGGGAGTAAGCCAGTGGCTACCCTGCCAGAGGCAGAACGGGCCTATACCTTTAAAAAAAAAAAAAAAAATTAAAATTAAAATTAACAGTTTCCTCCAGGTCCACCGAAGAAGATGCTAGTGTTAGAATCTTCTTCCACCGAATAGCAGTCCTTATTGTCAAAACGATTCTCAAAATTTATCCCTTGTGGTGTCACCAGATTATGACTTAGATCGACAAACATATGATCCCGTATTGCAGAAACTTTTTCGAATACCCCATCCGGAAAATGCCCATTACCCATTTGCGGGCTTGGTGTGTTTGGAGGACCTTTTACTAATCCTCCCCATGCAATGTAGTTAGCAGGGTCAAGGTAAGGGACAAGCTCCCTTGGCATATAACCAATGTCATAGGTCTTAGAACTGTCAGTAATGCTGAACCACCAGTTCCGTGTGTCTGGATCCTGCACACGCGAATATGGAATGCATTATCATTACAAATCGCAACCGCGTACGGATATTAACAAAATTAACCTTTCATGGCACCGCGTAAATTTAAAATGTACTCAAATATTAAATGTTCTGAGAGGATTAAACAACTTACCTGGAAGAGGAGTCCTACAAAACCATATTGCTTTCCACCGTATTCAGATATTTGTGGAAGCACTTCCCCTATAGAAAAATCCTCACTGACTTGTATAAACCCCTCGCAATACATATTGAAGCAATTACCGTGGTCTGGTCCATTCTTCAATTGAAAAAACAAAAATTATATACGGTGATGGCCTTTAACAAAAACTGAATATTTTGCAACACTATCCAAAGAACTGGAGCAATAAAACATGTCTATAGTTTTGAGTAGGAATTTTTTCTTTTTCTTTCAAACTTACTCTCCAGTATATGGATATATGGGTGTGATTGTCGCCAAACATTGTTGGTGAGACCTTGTGAAATTCAACAAGTAACCAAAGTTAGTCAGAGAGCTACGTCAGTTTATGTATATTCTTAGCGAGGAAGAAACGATAAAGTACCACCCATCCTGCTTGTATGGTGCTGAAAAGATCTTTTGGGCCACCTTCAACCCATAATATTGATGCACTAATTTGATCATCCCCCACAACAGGGTTGTCTAGCTTGATTTCTCCTTGGATTCCAAAGAATGTACCCGCAGGAGTCGGAGTCGGGGGATCGGTCGTATTGTACGAATGTCGAACTGCTACCTAAAAAAAAAAACAAAATTGGTCAAAAAGACCAAAATCAACAATTCGCGGGTGAAAAAGACACTTAGGTTTTGATCTTTGTTTAAATAGCCAAAAATTAAAAAGATATTGTTTAAATGGACAAAAAATTTAAAAATAGGCGGGATGTAATCCGGTTTCATCCTCCGTCCATTTTCAAATATTTTTTTCTTATTTTTATTTTACATAGGATGCATCCAGTTTCATCCTTACTATTTTTTAAGTATAAGCCAGGATGAATCCAGTTTCATCCTTACTATTTTTTTTTTGGCTATTTCACCCGTACTTTTTTTTACTTGTCCATTTGAACCGTGTTTTAAATTTTTTTGGACAAATGACCCATTTTCTCAAAAAAAAAAGAACAAAAAAAAAGGAAAAGAATGAGTTGTTGGGTGTAAGCTCCATGGTAAATATCTATTACTCTTTCTACCCAAGGTAATAATTATAAGAACAATTCTCGGCAGCGGATAAGGATGTGAATTATTACATGCTGTCCGGGAGGTTCGATGACATCTCTATTTGGATAATAATTATTTGTACCGGACTGAAATGATTGTAAAAGTGATTTAGCTCTTATCCGATCTTTTTTGGTGGTTCTTCGGATAGGAACTGTTCCTTTCGGACACGAATATCCTAGATCAACATCTCCCCATGACAGCCGAGTATCTGATGACTTGGATCTTAAATCTTTGGGATGACTACTTGGTATCAACTGCATCGAACATATATTAGTACCTCAAAAAGAAAAAAAGAAAAATTACACCAAAAATATCGCAGATAGCCAATTCATCAAGGCCTAAAGATTGAAAATAAAATAGGGAGAATATTTACCTGAATGACGTGATCTTTAAGCAAATGATGGTCCATTGATGGTTGTTTATTGATGTCAATACAATCAACTTTTGCCCCTTCTTTTGTCTGGAAAATATGAAGAAAAAAAAATAAACACGTAATAGACTGTATTCCTCGCGTCGTTTTTTTTTTTTTTTTTTTTTTTTTGTCAGTTATTAAAAAGAAAACATCTGTAGTGATCAAGGTGCCTGTCAGCTTTGGGGTTAAAGAAAGTTTTAAGTCTTAAAAAACAAATTAACTGAATTAATACTACCTCGAAAGTCTTGATCGCGGAGATTTTCAGTTGTTCATCAATATCACCATCAAAGTCACCCCTTTTTCGTTCGGATATAGTTTGTATCCTTGCAGAGACAGAATGATAATGGTGTACACTGATCAGGCAGTGCCAAACTAACAACAAAACATAAAGAAGCTTACCCATGGCCAAGAATCTTCACCAATATGACCACGTATCAGGTATTATCGTATATAAATATATATATATATATATATATACAGAAACAGTAATGATATACCATGCATTCGAGTTTTGTTTAATTGCGTATTATATTTTTATTTTCGTATCAAGGTTTTAATTGCGCATTAGATTGATTATCTATAGGTTTTGTTTTATATGGAAACGATGAATATTCCTATTAAAAAAAAAAAGATCATTCAATGAGCTAAACTTGGAAATACTAATAACGAATCGAGTTTCCGTATCTAGAGAAAAGAATAGAGGAAACAACTGGATTCCAGTTTGTTTCTCACTGTGATCATGGTGTTGGCCTCATTGATTATGCTAGGTGCATTTCCTTTAGTTCCGTTATGAAGAAAAGAAGACTCATTTCTTCTGCTAATTTGGAAGTCTAAAGCCGAAGGAGAACAAATATAGATCAAAACAACATAAACCATATAACTAACTACTGAAGGAAAACAGTGGAAGGACCAACACTTTGAGATATGAGTTAATTTGTTTTTTAAACAACATACTATGTAATACATACTTGAGATTGGGTACAATATCATACCTAATCTCAAATCCTTATTTATGATCCAACATTTTTACAAAAAGTCGGCAGGTATCTTTTTGGCTGACTTTGCCGGCTAATAACTGACTTTGCCGACTAGTATTAGCCGGCAGAGTATTTTTTGTCGATCTTGCCGATTTTTTATCTCTGAACTTAGCATTTACAGGGTCGTCACGGTATTCATCCTTATACCTTGCCGACTAAACTTTAGTCGACAGGTTATGAAATTAATACATTGTCGACTAATCATGCATTTGTCACACCTTTCTCTGTATGTCAAAAATTCTATAGTCGGCAGGTTATTTTTTCGTCGACCTTGCCGACTTTTCATACTTTCATAATTGAAAGTGTTGATTTCTTCTGTAATTTTAAGTATAAAATCACTCAGCAACTTTGCAATCCCCTTTGTAGAAGTGTTTGGCTAGTGTGGTTTCATTTCCGTTACACAAAAAATCTCAAAAAAAGAAAAGATATCCTCAAAAATCATAACACATAATCCATGAGTTCAATCCAAATAATACCTAATTTGAGAATTTTAATTCAACGAATTAACTAACTAAATTAATTAACCTAAACACATTATTAGTGTTAATTAAGCAAAGGTAGATTAGGTATTTTGAAGATACATGGTTAAGGGGTATCTTGTTTTACTTCAAAATGACCCGGGTTTTGTCTCATTACGTATACCCCAATTAATGAACGCACAATTGGGGGATATTGAAACTAATTGGGGGATATAAATTACTTCCCCTAACCCATGGTGTGTGCTAAGGGGTGATTTTTGGGTATGAAATACTAAAATACCCTTTGGTTAATTAAAAACATTATGAAAAGACTATAATACCCTTTATACTAAAACTTCAAATGAAAAACCAAATCATTTATCCCCCATTCTCTCAAATCAGTTCCAGCACACTAGGGTTAGGTTTTGATTTTTTTTTCTTCCTTCTTCTTCTTCATCGTTCTTCATCCGTTCTTCGTCGATTAATCGTCGATTAAAAAATTTCTTCGTCGATTAACCTACCTGAATCATAACAATGCCTCCACGAAAGAAACCAAATGTCCAATCGAACTCAAAATCTCGATTGCTCAACAAAAACAGGAACAAAGGATTGCTTTGATTGCTCAAGAGCAAGAAGAAGAAGAAACAGCTAACTCGGACAATCAACCTCTCACAAACATGGCTTCTGTGAGAAGGTAAGTGATTTTAAACTACTTTATGAGTATTTAAATCGATTTATAGCAATGGGTTTAGGTTAGAATCGCGAACCCTAACTGAAACAGTTGAGTTACAGAGAGTATCGACACTGAAATATGTATGAATACAATGCCGGTATTTAGTTACGGCATTCAATCTAGGATGAATACAGTGTCGGTATTAAGTTACAGCTTAGATGTTAGCATGAATGCAGTGCCGTTTCCAAACCCTGAAACTGAATGTCATGTACCGGCATCGAAATTGGGTTGAATACTATGCCGGTTTTAGGTTACGGCATTCACTAATAATAATTCGTGTATGCCGGTATTGAACTTAAAACTTACATGAACACCTATGAATTTGTCACCAGTACCGGCATAGATTTTCGGTTGCATTGTATGCCGGTACTCTGTTACGACATGGAATTGATTTATTTCGAGAGTTCCGGTAGTGATCTTTTGGTATCCAGGAGAATTACATATGACTACCGGCATTGTTGATAGTTAATGTTCACTGCCGGAACGATGTACCGGCAAGAGTTATTTGCTAAGTTTTTATGCAGGGAGCTATGTACCGGCGTGGTTTGTTTAAGTGAGTCTATGCCTGTACTAAAACTGAAAATGAGTTGTCTTATATTCATTTCGTGTGCTTATGATATAGGTCAAAAGCCAAGGAAGCTAACAAAAGAAAAACTAAAGATGCTGTCACTAAGAGAAGAAGGAAGAACGGTCTTGATACTCCTCAGTATCTGCCTCCTTGAGAGTAAAATAAAGGTCTCAAAAAGTGTTTGGGGGCTGATACAAGAGGGATAATTTGGGAGAGTGGTGGTGACCGTAGTCGAATTGTAATCCGTGAACCTATTGGAACTGTTGAGGACGATGAGCATGATGAAGAGGAAAGTGAGGAGGAAGATGATGAGGTTTAACCAAGTCAATTAGCAATCCAAAGCGAAGTTGATGGGCCAAGTCAACACCCAAAACAAGGAAAGGGCAACAAGGGCAAGGGCATAGTCAAAGTAAAAGTTAAGGGTTCTCACCTTCCTCACATTGATGACATGATACCTGACCTTGAACGTGGTAGAATTTGGGGTAAAGCTCCGGAACCGAAAATACTATTTGGATACAAGGACTCGTGGGCTCGTACTATCTATCAAACCTATGTAAGCATTTTTTATCTTGTGCATATGTATTGTTGCGTATTTATGTAAAATCTCTTAATTGTATTGTCTCCTAATTGTAGGATCATATGAAAGCTGTGCGTGTTTGCCGAAACCAAGCCGCGGATGGTTGGAATTTGTCCGAGGAATGTGAAGAGGTCCAAACAATAGTAAAGGATTCCGGTATATATGCTTTGGTTGAAAATTATGTGAAGCCTGATTCTGTGGCTGTCAATTGCTTCGTCGAAAGATATCATGGTGAAACTGATACCATGCACTTCCATTTTGGGGAGTGACCATCAAAATCTTTCGGATCCCGGTGGTTATGACATCCGAACCAAACCGCACAATCACATTCATTGTTCTTGTCATTTAGATGAAATACAAGCTTAAAGGGGAAGTTATCCTTCCTCGTACGATTCTTGTATACCCTATTAGTCTTCTTTGGATATACATAATCCTTTCTCTTGTGTCTATTCTTCGTCTTGTATTGCCCACTTCTCTTGCAAACCATCTCAAAACGGCTCTTTGAACCTTGCGTATTCCTCACCAACACCCACATGTTCTTAAGAGCCGTCTCTTTAGCACAAGCGATTGCTACCTTTGGATCTTTTATTCCCTACATAAGGACAACAGTGGGAGATTAGAAGGTTCATTACAAGCAATCCATTAGTAAACTTCAAGATACTAGGTGAAAAGTATTATTTGGTAACATACCAGAGGTATTTTATAGTATTCCTACGTATCCCGACCAAGCGGTTTTACATTTGTTGGATCAATATATGTCACCACCTAAAGATCGAATGAAAATTAGTTCCAAAAGAAATTCAATCACTATGCCGGAAACATGTTCCGGCATGCTTGACCAATGTTCCGGCATGCTCGAACTTAACCAAAACCGATGACCAAATTTGAAACCTATTCCTGCATACATGTTTCGTTAAAAAGCAACGCCGGAAACACGGATTCCGGCATTCTCGTAATCTATGGTTCCAAGCCGGCACCAATATCCGGCGTAGACAATAATTAATATATAATGCCAGTATTTAGCTTTGGAAAACATTTATTTCTGTATTTTTTTTGGTATGTACCAGCATGGTAACTTTATAATTGAATAACGCCGGATTTAATTCCGGCATTCTAGTTGTTGATGGTTCCACGCCGGTACACAGTTCTGGCATCGTTGTGTATTAATTTCCCATGTCGGTATTTGGTTTTGGAAGGAACTGCTTCCTGTATGTTTTTCATGCAACGCCGACATTCTAACCTATGAATGAAACGATGCCGGTATCATATACCGTAGAATATTCCTTGGTAGGTAAAAAGTAACTTTTGTACCGGCATAGTTTTTTGTTTGAATACTATGCCGGATTGTAATTCAAAATGAGGGATATCGGGCTGCCGGCATGGGTGTAGTATGAATACTATGCCGGTATTGGGATTCCTGGCACATTATTCATACCACTACCATGCCGCCACCGAGGTTTTTCAGTTGAAAAAATGGCAGGTTTAAAGAAAAAAAATCAATTTTTCAACCTCCTAGCAGCTTTACATGTGTATTAGGGATGCTTGCATGTTGTGCAAGTTTGATTTCTTGTGTAGGTTCTTCAAAAAACTCTTCATGCTCGTAAAAATCATCATTCAAGGGTGTTGGCTCAACAAATAGTTGCAATTGTGAGTTGTTGTCATTAGCTGAAGATTCAAGATATGATCCTTGTTTTAGTTGAGTTAAAGATTCAGCAGCAGCAATTCTCTCTTCACAATCATCCTCCATTTTCACCAAAAAAAAAAGTTTTTTTTTTTTTTTGAAAGAAAAGCTGAGAGGATTTTCATTAAGCACGCCAAAGGCATTACATCATAATTTTTTCACTTTCTAGCTTAGACTCGACACACAGTGGGAGTTCATTACTCCATTTCCTAGAACTATTATTATTCCTGGCAAATTTAGCAAGTAGATCAGCTACTTGATTACACTTCCTATTACTAAAACACACTTGCACATTCCCTAGACAATTAACTAGATGTTGACAGTCCTTAATAATTTTGACATCCTCCCATCTTGTGGTGATTTGAGGACCCCTAACACTTTCCATGACTTCTTTATTGTCTCCTTCCACTATGACCTGCTGAACCTGCAATTGAACAATCCATTGAAGAGCTTTTAGCACTGCCACTGCTTCAGCTTGAGCAACATCTCTGGCTCTTTCTACCATCGTCCAGGCTTCCACCATCCTCCCTGTAAAATCTCTTATGATTAGAGCAATACCAGCAATATTATGATTAGGTAAAATAGAAGCATCAATGTTGATTTTTAGTTTTCCTCTAGGAGGGGGTTTCCATCTATTGTTATCTTCAATAGCTTCATTTCTGCCTAACACTCTTCTAACATCCTGGACTCTATTATCAGACTGGTTAATGTTGATTGTATTCTCAATGCAGTAAGACATGATCCTGTGCTTTAGACTTGAACTGGAACATCTTTTGTTGTTAAAGATGAACTCACATCTGGATTTCCAGATGAACCACATAGTAACAGTTATTAGATTAACTGTTGTTTTCCTTCTAAAAAAAATGTTATTGTCAGCATTACTCCAGCTTCTTAGCCATTGATTTATGCTATTGATGCTGTCAATTTGTTGGGAAATCTGAGGAGCAACAGCATTCCAGACTTCTCTTGCATAGTTGCATCTGAGCAGCAGGTGAGTGAGATTTTCTTCTTCAGCATTGCATCTTTGGCAGATGGCTTGATGATTGTGATTGTGTCTGGCAAGTTTTCCATTCACTGGGACTATATCATGAGCCACTTTCCATAAAAACAGTTGACATTTGTGAGGAATCTGCATATGCCATAAACTCAACCAAAACTTAGCTTCCTCTTCTTTATTGGCTAAGCTTTGATTTTGTTTACAGAGAATTGCCTTGTATGTGGAGTTAACTGTAAACTGACCATTTCTAGTTAGAGACCAGACCATTTTATCTTCTTGTTGCATTGATGGTCTTATATGTCTGATTTTCTCTATTTGATCTTGATTGAAGTAGTTTTGAAGAAGACCCATATTCCATCTTTGAGTATGAGTATCAATTAACTCATTAACTTTCATGTAGTAAGGATAATCTTCATAAGTAGAGAAATTTTGTTGCACTTGCTCTGCAGTAAATCCTTCAATCCAGTTATCTCTGAAAGCATAAACATTCTTCCCATTCCCAATCTGCCAAATATTGTTTCACCCATTTGATTCCAGTGCAAATACTTCTCCAAATATCATTTCCTTTGCTTGAAACCTCTTCTTGAAGAATATCTTCATTTTTAAAATGTTTAGCTTTAAGAACTTCTACCCATTTCTTATCCTTTTCTTGTGTCATTCTCCAGGCCAGCTTTGTCACCATTGCTTCATTAAAAACTTGCAAATTTTTGAAGCCTAGTCCTCCCCATCTTTTTGGTATACTAACTCCCTCCCAAGCTTTTAGGAATCCTCCATTTCCTTGTTTTTTATTCCACCAATATCTTCTTTGAACAGCTTCAAGATCATTTATATTTTTCTTGGGCAGCATGAAACAACTCATCTGAAATTGTGCCATAGAGTTTGTAACAACTTGAATTTGTGTGCTTCTTCCATCTTGATTTATGATGCCAGCTTTCCATTGGATCAGTCTTCTCTGCATTTTCTCCCTTATGCTTCTAAAAGAGTTGGATTTCTTTCTTTCTATGAAAAGATTTATCCCCAAATATTTCTCTTCCAATGGAAAAACCTTCATGTTCATAGTATTGCAAATTTGTTGCTTTATTTGATCCTTAATTCTTTTATTAAAGTGAATGCTTGATTTGTTGATATTCACCATTTGACCAGAACCTTTGCAAAATTTGTTGATGATATCTATAAGCTTGTTAATTGAGCTCAGTTTTGCAGAAGAGAATAGGATGCAGTCATCTGCAAAGAATAAATGAGAGATGGGAGGACTTCCTTTGGCTGGATATATAGGAGTAATGTCTTTGCTGTCCATTGAGGTTTGGATCATTCTGCTAAGACCTTCCATGCAAGTGATGAAGATATATGGAGATAAGTTGTCACCTTGTCTCAGACCTCTTGTAGGATAAATAGTTTCAATTGGGGAGCCATTGAGAAGAATTGATATGCTTGTGGTAGATATGCATTGGTTGACAAGTTGACACCATTTCTCAGAGAAGCCAAGTCTTCTGAAGATATTGATGATGAAATTCCACTCCATTCTGTCAAAGGCCTTTGTCATATCCAGTTTTATTGCAACAGCTCCATTGCTATTTTTGGTTGTTTTCATGTATTGCACTACTTCATGAGCAATGACAGTGTTATCAATTATATTTCTTCCTGGGACATAAGCTTCTTGCCAAGGGGAGATGATTTTATGCAGCAAGGGTTTCAATCTATTTGTCATAATCTTTGATATGATTTTGTAAGAAATGTTGCAAACTTATTGGCCTGAAATCAGAAGGGTTTTGAACAAAATTGTTTTTTGGTATGAGGGTTTGGAAAGTATGATTGAGTTGTTTTAGCAATTTACCATTCTCTAAGAATTCCTGGACCATTTTTATGATATCTCCTCCCACCACTTCCCAGTTTTGTTGATAAAAGCCAGCTTGAAAACCATCTGGCACTGGTGCTGACAAAGCTCTAATTTGGAAGACATTGCTTTTAATTTCCTGATCATTTGGGATGGTTGTTAACTCTTTGTTCTCAGCTTCAGTGATGCATGGGTTTATGAGGTTTAATATATCAATATCCTCCTCAATTAAACTTGAAGTAGCAACTTCTTGAAAGTGTTCTCTGAGGATGATTCCAATTTCTTCTCTTGTATCTTTCCATTCCCCTTGCTTATTTTTGAGAGCATCTATTTGATTGCACCTTCTTCTGTAATTAGCTTGAGCATGGAATCTTTTGGAATTTCTATCTTGAAGTTTTATGGTGTTTTCCCTGGATTGTTGGTAAGCAACTCTATTCTTGATTTCATAAAGATTCTTCAGCTGATGTTGAAGCCTTTGATGTTCTTGATTATCTATGTTTTGTTGATTCAAACATTGTTGAATTTTTTCTTGTATTTCTTTGATCTTCATATCTGTATCTCCATACTCTTTTTTCCTCCACTCTTTTAGACCCTTCTTGACAGCCCTGACCTTGTAATTAAATTTGAAGGCTTCAGTTCCTTGAGTATTGCTTCTCCAGCTCCTCCTGATTTCTTCTTTGAAATTTTTATTTGTCAACTAGTGCTCATAAAATCTAAAAGGTTTGCTTAGGTTTTCAGTTTGAGGGTTAGTGATTAGAAGAATTGGAGCATGATCTGAGCCATAGGGTATGATATTTTTTAGAGTTGCATTTGGGTGAAGTTGCATCCAACTTTGCAAACAAACAGCTCTATCAAGTCTAGTTCTGACTTGATTCAGCTGATCTCTATGGTTTGACCATGTGAAAGAGAAGCATGAGAAAGGAACATCTATAAGACCTAAAGAAGTGACAATGTTAACAACTATTGGATGGGACTGAGTTGGGTTTATGGAATAGCTTTGTCTTTCATAGCTGTATAAAGTGGAGTTGAAGTCACCCATGATTACCCAAGGCATACTCATATTTCTTCCCATTTCTTGTATGAATCTCCATTGTTCCTGTCTATTATTATCATAAGTGGAGCTATATAGACAAGTAAGAAACCATTCTTTGTTAGCTTCAGGGTTATTAATAATCACATTCACCATAAATTTAGAACTATGAATAAATTCCAGATTTATGCCATCTTTCCAAAGTAAAGCAAGGCCTCCCACTCTGATTCTATCTTCATTACACCAAACATTGGGGTACCTCATTTTTTTTAAAAGAAAAGAGGCTTTTTCAATGGTTGACTTAGTTTCAGATAGGAAAATTATGTCTGGACTGTAATTGAAAATGCAATTTTTTAGGTGGTCTCTAGTGAGTTTGTTTCCTAGCCCTTGTATGTTCCAAGCAAGGATTTTCATCTTAGGATGAGAAGGGTAACAAAATTTATTAAAAGGCTGAATTAAAATCCGATACTGTAAAAGAGGATGGGTTAGGAGATTTACCATAGAGCTTCCTTGTCCTGCATCAGCACCTTGATTGTTGTTGACATATTTGTCCCAGTCGCCTTCTTCTTGAGCTTCCATTTGAGGATCATCTTGCATTTGCTGCTGACTAATTTCATCTTCTTCATACCTCTCAGTCAACTGGTTGGAGCTAACCCTTGAAGTTTCCCCTTCTCTTGCTCTCTTGAACCTTCTGAAGATACCACTCCTACTTCCTTTCCCCCTTTCTCTTTGGGATGCAGCATTTGAATTCTCAGCAACTTGCTCTGGTTCATGGTACACTGAGTGGCAGTATTGACCATCTTCAGGTCTAACAAACAGCACCATATTAGCTCTTCTATTTTTGTTGTTTTTCTTTCGGGAGATTCTTGTTGGTGCATCTTCAATGTTCCAGTATTCATTCCTTGTCATATCATAAGGAATTCTGTTGAGGAATCTGACAATTTTCTGAGATAATTCTCTGACTTCCTTTGCTTTGTCTCTGCATTCATCCTTGTTGTGGTCAATGATGAAGCAAGCTGGGCATAGTTGATGTGGCTGCTTCTGGTAGTAGTATGTTATCCACTGAGTGCAGTCAACCGCATTTTGAGACAAGACTCCTCTAATGAGAGATTTGGAGATGTCAATTTCAATCAGGGCCCCAACATCATTGGAGTCAACTGGTTTGGCATCTTCAGGATCAAGCTCTTTGACTTCACCTAACATTTTTCCCATCTCATTAGTCACAAAGACATTCATAAACTCTTCAGGAAGGTCTTTGAAAATGACCCAGAATTGTTGTTTGTTGAAAGCCATATCCTTGTAATTTTGCGTTGGGTTCCATGGTTTGATTATCCATAAGTACCCATCAATACACCAGGGAGATTCAGAGAGAACCCAGCTCCAGTCTTCCTTGGACTCAAAAGTGACAGTGAAGATATTCTTGCTTTTCTTTCTGAGCTCATAGTTACCAATGTTATTTCCCCACATTGCTTTCAGTTGTTTCTCCACAAAGCCTCTGCTCATAGTTTCATGGGTAATGACTTTGCCAATGATGCTGGTACCATTTCGCTGGAGGACAAGAGTTGGATCAATTTGAGCAATGTTGATAACATGCCTAATGTCATCTCCTGATTCAATTGAGGCACCATCAAATTGGTTTGCAAGGTTATTAATGTCTTCAGAAGCCATAATTGGATAGACAAGAAGAAGATTTAGAATGCAGAGGTGGTTGATGATGAGCATCATATCGTTATGCATGAAATTTATAGAGGGTTTAAAGATTCTCCTCATTCTACGTGTTTGATTTGGTCTGAAACGTGTACTATCGTTCATAACTGTTTTGACAGATTTCATCCAACAAGAAGAGGTATCTGCAATTTTATCCTGACCTGATTTTAATCGAGAAGGCGGATTCTTCAAAGTATCCATAGGGACGAGAAAACTCTCTGGACCGGGACAAACGTCTGCAACAACAACTTCAAGGTCTTAAACAAGACAAGAAAGCTCAATTGGTATCAGAATCTGTAAGACATAAAGTCAAGGAAAAGAGGAAAAAGTTAAAGGAGGAAGACAGAAGACAAGGGAATCAATAAAGTTTTCAAAATTGAGAGTGTTTAACAGGTAGAACGGTAACTAGATCTCATTTAAACATCAAACAGAAGCATTTAATTATCAAACGGTAACTAAAACTGAGAGAGAAAGTAACATGCAAACAGATTGTATCACATTAATGTCGAAGGAAATTTGGTGAGTTGGTTGCAGAGTTGCAGAGCGTGTCTCGACCGAGTTGCAGCCACTGCTTTTAAAACATGTTCCTCTCAAAAAAAAAAAGTTCACTCTCAATTTTTTTCCCTCCTTCTACTCTTACCCCAATTACCCAAATACAAATAAAAATACACCCTAATCATCTATGAAATAATCTTATGACTTTACTAATTATAATTAATCACTAAACCTGATTAGTGAGGGGTATATTAGGAATTACCTAAAATACTTAGATAAGGGGTGACCCTGATTTGATATTTGGATCCAATTTTTGCCTTTTTCCTCTATCCCCCAATTAGTTTCAATATCCCCCAATTGCGCGTTCCAATTAATCTGGGTATACCCAAATCTCTTTTTGGATTTTTATCATAATTATCCGAAATTAGTATAGTAGTATTTTTTAAAATATTTTTTTTGGAAATATTCCAAATTAATATAGCATTTTTTTGGATTTTTTACTTTATAATGGATCCACAAAATATATATCTGGTTTTTTTAAGGGTACATTATTTATATGTGCTTACTTTTGAAACCCAATAAATATATCCTCATACAACAATAAATATGTCCGTACTTTTTAATAACGTTATCCATTTAAAATTAGATTACCTTAATACCCTCACCATATAATATTTTTCTTTCTTTCAAAATGGAACAAATTTCTTCCTCTACCACTTCACCACCACCACTAGCACCACCACCACCAACATTTAACTACCATTCCACCACCACCGTTCAACAACCACCACCTACCAACCACCACCACTAATATTCCACCACCACTCCTTCACCACTACCACTAGTCCGTCACCGCCGCCACCACTACACGAAATCAAGGATTTTGTAACAGCCGAATTTCTAACGGATATTTTTTAAGTAACGTCGTATCGACGTTGGAAACTTTGTAACGTCGCAAAATCGTTGCAATAATTGGTATTTGTTACAGAGTTTCGGGAGGGTTGTGGATAATTACCTTCCTATCCTCAACTTAAAACGCCAAGTTACATTGTTACCCTCCATTACTACTATTAGCACCTCTATTACTACTATGAGCTCCCAATTTCATCTCACACCCAAGGGCTACCCAGCCTCCCAACGATTCTGGCTTTTTTCTCCAACATTTTTTTCTCATTATAACTCTTCATTTTAATTACCGAAAATCAGAAAACAAAACTAAAATCAACAAAATTAGTTTTTTCGTTTTTTTTAATTGTGCGAAAATTAAAAGGAAATAAATATGTCGAGAACAACTGAAAGCCTGAGAGATTTCTCCACCCATTTCCCTTTTCCTCTCCGTCCATTTTACTCAATCGATTTGAGCTTCGGAAACATCGAGATGCAGCTGCAGAGAACTTCATTAACAACACGAATCGAGTCAATTTTTCTGAATCATCGATGTAACCCTAAATTTAAGTTGAATCGATCTCTCATAGAAGTTTTGGCACCGATTCACAATCTTGGAAATGCAAATCTGGTTACCATCATCTAAGGTATTTCATTTATTGGTTTTTCTCTGAATCATTGTTTTTCAACATTTGGGGGTTTAATAATTTTACAAATTGGAGGTTAGAAACTATTGGTTTTGAATTTGAATGATGCAATTTATGATGGTGTTTATGAACATGTATATCTTTTAGAATTATATGTGATTGTAGATTTTAGGTTTATGGTTTTTGTGTTTGTTGAGTGTGATTAAGAAGATTTGTATAAGCTATTGTGGATGTTGCAGTACATTGTATTATGTTTTAAGAATATCTCAATGTACTTTGTAGGTTTAGTTGATAATTAGACTGAGTCAGACATAGTATTTTACTTGTTTGTAGGATGTCACAATTTGTTTATAGGATATCTCCATTTGTTTATAAATGGGTGAATCAATCAATTGTGTATTGAAGCAGTAGCTCTAATGAGAATCCCAACCAGTTTCAACAATTTAGATGAAAACCAAAGAGAAGTTATTGTTCATAATTTGTTCCCTTTCCCTTGTCAGATTCTAGTTCTTTATGAATTCATTGCCAAAGTAGTTTCTTGGGTAAGTGGTCAGAATACATTGTAGATTAAAATTAGATGTGTATATGCCTCCACCAGCACCAAGTAGTTTTGTGGGTCAGTGGAATCATGTAGGTTTCACAGGACTCAATCTTGAGTCAAGTTATTACGGCTTTGACAGATGATCTACAGCTTGTTATACCTTTTGTTGATAAACTTAGACTTAGTTATAGTCTTTGGGTGTAGGATATTGTTACCATTAGTGAATCAAGATTGTAGTATGTTTTGAGAAGCAGTTTCTGCACTTTAGATGAAAAGCGGAGAGAATTAGGATTCGTAACTAATATGTTCCCTTATCTTGTACCAGGATTCTAGTTCTGGATAGAATTCAGATAATGCTTTAGTAAATTCATAGATCATATAATACATTTATACACACCACAGTTTAACATACCATTGTTCCTTTCATTAGAAATCACGAAGACATCTCCAGCATACCAAATGTAACCCACTATATTCAAATCAACACAAAAAGAAACCGGAATTGCAATTTCATTAACCAGATTTACAAATACCATCGCTATTACTGATCAGACCCTAATTCCTAAGTAGTTCCATTACAATCAAACCCATTCACAAGATCCACATCAAAACATGACCCAAAAACCTAGTCTGTAATTCCCTCAAACATTTGATATATTAACTATTCATACCAGGAAAAACTAGACTGTTACCCTCCTGCAAACACACACCTTAATTACAAACAAACTAAGATTGTTACCCCCTGCAAACACCTTAAAACCATTAAACCTTAAAATTGTTAACACCTTAAAACTGTTAGCAATTACCATCTGCATAACAATATCAAAAAAAGCCCATTTATTCCAAAAAACAGAAAAACATCCGAATAGTAACATATAACCACGAGAAAACCTATGTCAACAGATTCAGCAATATGAGAAAAATCAGCAATGAGCAAAATGATCAGCAAACACCTACAAGATTTCTTTGAATTTTCACGAAGAAGCTCTTAGTCCGATTTCACAAAATCGAAGATTGCCCATCGAAATCTTGTTGATGTTTCAGGGATGATTATTCAGAATCATCACCGTTGTTCTCATTTGCTCTGATGACTGCTATCGTCTTCGTCTTCGATGCCCATCTCATGATCGATGTAATCATTGCTATACTGACTGCCTGTTTCAGTTGCACTTCCATAAACTCCATCACCTGCATCTTCACTTCCTTCACCATCTTCATTCTCTTCCTCCAAATCTCCAACCTCAACTGGTTCACCATTCTCATCAACACCATCAATTATTTCTCTATCAGAATCAACATTCAATATCTCATTCACGGTTCTTGCGAAAATCCTAGGAATTGCTTTTTCTGCTAGGAACCTTTCATACCATGCATCCTCAATCTTCTTTTCTCTCTTCCTCATTTGTTTCTCTGTCTCAGAATTTCTCTCATCATCATTACTTCTCTCAAAATCATTCTCTTTCTCTTCAGAATCACTTGAGGTTGCACTGCCATGGTCTTTCTCCAAACAAATCTGCTCCTTCTCCCCTCATCTCTCTCCTCTCTTTCTCTAGCTTTCCCCACATCTCTTGCAATTCTCTTCCTCTTCCATAGTTCATACAGTGGAGCATTTTCCTGCCGAACTCTTTCGAACTCAATCAGACAATTTCTCTTGTCAATCTCTAGCTGCAGAAAATCCCTCAAATTCTCCAACTCTCTAGTACACAGAGTCTTGGCAACTTTCTTGGCGAACTTAAAAGTGCAGAAGGCTGATTATTTCCGTTAGCATTGTTTCCTCCTAGATCACCTATTATCTCTAATATATGTTTTCTTTTCTTAATTTCCTTGCCTAATTTAGGATGATTTTTGTATGTTTTGGAAATTCTATGTTTAATTTCCTTTTGTAAAGAAGATGAAATTTATAGTCATTTTAGGCATTCGGTGGAACGTCTCGTCCCTTAGCAATTCACGCCTATTCAAAGGCATGTGCAACAAGTCCTACACCCATCATAATAAATCCTGCACACCAACATTGCTAATGAGAGTGTACCAAATTAGTGGGGGGTGGGTTCCAAAATCATATAAGAGAAATCTGGTTTTGCCTTGGGGCTGGTACGCCCCCACTAATTTGGTACACCCCCATTAGCCTAATTGCAGACTCTTCCGATTCTCAATATCTAATAAAACTGCCATTAGGGGTTGATAGACAGTTCAACCAAACACTAATTATCATATTTGATTTTTTGGTAGATATTGCAGAGCCGACACCTGTTGAGAGACATGATATGGCGCTGGTATACTGCATCTATAATGGCAGTGTTCACACCTGAAATGGCTGAACATTGATGAGATTTGTTAGGTGTATAAAAAATGGTCAAACATAATAGGTCAATAAGCCAAATAAAATCAGCACACTTGTGTATATTTGGCATAATTATTTGATTTGTTAATTAGTTAACAGATGGGCCATATCTTGAACTGGATCATGGTTTGGTTCAGGCATCATGCCATATCTCAATACCCTGGTCCCTGAGTCCTGACCAAAAAAAAAAATAGGTCAAGCAAAATAAAATCAACACTGTGCCACATAATGCCTAAATTTGAAAGAAAAATAAAAAGGTCTAGAGATTTTCGAACCTCCGACCTCAAACTTACTAAACCTAAAGTGAACCATTGTGCCTCACTACCGTTTTTGAAATTTGATGGACTTGTATTAAATTTATATATTTATTATCTTCTTAGTGTGTATTGATGGGCCATATCTTGAACTGCAGCATGGTTCGGCTCAGGCATCATGCCATATCTCAATACCCTGGTCACTGAATCCTGACCAACAACTAATTAATCAACTAATGTCAAACAAATTAGGTTAAACAAAATAGGTCAAGCAAAATAAAATCAGCACACTTGTGTATAGATGGCCATATCTTGAACTGCAGCATGGTTTGGCTCAGGCATCATACCATATCTGATATCTCAATACCCCGGTTATCAGTTCATATAATTCCATTAATTTGAGCTGCAGAAAAACTTCAAAGAACAACAATGAATGAACCAATCAATTCTTCTGTGAAACTTCGATGTAACCACAGATTTAAGTTTAATCCATCTTTCATAGAAGTATTGACACTGATTCATAATCCAAGGTTTTTCTCATTCATTCATTTGGGGGTTTCCTGTAGATTCAGTTGCAGAAAACTTCGTCAACAACAAAGAATCAATCGATTCTTCTATGAAACATCGATTCAAGCCTGGATTTTAGTTTAATCGATATCTCATAGAAGTATTGATAGTGATTCATAATTTTGTAAATGCAAATCTTAGTCATCTTCATCTAAGGTATTTCTCATTCATTCATTTGGGGGTTTAATGATTTTAGAAATTGGAGGTTACACACTCTTGATTTTGAATGATGCTATTTCTGATGGTGATTATGAAGTATGAACATCTATATGTTTCAGATTTTAGGTTTATTTTTATGTTGCTGTGAATTGTATCATGTTTTGAGAATCTTTTGGTGATTATGAACATCTCAATTGCATGCTTTATGCATACACCAAGTGGTTTTATATGTCAATTGACAGATGATCTTAGACTCAGACATAGTATTTGGTTGTAGGATGTCAGCATTGGTGAATAAAGCTTGTATTCTATTTTGAGAATCAGCATCTCAGGAATCTTTGTGATTTGTGTTCATTGTCAGATTGTAGAATTATGTGTGTGGGTTGTAAATGGTAAGTAAGGTTTGTGTCAATTATGTGCAAGTCGAATATGACGCAACCAACACAAGACAATTTTTGTTAGTCATGTATTGACAGAAGATATAGATATATAAAGATCAAATATATATAGATGTTCGTAATTTGACCCTTCGCCATATTGTAGATTAAGACTATGTGTGTATATGAATTTCAAACATGCTGCAATTTCAAAGATGCAGGGCAACTATTAAGAAACACTAAAGTGAATTGTTTTCAGTATACATTTGTTTTCATTACAGTTTAGTCTTGTTCCTGTGAAATCTAGGTATTTTATTTATCATAAAAAAAAATCAAAAAAAAAAGTTTCAAAAAGAAAAAAAAAATCAGTTGAAGACTGGGTTCTTGTTCATCATCACAGTTGCGTGTATCACGGTTTGGTAAGTATCTTTTGATCACTGCTGCTGTTAATTTGTTTTCGTGAAACCCTTTTTTGTTACTGGTGGGAATTTTTTAGGTGAATACCTAGTTTTGTTACTAGTGGGAGAGGGAGAACGAGGTCAGTTCGGCTTGTTTTGTTACAGGCCCACTAACTATCTTACTCATCTGAGACCACCTATCATACACGTATTCAACTTCAAGGCCACCCCTAAAACCCTTATTATTTGAGCATTCACTAAGTTCCATCTCCAGATTATATTTAACCCCAAAACCAGTTGGAGTTTGCTACATGGAAAATTGTTATGACACGCAGTTGCCTAAATTTTCTGGATCTGTTATTCGGAGTGTCTGGCGTTTTGTAATCGATGATGCTTGCAGTTATAACTTGGTGTCGAGAATAATGGTAGAAGTCGCGGGACTAGAGATGGATTGGTATCCTTGGCCATACCAAATTGAGTGTATCAATAGGGGATCAATTACTTGTGTAGGTGTTTGCAGATTTCCATTTTCAATCAGGAAGGCATATGCGGACTCAATCATTTGCGAAGTAGTTGACATGGACGTTTGTGATATCGTATTGGGTAGGCCTTGGTTATATGATGTTGGTGCAGTTATCAGCAACCGAGACGGTGCTTATGAGTTTACATGGGGGAAGAACAAGGTAATTCTTATACCACGACTTAGGCCTTCGACGGGAGTGGAAGATGTTGAGGCGGAGACTTTATGCGGAACAGTTGATAAAAACAGTTTGCAAGAGCAGACAAAGAAAGAAGATGATCCAACGGTCAGCAAGGCTTTACAAGGGGATACTTAATTTTAGGGGTTTATGTTGATTCCAAAATCAATGGATTTGAGTGTTTCCCACCATGGTGGCATGTTAGTTCCATACGAGAAGCCATGGGAAATAGGTCTTTCTTTATCCGTTTCTTATCAACATGAAGGTCCGTTAGCCAAATACTGTGAAGTGCATTTTATATCTTATGGATACCGAAGTGACAGTGCTTGGAAGGTGTCATGGGAGCTGCTTCTACATTGTAATGGTGGGAGAAAACGACATTTCCAAACGAGCTTTTACATGCATAAAATGAAGATTATAAACCTGAGATTGTTTTCTGAACGGTTAGTGATTCCGATGCATAACTCAAGATCCACTTGTGCCACAAGTGGGAGGGCCAAAGTTCTTTCTTCAACTTGCCATTTTCAGTATAAACTCGAGACGAGTTTCTTCGTTGTAGGGGAACCTGATACGGGACGTATTTTGGCAAGTCTCATATATTCCAAGATTTGACTAAATCTTGGATATCTATTAGTTTTGGTATTTAAGTTATTAGGATAATTAGTTTCTTTCTTAGATTTATCTTGTTTTTATGAGAATAAATATTCTCCTGGGCTAGTTTAGTAATTTTAGAGTTTCCTAGGTTTTATCATCCTGGCGAGATTGGGGTATACCCAGATTAATTGGGGTATACCCAATAAGACAAAATAAAGTCATTTTGAAGTAAAATAGGTCACCCCTTAACCATATATTTTCTAAATGGCTAATATACCCTTGTTTAATTAACACTAAAAATCTGATTAGGTTAATTAATTGAGTTTAGATTAAAACTTTTCAAATTATGAATTTGAGTAATGAAATTTTTGATTGAACTTTGGGAAGTTTTCTGATGAAAAAAATTTGTTTTGAAAAAATCTTTTGGAACGGAAATGAAAGCACACTACCCAAACACTTCTAAAGAGGGATTGCAAAGCTATTGTATGAAATAATACTCAAAATTAGATCAAAAATCAACACTTTCAGTTCTGAAAGTATGAAAAGTCGGCAAGGTCGACGAATGAAGATCATGCCGACTTTATTTTTTTAACACACAGGAGACGACAGAAAAAATTTATTAGTCGGCAAGGTCATCAAAAAAAACCCTGCCGGCTGTTGAGAAAAATGTATTAGTCGGCAAGGTCTTCAAAAAAATACCATGCCGGCTGTTGAAAATACCTTGCCGGCTGTTGAGAAAAATGTATTAGTCGGCAAGGTCTTCAAAAAATACCCTGCCGGCTGTTGAAAAAATTTGTTAGTCGGCAAGATCTTCAAAAATACCTGTACATTTTGTTGAAAAAAATTTACTGATCGCCATGGTCATTATGAAAAGTCGGCAAGATATGCATGTTACGACCTTGCCGACCAAAAACACAGAAATCACAATTTTCGATTTTTAACCTAATATAACAATCAAATCGCACAACACAATGATGGGTTTGAGTTTAAACATCACTTATAGTCTTCTTTTCGCCGGTAGAGTCAACAATTTGTTTGGAAAATCAAAGTTGAAGATTTTTATATGGCTTTGGTTGATGGAAGATGCAGATGAAGAAGAAGAAGAGAAGATTAAGAGTTGTTTAGTTTTTTAGTTTTAGGGTTAATGAAATTAAGAAATGGGTTTATTTTTAAGATTTAATTAGTTCAAGGGTATTAAAGTAAAATCACCCTTTTATGAAAATGCCGACTAGGTCCCCTTAAAATTGGGTATACCCCAATCTCGCCAGGTTTATCATTGTAGGCTATAAATAGCCATTTCCATTATCATTGTAATTTAGCTTGCGAGCTCGTCTATTAAAACTATTGTTTGGTTAAAACCATTTTTACTTCTTTTTGAGAGATTGATCGTCTTGATCGTTTATCGTCGCTTTGCTCCTGGATTGGAGTTGTTAATCATTATTGGGTCATGTTTACCGGAGTGGATTCTCCGCGTGTCGATTGTTTTTAAATCGTTTCCGTTGTGCCATATCATCATTTGGTTTATGTCCTCTAGCACATAACTCAGACGTTGTCTTACAATCATTTGATGAATGTTTTTCTTTTCAAATCAATTGGCTTTTTAACTGTATGTCTCATGTCTGTATGAACCCCATCGATTCAATCTCTAATCTACTGATTCATGAATTTTTTGCAGATATTATTGACGGTTTAAGTCAGGAGCAGAACACAAATTGGCCAGAAGCTGAATGAGATTGTGTTCTAAAAGAGTGTTATTGTTCTTTATAAATTTGTTCCTGCTGTGTTTTGTGTTCCATTGTCACTTGAATTATGTTGTTGCAGAAGCCTAGCATAAGAAATTCTGAGTCATACAGTGTAGTTTACGTACTTTCTCCACCTATTATTACTCACAATGACACAGTGAAGATTCAACTTTCATGCTTTCCGCAGTTTTTGCACACAAGTCGAGAGAGACAGTTGTACATTCGAACCAAAAAATGTGATCTTGAAATATTTGAAAACCCATAATTGAAGCTCGTCTTTGGCAAACCGAAGTTTCACAGTGTAACCTGGAAATGAACATAACGTCATGATCACAGTTTTCCTGTTTTAATGGGAAGTGTGTAATCTGGCGCAATTTGTTCTGTATATCACCTTCTTAAAGTCAAGTGGCTGGCTGAGGCAGTAAAGGTATCACAACCTGGAAAAGTACACAGCTACATGATGCTGCACGATATTTCAAGGAAATATGGAAGCAGTATCAAGGAAGATAATAACGACATAATGTTATAAATCAACAATACAATGTTCGGAACTACATTCTTATCACAATGTGGGATCAAGAAAACCAAAGAAGTCCACAGTGAACAGAAAATCACATACAGAAACAAGCATCTTAGAGTTTCACAGAAGTGCAAGCCAAATCACCTATCAGATACAGATCTTAACACATTAAGATACTGAGATCTATGTTGTTAAAGGCGAGTTAGGCAACCTAGGCAGAAAGTGGGTGCCTCACCAATAAAGCACAAACGGCGGGGAGCCACTACCTTGAACTATTTTTTCTGGTCACCTGGGGCGCCTTAACAAATTGGCAAGAAGATAGAGATATCTGGGGTTCTTGGACAGCTGAATGAGATTGTGTTCTAAAAGTGTTACTGTTCTTTATAAATTTGTTCCTGCTGTGTTTTGTGTTCCGCTGTCACTTGAATAATTTTGTTGCAGAAGACTAGCATAAGAAAAAATTCTTAGTCATACAGTGTAGTTTACATACTTTCTCCACCTGTTCAATCTCTAATCCTCTGATCCATGAATTTTGTAACAGACTCACAATGACACAATGAAGATTCAACTTTCATGCTTCCTGCATTTTCTGGCACACAAATCGAGAGACAAAGTTATACATTTGAACCAAACAACATGATCTTGACATATTAGAAAAACCATAATTGAAGCTCGTCTTTAGCAAACCAAAGTTTCAGACAGTGTAACCTGGAAATGAACATAACCTCATATAATAACAGTTTTCCTGTTTTAATGGGAAGTGTGTAACCTGACACAATTTGTTCTTAAAGTCTAAAGTGGTTGGCTGAGGCAGTAAACGTATCACAACTTGGAAAATTACAACTACGTGATGCTGCACAATATTTCAAGCAAATAAAAAAGCAGAAGGCGGGGAACAACTACCTTGAACTATTTTTTTTTCTGATCGTCTGGCGTGCCATAGACATGCCTAGGCGCTAAGCGAGGTGAAGGACTTGGCGCCAGGCCTCACACAACATAAACTGAGATATAACGCCTTTGGAAATCACCTACACTGTGTTTATCATGCAGCAACAACCTCATGGCGGCGATGTTTACTAATCTTTCGGGATTGCTCTTTGGCCCTCCCAACCCGTGAATCATCTGAGTCACTAACATCAGAACCAGAGGATGTCTTCTTCCTAATTTTACGCTTATGACGCCTTTTAGATTCTTCAGACGAATCAGAATCATCTGAATCATGATGACTTCTCCTCCTCCTCTTTTCCTTCCTACTATTCCTATGACGGTTGCGACGTTTATCATCTTCATCTGAAGAATGATCATGTCTCCTCTTCTTCTCCTTCCTTCTCTTCTTACCACCCTCATCATCATCATCTGTGTCACTGCTCCTCCTCCTACTTGTCCTTTTTTTAGACCTGCCTCGCTTCTTTCTCTCTTCATCCTCATCTTCATCCGAGTCATCATCCTTTCTCTTACTCAAAGACCTTGTTTTAGACTTGCTAACGCCCTTTCTCCCATAGCGTGCAGCAATTTCCCTCTCCATGTCCGAGTCAACATTAGAATCTGAACTCTCACTCTCTTCAGAACTCTCTTCAGAGAACTCCTTAGCCCCATTCAGCTTAAATTTATCCAAACCAGAACCAAGACCAACCTGAAGAATTGCCGCGTCTTTCTCTTTTTCTTCCTTCAAACTGAGCAAATTACGACACTGAAAATATAGATGACCAACACGACCGCATTTTCTACAAGAACCACGAGTCTCATTCTCAGCATTCGAACCAGTAATACGAGCAAGTGCAAGAAGTTCTTGGAAAGTTTTATAAGCATTTTCAGCATCAGGTTCAGCTGCAGTCGCCGTCGACATTGGCTGAGAAGAAGAAGATTGCTTTGGTTCATCTTTATTCGGTGCATAAGGATCATAACCAATCGCACTTTGCCAAATACCGTGAGTTTGAAGTGCAGCACTACTGTGAACCCGATTATTTGCGGGCATACGAACCCTTCCTGCTGTTGCCGGCATTTTCACAAACTGAAACTGCAGACATAAACACAAGATTAAGAAGGTAAGCTTTTCGTTAACAGATGACAGAAAACAAACAGGTTAAGATGTTAATTTTTCTATCTAGTTTGATTCAGCAGTGGCGGAAAAACAAGGTAATGCTGATGATATAGATGAGAATTTCGGTCACTGAAAATTCCTATTTTAAAATAATTCCAATCTACCACCAAAGGTAATGTCGTTGATGATAATTGGGGATAATTTCGTTAGTAATCCCGCATCAAAAACAAAATCTTCATAATCAAACGCAATCTATTTGAATTCAACATTTAATCCTTCCGACTACTCATTCCAGTAAAGTTAATCTAAGGAAAAAATTCTTCGTCTTCTCCTACTTAGGAAAAAAACTAAAGAAGGGGTCTCATTGATGATGAAATAAAGAATGTATAATGATTGGTTTGTGAAATGGAATGAGGTTTTCATGCACACCAACTAAGATAAAAACTAAAGACGGCCTCGTCTTTTGAGTCTGGCATAGCTGTTGGTAAGTAAAAAGGAATTGTACTTCACATCTTCCTAAACAATCGAATCAGAATGGAGATCAAACAAAGCTAAATCTAACAAAACGGGAAAATTCCAACTTGATCGAACAAAACTTTTGATTCCAAACAAAATTTTACCGGCTCATTCGCCCCAACAACAGTTACCAATCACTTTTCCACAAAAACGAAAACTAAAATTGCTCAAGACATGAAGGGTTTTCTAATACTACTTAGTATTTCAAAGAGGACTTAAAAGTGTCTGTCATGATCATTCAAGTGTTCAAGTCTCAAACATCGTTTAACTAGAATAACCCAGAAACAGCATAATTCTTATCATTCGCCTAACCCTAACTCAAAATTCTATACAAATTCAATAATAAATTATCATCTAAAGTGTGATAGGAACCTGCACCTAACACAGGAACCTAATACTACTAATAGATAACGATTCTTTGATTGGGAATCAACCACCTCAGTTTAGCAAAGCTATTTTGTATTGATAATTGAATGTTCAAAACTCTAGACAAACTACGTATATATAGAGACAATAACTTGAGTTCCAGGCTAATAATAATAAAGGAAAGATGTACTGAATTCCTAAAATAGCTAGACTTCCATAAAAAATAAAAAATACTGTCCTAAAATTCAAACTAGTGTCGGTTTCCCAACATTCCTCCCATCTTCAGATAAGGCTTGTCCTCAAGCCTCAAAGGTAGGAAAACGAGCAATAAAATCTCCCGCATCTTCCCAAGTAGCTTCTTCAATAGGATGGTCCTTCCATTTGATCAACCAGCGAGTAACCGCAACATTGTGTTGCTTAAACATTCCACGGTCCAAAATCTTCTCTGGTTCCCATTCAAAATGCTCCCCTGCTGTAGGTAAGTTAGCTTCAGTTCTGTCTTGAGCCCCCAACTTCAACTTCAATGCCGAAACATGGAAAACAGGATGTATGCGGCACTCCGCAGGCATGTCCAGTTTATAGGCAACAGGTCCAATCCTCTCAATAACGCGAAAGGGTCCATAAAATCGCGGGGAGAGCTTGGAGTAAGCTTGAGTTTTAGCTGTAGACTGGCGGTATGGTTGTAAACGAAGGAAAACTAAATTGCCTACCTCAAAACTTCTTTCTGTCCGGTGAGTATCGGCATAAGATTTCATCCGTGCTTGAGCATCCTGGAGATGCAACTTCAGTATGTGCAAGGTACGATCTCGCGACCGCAAAGATGTATCTACAGCATGGACAGAAGTAGTGCCTGGAAGGTACGTCGAGATAGTTGGTGGAAGACGGCTATACACAGCTTCAAATGGTGTCATTTTAATGGCTGAATGGTAAGAGGTATTATACCACCATTCAGCCCATGGTAACCATTTAACCTGTGTGTTGTTTATCACTCGCAAAACAACGGAGGTAACATTCCAGAGTGCGATTGGTTACCTCAGTTTGGCCGTCCGTTTGTGGATGATAGGCAGAACTCCGACATAACTTAGTGTCTTGGAGAGAAAAGAAAGCTTCCCAGAAATTGCTAATGAATATGGGATCTCGATCACTTACAATTGATTTCGGCATACCGTGAAGCCTCACGATATCACGAATAAAGACCTCTGCTATAGTAGTGGCAGTATAAGGATGGGAAATCGCACAGAAATGAGCATATTTTGAGAGACGATCAACTACCACCATTATAGAGCTCTTATGGCCAGAAGTAGGTAAACCATCAATAAAGTCCATCGATAAGTCCATCCACACGTCATCCTAACAGGCAAAGGCTGAAGGAGACCTGGAGGAGCAATGGATTCAGACTTGTTCCGTTGGCATACTTCGCACTCAAAGAATATAGGATTTAACTGACTTCTTCATTCCCTTCCAATAAAAGTTTTCCTTAAGACGCTTATAAGTGCGTAGGAATCCTGAATGCCCTGCAACTGGAGTGTCATGAAACTCGTACAAGAGTTTAGCGCGCCACATAGAAGTAGAAGCAACAACAATACGTCCCTTGTAACGTAATATGTTATCTTCATAAGAGTAGTGTACTTTATAGTTCGGATCTTGGGAAAAACCTTGAATAATTGAACTCATCTCAATATCACTATGACATTCCTGAATTATATCATGTACTCCAGTAAAAATTGGAGATGAAATAGCCATACAGCAAGAACCTTCTACCCGAGATAATGCATCAGCAGCATTGTTATCAGAGCCGCGCTTATAAACAATCTCATAGTCAAAACCTAGTAACTTTGTTACCCATTTTTGTTGTTCTAGGGAAGACAATCTCTGCTCCAAAAAATATTTAAGACTGCGATGGTCCGTATATATCTTAAAATGTCGACCGAGCAAATATGGCCGCCATTTTTGGACAGCAGAAACAATAGCCAACATTTCTTTGTCGTACACAGAGAGATTCAGATTTTTACCTGACAAGGATTTGCTGTGATAAGCGATGGGTTTTCCTGATTGCATGAGGACAGCCCCTAGGCCATTACCGGAAGCGTCACATTCTAATACGAATTCTTTTGAAAAATCTGGAAGAGCAAGCACCGGGGTTGTCGTCAGTGCCGTTTGAAGTTGTTTAAAAGCAGCAGTAGCTTTGTCACACCAATTAAATGCATCTTTTTTTAGTAGTGCAGTCAGTGGTGCACTAATTTTTCCGTAGTCCTTAACAAACTTACGGTAGTATCCTGTCAATCCTAGAAACCCTCGAAGATCTTTAACTGATGATGGAATAGGCCACCTCAATATACTTGCAATCTTTTCATCTTCAACTGATACCCCCTCCGCTGAAATTTTATGTCCAAGATAACCTATTGAAGATTCCGCGAATGCACACTTCGACTCCTTTACAAAGAGATGATTAGTCCTTAAAATTTCAAAAACAGTCGACAAGTGAAGAACATGATCCTTAAGCGACTTACTATATACCAAAATGTCGTCAAAGAAAACTAAGACAAATCGACGAAGATGTGGTCGGAAAATGTCATTCATTAAACTTTGGAATGTCGCGGGCGCATTAGAGAGACCAAAAGGCATTACTAGAAACTCATAATGACCATCATGCGTCCGAATGCGCTATATCTGGTTCATGGACTAGAATTTGGTGATAACCCCAACGCAAATCAAGTTTTGTAAAAATTATCGCGTCCTTCAATTCATCTAATAATTCATCCACCACGGGAATTGGGTACCGATCTTTGATAGTGATGTTATTTAAAGCACGGTAGTCTACGCACATGCGCCACGAGCCGTCTTTTTTACGAACTAGCAAAATCAAGCGACGAATAGGGACTTGAGCTTGGACGGATGAATCCTGCCTCCGTTAACTCAGAAACAACCTTTTCAATCTCTGCCTTTTGAAAGTGTGGGTAGCGATACGGACGAACATTTACTGCGGAAGAGCCTGGTACCAATGGAATATGGTGGTCATGGGAGCGTTTTGGTGGTAGTGACGTAGGAGAACTAAATATGTCAGAATATTGCAACAACAGTTCCTTAACTTCAGCAGGTACCTTGGAGGTGGTCACACTCGCTACATCGGAGCTATTTGTTATCTGTAGAAAAACAGCTTGTGTTTCACGGCATAGTGCTCGTTGCATTGGTTTACTGTCTAGGAGCAACACTGTTGGAGAATTATCTCCAATTAATGAAATTCCCTGACCTGAGATGTTGAACTTCATAATTAGTTTGGTGAAATCCCAAGTAAAAGTACCTAAGGTGCTTAGCCATTGTACCCCAAGAACAACATCACAACCACTTATTCCTAACAGGAATAAATCAGTGTCAAACACAAAGTCTTGTAATCTTATAGATACCTTAGAACAGAATCCACTAGTTTCAATAACCCCTCCATCACCTATTGTAACTTGCATGGCCTTATCACCAGATTGAGCCTTGTAACCACATTGTTTCGCAACCTTAGGATGAAGAAAATTATGAGTAGATCCCGAATCAATTAGTACAGTGACTGGAAACCCTTTAATATAACCTGTGATACGCATAGTTCTCGGAAACGGAGACCCCATAAGTGCGTGGAATGAAATCTCAGGTGTCGATACCGAATCTTTTTCGATTTCTGACAACACTTCTTCTACATTGTCAGCACTGGTATCTTGTTCTAGCTCTGCGATAGTCACATCAGGTGCGCCCTCAAAGAATAATAATCTGGACTTCTCACAAAGATGACCTGGTGTATATACCTTGTCACAGTTAAAGCAAAGACCTTTCTCACGACGGTCTTTTTGTTCAGCCCAAGTTAAACGCTTAGCTCCTATAGGTAGACTATTCCCTCGTGGCGGAGACGGAGTTACAGCAGCGAATGGTTTGGATGGCAAGTTACGTACCAACTGTTTTGCTGGCTGCGCAGCTTTGACTGCATCTTCTTGACATAAAGCATATTCAAACGCTTCAGATAAACTTTGTGGTCGAAACAAACGAACACCAGCAGCAATGTCCTTACGTAGACCCGAAATAAAAATACTAACCCGATGTTCTTCGGACATGCCATATACAAAATTCAATAATTTTTCAAATTCAGAGATAAATTCTTGAACAGTACCTTTTTGTTCCAATTTAGACAGGGTGCTACACGCATCGATGTGCTTGCGGTTACCGAATCGAGAGCGTAGTGCACGAGAGAATTGCTGCCAAGTTAGTTCTCCTAATGATTCTCTTATCCAGCGATACCAGGAATTCGCATCCTTATCAAGATGTGCTGCAGCAATAGGAACTTTTTGAATTTCAGTTGCGCCATGGAGGGAAAAATATTGCTCAGCTTTGAAAATCCACCCCTCAGGATCATCCCCATCAAACGTAGGAAATTTCAGAGTAATAGAACCTCCTCGAATGGTGGCTCCATCGTTAACCGGATTGCGACGATCATTAGCAGCCTGTTGTTCAGGATGTTCAGTAGCTGGTGGCAATCGAAGAAGAAGAGCTTCCAAGTGACGATTGGAATCCGCACGACTCCGTTGTAATTCAGTTAATATTGTCGTCTGCGTCTCCTGCATGGTTGTAGATCGAGTACGGTCTGCACGAATCTCTGTAAGTAAATCTGTGATAGACGTATTCAAAGTTTCAATACGTTCAACTATATTGGCATTGGTGATTGTCATCGTGAACCCTAATATAAAACTTGAGAATGCAAAAAGAGGACCTAAACCTAGGTGATACCAGATGATAGGAACCTGCACCTAACACAGGAACCTAATACTACTAATAGATAACGATTCTTTGATTGGGAATCAACCACCTCAGTTTAGCAAAGCTATTTTGTATTGATAATTGAATGTTCAAAACTCTAGACAAACTACGTATATATAGAGACAATAACCTGAGTTCCGGGCTAATAATAATAAAGGAAAGATGTACTGAATTCCTAAAATAGCTAGACTTCCATAAAAAATACTGTCCTAAAATTCAAACTAGTGTCGGTTTCCAACAAAGTGAAAGTAATATAAGTTTTGGATAAGATTACCTGAAATTCTTGATTGATGACCTAGTTTAATTTGATTGATTCGGGGAGATAAAAAATTCCGCGTTCCAAAAGGAGAGAACAAGACAGAGAGTGCAAAAGGGAAAACGGATGATGGGATTGTATTTGAATATGAAAATTCTCGAGTTATACGTGTCGGTTATGTGAGACTGACGTTTTAATCTTACATGGCTTTGAGAATGAACAACTAATTTGGGTTTGGTCCGTAAGAGCAACTGCAGGGTGGAGACTATAACCAAAGACTAATAACCAAAAAAAATTGAAAAAAATAGGTTTACTCCGTGATGCGACGCTACGGTGCGAAAACCAAATTTGGTGGGGCGCAACTTTAAAGCTGCGCCCCACTCTTTTTTTTTTTTTTTTCCAGGCGCAACTTCTTCTTTTTTTTAATTTGGGCGTAACTTTGAGTTACGCCCGATCATCAGGCGCAACTTCCCAATCAGGCGAACTTTAAAGTTGAGCCCCAATTTTTTTTTTTTTTTTTTTTAAATTCGAGCGTAACTTTAATCTTCGCCCCACCAGGCGCAAGCTTTAAACTTCGCCCGGCCAAAGACCAAACCCAAGACCAAATATAGTTTGGTTTTTGGTTTTAGTCTGGTATATGATCTTTACTCCTCTCCGTAGCGCTTGGGTTTTCGACCAAATTTTTAGTTAGAGTTGCTCTAAGGCCCATGTATCAAAGATCCTACCGATTCCTGGTCCAAAAGTACCGATTCTAATATACGTACAGATTGCAAAACAAGCTCCACAGGTAACTCATCTATTATTCGCTGATGACTGCCTTCTTTTCGCTAAGGCAGACTTACATAATGTTAACAACTTACTACAAGTTATTAACAGTTTCAGTGAAGCTTCAGGCAACCGATTAACTTCCAGAAATTTGTTGTTTTCTTCTTTAAACATCTACATTCAAGACATTGCAGGATTTTATTGAGAAAATTAAAGATGAAACGCATGGCTCTGGATGAAAGATACCTTGGAATTCCCCTTTTTCTCAACAGGCGCAGATCAACATCTTTTTCTAGTCTTGTTGATAACATGACAAGAAGACTCATTAAATGGGATGGCAAATTCATGAATTAATCTGGCAGAACCGTAATGGTTAAGCATGTCTTGAATGCTATGCCTTCTTATCAGATGTCAGTTTTCAAAATACCTACAGCAACAATGAAGGAGATGGAGAAAGTTGAAAGAAGATTTTGGTGGAAAAAGAAGCAATGAAAAGGACTTTACTTAATATCATAGCCAAGAGTGGAGTGTCACAAAGCTCTCGAGGGCTTGGGTTTTCGAGATTTGGAATATTTCAACATGGCTTTACTGGCAAAGGCATCTTGGAGGTTATGCAAAAATTTGCACCAAATGTGGGCACAGGCTTTGAAAGGAAGATACTTCCCAGATACACCAGTTTTACATGCAGAGAAAAAAAAATCAACATGGGCTTGGAAGAGTATTTACAGTGTTATACATTTCATTCGAACTCACAGTTTCTGGATTCTAGGAAACGGTAAAAACATCCTCACTTGGAAGGATAATTGGATACAAGGAAGAGAATCTCCACCAACTACAATAGCATCTTTTGAAGTGGTTGTTAATTACTGCACAGTCTCTGATCTAATTGATGCAGACACTCGATCGTGGAAGCATAATATTATTCACCAGGTTTTCTCAGAAGAAGATGCACGCCAAATTTTATCCATGAGAATACCTTATTCCTGCACAGACATACTAATATGGAAGCTAACTAGGAATGGGAACTTTAGTGTCAAATCTGCTTATTACAAGCTAGTTGAGATTAAACACAACAATCAACCTCATGATACATCAATGGAAAGTTTCTGGAAAAAATTATGGAATCTGAATACTTTACCCAGAGTAAAATTATTTCTGTGGAAATGTGTGAATGATGCAGTGCCTTCGAATGAAAGAATGGCGAGAGTTCAGCACTATGGAGGAGATAACTGCAAAGTCTGTAATCAGGTGGCAGAAACAACTAAACATTTACTTTGGGAGTGTTCTTTTGCAAGAGCTATTTGGATGTCAGTTCCAGGTGCAATAAAAAGTATGACATCAACACAAACATCTATAAAAGATTGGATCATTAGCTGGTTTTCGATGGATTTGACTATTTTGAGAGATAATTGGATTGGAAGAATAGCAAATACATTCTCGGAAATATGGAAAGCAAGATGTGTATGTGTTTTTGATGATCTGAAACCAAATCCAATAAAAGTCATTAGAAGTCTGCAACACCTCAATAGTATGACAGGAAAAGAAATGTTAGATCCTATAGTCCTAACGTGACTGCTAACACAATCAGTGTTCCTTTCACAAATTGGATACCACATACCTCAAACTCTTTCTATATATGTTGTGATGCTTCTTTTAAAGAAATTTTAACTGTCAAACACACAGGTATTGGACTAATATTGTGTAATTCTGCAGGAAATTTTATCCGAAGAAGGAGCAGCTACTCAGATGGAAACCTGAATGCAGAACATGCAGAGGTAATGGGACTGCTGTAAGCTACTCAATGGGCAGAAGAACTTGGATTGCAACAAGTGTGTTTTGAGTTGGATGCACAGAAGGTAGTCAAGACAGCAAATGGAGATTTCCAGCAAGTCAGTTGGGAGAACCAATCTATTATTCTAGATATAATTAGTTTGTTTAGCAACCATCCATTATGGAGTTGCGAATTTCTTAAGTGATGTTTTAATAAACCAGCAGATGAACTAGCTAAACATGCTAGATCACGTAAAGCTTTATAAAACTGGATTGATAATCCACCAGTCTTTATTATTCCAGCTCTTGAAGCTGACAAGAATGTTGTAACAACCATTCATTAATCAATATATTTATTTTTTGCATCAAAAAAAAAAATATACGTAAACCTTTTCTTCGACTAGGAAAAGGCTCGACTAGACAAGGGAAGTATAGGCACTATACAGCTCTGATTTGAAATGCATGCAGGTACGATATTGATGAAATAATAGAGGTGGTTGATTTTCATTGGATATTGAAAGCCAAAGAAAAAGAGACTTGATTCCACTGCGGCTGTACCATGGGTTGAATTGTACAGATTCTCTCATCAAGTTCCCACTTTCATGTTGTCAGGAGCAAGGTATGGCACGTTACGTGGCTGCCGAGAGATTGATCCTAGATCGCTGACAGTATTTTGATATTCGACGAACTGGAGATTAGCAGGTTGGTGTAGGTTTTATCCAATATGCGTCAGTTATTTTGTCGTCAGTGTAGTGTCTCTTTTTACTTGGATTCAAAATTATAATCTGGAATCTATTTCTTTTTTTTCTTTTTTTTTTACATTGTTAGTGAATGTTGGATATTTGATAATTTGAATGATTTTGATGTTTAACAAGAAAAAGAATCAGAAACCCGTCACACCACAAATTATTTTTGAGAGAAAATGAAGCAAACAAATGTTACAATCGTAATCAGAGAACAATCACTTTCACTGTGCTGCATTTCAGATTGTCCAAACTATAACTGCAAGTATAACAATCATGCATTGCATTGGTTGCCAAATGGATTTCACCAACAGATTCCCACAAAAAGTGGTAAAAAACTATAACTGACAATAGATGTGTGCTCCCATGGTACCCAACAAAAGACTTAATGGTGGGATAATGTAAAGCCCACAAACTTAACCAAGTAGGCAACCCATGATAAATTTGAGCGTCGATGGAAAAAATGATCAAAACAAAGATACCATGCATACAGAAGTCCTGAAGTCAGCTCTTCGAAGGAATGTCCAAGCAAATATCAATACCTTCAAGAGCAGAAATACAATAAATGACAGAACTGGAACTTGCCGAGGTGATTGCAATGTCAGAGAGACTGGAACATGCTGATAGTTTGGTCATTTGTGAGGGTAGGGCACACGAAATTGAACAACCTCAAGGAGGAAGGGACAAGTTTTATATTTTTGGTGAAAAACTTCACTCCATAACCTAATGATACAATGATTTGGAACAAATTATTTCCAAAAGCATTAAAAACAAAACTAGAACAGACTTCGTTTCTTCTTTTTCTGCACCAAAATTCCAAAGAAGTTTGAGCTTTTCTGCTATCCCCGTGGTGTGTTGTGCAGTAAAAACCATGTACCAAAAAATAAACGCTGGGTAAAAACTAATATACATGGGCCTATTTTGGTTCTATTTATGTTAACTAGGCCTGTAAAATAAAGAGAGGGTCGTGCATACATGGCCTGCACCAAAAGCTAGCCTGAAAACGTTAATTACAAACAAGTAGTTAATTACCATATTTAATATGGTAGGATAATCCCATATCAGAAAAGTCCACTCACTCACCGATTCGACTTGACCGTTAGGCTTCACTGGCTACATAACCAAGACCGTTAGGCTGCACTGGTTACGTTAATTACAACAAGTAGTTAATTACCATCTGAAAGCCTTAAACCTACTTACGCGTTGTATTGTCAAGTAAGACCGATAGACTTCCCTAATGCCCGCATTCAATATAGAGAAAAGTTTTAGACTACCAACTGCGGATTGAAGATTTCTAGATGTCGAGCAAATATATTGTAAATATAAGTCCCAAAACCCCAAGCATTTAAAATCCTTTGGATATGGCATGTAATTTCTTCCCGACAATCTTAAAACTATAGTTCCATTTTGTAAGTACCACTTCCTAATTGGTCCCTGTAGATCCCAACCTCCTCTTAGCTTACTAGTATATAGAATGGAAAATTTTTAAAGACGAAAAACATATGAAAAACTATAATTACTTGCAAGTCCATTAATAGCACCATTTATATTGTCACCCTAGATGCAGTTGTCCTCAAACTATCCTCATAACTGTTGGTGGAACCCGAATTCAACACCCTTTGTCGTTCAACTGCACTCCCATTATGGACCCGTGTCTCTCTTACGCTTTGTCAAATATATTTTTTTCAAAAAAATATAGAGTTATATCAGAGAAACTCAGGTTGAGTCCCCATGCATCTCAAAATGCACTAAATATTCAGCAATAACTGTGTAAAACCATCGAATCAACTATTCACAAAGAATAAGCTTAGGGTTTACCAAAACTTGCTGGGATTTTATTGTTTTCTAGGAGCCATGATTGTTACTATATCTAACTTGACCACCTTTCATTCCCACCAAAGAATAATAATATTACAGAAAATTCCACGATTTTACTTTGTAAGTTTGTGTAAGACCTGGAAATTTGCTTACCACAAATTCCATGGTTCCTGTTTCCAGAAAATTATTATGTTGCCAACTACATTCCATATTGACATCTAAAAGTCAAAAAAAAAAAAAAAAAAAAAAAACAGTAATCAAAAATCATTCCCCATAAAATTTCAAAACCCTAATGAGTTGTTTCTGATATTCTCCTGAGGCTAACATGTGATGATTGAGACGCAAGTCTCTTTTATTTTTAGGTCTGATATTCCCTGGGAACAAAATATCGTAAATAGTAAAATAAATATGGTGGTGCTCCCGAACCAAATATTGAACGCGCAATTGGGGGAAATCAAAACTAATTGGGGGATATGAATTACTTCCCCCAACCAAAGGTGTCTGCTAAGGGGTGTTTTTTGGGCCGAAAATACTAAAACACCCTTAGATTAATTAAAAAACATTATGAAAAGACTGTTATACCCTTTTAACTAAAACATAAAATCAAAAACCAAATCAAATATCCCATATTTCTCTATCAGTTCCGGCATTCTCAGTTAGGGTTAGGTTTCGAATTTTTTTTTCTTCATCTTCTTCATCGTTCTTCATCGACGATTAATCGTTAAATCAAAAATTTCTTCGTCTATTAACCTACCCGAATCAAAACCATGCCTCCAAGAAAGAAATTAGATGCCCAATCGAAGTCAAAAATTGGTGAAGAGAAATTAAAAGCAAGACTTACTAAAATTGCTCAAGAGCTAGAAGAAGAAGAACAAGAGTTATCGGACGATCAACTACTCAGAAATATGGCTTCTGTGAGAAGGTAAGTCATTTAAAACTGTTTAATTAGTGTTTCAATCGATTTGTAGCTATGGGTTTAGGTCAAAATCGCGAAACCCTAACTGGAACTGTTGAGTTTCAGTAATTTTGGCATTCAATTTAGTAGGAATGCCACACCGGAAGCAAGTGCCGGCATTTGATCTAGGATGAATACCACACCGAAATTGCCTCCCGGCATTCAATTTAGTATGAATACCACACCGGGAACGAATACTGACATTCAATCTAGGATGAAGACTACACCGGCTATCTATACCGACATTTAATTTAGGTTGAATACCACGCCGAAACTTAGTTTCGGAAAATCCTAGGATTTTATCATCTCATACCCAAGATACATTGTAGTTTATATTCCATGCCGGCACTGGAGTTTTAGTATCCATGAACTTTAGAATTATTACCGGCATCTTCGATATTTTTTTTCAATGCTGGTATGAAGTCCCGACATGGGTTTTTGTTTTACGTTTATGCCGGTACTAGTATTTTGTATTCCAGGAATTTCCCAAAGTGTACCGGCATCCTCGAAAACTATTTTTCAATGCCGGTACTACTTCCCGGCATGTTCGATACCTTTTTTCTGTATGGCGGTAGTGATGATTCTATGTCATAATGTGGTGTATCTATGCCGGTATTAGAAATGAAAGTTAGTTGTCTTATATTTATTTCGTGCTTTTTTTGAAATAGATCTAAAGCAAAGTAAGCCAAAGCAAAGGAGGCTAACAAAGGAAAATCTAAAGTTGTTGTCACTAAGAACCGGCGCTTCCGCGAATCTTGCTTCTGAAATCTCACTTGCGGATAGATCTCGTTTCTTAGTTGCCGCGAGTTCTTCTTCACGTCGAGTCATTTCTTTCAATTCTTTCCTTTGTTTTCTCCTTGCAATTTTAGTTTGTGGTCTACCGGGAGGATGTCCCTTTATTGGCTCTTCACTTTATGTTATCCATGGCTGTGTAATTAGCCTTAGTTGGCTCAACAAGACTTGCCGGCTAGCCGAGTTGCCACGTGAGTAAGCTTCGAAGAATTCCTTTGCTTCGTTCGTATCCCATGGTGATCGCCTGGGATCTCCCGAGGGGGGAGGTTCGAAAGATAGTTGCTTCCAAAATGGATCAATAACCCCAATAGGTATCACTTCTTCATACTTCACAAGCATATGACGACACGGAAGCCCCAATGAAGACATGTCGGGACAAATACACACATCACCCGGTTTTTCGTAATTTTTCTCATATTGCATTTCTCTCATCATATGTTTTAAATCCCAATGAGAGACGTTGAATTATATTCCTTGGAGTAACTTACCATATTGAAGAAATTGAGTCATCCTTTCCATTGAGCTTTTCTCAAAATCCTTCTTGATCATATCGATATCAGCCTTAAAGTATTGCTCCATTGCCTCGGTGACCGTAACCACGTTGCCTTGGCCGGACTGGATGAGATATTTAAATCTCCCATGAGTGGATTCCACTGCACTAGTTGCTTCAGTTTTGAAGTGTCTATACCGGTTTGTCCATGCACGCACAAATTTTTTCTTGTACTTATCCAACAATTTATCCCAACAATATGAGACGGCACTTGGATACTTCGTTATATTTGGCACTAAACATGTTCAATCTCTTTTCATATATATCCTCAGTAAGAGACCAATAAACTTTCCCCCAATCCTTTAGAAATTCCAACCACTTTTTATAATTTTCATCGTGTTCTTTGTCCACTCGCTCTTTAATCTTTCCTCTTTCATCTTCTTCTTCTTCGGGTGATAGTTTCTTCTTGCGAACATCTTCCTCTAGTTGACCAATCATTCTCTTCTTAATATCCACCTTAGAGGGTTCAAACAAAGCATGACAATGTTTTGTCACATTTTGACCTATATGATACGTACATAGGAAATTTTGTGCATCCGGAAATACGTCGTATATAGCACTCATTAGTGCATCTTCTTGATTGGTTATGATGACCCTCGGAAATTGATTTGTGGTAATTGAACTTTTGTCCTTACTTTTGATGGTCTATACAAATATCCTTATCACATAATAATTTTGTCCCTCCTTATCTAAAAGCCCATCAGGGGCCCATCAATAATTTATGGACTTCCAAATATACCCCAACCTCTATATACCTTCTTCTTATCTTCTTTATTTCTCATCCTGAGAAAAATATCGAACAGAGCTCACCACCATTTTCATCGCCGTCGCCACCATCATATTCATCTCCGTCGCCGCCATAACGAACGCAACCAGCACCAGCAGCATCTCCATCGTCACCATCTATTGTTTTTATCTATTTATATTTCTCTTTCAGAGAAGAAACAAACGAGCTCACCACCGTATCCATCACCTCCATCTCTTATTCGTTTTTTTTTTCCAGATCTGATACATAAAACTCAAGACCTGATACCGATTCATATTTTAGTTCATCAGAATACATATTTTTCTCCTTCCAGTAGTTCTTTCACCGACTTCTCAACCTCATGTCCAGTCACGTTATGATCAATTTCCATTCCGATTCCCCAATCAACGCACGAGTACCTACAGTTCGTATGTTGTTCAGAGAAAAATGGGTAACTAATCACCGGAACTCCACCGCAAATACTCTCTATTGTTGAGTTCCAACCACTGTGTGTCAAAAATGCGCCTACAGACGGATGATTTAATACTTTATCTTGTGGACACCAACCAGCTAGCAAGCCTCTTTCTTTGGTTTCTTCTGCAAACTCCGGTGGCAATGTTGTGGTGTCGCCTTTTACAATATCTGATCGAACTATCCATAAGAAAGGGTGTTTGCTATTAGCTAATCCCCAAGCAAACTCGATAAGCTGTTGCTTTTGTTATGTTCATAATTTCTTTCTAGTGGTTTGGGAGATGGTTGTAGTGGTGGCTTCTTCCGGCTACAAAAGAGTATACATTCTGGTGGTATGTTCATAATTTCTTTCGTTGTTTTGTTTTACTTTTGTTATGCATACCTTGCTGCAATTGGGGAAAAAAATGCATGTTTGTTTCAGTTTGTTTATATTGCTTAGTTATGATGACATTTTGGTCGTGAAACACTACTGGAACAATAATCTCAAGGTCTATTATTTAGTATTAGAATGGTATTTCTATTTTTTGGATCAACTATGGTTGTTGATCCATATATTTTGGATCAACTATGGTTGTTGATCCAACTGCAATGGATAAACATCCACTGTTGATCCAACTAAAATGGATAAACATCCATTGTTGATTCAACTGAGATTGGTTTTGAAGCTGGTCTTGGAGCTGTTGGTGTTTATGAAGCTACGGGTAATGAAATATGGTGGTTATCTGGGTTGAAGCAGTGGATCGATATTGGATCAACTATGGTTGTTGATCCATCTATATGGGATCAACTACTGTTGTTGATCCTTTGAACTCATGTTTTGTAGTTTAAATCATATAAATTTGTTCCAATGTTGAACTTGTGGTGCAATGGTAGCATGACTGACTCCATGTCAGATGATGCGTGTTTGACTCACGCCAAGTTCACTCCATTTTACATGGATAAACTATCATTATTGATCCAATTTTACATGGATCAACTTCCATTGTTGATCCACTAAAATTGGATCAACTTCTACTGTTGATCCTTTTTTCTTGGATAAACTAGATAAACTTCTACTGTTGATGTTTTTGTTGGTGGATCTGAAACTGCAGTTGATGAAGTGGTAGCATTTTTCCATCAGCATGGATAAACATCCATTGTTGATCCAACTGCAATGGATAAACTTCTACTGTTGATCCAACTGCAATGGATAAACATCCACTGTTTGATCCAACTGAAATGGATCAACTACTTTTTGTTGCTACAAAAATATTTGAACCAGCGGCGGCGGTGGTGGCGGCGGCGGTGACGAACTTGTGGTGGCGGCGGCAACAGACTAGTGGTGGAGGACTAGTGGCGGTGTAATGGTGGCGGTGAAAGAGTGGTGGTGGAATATTGGTGGTGCTGGCGGTTGGTAGGTGGTGGTTGTTGAACGGTGGTGGTGGTGGAATGGTAGTTGAATGTTGGTGGTGGTGGTGCTAGTGGTGGTGGTGAAGTGGTAGAGGAAGAAATTTGTTGTATTTTGAAATAAAGAAAAATATTATATGAGTGAGGGTATTAAGGTAATCTAATATTAAATGGATAAGGTTATAAAAAAGGAGGGACATATTTATTGTTGCATAAGGATATATTTGTTGGGAGTGAAAAGTAGGGACATATAATTAATATACCCAATTGATTTTCCGGGAACAATAATTTCAATTGTCGTAATGCCCGATGATAATTTTAGTCCCTCTCGTTTTCCATTAAACACTAAGCCAATGTGAATGTTACCTTGTCCGATGTTTTCCCCACGATGTTGAACAACGGCATGTTGTATTTTTTGTCTTGTAGGTGCAATCCATCATAAGAACACCACAACATGTATGAGCCAATTGTGAAAGCAAAGGATGTGTAATGAATATTTGAAGGGGGTTTGTTGTACGGTCCTCTTTTAATGATACGCGTGTAGCTGTGATCCCAAACTATCTTCTCAAATTCTTGCATAACGGTCCTCCCTTCCCATTCCACCCTTCTAATGGTTTCTTGTGCGCTATAAATTGTACTTAGAGAAGAAACGTTCTGATTATCCTTTTCCTTGAGCCTCTGAGAATCACTCTTGGTTTGATACATGCTTTGGTCATTATCTTTACATCCTCGAATTCACGAGGTTTTAGCTTCTCAACTAGGGATTGACCAACAAAATCTTTCGGATCTCGGTGGTTATGTTGGCCAAACCACACCGTACAATCCCATTCATTTTCTTTGTCTCTTAAATAGAATACAATCTTAAAGGGGCAAGTATCCTTACTCGTACGAGTCTTATATACCTTATTAGTCTTCTTTGGATATACATAACCGTTTCTCTTATGTCTATCCTTCTTCTTGTATTGCCCACTTCTCTCGCAAACCATTTCAAAACGATTATCTGAATGTTGGGTATTCCTCACCAACACACACATGTTCTTAAGAGCCGTCTGTTTTTCCCAAGCAATTCCTTCATCTGGAGATTTTATTCCCTACATTAGGACAACAATGGAAGATTATAAGGTTCATTACAAGCAATCCCCACATAAAGTTCTAAAAACTAGGTGAAAAGTATTGTTTGGTAACATACCGGAGGCATTTTATAGTATTCGGACGTATCCCACCAAGCGGTTTGGAATTTGTTGGATCAATGTATGTCACAATCTAAGGAATGAATGAAAAGAAAATTGAATTAGTTCAAAAAAATTAAATTACTATGCCAGTACTATTTCCGGCATGCTCGACAGCGCTTACGCCAAAACTACCAAAGCCGGAAACAAGTGCCGGCATTCCATAATAATGTTCCGGCATTTTGGAACTGCACTTGAAAAAGAGGAACTAATTTTAAACAGTACTGGCATTGTATTTTCTTGCACATCAATGCCGGAATACGCAACACCGGCATGCTCGTTACACAAGGTTCAAAGGCGGAAATGGGAGCTGGCATGCTCGATATGTAAGGTTTCAAGACGGTATTCAGTGCCGGCTTTGTCCATATTTCAAAGTCCACGCCGGTATTTAAGTTCAAAAATCTTTAACTGTTGGATGTTTTTTCTTGTGTACCGGCATGGTAAAGTTAGGAGTGAACCACGCCGGTTTGGATATTCCATGGAATATTCGGTGGTAGGTAAAAAGTTAATTGCGTGCCGGCATGGATTTGCTTAGTTGAAGACCACGCCGGCATTTGTCTCAAAATGGGGGATAATGTAAGCCGGCATGGAAGTAGTATGAATACCATGTCGGTTCTAGCGGTGCCGACGTGGTATTCATACTGCGAGTATGTCGGCACCAAGCTTTTTTAGAGAAACAATGGTGGTTTCAGAAAAAATAATCAAATTTTCGAACTCTTAGCTGCATTACCTGTGTGTTGAGGATGCTTGTATATTGAACTTGTTTACTTTCTTGGGTTGTTTCTTCAAAAAACACTTCATGCTCATGAAAATAAAGATCCAAGGGTGTTGGTTCATCATATAATTCTAATTGTGAGTTGTTATCATTAACCGAAGATTGAAGATATGATTGTTGTTGTAGTTGAGCTAAAGATTCAAAGCAATGCAATTCTCTCCTCACAATCATCTTCCATTTTCACAAAAAAAATTCCACCCAAAAATATTTTTCCCTCCTTCTACTCTCACCTCACTCACACAAATTCAAATAAAAATACACACTAATCTATTCCCCAAATACTTAAGATTTTCCGAATTATTATTAACCACTAAACCTGATTAGTGAGGGCTAGATTAGGAATTAAAAAAAATAATTACATAAGGGGTGACCCAGATTTGATATATGAATCCAGTTTTTGTCATGTAGCTATATCCCCCAATTAGTTTTGATATCCCCCAATTGCGCGTTCCAAATATTGGTGGGGTGAAAAAACTGGAATATGGTGGTGCTCCCGGATGAAGTATTGGTGGTGTAAATAAACAGGGTGATCCTATTGACTGAAATATTCTCCGGTGGGGGAGGAATCTCTAAGAAGAGAGCTTTGTTCAGCTTTTAACCAAAACAGCGGGAATTCACTTGAAATCACATTATTAATTATTGCTCCCATAGCGGTCTAATCTCGGAAGCCATGGTATTTGCCATTATTTATTTATTTATTTATTTTATTTTTGGATCCAACGGAAAACTATTTATTTCAGTCAGCTAAAGACCCTAAGATCCATACAATAAGTTCTTGGATGAAATTTATCGAGCTTACAAAGAAACCAATCTGCTAGACTAGAATCCCTAGACTTGGTTACCAATCGATCTACATTATGTGAGGCTAATTTCAGTATCATGGGTAGTAGAAAATAAAAAGGCTTTAGTGACTTTTACCATCTCATACTGGGATCCTTGCTTCAATATCTTGGAGTCTAAGCGTTACATCTCTCTTGTGAGATTCTAGTCCCTTAACTTTATCCATCTTTACCACGTGCGGACCAAGCAGTTTCAATCGTTCATGTGTTAAGGATTGAACAATTATGAACTTCAGGAAGGAGTCTAGAGACACCCTGATGTACATCCTTGAATACCCATAAGTTGGGAGAACATGATTAGTCCCACTTGCATAATCTCCCATGTTTTCAGGGGTCCAAGGGCCTAAAAATATTAAACCTGCAATAGATACATAAAGATGTTGAAAGGAGTTGTTGTATTAGGCAAAAGTTGAGATGATCTTTATATGAAAATTCATATCGAACTACATATTTTGCATGAAAAAATAGGAGTGGTGAAAAGCTTGAATACCATTTTATGTAATTACATGCATTTTCGATGAATTCCTCCCAATTCTCTGCATCTTTGACATTCATTATCTGAGGCACACAAATTTGAAAAGGAGATGTCCTAGAGGTTTACCATAACTGATATTTTAGTCATAAAACATACACATTAAAGAATGCAAATCTCATATCCCGCGGTGAGGATAACATGATCTACCACTTTGTTAAATATTCATATGAATATCATGTCTCCAGTTTGTTCTAAGTAAGGGTATGTTGGGATTTAAAAAGAGTTGATAACAAATGCTAACCTCAAACATATCATGAGCGAACACGGTGAAACTATGAGCAAGTGCCTTTGAAGCAAAATCCCTCTAGGAAGACTCGACGACAAAGTGCGAGACGACTTCCTTCTCGATTGCCTCCACTTCTACACCATGTCTAGCAATTACAAGCACAACTCGACGTCAAAACCATGCTCCGCCTAAACCACCAAAAGTAGTACATATGCAAATAATTAGAAGATCAAACACTAAGTGGCCTAATAGAAATAAAATACTTCGATGAACAGGAATTGTTTGAGCATGACAAAGAAAATACTGAATAATTCAATTATTATACATGAAATTGACAAGACCAACGAAATAAGAAATCCATAAGTAAATATATCTATAAACACCGATATAGTGAATCAACCGCTATATGAGTTGGGATGGAATATTTATCAAAGAATAACCAAAGCTTCAAATAGTGACCGAATCCACCCTCCGAGTGATTTAGTTACAGGCGCGCTCCTTACGTCTCTTGAACCTCGCAAGGTTCTACGCACTTGATTTCATTGGCTGACGTCCTTTACAGCCTAAGAGTTGCTTCATCCGAAGTGAAGACTTTTGATACCAGTCTGCCTCTAATGGATAAGCATATTTGATTTCCGTTTAGATTAAAGATCAAGGTGTGAAAATATGTTTGCAATAGCAAGCTAGCAAACCTCACGAATCTGAACTTACGACTACCGAGAGAACAGCCTAGATTCTTAACCACCTCTCAAGAGCAATCATCGAAAGATCAACTAAGATTAGTCTTTAGATATTTATCTTGATGAATCACAAAGTCCGAGACAAAGAAAATTTTGTGATTACTTTGTCTATCTTGCCAAAAAGAGATTACAAAAACCTCGATAACATAAAGAAATATCATGATTCATGAACTATCAAGGTAAAGATAGTCGGAACTCAAGCTTCACGAATCCCCAGTGCGAAGTCTTTTAGGCGTAGACCTAAAAGGTCAATATAGGCGACTCTAGAATCAATTAGGACACAAAGTTTCGAGGATTGATATTCCCCGGTTGACTAATATGTCCAATTTATAGTTTTCAAAGACCTAAGTTTAGCTTATAATTCAATCTAATATAATTTGAGAATCAAGCAAACAAAATAGGTATTCAAACTATAATATAAGTGAAAGACGAGGGTACCCAAATACACCACAATCTTTAAAATATCCACCTATAAGTCCCCTTACCGAAAGTGATTGTCTATGGACAAAGTCGATACAATACTATAAATCGGTATTCACACTTTGTGTAATCGTCTGTGGATATTAGATCGAGACAATACAACAAGCAAAGTGTGATTACTTGATAATAGGTTCTGAAAAAGCGGGGGTCTAACAACCACACCCAATATTTCGCTTAGCAATCTGTATGAAAAAACTCCAATATACTTTCTAGAAAATCAACTAGGCGGTCAGACACAATATAGATAAAAAGTATATCAAAGAGTTTATATCTCAATATCCCGATTTGATCTTTACTCAAGCAAATAGAAATCTGCAAGTCTTTATCAAAGAGAGATAACTTGGATGGTACCAAAGACCAATATCCAAGTGTCAATCAATTTAAATCAACAACCCAAAAGGTCGAATATTCTAATTGATTGAACAACGCACAACCTGTGATATTTCAATTATATAAACAAATATAATGCGTAATAGAAATAACACGTAGACACTAAATTTTGTTAATGAGGAAACCGCAAATGCAGAAAAACCCCGGGACCTAGTCCATATTGAACACACACTGTATTAAGACGCTACAGACTCTAGCCTACTCCAAATTAACTTGGGTCTGGACTGTAGTTGAACCCCAATCAATCTCACACTGATCCAAGGTACGGTTATGCTCCTACGCCTCGATCCCGTAGATGATACGTACTTGATTCCTTTAGCTGATCTCACCCACAACTAAGAGTTGCTACGACCCAAAGTCGAAGACTTTAATAAACAAATCTGTATCACACAGAAAAGTCTACATAATAGATAAATACGTCTCCTACGAATAAACCTATGATTTGTGTTCCGTCTTTTGATAAATCAAGGTGAACAGGAACCAATCAATAACCCGGACTTATATTCTCGAAGAACAACCTAGTATTATTCATCACCTCACAATAATCTTAAACGATGCAGCGAAAAAAGATATTGCGGAATCACAAACGATGAGACGAATTGTTTGTGATTTCTTTTCTATCTTGCCTATCGGAGATATAAATCTCAAGCCAATTATTTCAGTTGTACTCGTACGATAAAAATAGAAAGATCAGATTACATAACTACAAGAAAAGTAGTATCGGTCTGGATTCACAATCCCAATGAAGTCTTTAAGTCGTTAACCTGGTTTTAGAAGAAGAAAACCCAAGGTTAAAGGAGAATCGACTCTAGCTTATGCAACTAGTATCACACGTAAGGTGTAGGGATTAGGTTTCCCAAATTGCTAGAGTTCTCCTTTATATAGTCTCTCAAATCAGGGTTTGTAATTAATGTTAGCTTGGTAACAAAGCATTCAATATTCACCGTTAGATGAAAACCTGATTAGATTCAAGCTAATATTTCTCAACTATTGGATCAAAACCTTAGCTTGTTACACACAAATGAAATGTTCAATTTTGGGTTTATGAACCGTACCCAAACATTAACATTTGTTGGTTCAACAATAGTCAACCAAATGGTTAGCCATATGGTCACTTTCCTATCAAACATATTCTTCTTCACCATAACTAGTTAAAATGACTCAAATGAACTAGTTAGAGAGCTTTTCAATTGCTTAGATCTTATGTAACTACACAAGACACGATCGAAGCAAAAACGGTTTGATTCACTCGAATCGGTTCATGAACTTTATAGCCACGGTTTGCAAAAGCATTCCCTTGTTTAAATAAACATTAGTTCAAGAAAAACCAGTTTTAGATATAACCTACTCAAGTTCGCGGACTAGGTTCGCAGACTTAGGCTCATGGAAGGAGTACACAAACTCCAGCAGAAATTCTCGGACCGAGAACTCCCTGAGTTCGCGGACTTGGCTCACGCCACTTCCATTTCTCTTGATCAACAAAGTTCACAAACTTTGGTTCAAGGAATAAGGAATTATACATATATGTGTTTCCACAACAATGCTTATATCCTACCAATGGTTATAAAATCTAAACTCTCATTTCAATCATTGAAACATTCTCAGAGAACGTTATATAGCCGTTATTCACAGACCATTTTTCGTCAGGGCAATTTCCAAAGTGATTGAAACATAACATGACTTTCGTCACTAGGTAAAGATGAATTCGGCTAAAGCGAAAGCTTACCAACACATATTTCTAGAAATAGATAGGCGAGTTAAACTCGGCTCGAAATAGCAAATGTGTATAATGAAAGTCTACACGTCTAAACGACTTTTGTCTCAAGAGTAGGAGATAGAGTAAATAGACTTTTGAGTGACAGATAAGTTCAAGTCTCCACATACCTTTTAGTCGATGAAGTTCCACCAGTTCCTCGAGTAGTCCTTCGTCTTGTATGATGATTTCCATGGAGTTCTTGAGCTCAACTACACTTTCTATCCTAGTCCGAGACCTTTAGCTACATAGGCTAGAAATCAAGACTTATAGTTTTGATCACTAACATTGACAAACATGCTTGAGATAGCAACGCATGCGAGTTCGACCGAGCAATTCTCTAACAATCTCCCCCTTTGTCAATTTTAGTGACAAACTATTAATACATATGAAATACAAAAAATAAATAAATTAACTTTTGTAGCTCCTATTCCACATGTCTAATCTTCAACATTACTCGAAATCTTTGTCACTTCCAAGTACTCCAATGATCCCAAAGGTTGTAAGTTTAGCATCATCGTTGTTGAAAATCCTTAGCGATATCAAAAAGAAAACAAGAGTTCTCAATCATTGTTATACAGTGTCATAGTATCATTACAGAGCGTCAAAGTCCAATTATATCACAACTTCAACAACAATACTATGGTGATATGTATCACTCCCCCCTTAGTCAATACTCCATCTCACATGGAAACCACTCCCCCTTACGTAATGATCCGAAAACCATATGTATTTGTAGTGTGAACTACATATTAATTCTCCCCCTTTTTGTCAATAAAATTGGCAAAGGTACAAGAACGGGTGGTAGGCCTCGAAGATGGGTATAAATTTTAGCCTACATGTTATAATCCGCAAGTGCACGGCGTCTATCGGAGACGCGGCAAGTACGGGTCGATCCCACAAGGACTTGTGGTGCTCTGATATTGATCTAAGGCTGCTTCAACTGAGTTCTAAAAGTGACAAGTAACAACTGTGGTTTTTGCCGATACGGCTGAAGTGAAATGAAGTAAACCTAAACTAAGGTAAGCAGTGACAAAAGGGTGCTTGGGTCTTCATTCCACCACTTGGTTCCTAGTATGTGTTCAACTAGATTGAGTTTTCTTGTTCCTATGGTAGACAAGTGAGGTGTGTCAATTCCATCACCTAGCTAAGGAGTTTCACCTTGTGATCCTTCAATATCACCAAGTTACTAACCCTAGAGCCCGGTTGTCTAATTAAGCACAACCAGTCAAGGGAATTAGTATTAGGGCCTAAGGGTTGAGCCAGACATCATCATCACGGGGTATTCTAACTACGGTGTATCCATGGCATTGGCATACACCGTGAGAGCAATGTGTTGGATGCTAAGATTGAAGTTATCTTTAAATTTAAACACTCAAGAAAACTCAAACCGAGTTGAATTCATACATGGAATTAGGGTTTCATGAAACCCTAGCAAACTAAATTAAAACCGAAAAATAACGAAATTAAATCTAAATGATCGCATCGGCTAATCCAGCGTCCCTATTACACACACCCCTGTCTTCAATTTATACATGCAACCATAAAGCTACCAAACCCTAATTCTTTAATTCAAAAATCGAAATAAATGAAAGATAAAATCAAACCCATACTCTCTGAATCTCTCCTTCCTGTTGTCTAATCGCTCTGCAACTCCATGCGTGGTTGTTGTGGAAACCCTAGCTTCTAGTTATCTTTGAATTAGTTTCTAGGGTTGGTAGAGGCTAAGAAAGAGATAACTCGAAGTAGAGAGGGTAGCGGGTACTCTTGGAGTTGTTGTCGCCGGCAAGGTGATGATGAAGGTGGCGGTTGCGTGGTGGAAGAGCGAGCTCGCTCTCCTCCGTGGGTAAGGGAGGAGAAGAAGTTGCGAGAGATGTATGGGGGAGAAGAAAGAGAAGAAGAAAAGAAAATGGGTAAAGCTCGATAGGGTATAGGGTATGGGGGCTTCGGTGTTGAGCGGGTGCATCGGGGAATGATGAGACCGGCCTAGCGAGCGTAGGATGAAGTCGGTGCGATCTCGAACGGCTCGGGAGGTAAGCGGTTTTGGCTTGATCTAGTGTTGCACGGGGAGCAACGATCTATGATGCACGTGGAGGCAGCGACCATTGGATGTGGAAGATAGAGATCTCAACGGCTTGGAGTGTACGGGCTCGGATCCGGGTCGCGGGTCGGGTCTAGCTCAAACCCATGTCTTGAGATGAGTTGCTACTTGTTGGGTTGCAACTGACGCGCGCGCAGGCTTTGGCTATCTACTCCATAGATGCTCGACTCCAATTCTTCGCTCTTTTGGCTCCTCAGATTCTCCGAGCTTTATTTATTACCTAAAAACACAAAATTAATTAATACAAATATTTATTCTTGAAAACAAAGAAAACACAGAATCTGGGATAATATCTGATTTCTAAGCGCAAAAGATGAGTAAAATGCCACTAATTAGATGTATAAATATGCACTATTTGGCACTCATCAAATACCCCCAAACCTGAATTTTACTTGTCCTCAAGTGAAACAGAAATTAGGAAATCCTAATTATACCCTGTCGCAGGTCTCTCAAATGCATTTAGCGTATGCACTAAGCCTTTAAACCCCTAGGTGTCCCTAGTGGACGAGTTGTAGTCTCGTGAGGGTTTACAAGAGGTGTACCCACAAAACCTTCTCCAACTTCGAGTGTAAAAAGAGTCTCAAGCCTCCAAGAAACTATGAGGACATAGAGTTTCGCATGCTAGTAATAGAAGTTAGAACTACCAAAGAACGCATTCTCATCCTTAAGTGCTTTGAGCGAGAAGTAACCATACCATATGAAAGAATTCGGATTCGATTGTGATCATAAGTCTCAACTTCGCCTCACCATTAGGGTTTTATGATAATTGCACTCAAAAAGATCGCTTTTTAGTCTCTCATGTGTGCAGCGAGGAATAAAGAGAGAAATCCCGCACACGTTGTAGGTAAGAAGGATAACCTTCAAATAAAATCAAGACTCCACGAAAATGTGGACAAAAAGAATCTTTTTCTCGATGATCTCTAAGGAAGGAAATCAACCATTAGCAAGGGGTGGAGTACTCACTCACTTCTCACCCGATCGGCAATTAATATCACTCTCTCATAAGAACCATAGAAACGTCTTCATTCTTCGGTCTTCGGTCTTCACTTGTTGATGACGAACTTCTAAACTTCACAAAACTTGACAATTCTTAACTTTTCTACTCAAATTCCTTGTTGTTTGGATTTTTCTTCTTGAACTCTCTTTACCATGGTGGTAGCAAAAATAAACTACAATTATTTTATTTATTTATTTATTTTTTTTTTTTTATTTATTTATTTTTTTAAATTACAAAAAGTGAAAATAAAAATACAAATAATGACACAACTAACTCCATGGACAAAGGACTTTATCACTCAATTTTTCCACAACTTGTATTGTCTTGATTTTATAAATTTTATTAATTCTCATCCTATTTTCTTTGTTGCACATAAACCTTGGACTATATCAATTTTTCTTTCCATATTCTGATGATGCTGATTGAGAGAGAGAGAATGATGCTAACTACAAATCGGTATTTAGAAGGAGTTTTCATCTTTAGACGTCACCTTCATGATTGACAAAAACTAGCACTCAAGAGATCAAAAGTAGTGCTGAAAATGGTGCGAAGTTGGGTAGCTCACCATTCCTACCCGGAATTTACGTAAGGTGACACACACTCTAACACTTTTCTAGAAAGTTGCAAAAATTGAAGGTTGGTGCCTCACTTGATGTAAAATGGGTAGTCTCCACTATGGGTGATCACAATTATACTACCGAATATCTCACATCACCTAATTCGCCCTCCCGGTATGGTTAAATCCAACTTTAACGCTCTAATCAACTAAGGAACCCGAGTTTGTGTTCTCCGGTACTTCCAAGTTCTGTTATTTCGGTCAGAATCTCTATGTAAACATAGCTAAAAGCATGCTAGTGACTCTAAAATCTCTAAAAGTTGGAGGTTTTTACAAAAAGAGTTTTGATTTTTTTTAAATTTTTGAAATTTTTGAATTTATTTATTTATTTATTTATTTATTTATTTTTTGAAAAATTAAAAGATAAAATAAAATAAAAGACTAAATGTAAAATTAAAAGATAAAATAAAAGACTAAAAACTCTAAATGCAAATGCACCCCAAACCTAAATCAAACATTGTTCTCAATGTGTCGACATATAGAAAAATTTTAAACAGTCACATACCGAGAGAACTATGCTGATAAGATAAAAAGGGAAGAGATTACCGGTATGTCGGCAGGAGCAAGGTTGAGCTTCATTCGTCAAGGCTAGAATCCAATATTCTCAACGGAGATCATATCGGATTAGCATAAAAAATGCACAAGAAGACTCAACCGATTCAAGAAAGAAAAAATTAACAAGTCCTACTGGATTATATACAATGAAGATAATGTACAGAAACATTAGCATATAACAAAAAAAATGGGCTTTGGTTTATGTGGGAATTTGGTTTATTGGGCTTTGGTTTTGTTGGGAGCTTTGGTTTATGTGGGAATTTGGTTTATTGGGATTAGATGGGTTATGTGCAACCCAGCTATGATAGCAAAACCCAACTGTTTGGGTTCTAGCCTAGATGATTTGGCCCAGATTGGCTGCTCAGCCCAGATGTGTAGCTTATGTGGGCTGAAGGAGGGTGCAAAGCTCAGCTTTGGGGTCAGTTAGCCCAGCTATGATTGTGGGCTCCGGTTGTACAGAGTGCAAGCCCAGATTGATGGCCCAGTATGTGGGCTGAGTTTTGGTTATCTTTTTGTGGGCTCTAGCTGTTTAGTTTAGTTGTGAACAGCCCAGGTTGATTGGGTGTGATGTTTGTGCAGAGCCCTAAGTTGGTGCACAGGTATCTTGCAGATGCAAAAGTTGACCAAGCACAGCTCAGCAGAAAACACACAGGTTTGCAGTGGATACTCACAGCTTGTGCAGGTTGTGTGCAGCTAAAAGATAGATAGTACATGCATAAACCCAAGGAGAATAACCACAGATGCACAAATGTAAGCACACAATCGCACAAGGCAGAAGGCTCAGCAAGTTTTAAAAAATTTGCAGTTTTTGCACAATATATAGCCACACAAGTCTGAGCGCAGTGCAGCTTATGCACAGGTCAGGCCAAGCAAAGATTGCTTGAATGTTGACAGCCCAAATGCGGATTTGCTAGCTTGCACAACACAGGTCCTGTGCACAGATGATGCTTCAGAGAATATACAGGCAGACACAGGGGTTCATGGTCAATCAAGTGCAGCTCAAACTTAACAGGCCAGCATGCTACTCAAGCTTCACAACTAATGTGTAAAAATGCAGGGTATATGTAACCGATGGGTGGATTCAAAGACTTTACGACCCGATTTATCATGCAACAAATTGTCGACTGGCTTGGATGACCCCAATTTCACAGAAGCATACACAAAATTTCAGGGCAGATGGCAGATATTTGCAGGGGTTGAGCAATGTATCAACAGGTTTAGCAAGGTCAACAGGTCTGTGCACTCATCCAAGGCAAGGCAACAATTCAGGGTCGATTTTGTGTTCGGGGTATGCAAGGGGTTATACTCGGCTAACTTGGCTTTAGTTGTGACCCAACACTTGCAGCTTCAGGGGGCTAGCAAGGTGGCTCACAAGGTCTGTGAGGTTTAGGCACTCTGGCTCGAGGGCCTGGTGCATTTCGAAATACATAGCAAGGCGAATCACACAGCATCATGCAGCTCATGTAGATTTCGAAAAGCAATTTCACAAATGCACAGTTTAGTGCTAGTTGGGCTAACCTCCTATGCGCAGCTCAGGCGCAACTGTGACAGGGTAGTGTTTGTGCACATGAACAATACAGGTCAGCACACTGACATGGCGGAACCACTCACCTGAAGTGCAGGAGTTTCTCAACAGCTTTTCAAAACCCAAGTTTTGCTCCTCTTTCTTCCACTCCTTGGGCTTGCTCAGCAGCTCAGCAGCTACCTGCTAGCTCAACACAAAAGTTTTAATTCCCAAATTTGTTTAACAAAGACCATTTCGGAATGGGTATTTGATGGATTAGGCCAATGTAAATGGATTGAACCCAATGTGACAGTTAGGCCGAGCTGAATGGGAATGGTGACTGATGTGATAATGTGCAAATGAGAATACACAACAGATGGAGTAAAGATGCAAGAATTTCTACAAGGCAAGTAAACTCACTGAGATGCAATGAGAAAAATAAGAACTACAATGCGAAACTATAATGCATATGCACAGATGTTTAACGACTAAGTTACACAAACAAAGACTAAAAACAAAGTTAAATGCAAATATAAACAGGGGAGCAAAACTTAGCTAGAACAGATCAGATTACAAACATTTAACTAAGTTATAGATGCGGGGGTGATCTTACGGATGCACGTTTAGGCTACAAGATGACGCAAACTAACTAAGGAAGAACTAGACTAACAACCAAATCATGAGGTAATGATGCAGGGTGGAAATGTACAGGGAAGAATTGCAATGCAGTTTATAAGAAAATTAAACTAAGTTACACTACAGGGAAGCTAAGCTACAAAAACTGAAGTATAACAATGGAAACTAAGTTACACTAGATATGTACAGGGGTGAATAAATCTCGGTAAAGACAAGCAATGGATCACAGGGGCACACGCCAAGTCCCAGGCACGGCGCCAAAAACTTGGTAGGCCTCGAAGATGGGTATAAATTTTAGCCTACATGTTATAATCCGCAAGTGCACGGCGTCTATCGGAGACGCGGCAAGTACGGGTCGATCCCACAAGGACTTGTGGTGCTCTGATATTGATCTAAGGCTGCTTCAACTGAGTTCTAAAAGTGACAAGTAACAACTGTGGTTTTTGCCGATACGGCTGAAGTGAAATGAAGTAAACCTAAACTAAGGTAAAAGACAGTGACAAAAGGGTGCTTGGGTCTTCATTCCACCACTTGGTTCCTAGTATGTGTTCAACTAGATTGAGTTTTCTTGTTCCTATGGTAGACAAGTGAGGTGTGTCAATTCCATCACCTAGCTAAGGAGTTTCACCTTGTGATCCTTCAATATCAGCTGAAGTTACTAACCCGGAGCACTGGTTGTCTAATTAAGCACAACCAGTCAAGGGAATTAGTATTAGGGCCTAAGGGTTGAGCTGCAGCATCATCATCACAGGGGTATTCTAACTACAGTGTATCCATGGCATTGGCATACACTGTGAGAGCAATGTGTTGGATGCTAAGATTGAAGTTATCTTTAAATTTAAACACTCAAGACAACTCAAACTGAGTTGAATTCATACATGGAATTAGGGTTTCATGAAACCCTAGCAAACTAAATTAAAACTGAAAAATAACAGAAATTAAATCTAAATGACTGCACTGGCTAATCTAGGCGTCCCTATTACACACACCCCTGTCTTCAATTTATACATGCAACCATAAAGCTACCAAACCCTAATTCTTTAATTCAAAAATCGAAATAAATGAAAGATAAAATCAAACCCATACTCTCTGAATCTCGCCTTCCTGTTGTCTAATCGCTCTGCAACTCCATGCGTGGTTGTTGTGGAAACCCTAGCTTCTAGTTATCTTTGAATTAGCTTCTAGGGTTGGTAGAGGCTAAGAAAGAGATAACTCGAAGTAGAGAGGGGTAGCAGGTACTACTGGAGTTGTTGTCGCTGGCAAGGTGATGATGAAGGTGGCGGTTGCGTGGTGGAAGAGCAGAGCTCTGCTCTGTCGTGGGTAAGGGAGGAGAAGAAGTTGCAGAGAGGTATGGGGGAAAAGAAAGAGAAGAAGGAAAGAAAATGGGTAAAGCTCGATAGGGTATAGGGTATGGGGGCTTCGGTGTTGAGCAGGTGCATCAGGGGAATGATGAGACCGCCTAGCGAGCGTAGGATGAAGCTGGTGCGATCTGAACGGCTCAGGGAGGTAAGCGGTTTTGGTTTGATCTAGTGTTGCACGGGAGCAGCGATCTATGATGCACGTGGAGGCAGCGACCATTGGATGTGGAAGATAGAGATCTCAACGGCTTGGAGTGTACGGGCTCGGATCCGGGTCGCGGGTCGGGTCTAGCTCAAACCCATGTCTTGAGATGAGTTGCTACTTGTTGGGTTGCAACTGACGCGCGCGCAGGCTTTGGCTATCTACTCCATAGATGCTCGACTCCAATTCTTCGCTCTTTTGGCTCCTCAGATTCTCCGAGCTTTATTTATTACCTAAAAACACAAAATTAATTAATACAAATATTTATTCTTGAAAACAAAGAAAACACGAATGCTGGGATAATATCTGATTTCTAAGCGCAAAAGATGAGTAAAATGCCAATAATTAGATGTATAAATATGCACTATTTGGCACTCATCAACGGGATCCTAATGAAATTTCCGAAAGAGACATTTCATGACCAAAAGAAAGAAACACACATCATCTTATTTAGATGCAATCATAAAGTCGAAGCTAAATGCATTCATCAAGGAGTTTAAAGATACAAGATAACCCTTATAATATTCCACAGCCGCACTCCCCACAAAGATATGGCAATTAAGCGCAAGTTCAAAAAGAACTCTCCCCCATAATATGTCGTTCCCGAAAGAACAACAAGAGCGACCTTAATTTCGAAAGAAAAGAAGGATTTCTTTGGACATAACAAATCACATACAAGTATGAATTTGAATCCAAAATACTCAATTAAATTAACCACAAGAGAACCCATGATTAATTTAACCGAAATACACAACCAAACTAATCACAAAAGTAATCAATTTAATTGGCCATACTCACATAAGAGAATCTATGGAGCAATGACTAAGTTAATCATAATAATCAACTCAGTCAAAAGCGCTCAAACATAAGAAAACTTATGGAGTCATAACTAAATAACCAAACAAGATGATTAATTTAGTCCAATATGCTCGACATAAAATACCTTATGGAACAACAAAAAAGCTAATCATGAAAATAATGAACTTTGATTGTTTTAGTGCTCAACATAAGACACATTACGGAGCCTCACAGTAATACACAAAAAATATGGATCAGGGAAGATCAATTACTGCGGAATACACAAGGATTCATTCTATTTTCCATCATAATTTGCACCATGACATACAATAGACATAATCCTTGAAAACAAAATATTTTAACCTATCTTCCATCAATAATTGACAATATAGGTTTAACTTTTGTATTTGTCAAAAGTCCATTCATTCCTTTATCAATATTAGAATATCGACTTACGAAACACTTTAGTTTTGACAAGATATGGGACAATCATATTTCACGGACGCAAACACACATATCCCATAAACAGTTGGAATATATAAAACCATAAAGATTAATACTGCAAAAATCTTCTTCCAAACAAGTTTAGAATTTAAACCAATAAATCTAAAAACATGAAGATGAAAACGTTGGACATATCTATGTGTAATCACAATAATGGCTATTCCAATTTCTAGTTATTCTTCTAACAAAAACAGAAAAATAGAAGATTTACTAGATAAAACTCTTATAAAGCATTTCACTTACTTTCAAGACTCTTCTCAAACTCTCTTGTATTCATCAAGCTCTTCTTCAATCGAATCAATCCTCGATTCCAGATGATCCATCTTTTCTTCTAGTTTCTTGGAAGAGTCTTCAAGTTCGCCTTTTAGGGCACGAACTTGTTCTAAGACGAGATTCATGGTTAAAGAGAGCTTATCAAACTGAGAGACAGATATGTTCCCGTCCAGAGAGGAACCGTGAATATCAGGGCTCATCACATTATCAGAGGAGTCGAAACGTATCTACTTAGAAGGAAAAAGAACAGTCCAAACATCACCTTCTTTACTAGAAAGACTTGAAGAAGACATGATAGAGAAGATAGAAGAAAAGTTTATGCTGAGGTGGAAAACCTCATTTTAAAAGCACTGAGGATAGGATATAAATATCCAAAATGACCTTTGACCAAAACCCTAAAAATATCCTCAGAGAAGATCATTAATCAAAAACGTTTGAACAGACAAACATCTAGGCTAAATAACAGAAAACGTTCATCACAACCCTCTTTAATATTATGATTTTGTCTACGAGGGATAAACAAAAATCATCAATACATCATTACAACCTGTAGTTGTTCCAATTCTTTGAAGAATTGGTTAGCTTCTTTTGAGGGGATGCAGTATGTAATATACTTTGTTTCTGTTTTGCTTTTAAGGAAGAAGAGTTATATCCATCATCATTTCTTTCTTTTAGCACATATTTGAATACCTTGATTGTTGATTTTCGTAAACTATGTATTCTATTGGAAACCTCTTTTACAAAGGATAAGGTTTTTGTATTAGATTTCTTTTTCTTCTTCTGCAAAACACGTTTGACAAAGGAGAACTTTTCTTGATCCACGGTGCCACATGTTTTAAGATTATCCTAATGAATATGAGAAGAAATCACATAAATAGATAAATTCTTGTGATTTTCTATATGATCCTTATTGTCAAGGTGACTTAAGGATGATATAGAATCAGGAGGAATTTGTTGACAATTCATAGTCGAAGAAGTTCGATATGTTTTGTAAGAATCACGATTGATCAACTCCAATTTTAAATTAGATAGTTGGTATTCCAGATTTTCAATCCTTTTAATTAAAACTTCCTTTTCAATTATTTCAGAGGAAGTAAGATTGTTTATTGTGGAATAGTCAGGACTGTTAGGAGGACATACGTGATTATCAGTAAAGAGATTAAGAGAACCATCATAGATATCATCCTCTGGACAGTAGTCAAGAGTAGCCATACAAGCTTTCGCAATCTCATTCGTTTCCGTATCAGGACAATTGAAAGTATTGTGAATACTTCTATAGGTGGGAATTATATAATTGACCCTCCTTTTTAAGGGTTTCACAAATATATAGGCCCATCAGGGGTCCATTAACGTTTTTATTTCTTCCAAATTTACCCCTACGTACTGATAAGATTTTAATGAATCGTTTCATTATTTTCATTTTTCATTTTCAGATCTAAACTTCCTCTCTGCTGCTCTCCCTAAAAAATCTACCGAACCCACCGTACCATCATCAACTTCATCCCTGCAACCACCACTACCACCATCTCTATCTCCGCCACCATAACCAACAACATCACCGCCATCTTCATAGCCACCATTTAGATTTGAGATTTAAATCAATCAAAAGTATTAATGAATCGATTTCAGATCTGAAATTTATGAAAATAATATTATGATTTCGAAAGTGTTAAGCTTTATGGTGGATTCATAAGGTCAGTAGTTGTGGAGGTTGGTGTTTTTCATCCTGGATTGGTGGTGGTAGCCGGATCTGTGTAATATTTGGTTAATTTAAATGTTATGGAAATGGGTGATAATATATAATGTGTATCATTAATCGAAGTAGGAGAAGATATTAATCATAATCTTCAATTTGGTTCTTCAAAGTCAGGAATAATTAATAATTTCATTTCTCCTAAAAATTACTTGAATGTCATGTTCTTACCAATTCCACCAACCTATTCATCGGGTATGCTTCCTTTAAGGTATCTTTTAGTGATGAATTGTTGTATTTGACAAATTCTATTATAGGATTTGAAAAAAAAAATATGCTTAGGGTTGAATTTTAGGTACAAATAGTTATGGGTTTGATTATGTTCTCAATTTGGGCTTCTCCATAGCTACAGTTCCATGGATTCATTTGGGTAACGTTTTCTGATTAATAATAATTAATTCATGTAATTATCTTGTCGAAAATAACAAGGCACTCCACCCACATGCATTAGTCAGTAAGTTGATGGTACAATGCCTAGTGTGTTCTCTTTTGACATAGATATAACTAGGGGACTAAGTCCTTATGCGTACCATCATGTGAAGCCTATGTGTTATGCTTTGGATGCATTATAGTACATTTTATACATGTCATGATTATCTTCATTTATTTTATATTGGAGCCAGTACTGTTCTAGATCAATAGCAATGTTTTTTTGCTTCTTCAATAGTAATTGTTTGTTGGAAGCATGTGGAATGTGCTTATCATCCATTCTAAGAAACTATAATTGATAGTTTTGTGTCTGTTTTTATTGGGGTGATGGTGGTGGATTTTGTGGTAGTAGTGAGGATGGTGGTGGTGGTGATGACAACATTGGTTGTGTATCAACTCATGTTGTTGATGCCTTTTTTAGCGGATCAACTACCGTTGTTGATGCCATTTATGGGATCAACTCCTATGGTTGACAAAATTTTTTACTGGATCAACTACTGACTCCTATTGTTTGATGTAGTGATGGATGATGTTATAGTGGAAATGATGGTAGTGGTGGTGATGCTATAGTGGAGATGATGGTAGTGGTGGTTGTGAAGGTGCTGGTGGTGGCTTTTGTTGGGATGGTGGAATCAACAATGGAGATTGACTTATTTTGCAAATATTTTGGCTTCAGGAGCAGATTTGGGAACTACTACATTGGGGATTATGTATGTATCAGGTACTTAAATCACCAACAATGCATGATATTAATAATTTATGGGATCAACTCCTACTGTTGATACCATTTTTATGGGATCATCTCCTGTTGTTTACTCCATTTTTATTGTTGTTGACAGCATTTCCTTGGATTAGTATAATTATGCATGTAGTTTAAATGCTTTGATTTTTATAGATGTAAATTCTTCAAAATGTTGAATTTGTGGTGCAATGGTAGCATGACTGATTCCACGTCAGATGATGCGTGTTCGAATCACGCCGAATTGACTCATTCATATATGTCATTTTGTATCAAACTTTGGTTGTTGCAGTCCATAATGGTTGTTCCAAAGTTTATATTTTGCAATTGTCAGATAACTATTTGGATTTGAGATTTTTGATTCACTGCTCTAGCACGAAAGGGCTTGACGTGTTGAAGTTGATTCACGACAGCTTTTTTTGCATCTTTTTTAGGTTTCATACTTGTTGGATGTTTCTTTTTTTTTATGCTTTTTGGTTTGGAGTTGTTATGTTTTGTAATGACATACACTCTGATTTGTTTTTATGAATGTTATTTTTGTGTTTCTTAAGGATATGTCACTTTGCAGGTGCCAGACTTATTGGTTTTTATAGGAAACATACTTCTATAAATATGTTGATCTCATTTTTTGTGGATCAACTTCCATTTTTTGTGGATCAGCTTTCATTGTTGATTCCATTAAATGGGATCAACTTAAATTGTTGATCCCACTTATAGGGATCAACGTTTGTTGTTGACCCATTCACTGAGATCAACTTTGATTGTTGACACAATAAAAGAACTGGAATATGTATTAGTAAAGTTAGTTTTGAACTTTTATTTTTTTGGATCAACTTGGTTGTTGATGCCAAATTTTGACGGCGACGGTGGTGGTGGCGGCGGAAAAATGAAATGACAATGAAGCGGTGAAAACAATGATAATGATGGTGGTGGTGGTGAAATATTAGTGGTGGTTGTAGTTAGTAAGTGGTGGTGGTGGATTGGTGGTGGTGGCGGCGCTGGTGGTAGTGGAATGGTGGTGGTGGTAGTGGCTGTGAAATAAGAAAAAAATTTGTTAATGGTAAGGATAAGGTTTGTAAATGAAATAATTATAAGTCAGGCTATTAAGGTAATCTATTTATTAATGGATAAGGTTTTTAAATGATATGGGTATTTTTATTGTTGTATAAGGGTATATTTGTTGGGCGTCAAAACTAGGGGTATCTAATTAATATACCCCTTCTATAGCACATGAAACTGAAACTGTTAACATATTTTTTCTTAACCTTTTTATTGATTGACTGAGATTTCTTTTGAGACTTTATTTTTCTCCGTCTAAGAGATTTCTTAAGTTGTTGTATAAACAGTGACAGAGTCGAATTAAAGCAATTCTCATCCCTTTTGTCAGTCAATTTAGAACGTCGAGACTTACGGTCAGATGCAGCAACATGATTGCTAAACAGATGACGTTTTTCTCTTTGTTCAAGTTCAAGATCGAAAATTTTCAACTTTCCAACTAGGGTATTTCTGGATAGTGTATCAAGGTTATTTCCCTCAATGATGGCATGCTTCTTAGAATCGTATCTTGATGGCAAATGATCCGAGAATTTTAATCACAATGTCCTTTTCGGGAATAGTCTTACCCAATGTAAACGATGCATTAACAATTTCGACACTTTGTGATTAAACTCATCAAATGTTTCTTCATCTGCCATACGAAGGTTTTCCCAATCGGAATTAAGGTTTTGAAGCCTAGCTTCCTTTTCACTGGTATTACCTTCAAAAACGGTTTCTAAGATATCCCAAGCTTCTTGCGACTTAGTGCAGTTTGTCACATGGTGCTGAGGATTTAGGGTAGTGGCATGTATGATGGCATTCAAACCGTCGGAATTTTTCTTTGCAGCAAGTACCTCAACCGGGGTGTATTCACCAATATTTTGGGAATGTTTACATCACCAACTGCCACGACGGGAGGATCATAGCCATTAACAACATATACCCATGATTGAAAATCACGCGCTTGAAGAAAAGCTCGTATAGCAATTTTCCACCATAAGTAATTAGAGTCATCGAAGACTGGTGGTACGTTAATAAAGATAGCACCTCTGTCCATAGAGTCAGATCGCTACAAACACGAACTTGTAAGGTCTTAAACGTGTATGGACAAACTCCAATATACTTTCTAGAGAATCAACTAGAGAGTCATACTCAATCTAGATAAAAAGTATATCAAAGAGTTTATATCTCAATCTCTCGATTTGATCTTTACTCAAGCAAATAGAAATCTGCGAGTCTTTATCAAATAGAGATAACATGGATGGTACCAAAGACCAATATCCAAGTGTCAATCAATTTAAATCAACAACCCAAAAGGTCGGATATTCTAATTGATTTAACAATGCACAACCTGTGACATTTAAATTATATAAACAAATATAAAGCGGAATGGAAATAACACAGACACCAGAATTTTGTTAACGAGGAAACCGCAAATGCAGAAAAACCCCGGCACCTAGTCCAGATTGAACACACACTGTATTAAGCCGCTACATACTCTAGCCTACTCCAAATTAACTTCGGTTTGGACTGTAGATGAACCCCAATCAATCTCACATTGATACAAGGTACAGTTATGCTCCTATGCCTCTGATCCCAACAGGATGCTACATACTTGATTCTCTTAGCTGATCTCACCCACAACTAAGAGTTGCTACGACCCAAAGTCGAAGACTTTAATTAACAAATCTGTATCACACAGAAAAGTCTACATAATAGATAAATCTGTCTCCCACGTATAAACCTATGAGTTTTGTTCCGTCTTTTGATAAATCAAGGTGAACAGAACCAATTAATAACCCGACTTATATTCCCGAAGAACAAACCTAGTATTATTGATCACCTCACAATAATCTTAATCGAGCCTTGCAAATGAAAAAGGTATTTCGGAATCACAAACGATGAGACGAAGTGCTTGTGATTTATTTTCTATCTTGCCTATCGGAGATATAAATCTCAAGCCAATTATTTCAATTATACTTGTACGATCGAAACAGCAAGATCAGATCACACAACTACAAGAAAAGTAGTATCGGTCTGGCTTCACAATCCCAATGAAGTCTTTAAGTCGTTAACCTGGTTTTAGAAGAAGAAAACCCAAGGTTAAAGGAGAATCGACTCTAGCTTATGAAACTAGTATCACACGTAAGGTGTGGGGATTAGGTTTCCCAGTTGCTAGAGTTCTCCCTTATATAGTCTCTCAAATCAGGGTTTGCAATCAATGTTATCTTGGTAACAAAGCATTCAATATTCACCGTTAGATGAAAACCTGATTAGATTCAAGCTAATATTTCTCAACCGTTGGATCGAAACCTTAGCTTGTTACACACAAATAAAATGTTCAATTTTGGGTTTATGAACCATACCCAAACATTAACATTTGTTGGTTCAACAATAGTCAACCAAATGGTTAGGCATATGATCACTTTCATATCAACCATATTCTTCTTCACCATAACTAGTTCAAATAACTCAAATGAACTAGTTAGAGAGTTGTTCAATTTCTTAGATCTTATGTAACTACACAAGACATAATCGAAGCAAAAACATTTTGATTCACTCGAATCGGTTCATGAACTTTATAGCCACGGTTTGCAAAAGCATTCCTTTGTTTAAATAAACATTAGTTCAAGAACAACCGGTTTTAGATATAACCTACTCAAGTTTGCGGAATTAAGCTCATGGAAGGAGTACACAAACTCTAGCAGAAATTCTCGGGTCGAGAACTTCCGCCAGTTCGCGGACTTGGCTCACGCCACTTCCATTCTCTTGATCAACAAAGTTCACAAACTTTGGTTCAAGGAATAAGGAATTATACATATATGTGTTTCCACAACAATGCTTATATCCTACCAATGGTTATGTAATCTAAACTCTCATTTAAATCATTGAAATATTCACATAGAACGTTATATAGGCGTTATTCATAGACCATTTTTCGTCAGATCAATTTCCTAAGTGATTGAAACATAACATGACTTTCGTCACTAGTTAAAGATGAAATCGTCTAAAGCGAAAGCTTACCAACACATATTTCGAGAAATAGATAGGCAAGTTAAACTCGGCTCGAAATAGCAAATGTGTATAATGAAAGTCTATACGTCTAAACGACTTTTGTCTCAAGAGTAGGATATAGAGTAAATAGATTTTTGAGTGACAGATAAGTTCAAGTCTCCACATACCTTTTAGTCGATGAAGTTCCACCGGTTCCTCGAGTAGTCCTTCGTCTTGTATGATGATTGCCATGGAGTTCTTGAGCTCAACTACATGTTCTATCCTAGTCCGAGACCTTTAGCTACATATGATAAAAATCAAGACTTATAGTTTTGATCACTAACATTGACAAACATGCTTGAGATAGCAACGCATGCGAGTTCGACCGAGAAATGCTCTAACAGGTTCAGACTTAACCAAACTCTATAGGATCACTATCAAATAATACGGAATTAACGTTTGTGTAATTTACTTTAAATTATAATAATTTTTAGAGCACTGCTCGGTCAAACTCGCAAGCGTTGCTATCTCAAGCTTGTTTGTCAATGTTAGTGATCAAAACTATAAGTCTTGATTTCTAGTCTACTTATAGTGATGTCTCGGACTAGGATAGATTGTGTAGTTGAGCATTAGACTTCATGGCGTTCATCATTTGAAGACGAAAAACTACTAAGGAGAGCTTGTGGAACTTCATCAACAAAAGGTATGTGGAGAATTAAACTCATCTATCACTTGGAAAGTCTATTTCTACTCTATCTCCTATATTGAGAAAAAATTTGTATTACTATATAATATTCGATTATGCATATTTGATATTTCGAGCTGAGTTTAACTCGCTTACATATTTCTCGAAATATTTGTTGGTAAGGTTTCGCTTCAATCAAGTTCATCTTATATTTTTGACGAAAGTCAAAAGTTGATCATGTGAAAATCACCGAGTAACATCTTACATGGTTTGTGTAATACAATCATTTGGTGTAGACTTGGAACGTTTCATTATGATTACTTCAATAACTTGAAAATTGCTTTGATGCTAATAGTTTGTGAAAACAACTATTGCATCCTCTAAGATTTTTTCAATGATTGAAATACAGTTTAGAACACTTAACCATCATTGGATTATGAACATAGTATGCGTTCTTGTATATATGTGATCCATGACCGAAACTATAGTATGCATACTCATATGAGTACCTGTTAGTTGTGAAATTCCGGAAGCCTAAGTACACATATCCGTACGCGCACTGGCGAAGGGTTTGGGTCCGGGAATTTCTATTGTGTTTGGAAGTATGCGTACACGTGCATACTGGCGAACCCAAACTCAGTCCGGCTACTTTAAGTATGCGTACCCATTTGCATACTTGAGTGGTTAAAGTTCTAAAATCGGTTTGTTCATGAACTAATACATTTATATAATAAGGAATGTATTCTATGCAAACCGTGGCTATAATGTTCATGAATTGATTCGAGTGAATCAAACCGATTTTGCTTCAATAGTGTTCTTGTATACTTCTATGAAAATATAGAAATTGAACAACTCTACAACTAGTTTAATTTGAGTCATTTGAACTAGTTGTGGTTAAGATGAATAAGGTTGATATGAGGGTGTTCATATAGCTAACTTCGGTTAACTACTGTTGAGCCAACCTAGTGTACACGTTTAGGTACGGTTACTCAAACCTAAATGAAGGTACATTTCATTTGTGTATAACAAGCTAAGTTCGATCTAACGGTTGAAAGATATTAACTTGAATCTAATCAGGTTTTCAACTAACGGTGAATATTGAATGATTTGTTACCAAGGTAACTTAGATTGCAAACCCTGATTTGAAAACTATATAAGGGAGAACTCTAGCAACTGGGAAACCCAATCCCCACACATCCTGTGTGATACTAGTTGCGACTAGATTCGATTCTCCTTTAACCTTAGGTTTTTCACGAAACCCTGTAGGTTAACGACTTGAAAACTTCATTGGGATTGTGAAGCCAGACCCAACTATTTTCTCTATAGTTGCTTGTTCTGATCTTCCTTCTACTATCGTGATTGAGTATTATCTTTTCTAAGATTTGCATGAGATTTATCTCCGATAGGTAAGATTAAAAGTAGTCACAAACATCTTCGTCTCATCGTTTGTGATTCCACAATATCTTGTTTCGCTTCCATACGATTAATATTATTGTGAGGTGATTGATAATACTAGGTTGTTCTTCGGGAATATAAGTCTGGTTTATCAATTGGTTCCTGTGCACCTCGATTTATCAAAATACGGAATAAACTCATAGGTATTTCTATGGGAGACAGATTTATCTTTTCCAATAGACTTTTCTATGTGAGACAGATTTGTTATCAAGTCGTCGACTTTGGGTCGTAGCAACTCTTGCTTGTGGGTGAGATCAGCTAAGGGAATCAAGTGCGTAGAATCCTGTTGGGGTCCAGAGACGTAAGGAACACAATTGTACCTTGATCAGTGTGAGATTGATTAGGGCTCAACTACATTCCAGTATGAAGTTCATTGGTAGTAGGCTAGTGTCTGTAGAGGCTTAATACAGTGTGGTGTTCAAAGCTGGACTAGGTCCCGGGGTTTTTCTGCATTTGCGGTTTCCTCGTTAACAAAATTTCTGGTGTCTGTGTTTGTGGGTGAAAACTGTTTCTGTTGATTTTGGTAATTTTAGGTGTGTGGATGAGAAACGAATCTAAACCCTAAACAATGCACTGCATGGGAGTACTTTTGATTCGAGAGATCAATCTGTACAATCCTGGCCTAAGCCAAGAAATGGCCGTTCCAGTCTTGCTTCGGTCACAAAGTGAAGGAGAAGGGTTGGTCTTAGGGAGGGAAGCGAAGAGAGTGTTGAGACAAGAATCGTTAATTCTGAAGATGTGGCTTGTTTTATGACTTGTATTAGAAAGTGGAACTGGCTTGCTAAGTGAAAAGCTATCATTTCTTGGTGATTTCTGGATACTATGTTGTTACCGACCAAAAACTTGTTGTTTGGTGGAAATAGGTGAAGCCTATTTATACAAGTCATATTTAAACGTACACTGGTCTCGTAGGAAGTGGCAACTATTAGGTGATTGAAGAGTGGAGTAACGTATAACCGTTAGAAACCCATGCTTCCATGATGAAGGAAGTGGATCCGTTTACACCTGTTACTTCTTGCCGCCACTAATTGTCCCACTTCATGACACTTTCTTATAACGGGCGTATTGCACGCTGCACGCTGTAAACCGCCAGACCAATACTGGTAGGCTGGGAAAGAAGCTTCGCCTACGTGTAAACTGCAAGTGCACAGCGCCTGTTGGAGGCGTGGCAAGTACAGGTCGATCCACAGGGAAATGGAGTGTGTGTAAGTTGATCTCAAGGCTTCCTAACTGATTTCTAGAGGTGTGTAACACAAATGTTGGTTGTTTTGGTTGTCGATACGACTAACTGGGATTGTGACTGTGATTCTAAGAGGTAAATACAAATTGCAAGACACTAGGGTAGTGAATTCACCTTCTAATTTCATGCTCAGGCAAGGTAAATTAAGCTATGTTCTTGTGCCTTCCCTTGAAGGTCTAAAATAGATGTTCATTAACTAATTTTGCTAACTTACCCCTAGTATGAGTTGTCTTCTTACAGTACAACTCATCACAGGCTCATAAGCTCATCAATTAATTACTACTCCTAACACATTATAACACAAAGAAGAATAAGACTAAAGATAAACATGCTTGACATGAAAATTAGGGGTTTCATCAACACCCTAGCAATTAAATTAGAATATCAAATGAAATAATTAAACACAAATTACACTAAGTTTGTGCACTGGCTAATCCAAGCATAAGCTCATACATCACAATGCCTCACCATATTTATACATGCAAAACCCTAGTTCTCTCTAACACTCCAATTCGACAATAAATGTAAACCCACGCACCCAAAACTCTGAATTGTTGTCTCCTCTGCTAATTCGCCTCTGGAATGATGTTTTCTCCCACTGTGAAGAAACCCTAACCCTAACTCTTTCTATCTCTCACTTATCTTCTAGGGTGAAGAGGCTATGAAAGAGATAGAGGGAGATTAGGAGGTGATGAAGGCGGTTGTACTAGGACGGTTGTGGTGTCGGGAGAGGAAGAAGGTGGCGCTGCAAGTTTTTGGTCGGGAGAAGAGAAGAAGATGGGTTTTCTCTGAAACTGTCGTGGGAGGGGAAAGAGAAGAGAAATGAGAAATGGTGGTTGGCTCGATGGGTAAGGGTATAGATGGTTTCGATGTTGGGCAGTCGCAGCGAAGTTTGATGAGCAGGCTGTAGCGACCATTGGATGCAGCAGAAATTGGATGCGTGGGCCGATGCGACCGTCGGATGCAGATGGAGCAAATCTAACGGCTCAGATGGGACGGGCTTGTATCCGGGTCGTGGGTCGGGTCTTGGATAGCTCAAGCCCATGTCTTGTAAATGGGTTGCTCCTTGTTGGGTTGCAACTGATGCGCGCGCGGGCTTTGGCTTTTTGCTCCATAGACGCTCGTCTCCAATTTTATGCTCTTTTGGCTCCTCAATTTCTCCGAACTTTATTTACTACCTAAAAACACAAAATTAATTAGTACAAATATTTATTCTTGAAAACAAAGAAAATACGAGAATGCGGGATAATATCTGATTTCGAGCACAAAAGATAAGTTAAATGCCAATAAATAGATGTAGAAATATGCAATATTTGGCACTCATCAAATACCCCCAAACCTGAATTTTACTTGTCCTCAAGTGAAACATAAATTAAGAAATCCTAACTATACCCCCATCATTTGGTTTCTCGAATGCATTTAGCGTATGCACTAAGCCTTTAAACCCCTAGGTGTCCCTAGTGGACGAGTTGTAGTCTCGTGAGGGTTTACCAAAGGTGTACCCACAAAACCTTCTCCAACTTCAGAGTGTAAAAGAGTCTCAAGCATCCAAGGAGCTATGAGGACATAGAGTTTCTGCATGCTAGTAACACGAAATTAGAACTACCAAAGAACGCATTCTCATCCTTAAGAGTTGAGCGAGAAGTAACCATACCATATGAAAGAATTTGGATTCGATAGTGATCACAAGCCTCGACTTCTGCCTCACCAATAGGGTTTTATGATACTTGCACTCAAAAAGATCTCTTTTTTAGTCTCTCATGTGTGCAGGCAGGAATAAAGGGAGAAATCCTGCACACGTTGAAGATGAGAAGGATAACCTTCCGAAATAATTTCTGGAGACTCCACAGAGTTGTGGACAAAAAGAATCTTTTTCTGATGATCTCTAAGAAAGGAAATCAACCATTAGCAAGGATGGGAGTACTCACTTACCTTCTCACCCGATCGGCAATTAACATCACTCTCTCTCAGCATTCATAAAAAGTCTTCAATCTTTGGTCTTCGGTCTTCAATAGCTGATGATGAACTTCTGAACTTCACAAAAACTTGACAAACATTTTTTTTTTTTTTTTTTACTAACTTGAAATAAAAATAACAATAAAACAATAAAACTTGTATTGTCTTGATTTCACAAACTTCATTAATTCTCATCCTATTTTCTTTTCTTTTCTTTGTTTCATGTAAACCTTGGACTATTTCAACTTTTCTTCAAATATTCTGATGATGCTTCGCTTGCTGACGATGATGTGTTTCTATGAATCTGTTGATGTTGTTGAGAGGGAGAGAGTGATGATAAATGCAAATCGAACTACAAGAAGGAGTTTTCATCTTTAAACGTCACCCTCATGATTAACGAAATTAGCACTCAAGAGATCAAGAGTAGTCTTTGAAAGTGGTGCTAAGTTGGGTAGCTCACCATTCCTACCCTAATTGACGTACGGTGACACACAGTCTAACAGATTTTTTAGAAAGTCACAAAAATGAAGGTCGGTGCCTCTCTTGATGTAAAAATGGGTAGTCTCCACTATGGGTGATCACAATTCTACTACCGAATATCTAAACAGCACCTAATCCGCCCTCCGGTATGGTTAAATCCTACTTTAACGCTCTAATCAACTAAGAAACCCGATTGTGTTCTCCAGTACTTCCAAGTTTTGTTATTTCTGTCAGATTCTCTATGTAAACATAGCTAGAAGCATGCTAGTGACTCTAAGATCTCTAAAAGTTGGAGGTTTTTATGCAAGTATTTACAAAGAGTTTTGAATTTTTTTTTTTTTTTTTTTTTGAATAAAAGACTAAAAACTCTATATGCAAACACACCCCCAAACCTAAATCAAACATTGTCCTCAATGTGTCAACAGATAATAAGAATTCAAAAAGTCACATATCATGAGAACTAAGTTGAGTAGAGAAAAGGGAAGAGATTACCGGATGTCTTTGGCAGAGCAAGGTTAGAGCTTCATTAGTCAAGGCTAGAATCCAACATTCTCAGCGGAGATCATATCGGATTAGCAAAATAAAAAGAAGACTCAACCGAATCAAGATAGAAAATTTAACAAGTCCTACTGGATTATATACAATGAAAAGTCACCATACACCAACAATCTAAAGAGTTGAGGATCAACCCAAAAGAAGATATGCAGAGACATCAACAGTCTTACACAAATATAACATGAGAGTGCAAGTAAGATTGCATATGTGAACAAGTTACCCCTAAACCTAAACTTGTCAACAGATGTGTTTTTGAACACAAAATCTTGCAAATTTAAAGGTACATCATGCACAAGGTCTAATTCAAAATGAGTTTTGCTAAGAACAGGCAGATATACACATTCCAACTGTGGCTCCTTAAAGGTGTTATACTTTGATGCAAAATAGTCCAAGAGGACTTGGGAGGCACAAAGTTCCAATCCTAGATTAGGTATTCTCGGAAAGTTGGTTTTGCAATTTTGTTACAAACTACACCTAGGTTTGGTGGAGGAGTTTCAATCTGTGACTTAGGAAAGAAAGTAGGTACATCTAAGCTGTTTTCGTGTACAAGATCATTTGCACCATTACACACTTTCCTAAAGTCAGACAAAGGTAAATCATGCTCACTTGCATAGAACAATTCATCAATCTCCATGTCATAATCATCATTATCCAAAAGCTTTGTGTCATGCATAGGCAAATCGAGGAGGCAACATATTGTGACATGGGCGCGGAATCAGACACAAAAATAATATCATGATCCATAAGAACATTAGTGTCAACAGAAGATTCATCCTTTCTTAAGTCACAAACAAGTTTTGTAGCATGCTCATTTTCAGCGAATAATTGTTCAAACCCCAATTCAAAATCACATGTATGTATGGATTGAATATTAGAAGAAACATTAGTCATAAGGTTCTCAGAAGAGAAGCTTAATGTCTCTGAACCCAAAGGTTTCACCATATTTTCATCATACACATGCTCTTATAACATATCATATTCATCATCATCATCATAACAAAAATGCATTTCCCTATTCAAAATTGTAGCATTTCTAGTGCACTCATTTACCTCTTGATTAGGTTCATATTCAGTGTCAATTGCATGAGTAGGAATAGAAACACTATTTTCAAAATTTACTTTATTAGGGACAACAAACATCTTATCATGATATTCCTTCCATTCTTCACTTTGTAATTGAATCAGGTTCATTTTTAATATCATGTTAAGCTGTTCAACTGAAGGGGAGTCTTCACTAGTGGGTATGCATGCTTCACATGAATGATCATTATATGGTTGTGCACAGGGTTCACTACACAAGGGAAACTCAGACATGTTGCTAGATGGATGATCATGTGATGCTTTCCATTCAAGTATAGCATTGTTTTGCTCTATGAGTTTAATATCCTCCATTATCGACTGCATACAAGGGTTCATTGGAGGATAGCATTGTTCAACCTCCCATGGAGGTTGATAACACATGTGTGAATAATGATTAGGGTTTTCATAATGAGGCTCATGACCTAGAAAAGGTTCATAATAATCCCTAAAACTATTGACATCATGGTCTGTGGGTGGTTCATATTGTGAAGCATGCCCATAAGCATGTTCTCTGATGGATCTGTTTTCATCCCCAGTTGCAAACCGAAATCCTGACATGATCTAGCAACTCAATTTGAACTCAAAAAGAAGCAGCCATAATCTAGCACACATCAAGCATGTTAACATGCATACAACCAATCAATTTCAACACAGATGATCAAAAATCACACAAGTGACACACCAGTTCAAGCACACAGGAGTGCTTTTTGTTGCTGTCAGAGAGTGCACAACACTGCTTCTCAGGTTATGTGGGCTTCAGCCCTTTATGCAGAGCCCAGTGGTTATGGGTTCCACCAGCTTTATGTGGGCTTCAATTTGTTGCACAGTTATGTGCACAGAGCAATACAAACTCACAAAAATGACACCCAATTTCTAGCACACAGGGGTGCTGGATGTTGTTGCTTAAGGGAGACACAGCACTGGCAGTGCACAGTGCAGGTAATGTGCAGCACAGCACAGCTTATGCACATCCCAGTTGTTGGCAGGTGCACAAGGCAAGCAAAAATTTGTGTGAGGTGCACAGGGTAATGGGTTGTGCTCACTCAAGGTGAAGCATGTGCTGGGTTTGTGTGTGACATACAACAAGTGATTGCTACACAATTTCTGTCAATCAACAACTCGATTAAATGCCACAGGGGTACACACAATTTGCAGAAGCTGATCCACAGATGCACAAAGGCAATGGATGTAATAACAGATGAGCAATTTAGCACTCTACAATAGTTTTAACATGCCATGGAGTGTCAACTGGTTCAGTTGATCTCAAATTTCAGAGATCAAGCTCACAAGTATGCATATAATAGTAGGGCATATCATTCACAACATCTTATAGTTAATAGTTTAGCATAATGTAGATATGCTAATGCACAGATGCAAGAGATGAATCAGCAGAAGAACAATTCAGCACTATCACAGGGCACTTGACTTGAAACAAAATGTCAACTGTGTTGGTTGATGTTATAATTTTCACAGATTATGCAAATGGGTGACAGAGTCAACAGGGTCTCACAGATGTGGTTGACAGATTTAAGGTCTAGCACAAGGTCAAGCATGCATAAGAGTACAGGGCATGTGGTATCAACTCACTCAGTTGATGTCAACAGTCTGAGTTGACTTCAGCTTGGCTTGCAGCTAACTTGGTTATCCAAGTTCCAGCTCAAACTCAACAGCTTCAGGGGCTGGAGTTGAGCACAGGGTAAAGATTGAAGCTAAGGGTTTCAGCACAGGCCTTGTAGAGGCCAAGATTTCACAGTGGCAATGTAGCTAGCTCAGCCAATGATTTAATGCACAGGTTACACACAAGCACATATTTTAGGTTTTCAAAGTTTGCTCAAGTGTCACAGAGATGTTCAGGAAGCTAGTTTAACAGATAATTAGAGATGGTTGCTCAGCAGGGTAGATAATTTGTCATGTGAACAAGGCCTACCATTCAACACAGGTTGGCCAAATAACAAGTTATGCATACATTCAGGGTGAGCAATATTCAGCAGGGCAGCACACTGATAGTTTCACAAATCATGCAATGCACAAGTAATAAGTCCATCTAACCAAAGTAAAGCTCAAATATCACCAGGTGCTTGCACACATTCATGCAGATATAAAGTATAACAGGATTTGAGACTGACCAACCGGTTTAGCCACAATGGCTATGTTGTTCTGCTCCTTGTCTTTCCTTTCTTTGGATTTTGCAGAAGTAATGCAGGTACAGATTTCGCTGCTCCTTCTTATGCTTTTCCTTGGCTTTTTTAATGCAAAGAGCACAGTGCCTACTACTCAGAGGAAAAGTTCAGTTCTCAGAATGTGAAGTTTCAAACAATATCAACACCAGTATAAGCAATCGAGAGTAATTTCTTGCATGATAATGAGTTATTTCGCTTGGTTTTTCAGTAAAATGAATACCAAAGAGCAATTTGACAAGGGGTTGACACAATATACAGCTATGGATATGCAAGAATAACTAGTATTTACAGGCTACTAGAGAATGCTGATGAGAAAGGAATGATAAAAATTAACACTAAAGAGCTAATATGAAATTTATATGAACAGATGGACTAGCTAAGCTACATATTACAATGACAAGCAGTGCAAAATATAAAACAAAGGGATTATGCTAAGTTATACCAAAATGCCAAAGTTACAGATGCTATTAAGTGACAGCATGAGATGCAACTATGTGACTGAAAAGTGAATTACTGAAACTAGGACTAAGAGTTATGACTAATGTATACAGCCTACAGATGCAATTTATATGAATGCAAGCTAATGCAAGTGAAAGAAAATTCAAAAGGATAGCTACAACTACAGATAATGAGAACAACAAGCTTGATATGGAACAAACTGAGAGACAATTATGTTACATAGAGTGATGAACTTGAACATGAGAAGTTACAGCTAAGTTATACTAACAATGATTGCAAGAATACAGAGTGCAAGCTAATATCTACAAGACAAAGCTGAAAATCAGTAAGATGAAGCAAATGATTATCAACACAACACTACCAAATCCCCGGCAGCGGCGCCAAAAACTTGGTAAGCTGGGAAAGAAGCTTCGCCTACGTGTAAACCGCAAGTGCACAATACTGTTGGAGGCGTGGCAAGTATAGGTCGATCCACAGGGAAATGGAGTGTGTGTAAGTTGATCTCAAGGCTTCCTAACTGATTTATAGAGGTGTGTAACACAAATGTTGGTTGTTTTGGTTGTCGATACGACTAACTGGGATTGTGACTATGATTCTAAGAGGTAAATACAAATTGCAAGACACTAGGGTAGTGAATTCACCTTCTAATTTCATGCTCAGGCAAGGTAACTTAAGCTATGTTCTTGTGCCTTCCCTTGGAGGTCTAAAATAGATGTTCATTAACTAATTTTGCTAACTTACCCCTAGTATGAGTTGTCTTCTTACAAAGACAACTCATCACAAAAAGCTCATAAGCTCATCAATTAATTACTACTCCTAACACATTATAACACAAAGCAAGAATAAGACTAAAGATAAACATGCTTGACATGAAAATTAGGGGTTTCATCAACACCCTAGCAATTAAATTAGAACATCAAATGAAACAATTAAACACAAATTACACTAAGTTTGTGCCTTTGGCTAATCCAGCATAAGCTCATACATCACAATGCCTCACCATATTTATACATGCAAAACCCTAGTTCTCTCTAACACTCCAATTCAACAATAAATGTAAACCTACTCACCCAAAACTCTGAATTGTTGTCTCCTCTGCTAATTCGCCTCTGGAATGATGTTTTCTCCCATTGTGAAGAAACCCTAACCCTAACTCTTTCTATCTCTCACTTAGCTTCTAGGGTGAAGAGGCTATGAAAGAGATAGAGGGAGATTAGGAGGTGATGAAGGCGGTTGTACTAGGACGGCTGTGGTGTCGGAGAGGAAGAAGGTGGCGCTGCAAGTTTTTGGTCGGGAGAAGAGAAGAAGATGGGTTTTCTCTGAAACTGTCGGGGGAGGGGAAAGAGAAGAGAAATGAGAAATGGTGGTTGGCTCGATGGGTAAGGGTATAGATGGTTTAAATGTTGGGCAGTCGCAGCGAAGTTTGATGAGCAGGCTGTAGCGACCATTGGATACAACAGAAATCGGATGCGTGGGACGATGCGACCGTCGGATGCAGATGGAGCAAATCTAATGGCTCAGATGGGACGGGCTTGGATCCGGGTCGTGGATCGGGTCTTGGATATCTCAAGCCCATGTCTTGTAAATGGGTTGCTCCTTGTTGGGTTGCAACTGATGCGTGCGCGGGCTTTTTGCTCCATAGACGCTCGTCTCCAATTTTCTGCTCTTTTGGCTCCTCAATTTCTCCGAACTTTATTTACTACCTAGAAACACAAAATTAATTAGTACAAATATTTATTTTTGAAAACAAAGAAAATACAGAATCTGGGATAATATCTGATTTCTGAGCACAAAAGATGAGTTAAATGCCAATAAATAGATGTAGAAATATGCAATATTTGGCACTCATCAAATACCCTGATGAGTATTGATCGATTGTCAATCCGTCAAAAATAATTTCACTTTCTTACTCACTAAATTTAAATGAAGCACAAGGTAAGGAAGAGTTCGTATCCACAGAGAGGAAATTGTTGTTATGCGATTTTCAGTTTCTAAGGTAACCAAGGGGGGATGTTTGTTGTTTTAGTGAAATACTAAAGTAAAAACAAAATAGAGCAAAGCAAATAGTTGGAATAATCAATAAGGAGAAGATATTGGTCACGGGATAGTATCATTCACAAACATGTATTATCATCAATGATTAGAATTGGTATTTTAATCTCTCATCTACTAATAGTCCTAAGATACCTTGATCGCAAGAATACCCCGCTAATTCCATGTTTTCATCACAACCACATTAAAAGATGCATATGTGAATTCTTCCTAGAAAGCAACTTAAAGTGTAAAAGCACAATTAGATTTAACTCCCTAAAAGCAATAAGTTCTATGGAATAAGACTAATCAATGCAAACAAATGTGTAAAAGCACTAAACGTTTTAACAAAAGTTATGATTCACTTGTGACTAGTAGGATATATCACTACAAGCACTACCCACAATTATGCTACTTAGAATCGGGGATAAACAACTTTTTCGTATTGAAAACCCTAATATAGCTTTAGAGATGAATGTAAATCGGATTGATTCCCACTCAACCAAACAAACTATCAAATCATATAACACTATTAATTGTGAATCACAAACAATAAAGTATTGAGACAAAACTAATTCATAGATTCAAAAACATGTTGAGAAATCAACTTTTATCCCATAACCAATAATATGTTTAGCTACTCATAGTTATGGAGTTCATCATAATAATATTAATTGAAAAGAAGTAGAAGATGAACAAAAGCAAACCCTAGAAGCGTAAACAAAACGGCTCTCCAAAACTCCCAGAATAAGATATATGATAAGATGTAGAAGACCTTCCCTTTTATAGCTTTTCTCCAACTTCTAAAATTAGGTCTAGTCTTCAAAGTCCATTAGATGAAAATCCACCAAGCCCATAAGAGAGAGAAACCCATGTAGAAAATATGTCCCAAAAGTGGTCGCCGGAAATCTGGTATTGTGGATGGAAATTGGCCGGAAGGGTCGCCGGAAAATAGCTCAGGTGACCGGCAAAGTCCGCCCGGTCACCGGTCAACGATCCAACTCGGCGGGTCAACTCGGTCAAGCACCGAGTCAGCTGTCAGATGACTCAACTCAGAGTCAGACCTGAGTCAGGGTTGAGTCAGATGGAATCAGGTTTAATTGGTCTGACTAGGCTTGGCATGAGTCATTGCAGGTCTAATCTGTGCTTACCTGTGATGCACAATCCTTGTGCTTCACCATCTCCTTAGACATCCATCCTTACATTCAACCCCTTCATAATAGCAGATGCAACTCTGCCTATTCCCTAGAATTCCATAACCACCAACAATTTCCATCACCAGCTCTGCCTCAAGACCATTACCACCAAATCAAGAATCGCCATCACCAAATGGCCGCTTCTATAAGCCTAAGTGTCGGCTCGCCATCTTCCACAAACTCGCCACCGCAACCACCTTCTCACCTGTCTCCTATCTCAAAGAAACAAAGACCTCCTCTCTCGCCTAGCTATTGCAAAGCACCACCGAATCTCCCCCGTCACATTTAAGTCGCAACCTAAACATCCATCAATCCAACACCAGCTCCACTCGCAATCTCGGTTGCTTCCTAGCCACCACCAAATCCCTTAGCTCACTCGCATTTTCTTGAATTCACTGCCATCCAGCCTTCTCGTGCCACAAAGATAAAACCTAGCCAATTCAAACTACTAAGCACAACACCTTTGTAGCCGCAACCATCAAGACCACCATAACAAAGACCATCAACTTCAATTGCCTGCACCTGATTCCTCATCACAACTCACAACCTGAGCTACAGGTTTCTCAGCTTCCATTCTCTTGTTCTTATCAATTCAACAGCAGCATCTCAGCTTCAGGTAAAAACCCATCTTCAACTACAGCTTAATAACCATGATAATCACCACCATCTGTAGCTGGCACAGCCAACACTTTACTCCATTCACTGTCACAGCCTTGACCCCTTCTTGAACTACACCTGCAACTCACCAATGCCATTACCTGACTCCTTGGCTTGTCACAATTGCCACAACCTAACTACCAACAAGGCCTGTTACCTGCAATTCCCTTCATCAACAGCTGTTGATATTTCTAGTGAGCAACACCCATCCTCCATTTCCATTTCCACCACTGAATTGCAGCTTCACTCCGCACTGGGCCACCTTCATCCCAGAAACATCAAACTTTTGAAGTCTTCCTGCTGCTGCTGTTGAATTCATTCACAAGTCCCATACAACCACCAATACAATCTCTCCTATAAGGACAGATTTTATACACTAGACTCACAGCATCATCTCTGAGTCCATCCATCATTGCTACCAGCTACCAATAACAGTTCATCTCAAAACCCTAACTCTGCCATTTCTGATACTTCCTGCAATCCTTCATACACCCTGCCATTCCTGCAATCTTCAACATGGCTCATAGCACCTCCTCAGGCCAACATTCAACCCATCTGAGATTCTGCTCAGAACCCATTTCTTGTAACCTATTCTTTTCAATTGATGGCAGAAGAAAACCAATACCCATCTCCAATTCACTTCCTAAAACTCAATTCTGTTCATCACCATCTCCAATTTCTTCTCCCTGTGTTCATATCACAACCTAGAAACTCGATTCAGTTGGATTTTCTTCACATCTCGATCAACACAATTAACAGAAACGACTTCATCTCATCACTAGCAGCTCTCAGATCCCCTTTTCTTCTACTCGATTTCAACATCATCATCTTTGTCAATCATTTAACCATAACTCAAGACTTCATCTTGATCTGAAATCCTTCAGTCTCAGATTCAACACCCATTAACCACAACGTCACCTTCGTCTTCAATACTCATGGTCAAATCAAGCAATTTTCGTATTCAATCTTCTTCTCTCGATTTCGAAAGCGGCAATTTCGCTGGTTTTTCTTTAACTTCCATAAATGAACCGAATGAGAGGACACCTCTCGATCTAAGGTTATGAGTCAATGGATAATGACACCCCTCTGCATCGATAAGGGATACCTCGGTGGATGCCCTATAACATGTGGTCACCCCTTAACCACAATGGCTGCATTTAATACTCCTCCTAATAGAGTTGCCCCTTAACCTTGGCTCACTCTCCCAATAGCATGTGAAATGACAAGATTCGCCTTTTGACTCAATTTGAATAATTTCCGCTTCTTTTCCTCCGTGCGACTCCAGATTACCTAATAACTCAAAAACACACGTAAAGTACATAATTCACAAGAAAAATAGCAAAGAAAGCGTAACTACTAGATAGTAATACAGTGTATTCTACACCTATCAGATTCCCCCACACTTAGACTTTGCTAGTCCTCGAGCAAATCAAACAAAACAATAAAATACAACAACTCCGTGTCGTCGAGGCTACGGTCACTTTTAGCATAAATAACAAGCCTTTAAACCCCAGGTGTCCCTAGTGGACGAGTTATAGTCTCGTGTGGGTTTACTAGAGATATACCCACAAAACCTATTTTTCCAACTTACTAGTTCTCCGTAAGGATAGCATCCAACGCGCTAAGAAGACATAGAGATTCTGCACACTAGTCATAAGAAGTTAGACACATATTGAGAGAGAAATAACCATCCCTTCTCGACAAAAATTCGGGTTCAGAGTGATCAAAAGTCTCGATTCTGCCTCACAAGAAAGGGTTTTATGATATTGCTCTCTATAATAAACAGCTCTTTATGGGTCACACATGTGTCCGGTAGTAGGCATGAAGAGAGAATACTGCGACACGTTGAATGGTAGGAAGGCAAAACCCTCCGAATTGTTTTTAAAAACCCACATCTTTTATTCATTTTTGAAAACCCATTTTCTGACGATCTCTAAGAAAGGAAATCAACCATTTAACAAAGGTGGGAATATGCTTACTTACCTCGTATCCGTTCGGCGTGCAGCTAGCACCACTCTCACAGCATCCATAGAAACGTCTTCGGTTTTCTATCGGTGTCTTCATCTTCGTCTTCGGTCTTCAACTCTTGATGATAACTCTTGAACTTCGTAAAATCTTGACAATATGATTCTTTCCTCTAATTCCTTGTCGCTTGAAACTTCATTATAGATATTCCTTCTTTCCATAGGCTTTATTGAAAGAATACAAAAATAAAAACGAACTATACAAACCCAAAATTTTTTTTTTTTTTTTTTTTTTTTCTATATTTTTTTTTAATCATTTTCGTTTGTTTTTTTTTTTTTTTTTTTTTTTTTTGAAATAAAACAAATACACAATAAAAACAAAAAAATAATAAAAACTATTAACAAACCTAAAAAATTTCTCTTGTCTTTTTTTTTCTTTTTTTTTTTTAATTTTTTTTTAATTAATTTTTTTTTTAATTAATTAATTTTTTTTTTGTGAGACAAGAGAAAGAAACACAAATAAAATAAAAACGTAAGTACAAAGGCCATGGTGTAAGTACTTTACCGCTTGATTCTTCACAACTTATATGTCTTGATATCATAGACTTCTCGAACTCTCATCCTTGATAATTTTCACTCTTATATAATAGTCTTCAACTTATAAAAATTCTCCGCTCCCGTTTTGTTGCTTTACTTGAATCAAATCGCTCAATTCTGTATCGTTGCTTGTAAACCTCGAATGTGTTCAACTTTCCTTCAAATTTGTGATGCTCCTCTTGTTGATGATGATGGTGTTTCTATGGACCCGTTGTCAGTAGAGAGAGATAAGGTGGATGGTGCTAATCTGCGAACAAGATTACAAGTGGTATGTAAGTTAGCAATTCGATGTCACCATCATGGTTGATAAAAATAGCACTCAAGAGATCAAAATAGTGCTTCTATGGTGGGAAGTTGGACAGCTCACCATTCTGCCCTAATTTACGTACGGTGACACACACTCTAAAAGCACAAATTTAGACAGTACAATGAATTGAAGGTTGGTGCCTCACATTATGTAACTTGGGTAGTCTCCACTATAGGGGATCACTACTCTAATACCGAATTCAGCCTGCACCTTATTTGCCACTTTGGCATGGTTAAATCCAACTTTAACTCTCATACAATTAAGAAACCCGATCATGTTCTCTCATCATCTCTAAGTTCAAGTAACTATTGTGAGATTCTCGATGTAATCTTAGCGACATGTATACTATGTGACTCTAAAATAACTACAAGTTGGAGTTTCCTTATTCACTATTTCACAAAAAAGTTGAAAAATTGCAAAAATTTACAACGCAAACCACTCTCCCACACTTAAACTTTACATTGTCCTCAATGTAAATTGAATCGTCCAAAGTAAGTCAAGGTGGGAAATCCTAACAAGAATCGGAAAAATAAAGTAAAAACAAAACAAGAAAAACTAAAAACAAGAAAAGAAATAAATACAAGACAAGAAATACTCATCCTTTGGGTTGCCTCCCAATTAGCGCTTGGTTTAAAGTCGTCACCCGACTATCTCCTTGCTTTCTACGACTCCTCCGGAGGAGCACATCCACAAAGTTAACTCCTTCCACCACTTCGGAAGTGAAATTCTCATAATATGGTTTCAACCTAGTGCCCATTAACTTTAAGTTCTTTCCCGTAGCTATGCTACGAATTTCCACCGCACCATGAGAAAACACATTAGTAACAATAAAAGGTCCGATCCATCGTGACCTTAATTTACCCTAAATAAATGCAAGCGAGAATTAAACAAAAGCACTTTCTGCCCTATGCAAAATTGTTTCCTAGAAATCATGTTATCATGGAATGCTTTCGTTTTCTCCTTATAAATGCGTGAGCTTTCAAATGCATCATTGCAAAGCTCCTCTAGCTCTTGTAGTTGTAACTTCCTTTGCTTTCCAGCCCCATCCATCTCCATGTTGCATTGTTTAATAGCCCAAAACGCCTTATGCTCAATTTCCACGGGTAAATGACAAGGTTTACCATACACAAGCCTAAAAGGAGACATCCCAATAGGTTTTTTATATGCGGTTCTATACGCCCACAAAGCATCATTAAGTCGCATGCTCCAATCCTTCCTTGTTGGGTTCACCGTCTTTTCCAGAATGGATTTCACCTCCCGGTTAGACACCTCGGCTTGTCCATTGGTTTGGGGATGATAAGGTGTTGCAATCTTATGCGACACATTGTACTTCGTCAACAAGCTTTGTAAAATCCTGTTTTTGAAGTGAGAACCCCCATCGCTAATTATGGCTCTTGGAATTCCAAACCTTGCAAAAATATGAGCTTGCACAAAATCTAAAACCACTTTAGAATCATTAGTTGGGGTGGCTTTAGCTTCCACCCATTTCGAGACATAATCAACCGCAAGTAAGATATAAAAATTCCCATGGGAGTTGACAAAAGGCCCCATAAAATCAATACCCCATACATCAAAAACTTCAATAAATTGAATAAAAGTTTGTGGCATTTGATTTCGGGCACCTAGATTGCCGGTTCTTTGGCACCTATCACAAGTTGTACAAAATATATGTGCATCCTTAAACAAAGTTGGCCAATAAAAACCACTTTCAAGTACCTTGTGAGCGGTTCTCTTACTCCCAAAATGTCCTCCGCAAGCATAATAGTGACAAAAAGACAAGATAGAATTAAATTCGATTCTGAACGCACCTTCGTATTACTTGGTCACTACCATGTTTCCATAAGTATGGATCATCCCATATGTATTGGTTCCCTAACCTCTTAAGTTTGTCCCTCTCAGCACGAGACAAGTTCTTTGGGATTTGTTTAGAAACTAAGTTATTAACAATATCGGCATACCATGGTTCTCCAAAGGCAATTGAGAATAGTTTCTCATCCGGGAAACTTTCACGCAATGGGATAGTCTCCTTGTCCACAGCAAGTCGGCTCAAGTGATCCGCAACGGTGTTCTCAATCCCTTTATTGTCCTTGATTTCAATATCAAACTCTTGCAAGAGTAAAATCCACCGTATGAGCCTCGGTTTCGCCTCTTTCTTTGTAAGCAAGTACTTAAGCGCTGCATGATCAGAAAAGACAACAACTTTTGTACCAATTAGATAAGAGCGAAACTTTTCTAAAGCAAAAACAATGGCTAATAACTCTTTTTCAGTGGTTGTGTAGTTTTGTTGAGCCTCATTTAACGTTCTAGAAGCATAATAAATAGCATGAGGAAGCTTCCCCACAAGTTGCCCAAGCACCGCACCAACCGCGTAGTCACTAGCATCACACATAAGCTCAAAGGGCTTACTCCAATTCGGTGGTTTAATGATAGGGGCTGAAATCAAAAGTTCTTTCAACCGATTGAATGCCACCATATATTTTTCATCAAAGTTAAAAACCACACCTTTTTGTAATAAGTTACAAAGTGGTGATGCTATCTTGGAAAAGTCCTTGATGAATCTACGATAGAAACCTGCATGACCAAGAAAAGAACGTATCTCCCTCACCGTAGTGGGAGGGGTTAGAGCACGAATAAGGTCTATCTTAGATTTATCGACTTCCAAGCCTTTAGAAGATATTATATGGCCTAAAACTATGCCATGAGTTACCATGAAATGGCACTTCTCCCAATTCAGCACAAGATTTGTTTCAACACATCGTTCAAGGATTAGAGACAAATTGTTCAAGCAAAGGTCAAATGAATCACCAAAGACACTAAAGTCATCCATGAACACTTCAATTATGTTTTCAACATATTCCGAAAAGATACTTACCATACACCTTTGAAAGGTAGCTGGAGCATTGCATAAGCCAAAAGGCATCCTTCTATAAGCAAAAGTACCGAAATGACAAGTGAAAGTGGTTTTCTCTTGGTCCTCCGAAGCTATCACAATCTGATTATAACTCGAATAGCCATCAAGAAAGCAATAGTAAGAGTGTACAGCTAAACGTTCAAGCATTTGATCAATAAAAGGCAAAGGAAAGTGATCTTTTCTAGTGGCGGCATTCAATTTTCTATAATCAATACAAACCCTCCAACCGGTTTGCACACGAGTTGGGACAAGCTCATTCTTATCATTCTCCACCACCGTCACACCTGATTTCTTTGGTACTACTTGTACCGCTTACCCACTTGCTATCGGATATGGGGTAGATAACACCCACTTCCAAAAGCTTGAGTATCTCCTTTTTCACAACTTCCATCATGGGAGGATTCAAACGACGTTGCGCTTCCCTTGTAGGCTTTGCATCATCCTCCAAACGAATTTTGTGCATACAAACGACGGGGCTTATACCCTTGATATCGGCGATTGTCCATCCTATGACCGTCTTGTACTTCCTTAGCACCCTTATAAGTTTTTGCTCCTGTAAATCATTAAGCTCATTAGAAACAATCACAGGTAACTCTTCATTATCACCCAAGTACAAGTACTTTAGGTGGTCGGGAAGAGGTTTCAATTCTAACTTTGGATATTTAACAATTGAAGGCACAAGCTTTTCATCACTGCATGGTAAAGAAATAAAAGATATATTATGAGTTTCCGGGCATCCTTGTAGTGAATTAAGATCACCAAGGGCTTCATTGACTTCATTACCACACTCTACACCATTATCCATGGATGTAGTTAACACGGTTTCCAAAGCATCATCACCGTTTAATTCAAACATTTGTTGTGCCAATGAATCCATAACATCAATGGAGAAACAATAATGGACATCACTAGGATATCTCATCGGCTCGAAAATGTTGAAACGTATTGTTTCTCCATCAAACTCCATGGTTAACGTTCCCTTATCCACATCAATTATGGTTTTCGCCGTTTTCATGAAGGGACGCCCAAGTAGTAATGGAAGAGACGAGTCCGGTGAACCTTCATCCATCTCTAACACACAAAAGTCAGCTGGGAATACAAGTTGATTAACTTGCACAAGAACATCCTCAACAATACCCATTGGGTAAACATTAGATCGATCGGCTAATTGCAATACAATTTCAGCCTTTTTAAGTGGACCAAGATCAAGTGAATTATACATTGACGCAGGCATAACATTAACGGATGCACCTAAATCCAACATAGCTTTGTTAAATGTTTTGTTACCAATTGTGACGGGAATGTCAAAACTACCCGGATCCTTGCACTTAAGTGGGAGTTTGTGTTGTAAGATTGCCGAGGCATTCTCCCCCACACTAAGCACTTCATTACCTTTGAGCCTTTGTTTGTTGGTACACAAGTCCTTCAACACCTTTGCATACTTTGGAACTTGCTTAATAGCATCAATGAGTGGTATGTTCACATGGATCTTTTTAAGAACGTCTAAAATCTCCTTTTCGAGTTCCGCCTTCTTAGAACTTGCAAATATGCGAGGAAAAGGTAAAGGAGGAACATAAGTAGAAACCTGAGTTTTAGAGTTAGGAATAGGTACCTCAGAAGTTTGGGGAGAATCCTCATTATTCTCCTCCAAAACAGGTTCCTTGGGTGTTTCCACCTTTCCCGAATCAGTAATTTCGGGTTGCACAAGTTGTGTACCACTCCTCAACGTAATAGCATTGACACCCTCTTTTGGGTTGATAGGTTGAGAAGGGAGTTTCCCACTATTTTGAGCCTTCAATTGGTTCAACTCAATAGCCATGGAGCCCATTTGTGTTTGCAACTCCTTAATAGCACTCTTAGTCTCTTGTTGACTTTCTTTGAACATGGTAGAAATGCCTTGCATCATTGTTTGAAGCTTTGAATCAATATCGGAACCTTGATTTTACATTGATTGTTGTGCTTGTGGTTGCTGAAATTGTTGTCTCGGCTGGAATTGTTGTTGTTGAGGTTGAAATCCACTTGAAAAGTTGAAGGTAGGTTGTTGAACCGCTCCTTGCTTGTTGGCATAGCTAAAATTGGGGTGATCTCTCCATCCCGGATTGTAAGTGTTTGAGTAAGGATCATACCGTCTTTGTTGATTTGGAAATATCGCATTAGCTTGCTCGTCTTCATAAGATTGAGAGGAACTTGGTATCATCGCGGCTGCAACTTGTTGCATCATTGCCGACATGTTACCCATTTGTTGACGAAGTTCCTCCACCTCGCTCACTTCATTCACCCTTCTTAGAATCACATCCGAACCACGACTCAAGAATTGTTGTGAGTTCGCTGCCATATTTTCAATTAACTTTCTAGCTTGTGCCACCATTTTGCTAACTAGTGCACCACCACCCGCAGCGTCAATAAGATTCCTATCACTTGATTGGAGTCCTTCATAGAAGTATTGGATGATCATAGCGTCACTGAATTGGTGGTGAGGGGAGCTTGCTACCAATCTCTTGTATCGTTCCCAACATTCATATAAGGATTCTCCCACGTTTTTCTTCATCCCACAAATCTTCTTTCGAATTTGAGCAGCCTTTGATGTAGGAAAATATCTCTCCAAAAAGAGTTTCTTCAACCCATTCCATGTTGTGACACTTCCGGGAGGTAAATAGTACAACCAATCCTTAGCACTATCCATTAAAGAGAAACGGAAAACTTTGAACATTGCACCATCCGCCTCAACATCCGCTGGAAGCATAGCCATGACAATGGTGTGGAAGTCCATAAGATGTTTGTTTGGATCTTCATTCACCATGCCATGGAATTTTGGTAATTCTCTAAGCAACCCCGGCTTTATCTCAAAATTAGAGTTCGTTTGAATACACCCCTGTTGTGTATCAAGCCTATGAGAAGCCAAGTCCTTGAGTGAACGATTTGCATCACCCATTGCTTCTTCTTCCTCAACGTGTGGTTCGTCTACGATTGGAACCTCTTGTTCTCCTTCTATTTTTACTTCTCCTTCCACTTTTAACTCTAGATTTTCTGTTGCGTCTTGACTTGGTTGGAGTATTATGCCTCTTCGAGTAGCTATCCCGCACCTTGGATAATTCCAATCTTTAGAAGCCAGGGATTAGGTACATGAAAACAATTCTCTCAAACAAGTGAGAAACAAGACAAGAACCGAAAAGCAAAGATGAAAGCAGAAATTGTAAAAAGAAACTAAAAACTTAATAACAAGCCGTATGCCTCCCCGGCAACGGTGCCAAAATTTGATCGGTTGTCAATCCGTCAAAAATAATTTCACTTTCTTACTCACTAAATTTAAATGAAGCACAAGGTAAGGAAGAGTTCGTATCCACAGAGAGGCAATTGTTGTTATGCGATTTTCAGTTTCTAAGGTAACCAAGGGGGGATGTTTGTTGTTTTAGTGAAATACTAAAGTAAAAACAAAATAGAGCAAAGCAAATAGTTGGAATAATCAATAAGGAGAAGATATTGGTCACGGGATAATATCATTCACAAACATGTATTATCATCAATGATTAGAATTGGTATTTTAATCTCTCATCTACTAATAGTCCTAAGATACCTTGATCGCAAGAATACCCCGCTAATTCCCTGTTTTCATCACAACCACATTAAAAGATGCATATGTGAATTCTTCCTAGAAAGCAACCTAAAGTGTAAAAGCACAATTAGATTTAACTCCCTAAAAGCAATAAGTTCTATGGAATAAGACTAATCAATGCAAACGAATGTGTAAAAGTACTAAACGTTTTAACAAAAGTTATGATTCACTTGTGACTAGTAGGATATATCACTACAAGCACTACCCACAATTATGCTACTTAGAATCAGGGATAAACAACTTTTTCGTATTGAAAACCCTAATATAGCTCTAGAGATGAATGTAAATCGGATTGATTCCGGACTCAACCAAACAAACTATCAAATCATATAACACTATTAATTGTGAATCACAAACAATAAAGTGGCGCCTAGCGTAGCCATGGACACGAGATTTAAGCGGCTGGTCGCCTAAAACTTGCCACAAGTCTGTCAGTTCGGTGGCGAACTTGGATGGCTGAGATTGCATTTCATGAGAAATGATGGACATTGATTATGGCAATATATCTTGTTGTATAGCAAAGTGGCACCATTGGCATAGTGGCGTATGGCGTAGACATGGCACATCGGCATGCCAGTGGCGTAGCCGTGGCAGCTGTTTTGGCATATTGGTGTTAGACCCAAATATGGCTCTGGCAACATTGTCCTTGTTGCTAAGTTAAACTTAAGGCCTTAGGAGAATCACTTAACATAGTTGGCATGGGGACTTTAGCTAAACTAGGGTTTGGCATATCGAAACCTTAATTAGCACGTGCGCTGTGGCTGACATAGCTGGTGCATGCCAATGGCACGATGATGCAAGTAGCGCCTGGCGTAGCCATGGCCACTAGATTTTGGCACATTGGTGTTAGACCCGAAATGTGGCGTGGCAACATTGGCCTTGTTGCCACATCAATCCCAATGCTCTGGGGAACGTTACTTGGCTTGGTTGGCGTAGCAACTTTGCCTAAATTAGGGTTTGGCATGTCGAATCCCTACTTAGTGTGTGTGGCATGTGGACGCGGCATGGAGACACTTTTTGTGCAAATGGTGCCATAGATGTGCCAAAGGAACTATAGCAAGGCCATGGTGTGGAAACGGCCACAAGAGTAAGGATTGTCGTGGTGGATATAATATGGCGCCATTCCTAGGGCTTTCGGGTCCCACACGGCTCGTGGCATGTTGTAGGGTCGAAGTGGCATAATTTGTGCCACGACCGGGAAATTAAGGATTTGGTTAATGCGAGTCGTGCTTCGACTAGAAAACCCTAATTTAAGCTTATCATGGCGTTGGCCACGAACATGAGGTAGGCTAGCACGCAGGGCGCTATTTATGGCATGTTTTGGCATGCGCCACAAAGTGGCATGTTGGCATGCCGCTCATCTCATTGGCGCAACATGGCATGTTTGTCATATTGGCACGGTTTTTGGAAAGCCAATTGGCTTCGTGACCATCTCGCGCAATTTTCCTTTTTAACATTGTGGCAAGTGTAGAGCAACCTAATTGGTCAAAAAAAGAGGGTCGGACAAGCATGGGCGTGGCTACATTTCTGGTGTGAGTGTGGCGGCTTTAGAGCGACCTGATTGGTCGATGAGAAATGGGAATGGCAAGTATGGGCCCAGCCACAACTTATGTGTGTGTGGCGAGTTTAAGGCGACCTGATTGGTCGAGGTAAATAGGGACGGTTTAGGATGGGGCGTGGCCAATGGAAAATGGCGCCGACTGGCTTAAGGCATGGCCACGCCTCCCTTTGTTGCTGCTCCTATCTTGTGGCTCCTTGTTTTCTGATTCTGGGAAAGATTTTGCACCTACTAATCCATGGCAGATTAATCACCTAGTTTGCCTAGGCTTAATTTTGACAAGCAAGGTCTGATATACTGCGCAAGGCGCAAAACCCTAACTTTTGCAAATTAGTCAGGGTAATTAATTGAATTCTATGTGTTGACGCAGAGCTCTTTTAAGTTCATTGCTAGAGAGAAGCATGCTTTCTGATTGAATACCTTATGCAAAGACCTTATCCCTAATACTTGGAAATTCGTGCTACTCTGTTGCGAGTGAACACATATTGTCATGCCATATCAGCATTAAGGGTTCATCCGGGGAACATAGAACAAAAAGCATTCAAAGAAACTTATATTAAGTGAATATAGGCAAGGTGCCAAAATTTACAGATATCTGGGATTGTTGTTACACGCACCATTCTGGGTAAATTTCATGATAAAATATTGAGTTGCTCAATAAATATGCCAGTGAAGAGGTTGAACAATCATCACTTTTACATGGCTCTGTCTTTTTGCAGAGTGACGGCCTGTTAAATGAAGGGTTTTATAATTTTAGCCCTGAACTAAAAGCCACCATCAATATTAAGTCCCATGCTTTGCACGTAACCGTGGCATTGTTGCGGGGTAAGCATGAGATGGTGACATACAAGAGTATAATCAAAAGGCAAGACGTGAAGAGATTGCGGTGAAATTCGACTAACCTCATGGGGAATCCGTGGTCCTTGCATTGGCGACTCTGCGTAATTCCGGCTTGGCCATACGGTGCTGGTGTTGGTGCTGGAATTCTGGCTACTGATCGGCAGAGATGGCGCTACGACTTGGTCCGCGAATCGGTGGATGGCGCTAGCTGGCTAGGTCACAGAACGTATGGAGATGGCGCCTGGCTTCAGTCCGTGGAATGGTGGAAACTGGCATCAGTCTGTGGAATGGTGGAAACTGGCTTCAGTACGCGGAATGGTGGAAACTTGCTTCGGTCAAATAATGAGGATAGAGTCGGCTAGGTCGCAGAATGGACAGAGATAGCGCGGATTTGATCACGGGGCGCTGGAATCATGGCGTTGCTTGTCTGGTGGAACGCGCGGAGATTGTGCTGCTTTGAGCGGTAAAGATGGCGCTCCTTTGGCTAGGTTACGGAATGGCAGGGAGAGCGTGGACGGCTCTGGTTCGTGGATCGTACGGAGAGCGCGCTGCTTGTCTGGTGGAGCGTGCGGAGATTGCGCTGCTTTGAGCGGTGAAGATGGTGTTCCTTTGGCTAGGTCACGGAATGGTGATCGCTGTCGTAAGCGTCAAAAATAATTTCACTTTCTTACTCACTAAATTTAAATGAAGTACAAAGTAAGGAAGAGTTCGTATCCACAGAGAGGCAATTGTTGTTATGCAATTTTCAGTTTCTAAGGTAACCAAGGGGGGATGTTTGTTGTTTTAACGAAATACTAAAGTAAAAATAAAATAGAGCAAAGCAAATAGTTGGAATAATCAATAAGGAGAAGATATTGGTCACGGGATAGTATCATTCACAAGCATGTATTTTCATCAATGATTAGAATTGGTATTTTAATCTCTCATCTACTAATAGTCCTAGGATACCTTGATCGCAAGTATAACCCGCTAATTCCCTGTTTTCATCACAACCACATTAAAAGATGCATATGTGAATTCTTCCTAGAAAGCAACCTAAAGTGTAAAAGCACAATTATATTTAACTCCCTAAAAGCAATAAGTTCTATGGATTAAGACTAATCACTGCAATCGAATGTGTAAAAGCACTAAACGTTTTAACAAAAGTTATGATTCACTTGTGACTAGTAGGATATATCACTACAAGCACTACCCACAATTATGCTACTTAGAATCAGGGATAGACAACTTTTTCGTATTGAGAACCCTAATATAGCTCTGGAGATGAAGGTAAATCGGATTGATTCCGGACTCAACCAAACAAACTATCAAATCATATAACACTATTAATTGTGAATCACAAACAATAAAATATTGAGACAAAACTAATTCATTGAATCATATAACATATTGAGAAATCAACTTTATCCCTTAACCAATAATATGTTTAGCTACTCATAGCTATGGAGTTCATCATAATAATAATAATTGAAAAGAAGAAGATAAACAAAAGCAAACCCTAGAAGCGTAAACAAAGCCCGGCTCTCCAAAGTTCTAAGAAAAATATATCCTCTCTGCCAAAAGTTGTAGAAGTCTTTCCTTTAAATAGCTCTATTGTTTCCAAAATTAGGTCTAATCTTCATAGGTCCAAAAGATAGAAGTCCACCAAGCCCATGTGTGAGAAAAACCCATGTGAAAACTCTTCCCAAAAACGGTCGGCGGAAAACTGGTATTGTGGCCGGAATTTGGCCTTTAATCCGCAGACCGGAAAGTATCTCAGTGACCTGACAAAGTCCACCCACACCCCAACGGGTCAACTCGGGTCAAGTTACTGAGTCAAACCGGGTCAGATCATGAGTCAGATGCATGTCAGCTGGCTAGTCAGACCTCTAGCTGGGCTGAGTGGCTTTGGCCTAGGTCATTTGCACAGCCTGATCTGTGATGCACAATCCTTGTGCTGTAGCATACATGCCTACCCAGCCATGATGGCCCTGCTTGCCAGTTTGAACTCCACCTACACTTGCCTTTAGCTGCACATCAATTTATCCTCCATGTCTCACTGTAAAACACCCATTTCAGGTCATATTCTCCATCTCAACAGACAAACACAACCAACCCTATCCTACTCATGAGACCACCGTAGCCATGGCAATCACTTCGATCGCTTTCAATCCCTTGCACCTCGGACCCTAACCGCAATTTCTCACTATAATGACCAACAAACTCCACCGCATTGCATAACTCCCAAGTCAGCACTTCTCTGCATATCATTGCCTATTTCAACTACTTGCATACAAACTCCAGACATCATCACTATCATCTCAGTCTCCATAACTGCATCACCAGCTTATCACCTCGATAACTCAATCTGAGTACACCTGCAATCATCCATATACCTACACATACATCTAGGTTCTCTTATAATGCCTTACTCAGCTCGATTCTTCCCCGAAGTAGCAACCAAATTGCTAACAAATTCAAACCCCCATTCCACCTGCTTCTCCGGCCTAAAGTACCAAAGAACCAACCACTCATTGTTCTCACTGCAATTCCCTGTAATTTCCTAGCCATACATCTAATCTTCTCAGCTGCTCCATTGCTTCAATTGGCAGCTACATTCCACCATACTCGAGCTTCCCTGAACTCTCAAACTCTTCCATTCACAATCAATCATCCAATTCCCAGTTCCAGTATACCTTCCCTGCCATTTCGAACAACCCCATTACTGCCAACAAACCACAGTCCAGGCCATCACTAGTTGCTTTACCTCGGCACTTTCTTGGCTACACACACACAAATAAATCTGTAGCTACTAATCGAGCACAAAGATACTCGAGACACCATTCTCTATATTTAAATACCGACTTCTTGTTCGTCACCACAGCAACCACCAGCTCAACTCGAACCTCAAACCCATTCATTATACAACACAGTCTCACTTTTCGCCAGATGCCTGTAATTCTCAAAACCCTTCAAGCACATCCACCAATACTACTACCGCTATCCCTTCATTACCAGCAGCACCTTCTAATCCACCTGAGCCATATCCATCCGAGTCTTGTACTGCAACAAAGACAACAAAATTGTAGCATCACTTGATCCTCGCTCTGACTTCCTCCGCAAATTCATTCTCAGCCTTAACAACTTCAAATTGCAACTACCACCCTCACTGAACTACTCCAGTTCAACCATAATCATCCACCTCTTTGGACAGATAAGAGCTGGAACAAACCCCAACAGACCCTAACTCTGAATCAGAGGCAAACCCATCTCAAATTTCTTCTCTCTGAATTCTACATCTCTAACTCCAGCTTCTCCATCTCAGTCACCCTCCACAGATTCAAGTGATTGCAGTTCACCTGAGACTGCAATTGCTCCACCATTTATTCAACCTCAAACACACAGGAACCCTAACATTCAATTTCTTGTAGTGCTTCTCTATCTCGTGCATACCAACTTCCGCAATTGCTTCTTAATTATTATCACAAACATTTTCCCAGCTTCTTATGAGCTTCAAGACTTATCACAGCCTTCTCGCCTATTTTCCACTTCATACCGTGGTAATTTCTCACCCTAGTCTTACCAACAAACCCTGAGCTTCTTAAGACAAGAACATTTATTGATTGAATTCATGAAGTATTTACACGGAAAATAGAATTACACTTAGGAAGTTAAAACACTCTTAAACTTTCTCTCTCTAATGACTTTCCTAACTTCTAAAAAGATCCCCCTACAATGCACTCACTCAACCCTTTATATAGGGCGATACATAGTGGATGACCTATCCTTTTATTTCGGAAATGTTCCGCGAAGTGTCACTTTATTCTCGCGATTCTTAACCTCGCCAGTTTCCACGTGGTATTCATTTTATTTTAGCTCACACCGAGTCTCTACCAATCTTGCCTCTTTTTTCCTTAAATATTGTTTTAAGAGCTATCTTTGTTGATGAAGGAACGAAAGCGAAGTTCAACTAGTTTTTTACCTCCTTTTTACTATTTTTATTTTAATGGTCGCCTATTGCTACCTAACTTATTACTTTCGCAGATGTATATAATCTCTCCGATGAGGCTATTCTTCTCCATACATTTCCTGATCCTATGGATAATAACCTTCTTCTCGCTCACCTCAACAACTCTTTAAGTAGTTCATCAAACAAAATTAACTCCTTTCATTAAATGAACTTCATACCAAATATCGTCTTTTAGAAATTGAACATAGATCCGGTTTAAGTGTCGCAACCAATTTAAACGAATGTTTCTCGGGTCCAATAAGGAAATCAAAATTTTGAGGAAGAAAATTAGTGACCATATAGATGATAAGATCGCATTGTTAACAATGGTGCACAGTATTAGCAACATTTCAAAAATCTCCGCTTGAATTACAAATTGAGCGGGATGAATTGCTTCGCTGAATTCCTTGCTTAGTGAGCGAGAAGATCAAATTTGTTCCCTCCTTGTTATAAATAGTGACGATGAATTCGCTCGGGCAGTGAAAGTTTTAGATAATGCCGAAATAATCTAGGTGTTGATGTTAGTCTTCACGCCGAGCATACTTCCTTGGTTAAAGATATGATATCCCGATAGAGAAGGTTATTTATTACACCTTACTACTTACTTATGCAGTATTGCTTGTAAATTATTAACTTGTTGTTACTTATTTATGTATCCGAAAGAGGCTTCTTAGAATTAGAGAACTTGAATCGAGAAAGAACAACTCGCCGGAATTTTCCAAATGAGAATTGAAGAACTCGAATCCAAAAACAACATTTCCGAAGAGTCTCTCCTCCGTAATGACAAGTATTCCAAGTTGAAGGAACTTCATCATCTTCTTCATTGCGACAAAATCGCAGGACGTCTTTACACTTGTATGTAAAGACCCATTGATCTTGCCTTATCATTTTTTCAAGTATTTTTGCCTCTTAGATGTTTTGGTTGCAACAATATGACGGAGCCCAGATATCCTTGCGAATATAAAGTCCTATGACATTGCCGTCTTGCGACGAAATCGCAGACGTCGAGTCCATTGCACAAATATGACAAGCCTAAGTCTCACATTTGCGTCTGTTTTGGCACTCCCCTAATGGAGAGCACCGCCTTATCATCTCCCCGGTTGCCCTTCAAGGAGGCGAAACATCGACCATACAAGACTAGCTCCTCCCATCCGGTCTTAACAACAACTTGTTTGTTTTTGTCTCTTATCCCTTATACCTATAGGTTTATGGTTACGAGGCTGCACCCTAAGTGGAGTTTTCTTCGGGCGAGTGCAACGCATGCCAAGACTTGCAAGAATATCTCCCTCTGGCCGCCCAAACAGGGTATAACCTACATATATAGTTGGGAATCCAAGGTACCTCTTCCTGATAGGCTTTCATGGGCCCCAAATTTTCATGGTTCACCCTTTATATTTGTTAAATCATTCAATTTCATGTTTCTAAATAATTAATCCATTAGAAGATGTAAGATCAAGAACATTTATTGATTGAATTCACCCCAAACATTTATTCCATTTCTTAACCCTCGCCGGGTTCCACGTCTTTCTACTTGTTTTGTGTGTCGTTATTCATCGCGTCATTTATTTTAGGCATGCCTAACCTACACCTAGTTCAACTAGTTTCTTCATCATCTTCTTCCGATTCAAATAACAACACATTTCGAATTCGTAACCCTAACATGTTCTTCATCCGATTTCTTCATTCAAAATCTCAATCATCTTATATTTCTCCCCATTTCAATCTCAACAGAAAACCCCCATTTAATCTCCATCGATCCGTCAAATTTTCTCAATCTCTCAGATTTGATTGTGCTGCCATAGTTACTCCTCTTTGAATTTCTTGAGATTTAATTGAGAGAAATATCTCTCTCTTGTAATGAAACGGAATTGTAATGAAACGGAATTGTAATGAAACGGGGTTGGATAATGACAACCCAAACACCCGGATAAGGGCCACCCAGTGACCATTTGGCCTGTCAGTCTCAGAAAACTGACAGTCCAGGCTTCATTCCTTCCGCAACCTTAGCCGGTTCCAAACGTACTCGCATGTGAGTTGCTTTCTTTGCGTTTTATGCTTCAAATGGACGATTTCTCCTTCTCTTGCTCCCAAGACTCCATTGCACCTAGTAACTCAAAACTAAACATAAGAGATGCAATTCCCAAGGAAAATAGCAAAGAAAGCATAAATACTAGATATAAAATTAGGTGTTTTACAACACCTATCAGATTTCCCCACACTTAGACTTTGCTAGTCCTCAAGCAAATCAAACAAAACAAAACTGATTCTAAAGAATACATACAACTCCGTGTCATCGAGGCTACGGTCACTTTTAGCATAAATAACAAGCCTTTAAACTCCTAGGCGTCCCTAGTGGACGAGTTATAGTCTCGTGAGGGTTTACTAGAGATATACCCACAAAACCTATTTTTCCAACTTACTAGTTCTCCGTAATGATAGCATCCAACGCGCTAAGAAGACATAGAATTTCTGCACACTATTCATAAGAAGTTAGACACATAAATGAACACAATCTCATTCTTAAAAGTTGAGAGAGAAATAACCATCCCTTCTCGAAAGAAATTCGGGTTCGGAGTGATCGAAAGTCTTAACTCTGCCTCACAAGAAAGGGTTTTATGATATTGCTCTCAATAATAAACAGCTTTTTATGGGTCACACATGTGTCCAGGTTGGAATGAAGAGAGAATCCTGCGACACGTTGAATGGTAGGAAGGTAAAAACCCTCCGAAGTATTTTGAAAACCCACATCTTTATAATTTTTGAAAACCCATTTTTCTGACGATCTCTAAGAAAGGAAATCAACCACTTAACGAAGGTGGGAATATGCTTACTTACCTCGTTATCCGTTCGGCGTGCAGCTAGCACCACTCTCACAGATCCATAGAAACGTCTTCGGTCTTCAATCGGTGTCTTCATCTTCGTCTTCGGTCTTCAAATCTTGATGATAACTCTTGAACTTCGTAGAATCTTGACAATATGATTCTTTCCTCTAATTTCTTGTTGCTTGAAACTTCATTATAGATATTCCTTCTTCCCTTGGCTTTATTGGAAGAATACAAAACTAAAAACGAACTATACAAACCCAATGTTTTTTTTTTTTTTTTTTTTTTTGAGACAAGAGAAAGAAACACAAACTGAAAATACAAATAAAAATGCAAGTACAAAGGCCATGGTGTAAGTACTTTACCGCTTGATTCTTCACAACTTATATGTCTTGATATCATAAACTTCTCAAACTCTCATCTTTGATAATTTTCACTCTTGTACAATAGTCTTCAACTTATAAAAATTCTGCTCCTTATCTTGTTGCTATACTTGAATCTGAAATCTGCTCAATTCTGTACCGTTGCTTGTAAACCATGAACGTGTTCAACTTTCCTTCAAATTTGTGATGCTCCTCTTGTTGATGATGATGGTGTTTCTATGGACCTGTTCTGTGTAGGGAGAGATAAGGTGGATGGTGCTAACTGCGAACAAGATTACAAGTGGTATGTAAGTTAGCAATTCGATGTCACCATCATGGTTGATAAAAATAGCACTCAAGAGATCAAAATAGTGCTTCTAAGGTGGGAAGTTGGGCAGCTCACCATTCTAACCGGAGTTTACGTACGGTGACACACACTCTAAAAGCACAAATTTAGACAGGTACAAAGAATTGAAGGTTGGTGCCTCACATTATGTAACTTGGGTAGTCTCCACTATAGGGGATCACTACTCTAATACCGAATTCAGTCTGCACCTTATTTTCCACTGGCATGGTTAAATCCAACTTTAACTCTCATACAATTAAGAAACCCGATCATGTTCTCTGTCATCTCTAAGTTCAGTCACTATTATGAGATTCTCGATGTAATATTAGCGACATGTATACTATGTGACTCTAAACTAACCATAAGTTGGAGTTTTCTTATTCACTATTTCACAAAAAAGTTGAAAAATTTGAAAAAATTACAAAGCAAATGCTTAACCACTCCCCCACACTTAAACTTTACATTGTCCTTAATGTAATTGAATCGTCCAAAGTAAGTCAAGGTGGGAAATTCTAACAAGAAATCAGGAAAAAAAAAAAAAAAAAGACACGAAAAAGCTAAAAACAAGACAAGAAATAAATACAAGACAAGAAATACTCATCCTTTAGGTTGCCTCCCAACTAACGCTTGGTTTAAAGTCGTCAGCTGGTAGGCCTCGAAATGTGTATAAATTATGGCCTACGGTGATAACCACAAGTGCACGGCGTCTATCGGAGACGCGGCAAGTACGGGTCGATCCACAGAGAAATGGGATGCTTATGTGTGATCTAAGGCTTGCTCTAGACTGAGTTCAAGTGGTGGTAATGTAACACAGTGGGTTTGTGCCGATACGGCTGAATTGTTGTGAAATGAACCTAAACTAAGGAAAAGATAGTGACAGTGAGGTTACTAAGGTCTCAAATTCCACCACTAACTCCTATTGTGAGTTCAACTCAACAGCTTTCTCGTCCGTGACCGATAAGGGCGGGGTGTCAATTCCACCACCTATCTAAGGGGTTTCTCCATGTAAAGCTTCAAATAACGGCTAAAAGTGCTAACCCAGAGCACTAGTTGTCTAGTTAAGAACAACTAGTCAAGGGAATTAGCCTATAATTCTAAGGCTTGAGTCAAGCATACTAAACACAAGTGTAACCTAACTACAATGTATACTTGGCATGCATTGTGAGAGAAGAGTGTTACATACTTATAATTGAAGGTGTTCTCTATAATTTAAGCATTCAAGATTACTCAAACCGAGTTGAATTCATTCATGGAATTAGGTTTCAATGAAACCCTAGCAACTAAATCAAAAATGACAAATAACAAAAATTAAAACTACAAGGATGCTCTGGCTAATCCAGGCATGAACCCTAAAACATCCTAGGTTCACCCTATTTATACATACAAAAATTCAAACCCTAATTTTCAACAAAACACGAATTAAATGCAGACCCATACCCTCAATCGCCTCTGAATTTGTGCTCGGCTCACACTTCGTCTCCGAGCTTTGAATCGACCATGCAATGGATTTGGTGAAAACCCTAGCTTCTAGTTATCTCTAAATTAGCTTCTAGAGTTGGTAGAAGCTAAGAAAGAGATAACTCGAGGTCTAGAGAGGGAGAAGGTGGTGCGGCTGCTGTTAATGGTGTCAGGGTGAGGAGATGAGGATGGTGGTGGAAGCGGCTAATGTCAGGAGGTGATGGAGGTGGTAAGGGTTTTGCAGAGGTCGGGTGGAAGAGAGAAGAGAAGATGGAATAGAGAATAGGGTTTGCTCGACTGGTGTAGGGGTATGGGAGTTTTTGTTGTGGAGCGGACGCATCGAGCTTTGATGAGACTGATGGAGCGAGCGTCAGATCTAGGAGAAGAAATCTCAACGGCTCAGCATGATTTGGAGTGATCTGGTGTTGCACGGGAGCAGCGAACTTCGATGCGCGTGGAGGCAGCGACCGTAGGATGTACCTAGACGCGATCTGAACGGCTCGGGATGAACGGGTTCGGATCCGGGTCGTGGGTAGCTCTGGCCCAAGTCTTCCTTGCTGGGTTGCAACTGATTTGCGTGCGGGCTTTGGCTAACTGCTCCATAGATGTTTGACTCCAATTCTTCGCTCTTTAGCTCCTCAGTTTCTCCGGACTTTATTTATTACCTAAAAACACAAAATTAATTAATACAAATATTTATTCTTGAAAACAAAGAAAACACAGAATCTGGGATAATATCTGATTTCTAAGCGCAAAAGATGAGTAAAATGCCAATAAAAAGGTGTATATATATGCACTATTTAGCACTCATCAAATACCCCCAAACCTGAATTTTACTTGTCCTCAAGTGAAACAGAAAATAAGAAATCCTAACTATACCCCTGTCGCAGGTCTCTCGAATGCATTTAGCGTATGCACTAAGCCTTTAAACCCCTAGGTGTCCCTAGTGGACGAGTTGTAGTCTCGTGAGGGTTTACCAGAGGTGTACCCACAAAACCTTCTCAAACTTCAGAGTGTAAAAGAGTCTCAAGCCTCCAAGAAGCTATGAGGACATAGAGTTTCTGCATGCTAGTAACACGAAGTTAGAACTACCAAAGAACGCATTCTCATCCTTAAGTCTTTGAGCGAGAAGTAACCATACCATATGAAAGACTTCGGGTTCGATTGTGATCATAAGCCTCGACTTCGCCTCACCATTAGGGTTTTATGATAATTGCACTCAAAAAGATCGCTTTTTAGTCTCTCATGTGTGCAGGCGGGAATAAAGAGAGAAATCCCGCACACGTTGTAGGTAAGAAGGATAACCTTCCGAAATAAAATCGAGACTCCACGAAGTGTGGACAAAAGAATCTTTTTCTCGATGATCTCTAAGAAGGAAATCAACCATTAGCAAGGGGTGGGAGTACTCACTCACTTCTCACCCGATCGGCAATTAATATCACTCTCTCATAAGAACCATAGAAACGTCTTCAATCTTCGGTCTTCGGTCTTCAATTGTTGATGACGAACTTCTAAACTTTACAAAACTTAACAATTTTTAACTTTTCTACTCAAATTCCTTGTTGTTTGGATTTTTCTTTTTAAATTCTTCTTTACCATGGTGGTAGCAAAAATAAACTACAATACTTTTTTGATTTTTTTTTTTTTTTTTTTTTTTTTTTTATTACAATAAGTGAAAATAAAAATACAAATAATGAAACAACTAACTCCATGGACAAAGGACTTTATCACTCAATTTTTCCACAACTTGTATTGTCTTGATTTTATAAATTTTATTAATTCTCATCCTATTTTCTTTTCTTTGTTGCACATAAACCTTGGACTATATCAATTTTTCTTTCAATATTCTCATGATGCTCCGTTTGTTGACGATGATGTGTTTCTATGGGTCTTGGCTTGATTGAGAGAGAGAGTGATGCTAACGCAAATCGATATTTAGAAGAAGTTTTCATCTTTAGACGTCACCCTCATGATTGACAAAAACTAGCACTCAAGAGATCAAAAGTAGTGCTGAAATTGGTGCGAAGTTGGGTAGCTCACCATTCCTACCCTAATTTACGTGCGGTGACACACACTCTAATAGCTTTTCTAGAAAGTTGCAAAAATTGAAGGTTGGTGCCTCACTTGATGTAAATTGGGTAGTCTCCACTATGGGTGATCACAATTCTACTACCGAATATCTAAACATCACCTAATTCGCCCTCCGGTATGGTTAAATCCAACTTTAACGCTCTAATCAACTAAGAAACCCGATTGTGTTCTCCGGTACTTCTAACTTCTGTTATTTCGGTCAGATTCTCTATGTAAACATAGCTAGAAGCATGCTAGTGACTCTAAAATCTCTAAAAGTTGGAGGTTTTTACAAAAAGAGTTTTGAATTATTTTATTTTATTATTATTTATTTTTTTTTTAAAAATAAAAGGTAAAATAAAAGACTAAAAACTCTATATGCAAATGCACCCCCAAACCTAAATCAAACATTGTCCTCAATGTGTCAACAGATAGGAAAAATTTAAACAGTCACGTACCACGAGAACTATGCTGATAAGAGAAAAGGGAAGAGATTACCGGATGTCGGCAGGAGAAAGGTTGAGCTTCATTCGTTAAGGCTAGACTCCAACATTCTCAGTGGAGATCATATCAGATTAGCACAATATATGCACAAGAAGACTCAACCGATTCACGAAAAGAAAAATTTAACAAGTCCTACAAAAATTTACCATACACTAATAGTCTAAAGAGTTGAGGATCAACACAAAAGATAATGTACAGAAACATCAACATGAAAATGGGCTTTGGTTTATGTGGGAATTTGGTTTATTGGGTATTAATTGTTTGGAATTTGTGGGCTTCAGATTTGTGCATATAGCTCATGCACAGAACGAGTTTGTACAAAGCCCAGAGAGATACAACCCACAAAAGAAATTGACACTTTATTCTAAGTGTAAGCCCAAAAGGTTGCTTTTTGAATTTGCTTAAGCCCAGCTGAATAGGTGTATTTCAGCCCAGATGATGTGGGCTCAGTGTGTGCAGACAGCCCAACAGCTCAGCTGATGTGGGCTGAATGTTGTTGCACAGCCCAGTTGACAGTTTGGTTTGGCAATTAGCAGCCCAGGTTCAGTTAGCCTAGTGGTTGGGCTTCATGTGTAAGCAGCCCGAGGCACAGCTTATGTGGGCTGGAGGTTTAAAGTGCAAAACCCAGTGGAAACAAGCCTATGTGGGTTTAGTGTGTTTGCAGAGCTCAGATTGTGGTATGCCTAGTGGTTGTGTAAAACCAAATTGTTGCAGCTGCATAGTTTGGTCAGGCTTACACCCCAGCTGTGTGGGGTTCAGCTTATGCAGCCTTGGTTGTGTGCACAGCCCAGAAGTGAGTTGATTGTGAGCAGCCCGAAGAGAGCCCGGCTTAGGCGTGGCGGCCCAGTTGGTTTTTAAACAGCCCAGCAGACTATGGGCTCAGTTTGGTGTGACAGGAGCAGAGCCCAGTGATTGTGGCTCAGTTCTGTGCAGAGATTGGTAAGCTTTCTCAACACAGGTCTGAGAGCAGCTTAGCTCATACCCTGGCTATGGGTACAGCTTGGCAAGGTTACACAATGAGTAATCACACGAGGCTTTAATGGTTATAGGGGACAGAACCAAACACGAGGCTTTGCGACGCCAAGGAGACACGGTGAAATAGCCAACTGATTCAATCAATTCTAATGCACAAAGACACACAAAAGCACGGATTTTCAACTAATACAACTTTTGCTCAAATCATGCACAAATGCCAGATTCAACAGGGTAGCATGCTACTCAATTTTTCACAAATCATGTGCAAAGATGTAGGGAAGGTTGGAGCTCTGGGCAGATCACAGGAATGGCTTTTCAGCTAGCAGCTACAGCCAAAAACTTGCAGCTTCAGGGGCTAGCAAGGTGGTAGAAGGCTCACAAATTTGCAGGATTAAGCACAGGCTATGCTCAAGGGTTTGTCAAAGTGCAGGACAGAGGAAATCAACTAGCTCAGATGAGTTTGTGGCATCAACTCACTCAGTTGATGTCGCAGTCTGAGTTGATGTCAAACTCAGAGATCGAGGTGTTATTCGATTTATGGCTCAATTGTTCACACTTTGCTCAACGGGTCAAACTTAAAAATGACATCCAACTTGGTTATTCAAGTTCAAGCCTCACGGCTACGGGGGAGGGTTAAGCTCGAGGCAGGTGCTCGGGTCATTCACATAACTCATACACTTTATCACATAATTCAAAGACACTTAGTAATCAACTCGGGGTTTGTAATCGGCTCGGGGACGGATAGTTAGAGCACAACTCACGGCAACCACGGCTCAACTCACGGCCTGTGGGTGGAGTTAAGCGCGAGTCTTAAAGAACCCAAGGAATCACGGCCAAATTGGCAAAAACAAGGCTTATGTGAATGGCACACCACAATACGAGTATATGCGAGGTTTAAAGTGATCAGACTGGGTTATGTGCACCGGTTTATGTGGCTTCGGTGTCGGTGCAGGGGCGAGGCTCAACAGCTTCAGGGGCTGGAGCTCAGGGCAGATTGAAGTTACGCAAGGTAAGGTTTGTCAGCACAGAACCACATCAGGGGGGGTATCACAGATCATTCACAGCTCATTCACAGGCTAGTTTCAAGTTTCATATGAGCACAGCAAAAAAAATCACAGGGCAATACACGACTAACCTCAAATCCTGAGCTTTCCTTGTCTTTCTCCCTTTGGCTTGCACAAAGACAGACAGGGCACTCTTTGTCTCAACAAAGAAACCTCAGTTCTCAATATTACAGTGATCAAGACACAATAAGATGCAGAAAAAAAAACCAAACTTCAGTTGATTTATACTAATGCAGGGTTAAGTTACAATAATTAAAGGCTAAAATGCAATGATATACTAACAGTTAAAGGCTAAAATGCAATGATATACTACAATGCAGTGATATACTAAGTTACAATATTTCAAGGCTAATATGCTAACAGTTAAGAGAAAGAAACTAATGAGATAGGACTAACGACTAATATGATAAAACAATGAAGATGCAACAAAAGAGAGCAGCTAAGTTATACTAAGACAGGGCTACAAGCAAAAATAAACAATGATTATGTACAGGGTGAACTGGATTTCAGTGAAGCAAGAACAAAAATCAACAGGGCACGCACCAAGTCCCCGGCAGCGGCGCCAAAAACTTGGTAGGCCTCGAAATGTGTATAAATTATGGCCTACGGTGATAACCGCAAGTGCACGGCGTCTATCGGAGACGCGGCAAGTACGGGTCGATCCACAGGGAAATGGGATGCTTATGTGTGATCTAAGGCTTTCTCTAGACTGAGTTCAAGTGGTGGTAATGTAACACAGTGGGTTTGTGCCGATACGGCTGAATTGTTGTGAAATGAACCTAAACTAAGGAAAAGATAGTGATAGTGAGGTTACTAAGGTCTCCAATTCCACCACTAACTCCTATTGTGAGTTCAACTCAGTTGAGCTTTCTCGTCTGTGATCGACAAGGGCGGGTGTCAATTCCACCACCTATCTAAGGGGTTTCTCCATGTAAAGCTTCAAATAACAGCTAAAGTGCTAACCCAGAGCACTAGTTGTCTAGTTAAGCACAACTAGTCAAGGGAATTAGCCTATAATTCTAAGGCTTGAGCTGCAGCATACTAAACACAAGTGTAACCTAACTACAATGCATACTTGGCATGCATTGTGAGAGAAGAGTGTTAGATACTTATAATTGAAGGTGTTCTCTATAATTTAAGCATTCAAGATTACTCAAACTGAGTTGAATTCATTCATGGAATTAGGGTTTCAATGAAACCCTAGCAACTAAATCAAAAATGAAAAATAACAGAAATTAAAACTACAAGGATGCTCTGGCTAATCCAGGCATGAACCCTAAAACATCCTCGGTTCACCCTATTTATACATACAAAAATTCAAACCCTAATTTTCAACAAAACACGAATTAAATGCACTCCCATACCCTCAATCGCCTCTCGAATTTGTGCTGCAGCTCTCACTTCGTCTCCGAGCTTTGAATCGACCATGCAATGGATTTGGTGAAAACCCTAGCTTCTAGTTATCTCTAAATTAGCTTCTAGAGTTGGTAGAAGCTAAGAAAGAGATAACTCGAGGTCTAGAGAGGGAGAAGGTGGTGCGGCTCGCTTTGTTAATGGTGTCGGGGTGAGAGATGAGGATGGTGGTGGAAGCGGATAATGTCAGGAGGTGATGGAGGTGGTAAGGGTTTTGCAGAGGTCGGGTGGAAGAGAGAAGAGAAGATGGAATAGAGAATAGGGTTTGCTCGACTGGTGTAGAGGTATGGGAGTTTTTGTTGTGGAGCGGACGCATCGAGATTTGATGAGACTGATGGAGCGAGCGTCAGATCTAGGAGAAGAAATCTCAACGGCTCAGCATGATTTGGAGTGATCTGGTGTTGCACGGGAGCAGCGAACTTCGATGCGCGTGGAGGCAGCGACCGTAGGATGTAGCTAGACGCGATCTGAACGGCTCGGGATGAACGGGTTCGGATATGGTCGTGGGTAGCTCTGGCCCAAGTCTTCCTTCTTGGGTTGCAACGATTTGCTTGCGGGCTTTGGCTAAATCGCTCCATAGATGTTTGACTCCAATTCTTCGCTCTTTAGCTCCTCAGTTTCTCCGGACTTTATTTATTACCTATAAACACAAAATTAATTAATACAAATATTTATTCTTGAAAACAAAGAAAACACAGAATCTGGGATAATATCTGATTTCTAAGCGCAAAAGATGAGTAAAATGCCAATAAAAAGGTGTATAAATATGCACTATTTAGCACTCATCATCAGCCCGACTATCTCCTTGCTTTCTAAGACTCCTCCCGAGGGAGCACATCCACAAAGTTAACTCCTTCCACCACTTCGGAAGTGAAATTCTCATAATACGGTTTCAACCGGTGCCCATTAACTTTAAGTTCTTTCCCTGTAGCTATGCTACGAATTTCCATTGCACCATGAGAAAACACATTAGTAACAATAAAAGGTCCGATCCATCGTGACCTTAATTTACCCGGAAATAAATGCAAGTGAGAATTAAACAAAAGCACTTTCTGCCCAATGCAAAATTGTTTTCTAGAAATCATGTTATCATGAAATGCCTTCGTATTTTCCATATAAATGCGCGATCTTTCAAATGCATCATTGCGAAGCTCCTTTAGCTCTTGGAGTTGTAACTTCCTTTGCTTTCCAGCCCCATCCATCTCCATGTTGCATTGTTTAATAGCTCAAAACGCCTTATGATCAATTTCCACGGGTAAATGACAAGGTTTACCATACACAAGCCTAAAAGGAGACATCCCAATAGGTGTTTTATATGCGGTTCTATACGCCCACAAAGCATCATTAAGTCGCATGCTCCAATCCTCCCTTGTTGGTTCACCGTCTTTTCTAGAATAGATTTCACCTCCCGATTAGACACCTCGGCTTGTCCATTGGTTTGGGGATGATAAGGTGTTGCAATCTTGTGCGACACATTGTACTTCGTCAACAAGCTTTGCAAAATCCTGTTTTTTAAGTGAGAACCCCCATCGCTAATTATGGCTCTTAGAATTCCAAACCTTGCAAAAATATGAGCTTGCACAAAATCTGAAACCACTTTAGAATCATTAATTGGGGTGGCTTTAGCTTCCACCCATTTCGAGACATAATCAACCGCAAGTAAGATATAAAAATTCCCATGAGAATTGACAAAAGGCCTCATAAAATCAATACCCCATACATCAAAAACTTCAATAAATTGAATAAAAGTTTGTGGCATTTGATTTCGGGCACCTAGATTTCCGGTTCTTTGGCACCTATCACAAGTTGTACAAAATATATGTGCATCCTTAAACAAAGTTGGCCAATAAAAACCACTTTCTAGTACCTTGTGAGCGGTTCTCTTACTCCCAAAATGTCCTCCGCAAGCATAAGAGTGACAAAAAGACAAGATAGAATTAAATTCAGATTCGGGAACGCACCTTCGTATTACTTGGTCACTACCATGTTTCCACAAGTATGGATCATCCCATATGTATTTGTTCCCTAACCTCTTAAGTTTGTCCCTCTCAGCACGAGACAAGTTCTTTGGGATTTGTTTAGAAACTAAGTAATTCACAATATCGGCATACCATGGTTCTCCAAAGGCAATTGAAAATAGTTGCTCATCCGGGAAACTTTCACGCAACGGGATAGTCTCCTTTTCCACAGCAAGTCGGCTCAAGTGATCCGCAACGGTGTTCTCAATCCCTTTCTTGTCTTTGATTTCAATATCAAACTCTTGCGAGAGTAATATCCATCGTATGAGCCTCGGTTTCGCCTCTTTCTTTGTAAGCAAGTACTTAAGCACTGCATGATCAGAAAAAAACAACAACTTTTGTACCAATTAGATAAGAGCGAAACTTTTCTAAAGCAAAAACAATGGCTAATAACTCTTTTTCAGTGGTTGTGTAGTTTTGTTGGGCCTCATTTAACGTTCTAGAAGCATAATAAATAGCATGAGGAAGCTTCCCCACACGCTGCCCAAGCACCGCACCAACCGCATAATCACTAGCATCACACATGAGCTCAAAAGGCTTACTCCAATCTGGTAGTTTAATGATAGGGGCTGAAATCAAAAGTTCTTTCAAACGATTGAATGCCGCCATACATTTTTCATCAAAGTTAAAAACCACATCTTTTTGCAATAAGTTACAAAGTGGTGATGCTATCTTGGAAAAGTCCTTGATGAATCTACGATAGAAACCTGCATGACCAAGAAAAGAGCGTATCTTCCTCACCGTAGTGGGAGGGGTTAGAGCACGAATAAGGTCTATCTTAGATTTATCGACTTCCAAGCCTTTAGAAGATATTATATGGCCTAAAACTATGCCATGAGTTACCATGAAATGGCACTTCTCCCAATTTAGCACAAGATTTGTTTCAACACATCGTTCAAGGATTAGAGACAAATTGTTCAAGCAAAGGTCAAATGAATCACCAAAGACACTAAAGTCATCCATGAACACTTCAATTATATTTTCAACATATTCAGAAAAGATACTTACCATACACCTTTGAAAAGTAGCTGGAGCATTGCATAAGCCAAAAGGCATCCTTCTATAAGCAAAATTACCGAAAAGGACAAGTGAAAGTAGTTTTCTCTTGGTCCTCCCGCGCTATCACAATCTGATTATAACTTTGAATAGCCATTAAGAAAGCAATAATAAGAGTGTCCAGCTAAACGTTCAAGCATTTGATCAATAAAAGGTAAAGGAAAGTGATCTTTTCTAGTAGTGGCATTCAATTTCCTATAATCAATACAAACCCTCCAACCGGTTTGCACACGAGTTGGGACAAGTTCATTCTTATCATTCTCCACCACTGTCACACCTGATTTCTTTGGTACTACTTGTACCGGGCTTACCCACTTGCTATCGGATATGGGGTAGATACCACCCACTTCCAAAAGTTGAGTATCTCCTTTTTCACCACTTCCATCATGGGAGGATTCAAACGACGTTGCGCTTCCCTTGTAGGCTTTGCATCGTCCTCCAAACGAATTTTGTGCATCCAAATGGAAAGGCTTATACCCTTGATATCGGCAATTGTCCATCCTATGGCCGTCTTGTACTTCCTTAGCACCCTTAGAAATTTTTGCTCCTGTAAATCATTAAGCTCATTAGAAACAATCACCGGTAACTCTTCATTATCACCCAAGTACATGTACTTTAGGTGGTCGGGAAGAGGTTTCAATTCTAACTTTTGAGATTTAACATTTGAAGGTACAAGCTTTTCATCACTGCATGGTAAAGAAATAAAAGAGATATTATGAGTTTCCGGGCATCCTTGTAGTGAATTAAGATCACCAAGGGCTTCCTTGACTTCATTACCACACTCTACACCATTATCCATGGATGTAGTTAACACGGTTTCCAAAGCATAATCACCATTTAATTCAAACATTTGTTGTGCCAATGTATCCATAGCATCAATGGAGAAACAAGAGTGGACATCACTAGGATATCTCATCGTCTCGAAAATGTTGAAACGTATTGTTTCTCCATCAAACTCCATGGATAGCGTTCCCTTGTCCACATCAATTATGGTTTTCGCCGTTTTCATGAAGGGACGCCCAAGTAGCAATGGAAGAGACGAGTCCGGTGAACCTTCATCCATCTCTAACACACAAAAGTCAGCTGGAAATACAAGTTGATTAACCCTGCACAAGAACATCCTCAACAATACCCATTGGGTAGACATTAGAGCGGTCGGCTAATTGCAATACAATTTCAGCCTTTTTGAGAGGACCAAGATCAAGTGAATTATACATTGACGCAGGCATAACATTAACGGATGCACCTAAATCCAACATAGCTTTGTTAAATGTAGTGTTACCAATTATGATGGGAATGTCAAAACTACCGGGATCCTTGCACTTAAGTGGGAGTTTGTGTTGTAAGATTGCCGAGGCATTCTCCCCCACACTAAGCACTTCATTACCTTTGAGCCTTTGTTTATTGGTACACAAGTCCTTCAACACCTTTGCATACTTTGGAACTTGCTTGATAGCATCAATGAGTGGTATGTTCACATGGATCTTTTTAAGAACGTCTAAAATCTCCTTCTCTAGTTCCGCCTTCTTAGAACTTGCAAATCTGCGAGGAAAAGGTAAAGGAGGAACATAAGTAGAAACCGGAGTTTTAGAGTTAGGAATAGGTACCTCATAAGTTTGGGGAGAATCCTCATTATTCTCCTCCAAAACAGGTTCCTTGGGTGTTTCCACCTTGCCCGAATCAGTAACTTCGGGTTGCACAAGTTGTGTACCACTTCTCAACGTAATAGCATTGACACCCTCTTTTGGGTTAATAGGTTGAGAAGGGAGTTTCCCACTATTTTGTGCCTTCAATTGGTTCAACTCAATAGCCATGGAGCCCATTTGTGTCTGCAATTCCTTGATAGCACTCTTAGTTTCCTGTTGACTCTCTTTAAACATGGTAGAAATACCTTGCATCATTGTTTGAAGCTTTGAGTCAATATCGGAACCTTGATTTTTCATTGATTGTTGTGCTTGTGGTTGCTAAAATTGTTGTCTCGGCTGGAATTGTTGTTGTTGAGGTTGAAATCCACTTGAAGAGTTGAAGGTAGGTTGTTGAACCGCTCCTTGCTTGTTGGCATAGCTAAAATTGGGGTGATCTCTCCATCCCGGATTGTAAGTGTTAGAGTAGGGATCATACCGTCTTTGTTGATTTTGAAATATCGCATTAGCTTGCTCATCTTCATAACATTGAGGAGAACTTGGTATAACCGCGGCTGCAACTTGTTGCATCATTGCGGACATGTTACCCATTTGTTGACGAAGTTCCTCAACCTCGCTCACTTCATTCACTCTTCTTAGAAGCACATCCGAACCACGACTCAAGAATTGTTGTGAGTTTGCTGCCATGTTTTCAATCAATTCTCTAGCTTGTGCCACCGTCTTGTTCACTAGTGCACCACCACCTGCAGCGTCAATAAGATTCCTATCACTTGATTGGAGTCCTTCATAGAAATATTGGATGATCATAGCGTCACTGAATTGGTGGTGAGGGCAGCTTGCCACCAATCTCTTGTATTATTCCCAACAGTCATATAAGGATTCTCCCACATTTTGCTTCATCCCACAAATCTCTTTTAGAATTTGAGTAGCCTTTGATGCAGGAAAATATCTCTCTAAAAAGAGTTTCTTCAACCCATTCCATGTTGTGACACTTCCGGGAGGTAAATAGTACAACCAATCCTTAGCACTATCCATTAAAGAGAAACGGAAAACTTTCAACATTGCACCATCCGCCTCTACATCCGCTAGAAGCATGGCCATGACAATGGTGTGGAAGTCCATAAGATGTTTGTTTGGGTCTTCATTCACCATGCCATGGAATTTTGGTAATTCTCTAAGCAACCCCGGCTTTATCTCAAAAGTAGAGTTCGTTTGGATACACCCCTGTTGTGTATCAAGCCTATGAGAAGCCAAGTCCTTCAGTGAACGATTTGCATCACCCATTGCTTCTTCTTATTCAACTTGTGGTTCGTCTACGATTGGAACCTCTTGTTCTCCTTCTATTTGTAACTCTTCTTCCACTTTTAACTCTGGATTCTCTGTTGTGTCTTGACTTGGTTGGAGTATTGTGCCTCTTGAGTAGCTATCCCGCACCTTGGATAATTCCAATCTTTAGAAGCCGAGGATTAGGTACTGAAAACAATTCTCCCAAACAAGTGAGAAACAAGACAAGAACCGAAAAGCAAAGATAAAAGAAGAAATTGTAAAAAGAAACTAAAAACTTAATAACAAGCCGTATGCCTCCCGGGCAGCGGCGCCAAAATTTGATCGCTATCGTAAGCGTCAAAAATAATTTCACTTTCTTACTCACTAAATTTAAATGAAGTACAAAGTAAGGAAGAGTTCGTATCCACAGAGAGGCAATTGTTGTTATGCAATTTTCAGTTTCTAAGGTAACCAAGGGGGGATGTTTGTTGTTTTAACGAAATACTAAAGTAAAAATAAAATAGAGCAAAGCAAATAGTTGGAATAATCAATAAGGAGAAGATATTAGTCACGGGATAGTATCAATCACAAGCATGTATTTTCATCAATGATTATAATTGGTATTTTAATCTCTCATCTACTAATAGTCCTAGGATACCTTGATCGCAAGTATAACCCGCTAATTCCCTGTTTTCATCACAACCACAATAAAAGATGCATATGTGAATTCTTCCTAGAAAGCAACCTAAAGTGTAAAAGCACAATTAGATTTAACTCCCTAAAAGCAATAAGTTCTATGGAATAAGACTAATCAATGCAAACGAATGTGTAAAAGCACTAAACGTTTTAACAAAAGTTATGATTCACTTGTGACTAGTAGGATATATCACTACAAGCACTACCCACAATTATGCTACTTAGAATCAGGGATAAACAACTTTTTCTTACCTAATATAGCTCTGGAGATGAAGGTAAATCGGATTGATTCTGGACTCAACCAAACAAACTATCAAATCATATAACACTATTAATTGTGAATCACAAACAATAAAATATTGAGACAAAACTAATTCATTGAATCATATAACATATTGAGAAATCAACTTTATCCCTTAACCAATAATATGTTTAGCTACTCATAGCTATGGAGTTCATCATAATAATAATAATTGAAAAGAAGAAGATGAACAAAAGCAAACCCTAGAAGCGTAAACAAAACCCGGCTCTCCAAAGTTCCAAGAAAAATATATCCTCTCTGCCAAAAGTTGTAGAAGTCTTTCCTTTAAATAGCTCTCTTGTTTCCAAAATTAGGTCTAATCTTTATAGGTCCAAAGATAAAGTCCACCAAGCCCATGTGTGAGAAAAACCCATGTGAAAACTCTCCGCCCAAAAACGGTCGTCGGAAAAGCTGGTATTGTGGCGGAATCCGGCTCACCGGAAAGTATCTCGGTGACCGCAAAGTCACCCGGTCACACATCAGCGGGTCAACTCGGGTCAAGTTCTTGAGTCAAACCGGGTCAGATCATGAGTCAGATGCATGTCAGCTGGCTAGTCAGACCTCTAGCTGGGCTGAGTGGCTTTGGCCTAGGTCATTTGCACAGCCTGATCTGTGATGCACAATCCTTGTCTTTGTAGCATACATGCCTACCCAGCCATGATGGCCACCTTTGCCCATTTGAACTCCACCTACACTTGCCTTGACTGCACATCAATTTATCCTCCATGTCTCAACGTAAAACACCCATTTCGGTCATATTCTCCATCTCGGTTGCACAAACAAAACCAACCCTATCCTACTCATGAGACCACCGAGCCATGGCAATCACCAGACCTTGCTTTCAATCCCTTGCACCTCGGACCCTAAGCTGCAATTCCTCGCTATAACGACCAACAACTCCGGCTACATTGCATAACTCCCAAAGCTGCGACTTCTGCATATCATTGCCTATTTCAACCACTGCATACAAACTCCAGGACATCATCACTATCATCTCGGTCTCCATAAGCTGCATCACCCGACTTATCACCTCGATAACTCAATCGAGTACACTGCAATCATCCATATACCTACACATACATCTAGGTTCTCTTATAATATCTTACTCAGCTCGATTCTTCCCCGAAGTAGCAACCAAATTGCTAACAAATTCAAACCCCCATTCCACCTGCTTCTCCGGCCTAAAGTACCACAGAACCAACCACTCATTGTTCTCACTGCAATTCCATGTAATTTCCTAGCCATACATCTAATCTTCTCAGCTCCTCCATTGCTTCAATTGGTAGCTACATTCCACCAGACTCGAGCTTCCCTGAACTCTCAAACTCCTCCATTCACAATCAATCATCCAATGCCCAGTTCCAGTATACCTTCCCTGCCATTTCGAACAACCCCATTACTGCCAACAAACCACAGTCCAGGCCATCACTAGTTGCTTTACCTGGCACTTTCTTGGCTACACACACGACTAAGCGCAAGCTGTAATCGAGCACAACATACTCGAGACACCATTCTCTATATTTAAATACCGACTTCTTGTTCGCCACCACAGCAACCACCAGCTCAACTCGAAACTCAAACCCATTCATTCTACAGCACAGTCTCACTTTTCGCCAGATGCCTGTAATTCTCAAAACCCGTCAAGCACATCCACCAGTACTACTACCGCTATCCCTTCATTACCAGCATCACCAGACCATATCACATAGCACCACAGTAAATAACAACATCTAAACCATTTCTTTAGCAGCTCAGTACTTGAGCCATATCTTTCCATGCAGCTCACCACTTCTCTAGTTGTATAGCAGCACCTTCTAATCCTCCTGAGCCATATCCATCTGAGTCTTGTACTGCAACAACACAACAGCTGTAGCATCACTTGATCCCTGCTACAGCTTCCCTCTGCAAATTCATTCTCAGCCTTAACAACTTCAAATTGCAACTACCACCCTCACTGAACTACTCCAGTTCAACCACAATCATCCACCTCTTTGGACAGATAAGAGCTGGAACAAACCCCAGCAGACCCTAACTCTGAATCAGAGGCAAACCCATCTCAAATTTCTTCTCTCTGAATTTTACATCTCTAACTCCGGCTTCTCCATCTCGGTCACCCTCCACGATTCAAGTGATTGCGGTTCACTGAGGCTGGCAATTGCTCCACCATTTATTCAACCTCAAACACACAGGAACCCTAACATTCAATTTCTTGTAGTGCTTCTCTATCTCAGGCATACGAACTTCTGCAATTGCTTCTTAATTATTATCACGGCCATTTTCCAGTTCTTCTGAACTTCAAGACTACATCAGCAGCTCAACCTTCTCAGCTACAGCACCATCTCAGTTCACTTCATACCATGGTAATTTCTCACCTGAGTCTCTACCAACAAACCCTAGTTCAACTAGTTTCTTCATCATCTTCTTCTCTGAGTCCATACAACCCATATCTCGACCCTTTTCAGCAAATCCCCAAATCCATTTCGAATTCAGAACCCTAACATCTTCTCAGATTCAAATAACAACACATCTCTGTTCTTCATCCGATTTCTTCCTTCAAAATCTCAATCATCTCATATTTCTCCCCATTTCAATCTCAACAGAAAACCCTCATTTAATCTCCATCTGATAGGTGTAGAATACACCGTATTTACTATTTAGAGTTTATGCTTTCTTTGCTATTTTTCGTGTAAATTTTGTATTTTACGCTTGTTTTGAGTTTTATAGTTACTTTGGAGTCGCACGGAGGAAAAGAAGAAGAAATCACTCAATTTGAGCAAAAGAGGCAATTTTGTCATTTCTAGGGTGAACACTATCAGGGCCCCAGTCCGAGGTTAAGGGGTAACTCTTGGAGGAGTACTAAATACGGCCCAGCCAAGGTTAAGGGGCTGCATTTGAGTACCCCTTATCAAGGTGGCCAGGGTGGTGAATATCAACCTAATCTTCTTATACCCTAAATCGAGAGGAGGTTTTCTTTTCCTTCTCTTCTTTCACTCATTTTCACAAGGGAGAAAGCATAACAACTTGTGCATCGAAATCGAGAGAGATTGGAGGTTGATTGCATAAAAGGTTTTGCTAGGTTGTTAATCTTTCTTTGTAGAGGAAGATTTAGGGTTCGATTCGAGTCTAAGGCTGCTGTTGAGAACCCGAGAGATCAAAGTGATGGGTGAAGAACTTGTCGATGTTGTGAAGCTCAGGGAGATACAGTCGAGAATTGAGAGAACAGATCGATTGGAAGAAAGGGGTCTCTGAGTTCAAGAGATTGTGTGGCTATAATCGAATTGGAAAATGGTTATGAATTTGTAATTGATACGTGAAGAAGAAATGGATTTGGGGATCGTTTTGTGGTTGAATCTCGAGATGGTGATGAAATTCGAAGAGATTAGGGCTTGATGCTGAATTGAAATCGAAGAATTGGGGGTTCTCTGTGAACTCGATTGACCCGAGATCAGCGGGGTGATCGTTCAAGTGAAAAGTGAAGAAATTCGAGAGAAATTAATGTTGATAGTTGGTGATGCTATTTTGGAGTGCGTGTAGGAAGAAGATGGTGGTAATGGTTGGTGCAGATTCGATAGAAAGAATCGGAGAAGATAAAAATGGTGCTTGAATAGATGAATGTTAGGATTTGCACGGGAGAAGAATCGGCTGAAATGGCTTGCGGGTGTCGTAAAATCGGTAGAAACTCGGCCGGTTTTACTGCCGGGAGTTAACTCGGCGATGACCGTCCGTCCTAATTAATTGAGAGTTGGCCGAGTAAGGCAGGTGACTTGGGCTAGTGACTTCCTACCTTGACCCGATGAATGACGATTGGCCGTTAGTTTGGCCGTTTGACCGTTAGTCCTAACGGTGGGTGATGGAATATTCAGTCGCATATTTCCTCGACGGACGAGAAATTTTCGGGTGGCGCGGCGACTGTTTCCGGTCGGATTCCGCCACAATCCCGAGTTTACGGCAAGCAAAAATTCCAGAATTTTCTATGGACTTCTCTCATGGGTGTGAATACTTGGACTAGGAATTGGATGGAGAATTTGGCTCAAATTTGGAAAGAGAAGATGAAGAGCTGAGAAAGACTTGAATTTGGAAGTTGAATTGCTAAAGGAAAAGGATTCTTATCCTTGGAAGAGTTGGAGAATATTGAAGCCTATAAATAGAGAAGTTTTCTACATCTTTTACACCTCTCTACACACACAACACTTTTCTTTTCTTATTCTTTGTGTGAACTCTTTAGCATGAGTAGCTAATTTTATTATTGATTGAGGATGAATTCCTAGTTCTTAATATGATTTAAGTTTTTGTTTTCAATTCTATCTTGAAGTTTTTCACATAATTATCATTTGTTTTTACTAATAGGAATGATCTTAATGACATTCATGATTGATTGATAGATTGTTTGGGTGGCCAACTAAATTGATTTGTCGGTTTAATCTAAATCTAGTGAAAGTTAGGAGATAAGTAATCGTTTCTTGACTTTTTACATAAGTAGCAAACACGAGACCTTGCGGAGGGATTCCGTGGAGCAATTGTGTGTGAAAACAACGTTAGCAAGTAGACCTTGATCTAAGAGTCTAACTACTAATATCAACCTAATAAGTTCATAAATCTTAATGCGTTTATTTAAATTACATCTAGAGTGATCTACTACTAGGTGGTTTGGTAAATAGAATCCGGTGTCGAGAACTTCCGTATCCCGGTGATACTGAGGGATTTAGGGGTTTAGCACTGATCTAGGCTTTGCTTTACCTACGGTTGGTGATAATTTGTGACTAATAACAAGTAGAAAGAACATAACTTGATTCATTGTTTAAGTAACGAAGAATGATTCCTTGGTCTTGTCTCTCTTATTGCTTTCAACTTTCGATTTTAATTGCTTTGTTTATTTTCTTTTGCTTTTTACACCCCCCTTTTCGTGACAATTTTTACAACTAGAATCTCTTGCTCCTCGTGGGAACGAACTTGACTTCCATTATATTATTTTTAATTGAGTGGAAATATTGATTAATTTGATTGCACCTACGACACGCATCACCATCGATCCATCAAATTTTCTCAATCTCTCAGATTTGATTCTGCTGCCATAGTTACTCCTCTTTGAATTTCAGACGAATTGAGAGAAATATCTCTCTCTTGTAATGAAACGGAATTGTAATGAAACGCGGTTGGATAATGACAACCCAAATACCGGATAAGGGCCACCCGGTGACCATTTGGCTGTCGGTCTCGAGCCCGGCGGTCCATGCTTCATTCCTTGCGCAACCTTAGCGGTTCCAAACGTACTCGCATGTGAGTTGCTTTCTTTGCGTTTTATGCTTCAAATGGACGATTTCTCCTTCTCTTGCTCCCAAAGACTCCATTGTACCTAGTAACTCAAAACTAAACATAAGAGATGCAATTCCCAAGGAAAATAGCAAAGAAAGCATAAATACTAGATATAAAATTAGGTGTTTTACAACACCTATCAAATGGCAGGAGAGCGCTGTTGGATTTACTGGGCACAGTTGCCTTCTTACATGCATGACCCGGAAAAATGAAACCTTCTTCTACTCAAGCGCAAAAAATACAATGTATATAAAGGCGTTGTCCACCCTTTTATTTTTCATATCATTAGCTTTACCTGCTGTTGCGGCAAGCCTCTTTCTATGATGATGTCCGGGTGAACCAATTATTCTTTCTTTTATATAGATCCTCATAGAATTGCGTCCATCCTCCTCACAGTGCACTGTCTCTTGTCTCCTCTCATAGCTCTCCATTTGTCTTCTTCATCACGTAGATTGCCGATGCAGACATAATGTATTTTTTTTTGTAGCATATAATGGGATCTTCCGGTGATGATCATATCTCTGACTCTTCAGAGAAATTTTTTGAAGTTGACAAACCCAGGTTTTCTTCACACAAGGAGGTATTAGATAAGATCAACCATTTGTTCCCCAAAAAGCCAATAGGATTATACAAGGCATGTCTCTCACCCATCTACGCATTGTGAGTATGCGTGTTCGAGCTTTCATGGCTTCGATGGACATGGGGAAAAAGTGGAGACATGATGAAGCATCTCGGCGTGTCGGGGAAATCTCAACGTGATGGAGTTTCTTCACAACCCAGAGTGTCGGGGGCTGAGCGATTCGCCTCTCGATTGAAACGACGAAGGACTGATTCAAGAAACTTTTAGACGAGAGACAGTTTAATTACCCTGTCCATAATGGTATCGTAATCCTCGATTCTAAGGTGGGTGAACCGGAGCATTCTCAAGAGGCTGTGGTTTGCGAGACTGAAGCAGCTTCTGAAGTGGATGTCGAAACTGCTGTTGGGGAAGTCGGAGCGACCGCTAAGGATGCTGTCAATGCAGATGGGGAGGCAGAGGAAGCATATGTTGGAGTCGTTGTTGAAACGGATTATGGATGGGATGTTGATGCTGCTGCTAAAACGGCTTCTGGATGGGATGTTGAAGTTGCTGCTGAAATGGCTTCTGGATGGGATGTTGAAGTTGCTGCTGAAACGGCTTCTGGATGGAATATTTGCTGTCAGAGAGGGTGCTGGGGAAAGTGCTTGAAAAATCTCTGATAGAGGCGTCATTGACCAAGGTATTTGTCATTGACAACTGGTTTTCCATTTTGTGATTTCCTTAGTAGAAAAACAATCTTTTCGTAGCTTGTAGATGTTTTTGATACTTGGGTTTTTTTTGTTCGTGAGAGGCCAACCGTGTTTCACCGAGTAATATTCTTTCATTTATGCTTCTTTGATAATTTCATATCTTTGATTAAATGAATAAAATCTCCCGGAAGAACCCTAAAACCCCTTTTTTGCGAAGAACCAGTTCCTTCATCCCCCATAACAATCCAGCGAAAGGGGAGCCAAAATATAATAATGCTAATAGGCGTGTTATCTTCTTCCCGTTTAGCTACTTTCATAGCAACGCCTCGCATGTTGTTGGCAATAGTAACTCAAAACATGGCAAAACAGTAGGAACAATTAAGGATTTGACCAACCTTTTATTGGATTTTCCCTTGCAAATTATCCAGGGCGTCTGTGGCATGCCGCCTGAGTATGTAAAAGTGTGAGCTTCCATAAGCTGGACAACGCGTCATGAGAGAAATAGGGAAAACCCGTCAGGTGAAAGCTGAGGCTAGAGATTCTTGAAGGAAGGTGTCCGCGCCGTCGCTTGATGATATTCTTTCTTGCATATTCCTTTCTTCAGTATCTTTGAATATGATATTTTTTTGTGGGGTTTGATTTTTTATGGTTTCGATCAACGGCTAATGGCTCTGTGAGGGTTTGGGTTCACTTGGTATTTTTCCTTTTAGATGGTTCGGGAAAACCTATTTTTAAGGAAAGATGCTCTTAATTGAAATTGAAAACCCTAATTATGAATGCAAGCAATGCAATCATTTTTAGAGAAGTTACAAATATCGCATGAAAGGGGAAATTGCTGAAGGAAATACTAAAAGGAAAACACTGGAGGAGAAGGTAGCACACCGTCTTAGGTATTGAAGGGCTTGAGCCATCGTGAGTGAATTGTAACACCTTCCAATTTGTCGGCATTGATGAGTTTGCATTAACCACCCAAGATAACATCTGCCACCAGATATGGCTCGTCTTCCCTTTCTTTAGGCGAATCAGATTGATCGGATACCTTCACTGTTACATCTCCAACTTGAAACGTGGTCGCCTTGACTACCGTATCTCCAATTTGAAATGGGTTTGGGCGTTGTGCAACCACTTGATTTTTGAGCTCGTCCTCTTTGACCGAGACAGCTTCCAAATTTTTGATAAAGCACTTGAAAGGCCCAGCATCCCATCCACATATCTTAATGACGCCCGGGTTGATAACTGGACCGAGTCTCCATGCTTGACCGAGAGGAGAAGTGACTGGTTGGAGAAAGGATTGTTCAATAAGATTTACTTGTGTTCGGAATCTACGGACGAACGTCGACGGGCATTCTCCGGGTAATTGAGTTACATCGGTAAGTTGTTGACACGACAACATGTGATCTCCAGGGTTGGATGGCTTGTTGGAAATTCTTTCGGGCATCGACACCGGCAGAGGGGATACTCCTAATTTCGCTTTGTTGCCATGTACCCATGAGCGCCCCAAAATCATGTCGTAATTTGAGAGTTCTTTGACAATGTGGAATTTGCCATGTGTCAGAGCATCTCCCACCTTAATTTCAAGGTTGATGTAGCCATATGTGTCTATTGCTTCTCCTTCCAAGTTTTTGACCACATTTAGGGAAAGGGTAGCCTCTGTTTGAAATTCCACCCAGCTCTCAGAGTCTTGATGGTAACGATGTTGAAGTCAGATGCCGCGTCGATCAATGTGCTATCAAGCTCGGCGTCCCTCAGATGAACCGTGGTCAGCAGTCCCTAGTTGCATTTTACAACACCGCTTCCTGAGAGAGCTTGGGATTACGGCGTGGTTTCTTCATAGGAAAAAGTCGCTTGCCAGACACAACACGATTAAGGGCTGCAAATATATCTTGTGCTAGCCTTGGAGAAATAGAGAATTTCGCATACATGCTGCATCATGGACTGCACGGTTTTGTGAATAGAGTCCCAGAGAGCATGTAACTCCTGACTGGAATAGGATCTATGTGAACTCCCTCATTTCCCAGTTGAATTTCCCTTGCCTCCACCGTTTCTTTGAAGATACGCTTTAATCTATTGTAGTCACTGGTCTGGTGATGGATAAACCTGTGGTAGCGACAATACTTAGGATTTGCCATTTCCTTTTCAGTTGGTGGGCACCTGATATGAGGCAACTTGATGGCATCATCTTGGATCCATGTTTCCAAGAGTTTAATAACTTCTTCGATTGGGAACGAGAAATCTAAGGCCTTTTCTCCGGCTTATTGATGCTGCACATGAGCCTTAGATGCATCCTTTCGCGGTGGAGCCTCCTGATGTGATAGCATTACGTGCTTGGATTGATGTTCTGCCGTTGGAGCCTTCATTTTTCCTCTTTCGCTTACCATGCTCACAAAGGGGCCAGTGTTATATTGCTTGTTAATGAGGCGTCTATTTCCTCGATTTTCACGTGCGTCTTCAACTTTGGCCGGCCTGGTTCTTTCCAACAATGTTGGTGTTGTTGTGGCCGACCGTTTAGCAGCCTCATGAAGTTCAGAAAATATCTGGAATCGCAGATTCTCCAGTAAGGCACGATAGATGGGAACCATGCCATTGATGCAAGAATCCACTAATTGTTGTTCGGTCACATTTGGGTCGTGAAAATCCAGCGCTTGAATTCTGAATCTTTTGACATAATCATTTGGATGTTCATTATTTTGTTGAAACATCCTTCCTAAATCTGAAAAGGTAATTTGCTCAGACACAAAGAAGTACTTCTTGTAGAAAGCCATAACCATGTCACCCCAATTGGATATGTTGTTTGGTTCAATGTTGTTGTACCATGTATATGCTCTTCCGGTAAGTGACTTCGAAAACTCCTTCAAACGGAGAATATGATTGTATTCGTGCTCGCCCAAGGATTCCAAAAATTGAGAGACATGTTCACGCACATTACAGTCTTAGTCATACAATGAGAATTGAAGAGAAGAGTATCCTCTCGGAAGAGGAATCCTTTGTACTTCGGGAGGATACGGGGGTTGATGTTGATGCATATCCGCAGAATCGCTTTTGTCTCGGTTTCGAATAAGTCGTTCCAAATCTTCTCGTGTGACAAAATTGGATGGTTGATTCCTCTCCGCTGGAGCTCCTGAACAAGTCTCTTCATCTACAAAGGTGCTCTCTGCTGAGGTATCGGTGCCAGGAGTATTGAAGGTGTTCCTCATTGGCTCTGGTTGGCGTGATGCCTGTGGTAGTCGCTCTGTTAGTGTCTTGAGGAAAATAAGCACCTTTTTCTGATTCGAAGCCATGTCCGTCTGAGCTCTAGCGAGAACTTCATGTCTTTCCATCAAATCAGCAATGGTAATATGGGATCGGTTTCCTCTGGCTCCCCCAATTTATCGTCCTGATGGTGGAGTAGCAGCGGCTCTGGTGACGGTTGGAGGTGTCACACTTGAAGAAACGTTGGGGGTGGCGTCAGCGGATCTGGCTCTGGTGACCGGAGGGGTAATGCCTGAAGGAACATTTTTCGCGCCGCTGGTGTTGACAGGTGGCGTGTTAATGCCACTGGAAGGAACATTAATACCGAGAGTAATTTAAGCGCTAGTGCTTTCAGGGTTTGTTGCTGATCCGGACCTGAGTTCTGCCATCTTGAAATCGGGATTGAAAAATGAAATTTGGAATTTGGAATTTGATATTTCAACCGAGGGATTAATCTCCCACTGTGGTCGCAAATTGTTTGTGGGTGAAAACTGTTTCTGCTAATTTTGGTAATTTTGGGTGTGTGGATAAGAGACGAATCTAAACCCTAAATAATGAACTGCATGGGAGTACTTTTGATTCGAGAGATCAATCTATACAATCCTGGCCTAAACCAAGAAATTGTCGTTCCAGGCTTGCTTCAGTCACAAAGTGAAGGAGAAGGGTTGGTCTTAGGGAGGGAAGCGAAGAGAGTGTTGAGACCAGAATCGTTAATTCTGAAGATGTGGCTTGTTTTATGACTTGTATCATAAAGTGGAACTGGCTTGCAGAATGAAAAGATATCAGTTCTTGGTGATTTCTGGATACAATTTTGTTGCCGATCAAAAACTTATTGTTTGGTGGAAATAGGTGAAGCCTATTTATACAAGTCATATTTAAACTTACCCTGGTCTCGTAGGAAGTGGGAACGATTAGGTAATGGAAGAATAGAGTAACATATAACCGTCAGAAACCCATGCTTCCATGATGAAGGAAGTGGATCCGTTTACACGCGTTACTTCTTGCCGCCACTAATTGTCCCGCTTCATGACACTTTCTTATAACAGACGTATTGCACGCCGCACGCTGTAAACCGCCAGACCAATACCCTGATGAGTATCCCCCAGTTTGTGACATGTTTGATGTCTCGAGTGTTTTCATGGAAAACGTATAACAGGTTGCTATGTGCGCCAAGTCAAAGTCAAGAGTCTTGCCGCAGGAAAATAGCACGTGATGCTATTAGGCACGTCTTGGCTGGTCGCCTAAAACTTGCCACAAGTCCGTCAGTTCGGTGGAGAACTTGGATGGCTGAGATTGCATCTCATGAGGAAGGGTAGCCGTTGATTATGGCTACCTTATGTTGGCGCCTGGTAATGGCACAATGACGTTTTTGGTGTATGTCGGTGGCACTGTGGCATGACTGGTATAGCTCGTGCATGTCAGTGGCATGGTGGTATAAGTGGCGCCTAGCGTAGCCATGGACACGAGATTTAAGCGGCTGGTCGCCTAAAACTTGCCACAAGTCCAGCTCGATTCGGTGGAGAACTTGGATGGTGAGATTGCATTTCATGAGAAATGATGGACATTGATTATGGCAATATCTTGTTGTATAGCAAAGTGGCGCCATTGGCATAGTGGCGTATGGCGTAGACAGGGCACAGCGGCATGCCAGTGGCGTAGCCGTGGCAGCTGTTTTGGCATATTGGTGTTAGACCCAAATATGGCTCTGGCAACATTGGCCTTGTTGCTAAGTTAAACTTAAGGCCTTAGGAGAATCACTTAACCTAGTTGGCATGGGGACTTTAGCTAAACTAGGGTTTGGCGTATCGAAACCTTAATTAGCACGTGCGTTGTGGCACGGTGGTGTGGCTGACATAGCTGGTGCATGCCAATGGCACGATGATGCAAGTAGCGCCTGGCGTAGCCATGGCCGCTAGATTTTGGCACATTGGTGTTAGACCCGAAATGTGGCGTGGCAGCATTGGCCTTGTTGCCACATTAATCCCAATGCTCTGGGAAACGTTACTTGGCTTGGTTGGCGTAGTAGCAACTTTGCATAAATTAGGGTTTGGCATGCCGAAACTCTAATTAGTGTGTATGGCATGCGGACGCGGCATGGCGACACTTTTTGTGCAAACGGTGCCATAGTTGTGCCAAAGGAACTATAGAAAGGCCATGGTGTGGAAACGGCCACATGAATAAGGATTGCCGTGGGTGGCTATGATATGTCGCCATTCCTAGGGCTTCCTGGGTCCCACATGTCTCGTGGCATGTTGTGGGGTCGAAGTGGCATGATTTGTGCCACGACTGGAAATTAAGGCTTTGGTTAATGCAAAGTCGTGCTTCTGACTAGGAAACCCTAATTTAAGCTTATCATGGCGTTAGCCACGAACTTGAGGTAGGTTAGCACGCAGGGCGCTATGTATGGCACGTTTTGGCATGCTGCCACAAAGTGGCATGTTGGCATGCCGCTCATCTCATTGGCGCAACATGGCACGTTTGTCATGTTTGCGCGGTTTTTGGAAAGCCAATTGGCTTCGTGACCATCTGGCGCAGTTTCCCCTTTTTAACACTATTTAAAGTTTAGAGCAACCTGATTGGTCAAAAAAGAGGGCCGACCAAGCATGGGCGTGGCTACACTTCTGGTGTGAGTGTGGCGGCTTTAGAGCGACCTGATTGGTCGATGGGAAATGTGGCTAGCAAGTATGGGCCCAACCACACGCTTATGTGCGTGTGGCTTGTTTAAGGCGACCTGATTGGTCGAGGGAAATATGGACGGTTTAGAATGGGGCGTGGCCAATGACAAATGGCGCCTGCTGGCTTAAGGCATGGCCACGCCTCCCTTTGCTGTTGTTCCTATCCCCGCGGCTCCTTATTTTTTGATTCTGGGCAAGATTTTGCACCTACTAATCCATGGCGGATTAATCACCTAGTTTGCCTACGCTTAATTTCGACAAGCAAGGTCTGATATACTGCGCAAGACCCAAAACCCTAAATTTTGCAAATTAGTCAGCGTAATTGATTGAATTCTATGTGTTGACGCAGAGCTCTTTTAAGTTCATTGCCAGATAGTAGCATGCTTTCTGATTAAATACCTTATTCAAAGACCTTATCCTTGATACTTGGAAATTCGTGCTACTCTGCTGCGAGTGAACACAAATTGTTATGCCATATCAACATTAAGGGTTCAGCCGGGGAACATAAAACAGAAAGCATTCAAAGAAACTTATATTAAGTGAATATATGCAAGGTGCCAAAATTTACAGAATATCTGGGATTGTTGCTACATTCACCATTCTGGGTAAATTTCTTGAGAAAATATTGAGTTGTTCAATAAATGTGCCAGTGAAGAGGTTGAACACTCATCACTTTTACATGGCTCTGTATTTTTGCAGAGTGACGGCCTGTTAAATGAAGGGTTTTACAATTTTATCCTGAACTAAAAGCCACCATCAACACAGTGTTATTTCTTTTCCGCATTATATTTTGTTATATAATAGAAATATCATAGGTTGTGCGTTAAGTTCAATCAGTTCTTGAATCCGACCTTTGGGTTGTTGATTGAATTGATTCACACTTGGATATTGGTTTGTGATACCTTCCTATTTGTTTGACTGCAGATTGAATTGAGAAGTTGAGATATTACTCTTTGATATACGTTTTTATAGATTGAGTTTGATTGTCTAGTTGATTCTCTTGAAATTATATTGGAGTTTGTCTATTCAGATTGTCGAACGAAATATTGGGTGTGGTTTTAGGCGAACACATTTAAGACCTCATAAGTCTGTGTTTGTAGCGATCTGAGTATGGACGATATTGTCTCTGAAAATGCTTCACCAGAAATGGACAAACTCAACTTCGAGCGTGTTCTAGAAACCATCGATATGGTTGAGAATCCTAATTTAAAAAAATTCATCTATAATCTTTGTCTAGAAAAACATTGATTAATATGGAAAATTGATGGACTTCATTGCGAAATTTATATCAAAAAATCCGAGCTTCGAGAACGTTCTGAAGAGGTTGTTGATCTCTAGAAGAAGTTGGATGACCAAATCCGGATCAACTATGATATTGCTGTAGAAATTGAAAAACTTAAAGTGATCTTCAATGGATTTGAGTAACTCCTCTAATTCTTCATTGAAGAATTGCCGTATGTCAGGTGATAAGCGAGGTTTAGGCTTTGTGAAACCTGAAGGTGCTCAGAATTCTTCGAACAAGGATAAAGATGTTGGTACATGTTTGTTTTTTGGTTCTCATGATCACTTCCAACATGTATGTTTTCCTTTTAGAAAAAGATTAAAAGTTGCACGTGATCTTCACAAGAATGTTGTACAACTTTTGTCTGCTCTTAAAAGACATTCAATTTTAAGAAAAAAGCCTAATATGCTTAGTAGTGCTAGTATGGGAGCTTTTGCTCTAAAATCAACATCACCCTTTCAATGGTTTCTTGATAGTGGATGTAGCAGGCATATGACTAGAGATCTCTCATGGTTTGTCAACACATGCGACTTTGAGGTGGTCCAGTAACATTCGGTGATGGGAGCTGCTGCTACATAAGCAAGAAGGGGATGATCAAATTACCTGGCGTTCCCGAAATCCATGATGTAGTATACGTTAAAGGTACCGCTGCTAATCTTCTTTCTGTTAGTCAAATCTGTGACAAAGGCCATAAGGTTGTCTTCAATGATAATGGATGTAACATTGTAGACAAATCTGGAAAAGTGATTTTTCAAGGATCACGTGGCAAAAATAACTGTTATCTGTTGGATACTCAGTTCAGTAATTGTTGCAATTTGACTAAGGTGGAATTTGACAAAGAACTTGTTATAGGTGTTCCCAAAATCAATGCTAAGATTGAAGGTATATGTGGTGCCTTTCAAAAGGGTAAACAAACGAAAGTTCCACATAAATCATCTCGATATATATATTCTCACTAAAGCTCCACTTGATTTAATTCACTAGCAAATGAGGAGATTTTCCAACTCCACTGGACTTACTCTTAACTGAGTTTTACTCAACTGTAGAGTCTAGAATACTACTAGCAACCTTGAAAGGTGATCGCTAATTCGCAGGGCTAGCGCTGTTAAAGCCTAAAACAAGTCATGCCTAAATAAAATAGCGAGAATTTTTTATTTTCAATGGAAAACAATTAATTAATTTTTTCTTCTCTTTTTTAAATGAAAACAGAAGTGAGTTCCTTTAAAACCCTAATCCCGTATTTTCCAAAAATGAGTTCACTTTTTTCTGCTGAGAACATAAATGAGTTCCCTTGGAACCCTAATCCAAAAAATTTCTAAAATGATTTCCTATTTTTTTTTCTCTCATATATCAATTGAAACACCGTCGCTGAAATATTCCCCTGATATTTTAGAAAAACCTCTATGTCTGCTAAGAAGAAGATCGACCGAAAGTTAAGAAAAAATAGTGATAAAATCTACTGGATTTAAATGAATGTACCTTTTCTACATTACTAAATTAAAGTGTTTTTTTTTCCAGCTTAAAATTGGAGAGGAAGTTTGGTTAGAAAAGCAAAATAGAGGTAAGATTGGTTTAGAGTTTTAATTTATCAAACGCAAAATTTAGATAGTGTATCCTTGATTTTTTTTCATTGCTCAAAAAGCTCTTTAACAGTAAAATCATACTAGTTTTTGTTAAATTTGTTGTTAATCTTTTTTTTTGTATGTTCTTTGATTTAAAAGAAGAAATGGAAGATTTTCGATATGAAGGATGGTTTATTGCTTGTTTTATTGATAAATGATAATCTTGAATGAATGTGGATTATGTTTTTGTCTTGTTTATGGGGGTTTGTTGTTAGATAGGTTTTAATTTGACAAACTTTGATTTATGTTGTAGTTGAGTTTTAGTAATATGGTAGAATGATGGTCAATGTTTAACAATTTTGACACAATATATTTTAAAAATAAAATATTCTTTTTCCTATAAAATTTACCCATGAAATTAAAATATTTGAAGCTTACATGATTATATATATAATGTTATATATGATGTTAACAATTATGCACGTAACTTGATGTGAGCTACACTATGTATTATATATGTGATACATGTGATTCAGTTATATCATAAAATAATTTTTTCTTGGCATTAGATACTAGCATCAATGATATCTATTAAAACTACTAGCTTATACAAGATATTTATTAGAACTATCAACTATGATAATCAGCTTATTTGTTATCAAATCTGAATATCGAAATACTAGCTTCTAACTTTTCCCCCCTAATCGAATTAGTGATGTAGTTTTCCCCTCTAATTTGTTTAAGTTTATAAATTTACCCCCTAAATGAAAGCTACATTACTAATTCGTTTGGGGGGAATTCCGTAGATTTATGTGTACGGAAAACTTCTCGGACCTGAAGAAAGGGGCTCTTGCGTTGGTGGGTTGTACAACAACATTCATGTTTTTCGGTCTATATTTAGGAAAGCCAATAACAGATAAGCCCGGTTGCACTGGAGGAAGTGAACTAGCCGGCGACGTTCTTTTTCACAGCTTAATCTCAGTACTTTCATCGTTTGTATCTACTTTCCTTTGTATCCCATTGACGGTATTTCTTCGCGGATTGACTATAGAAGATCTGATGGAAAAGAAAAGGATGGTGAAAATAAATTGGTCTCTTGTTTTCATCGCTATTATCATAATGCTTGGAATTCTATTTATGGGCTTGGCAATAATGAAGTTTGTGGAGGTGCGATCTGGTCTGTGGGTTTGTCTATCACCCAAAATAAAGGGAGTTGTGATCTTTATAGCCTACGATACTATCATGATGGAGTACTCTTGCTATCGAATGATTTATTTGTGCGTCACCTCTACTATCACTTATCAATCATCTTCTAAGTCGGATTAGATTAGTGTCATAATATTAAAGATGAAGAAAGGAATGGTTCCAGCATTGGGATTGGTAGTGTGGTGAATGTGAGAATAATCAAAGGTCTGGAAGAAACATTACTTTTACGTAGTTGTTTTTATTTACATAATATAATATAGTTTACCTATGTTACTTTTGTTTAGGAAACAATGTAAGAATATACTTTTAGGATTCAAATTATTGTCTACCTGAATGGAAAGGCAATGCAAAGAGAAATTGCTCAAAAAGCTGGACAACTACAACATTCTATTGAGGATTCATTCTCATTGAACCTGAAACTTGGAGAAGATTAGCTCCTAAATTTCATACTTCGAAAGTCATGTGTAGATTTATATCATGTATCTTGAATCTCAATAGATCCAACTTCATCATGTACAAGTTTATTGCCAAGACAAAAACTATAAGTCCTAATCTTCTACAAACTGCAAAGCTGAATAGTTGCAGCACCCAAAGAACCAGAGGAAGATTCACCATACATCAATACAAAGCAAGCCAACTATTATTTTACCTATCCAGTTTACTTTTACAACTGACAACAAGCGTGAAACGATTCGTGATCTTTCGCAGGAAAGAAAGTAAAGCATACTATCATTTTCGGTTCTAATCTATGAAGAAGACAAAACAACTCTAACAGTATCGGTATCTATATCATCTCTACCTCTATTTTTTTTCTCTTTTTTATTGTGGTTGTCGGGTTTTGATTAGGCTTGTTAAAATTGTATGTGATTTTGAAGATCTAGGTGTTTTAACAATCTAGTAATTTACAACAACAAAAAAATATTCTTTGTTTATAGGGTTAGTTTTATGACTTACTAGTTTGTAATTTATGATGTTGGGGATGTGATAGTCTCATAGCAACATGAATAATTTCAGGTTTTCCAAATTCAATGTCTACGGAAAGTTCACGAAAGACACCAATAGATGCTTTTAAGTTACCGAAACACCAACAACAATCAGTTTCAGAATACAAATTTTGTTGAAGACTCGGACCGCATCCAAGATCGATTACGTCCTATAACGAATGATTCGGGTTATCTCTCATTCATCGCTACTTAGAAGAAGAAAAAAAGAGACAAATGGGTGGATCTACGGATCATGTCTTACACATGTCATATGTTTTTACCATATTTTAGAAAAAACCTTTAAGAAATGGTTGAATTTTTGGATTTTAACATATCTGTTGACTGTAGCTTTGTTATATGGTTTGATTGTGCTTCTTTCAACCCAAACCAGGCCATTTAAACTAGTTTCGTTACTTAGAAAATCGTATGGAATGGTTAGGGTTCTCCTTTGGAGTTTTCCCTATGTAGATGGTGGATTTTCGACAAGGGCTAAAATCGTAAACCCATAATTGTACATGCTCCTGATCCAGCAATCAGATGAGTATTGAGGCTCATGTCTCTTATCGAAAGCATGAAAGCTCATGCCACAAGAATCTCCGGCTGAGAATACTGTCTCTCAGAGTATATGTAGATGTGTAGTCTCTCAGCGGAGGCAACGACATATCTCATGAATACTGAGCAATTTCAGTAATTACTTCTATATAGAATCGAAAGATTGGACGGTTCCTAGACAACTTGCCTGCTAGTATAGAGCAATAACGTCTTCAGGATGTAACAATGTTTTCCCTGACTATATAAAAGAAATATGACGCTTCAACAAGCTCATATCACTCAATTCCTGAATAATTAATGCTCCTAGACGATCGTACTAGTATAGAGCCATCAATTAATTATTCCTAAATCATTAGATTCATTAACTGAATCCCTGAAAAATATTCTACGTTTTTCATAATATTTCGTTACTTCAATTCATGGTTCTTCCCAGCAGAATTCCATGGGTTAGTAATAAATATTCAACACACGGGCATCTGAGCGACTATCGAGTAAGCCCCGACTAAAATGGTGCAAGTGTACTCAACAATAATGCATTAACGAGCACCTGACTGCATGAACGAGCATTTCAAAATACGAAGGAACGATGAACCTATGCAAAATAGGAAGAAAATAATAAATAATAATATATTAATCAAGGCGCTGGGGGACTGGGCCCACCGGTCGGCCGGTCGTGCCGTGGCCAGTCCCATGCCCAATTTTATATTTTATCATATTTTTTATTATTTTCCTTGATCTCATGAAAATTACCTTATTTGAGCAAAATTCCTCCGTTTCAAGGAAACTCCTTAGTTTCATGGTGTTTCCTTCACATCAAGGAAATAATAAATAATAAGGAAAGGTGTCGTGGGACCAAGCCTACTAGCCGGCCGGTCATGCCCTAGTTGTGGCCGGTCCCATGATAGGTGTTGAATACACCGTATTTACTATCTAGAGTTTATGCTTTCTTTGCTATTTTTCGTGTGAATTGTGTATCTTATGTGTGCTTTTGAGATACTCAGGTATTTTGGAGTCATTGGAGCAAAAGGAAGTGGAACTCGCTCAAATATTGGATTTCTTTTCATCATGTTGAACAGTACGAAAGGACAAAACCAGTGGCGAAAGAATGAGGTCATTCCGACGTTGTATGAGAAGGTTACGAGCAAAATCAATGATTAAGCCCGTCGGTTCCCTGAAACTGGCAGGTTTTGGAATCGTGAAGAGCAGCCCCTATCCTAACACCGGGTGCCAATAAAAACCCAACTCACTAACTAGGTCGAGATTACACTGACGACACAAACTTCAGTCTTGATTCTTAGTCGTTTCAGAGAGTGGTTCACAGCGGCAACCTCAGATGGTTCTCAAATGGGAATCGATGAGGAGGAAGTGGATGATAATAATAGAGGATTCAGAGACAGTTTTAGATAAGATGGGTTGGAATTGGGTTCGAATTGGAAGCTGATTTGGGTCAGTTCTTGTTTGGAAATGGTTCTAGTCGATTCTGAGATGGGTTTGTTAACAGGGAATTGATATTGTTGCCATGGATTTTGTTGAAGATTGAAGTCGTGTTTACTGGGAGAAGTTTGGGTTATACATGAATGTGAATTACATGTAGGGAAGGATGTGAGATCGGCTTATATAACAACAAGAATCTCGTGTCTGTATCAGCAGAAGAATGCAGTCGTACTGTTTGAGAAAATGCCGGAATGATTGTTCTTAACAAATTCAGTTGATTACTATGCCGCTGCACTAAATAAGAGATCGAGAGAAGATTGCAGGGATCGATGGTTGGTCATTGATGCTGGTGACGACGAGTCGAAGGTTGAGTCAGAGAGAATGATGATGAATGGAAAGGGTATGACTTCAGGGGCGGAGATTTTAAGAAGATGAGAAGGACTCGAGGTTTGCTGAGAACTGATGGCAGCAATACCGAGAGATGAAGATGAGTATTTTCAGTCGGGTTTAGCTATTACTGGAGAGAGTGGGTCTGAAGTGTGAGAGGGAGTCGAGTTTGAGACGAGAATGAGGAGAGCTGCCAATAATTGATGGTTGGGTTAAGTTTGTAGAGCTTAAGAAGAAAATGGTGATGCTGTTGCTGTCTTGGCTGGAGTTTGAGGAATGAGCAATGGAGATAAAGCTTGAATGACATTTCAAATTTGCAGTTGGATGTTTGAAATGGCTGGCCCGAGATGGTCTGTGAAGTTGGTCTTGTAATAAGCAACAAAGAAAGCTAATGGATTGATGTTGCTCTCGGTGACGATTCGGATGAAGTTGAGTTGTTGACGAGAGATGAATGGCGGTGGAGCAGTTTTGTGATCTTGTTGCAATGGACTAAGTGGTTTGTGCAAAGATTCAGTTATGGCGGTGTAGTTGAAAGTTCAAGTTTTATGAGCTGAGTCGCAATGCAAGTTGGTGGTTTCTGGTGTGCAACTGAAGTTACAGGAGCAGCAAGGGAGCTGACTGAGATGGTTTAATGAACAAGGAAGTTGAGTGGAGTTGAAGACACCTGCTGTTACTGTCGTGAATGAGATTTCTGTGCAAGAAGGATATCTGCCAGCGGCTAGAAGATACATTTGACATCAATTGAGACACGGAATTAGGCTGGGGTCTGTCTAATGCGAGCAGTATAAAGTTCGAGCGACAATAATGCCACCAGTATGTGCAGTATTACCCATGGGCTCACTGTGAAGGATGGATAATAGGATAACACAAGAATAAGAGGTGTGCTTTGGCAGAGATCATTGGAGTTGGATACGAAGACGCTGATGGCTATGGAGGCTCTGGAGAGAAGGTTGTAGGATTTGCAATACGAGCAGCCATCATGACTGGATAGAGTAGGTATTGGTGGTAGAGCTGGATGAATTTGCGAGACAGGAGTGTTGGCTTGCTGCAATTGAAGTCTGTTCATTGCGATTGAGTTGGCTTGGCTTAAGATTTCAGTGAAGTTGCAACTGCAGTATGGGTTCTTGAAATGAGGATAAGTGAAGTGACTGAGAGATGGTGAAACGGATGGATCGGAGCTGTTGCAGGAATGGATGCAGCTACAGATTGGGGTAGCGCAGTGAGTTAGCTAAAATGCAGAGAGTATGCCCTGAGATGGTGTCGCACTTGGTGTTAGTGCTATTGTTGTTGCCATGGAACTGAAATAAGGAACAGTGCTGTGCAATGAGCTGCAGGTTTGCTGGATTGGTGGAGTTTGACAGAAGAGCAAGCATGTATGTATGCAGGGAATGGATTTTGAAGCTGCAGAAATTGTGCGAAACGGAGTAGAATTGGTGCACCGGTGGTACTAGCCCGCGATGCCGGATTTCAGAGCTTAGAGTATGGATCACAATATTTCAGTGAATCGCGAAGGGGGTATGTGTTGGATGCATGATTCGGCCGCGGTATATATGAGTTTGGAGCTGCGCTTTTGGGCGCGTTTTCGCAAGAATTCAAGAGTTAGTTTAGATGGTGCAATTGTGATGTATTACTGAATTGTGAGTTATGAACTGCAGAGAATGATAGTGAGTTGCTGGGAGTTACGATAGTCGGATACAAGCTCGGGTGGTTGGAGATAATTTGCCGGTCGCGGATTCTTGGCGATGACGTCAAAGAACACGGCGACCAGTTTTGACTCGAATTTCCAGATAAGTTATTTTCACACACGGGTATTTTCCACACATGGGCTTGGTGGACCACTTGGAGATGGGTTTTGAGAAGACCTAAATTTGGAAAGAGTATCCTTTTAGAATGGGAGAAACATATAAATAGAAAAGTCTTTCTCTAAACCTAAGATCTCCATGAGGGAGGCTTGTACTTGTTTTCTAGGGTTTCACATGATAGGTTCTTCTAAACTCTTTGTGATGATTTCCAAAACCCAAGTAGTTGATTTATTATTATTGGTTAAAGATGTAGTTGGATTTTGAAAACAAGTTATGGATTTTTATGAATTAGTTTTCTCTCAATATTATCGTTTGATTTCTACGGGTTATAATAATTGCATGATTGACGTATTGCAATATGATTGAATGTTTGTTTAGTTAAGTCTAGAATTGATTGAACTCACATCCATATCTATAGCTATTTTAGGGTTCATCATCGAGCGATAACCTTGAATACGAGTAGCATGATATGATTATGGTTTGTAGTGATACATCCTTGTAGTCATATGTAGAAATTGACCTTTGTACGAATTGTTATGCGCAATGTATGACAATCGCATTGATTAGCCTATTTCTGAAACTTAATGCTCCTAGGAATTGAACTTAATTAGCGCAAGGTGTTAGGTTATTCTTTAGGTAGAATTCACATACGCAGCTCTAATGTGTGTGTTGATGATTTATGAAATTTACGGAGTATTCTTGCAATAAGATATTCTAGGGCTTTTGATAATAGCGAGATTAAATACGAATTCTATTCATATATTCAAAAACTTGTTTACAATTGAAGATGAAACCTTTATCCAATATTTCACATCCTTGATTTGCATACTTTATTTGCTTTTTGTTTATTTTTATTTACACAATCGAAAATCCCCGTGTTACTTATAAGATACCGAAACATATTGACAACCAAGACCTCTCTGGGAACGATCCTTTCTTGCCCTTGCTTCATTATATATTTTGAGTAGTAAGAAAGTGTAATTTATATTTGTGTCGGCTGACAACCGGTCATCCCACACCTTACATTCCTTATTATTTTATTATTATTTATTTCCTTGATCCCATGAAATTCCTTGATTTCATGATATTTCCTTCAAATCATGAAAATAATACATAAAATTAGGAAAAACTCACGGGACCGGGCCCTGGACGGCCGACCATGCTGTTAAAGATAATAAATCCTTTACTGTTGAAACCAAATTTCCCGCCATTTTCTATTTGTACGTGAGGGAAAAAGGTAGCCCCTATACAGAGTAGGGGTGCGAATAGCCATGGGGGTACGTCCAAAATGTGGGCGCCTTTAGTACTTTTCTCCTGGGTTCCAAACATCTTTTTGAGAAACTTTTTCCACACAACTGTATTTCTCCAAAACCACCTACACAAACATAAAAAAAACAAAATAAGTACAAAATCAAGCACTAACAATAGAGACATTGAGGACAATTCAGACACAAAAAATGTGTCTATCACATGCTCAAACCGGTCCACATGCCCCTTATTTTATTATTATTATTTTTTATGTTTCCTTCATCTCATGGAAACTCCTTCACTTCAAGGAAACTCCTTGGTTTCAACAAACTCCTTGATTTTATGATATTTCCTTAAAATCATGAAAAATATAATAAAGTTAGGAAAAGTGCTATGGGACCGGACTTATTGGCTGGGCCATGCCTTGGACATAGTCGGTCCCACACTTCATGATTCATTCATTTTATTATTATTATTTCCTTCATCTTATGAAGTTTCCTCAGTTTCAGCGAAATCCTTGATTTCTTCATATTTTCTCAAAATGTTGCTCAAACGAACATCAGAAAATATCAAAATTCTCAAGACTGAGACACGGACACTTTGTAGACATGAGCATATTACCTTGACCGACTAGGGTTGGCTCTTAAGCTTGCAAGGATCCGGTCCCACGTATTTTTCACAATTGACCTAATTTGCGCAATTGCACGTATTAGGTTCAAAACTCTTCCAAACAACTTGGAACTTCATAAAACGATCATCATACGACGTCCCGTGACAAACCTGGGCCGGTTTCATGACCCCTTGGTCGGTATCTCATCTCTTCATAATTAATTAGGTTTTACCACCTAAGGCTCAGATGAGCATTATTTTAATAAATGATTAAACCAACATTTAATCATCTTTTCATCAATTGGTCTTCAAGAGACTTTGGTATTTGGTCACTCGAGCATCTGGGCGCTACATGGTCGACCCATCATCCCATGTATCCGGTCCCTCCTTCACTCCGTGGTTGATTTTTAAATAAATCATCAATTGATCGAATTAGGGTTTCGAGTCCAAGGTTCATAATTCCAGATTCAAACACTAACAATTTTATGTTGATCCCATGATCAATATTTTATTAATTATACTCGGTTCAGTTGCCAGTATTTTAATTTAATATTTTATTTGGTCCTGCTACCAATAACTCATCAAACGAGCAATATTTGCTCATACTAAGGAATATTGGTTCAACTATCAATATTCAACAATCCATCGAATGAGCAATATTTGCTCACCTTAACTATCAACATTTACGTGAGAATCATACCTCTGTCTCAACTGACACGTTCAATTCATGAGTCTCATAATATTTGCAAATCACGTTCAACTCAGCAATACAAGGACTCATCGTCCCATGAAGTTAGCAATTGACTTACTAAATACACGTCTGCCTTGCAGACTCCACAATCACGAGAATCAATCGTGTTACATGGGGGGGGATATTAACTAGGGTTTTAGTCTGGCGGTCTACGGCATGTGTGTTCATACACACGATGAGAATGTGAGCAAGTCGTGCAATCAGTTGAAGGAGTTTGCAAAGTAGTGGATGGAAAATCAACCAAGTCTCCACACGATGAGCAACTGGTTTAACAAGATTTCCACTTCCCCACTATTTGACTCCAGCAACTGTTACAGGTCATGGGATCAAGGTGTTTTACAATTCTAGCAATATAAATAAGTCTCTGAATCATGATTGAAGAAAAGACAATCTTACGTCAAACAGACAACAAAGAGATTAACATCTCAACGTCTGAGCAATTACTCTCAACAGAGCAAATTCAATCATTCAGAACTTATCTTATTTCAGAATACACAACACACCTACAATCTTCGATCACCATTGATCTCACACATTTCTCAGCTTCCCTCCTACAGATCGACCCATCCTCTCTTGTGACCGAATTGACTCTGGAACGACCATTGTCTTGGTTTAGGCCGAAGTCATACAGATTGATCTCTCGAACTTAAATCCCTCCCTTATTGCAGTGCATCTGTGTGAGGTTTGACATTTCGCTTGGTTCAAGGAGTTTCCTCTGTACGGTCGTCTCCTCAATTCCATAAAAACCAGCAACTCGTTTTGCCCCATCTACAGATTGGCGACCACAATGGGAGATCATTCTCTCGGTTGCAATCTCAATTCTCGGAAAGATGGTCGGTCTTAGGTCTGGTTCAGTTACAAATCCGGGTCCAACACCCGACCCTAACATCGCAAGTTATAGTGGTACTGCTAATACCACTCCTCTGGCGCAACCTTCCACTACTTCTCCTCCGAGCACTGGTGCTCCAATGATCACCCCTGCAAGTGACGGCACTGGGGCCATCAACAATCCACTCTTCGGACGGTCTCCTGAAAAAATCAGAGAAAATCCACCTACCATAGGTGATCTCATGAAGGTGCAAGAAACTCTTGCCAAAAATCAGATTGACATGGCTGCCACTTAGAAGGAACTATGCAATTATCTCAAGACTCTTACAGACAAGATGTCAGAGAAAACTCAGGAGAAAGGAAAAGTAAAGAAACATCTTCAGATGCTGATCCCGAAGTTACTCCGATCCATGTAGTAGACGATGAGGAAGTTCCTAAGGCCGCAGACAATCCACCAGCGAAAGAGCCATCCAGGTTCATCACCCGGGAAGACCTGGAATGCCTTTTGGAGGATCATGGAAAAGATAAAACGCCTTATGTCCACTGTCACCAACCCGCATACCCTGCTGCTACGCAAAGGATTCCTCTGCCAAAAGGTTACACCTCTCCAACCTTCATACTTTATGATACAACGGGCAATGCTCGAGAACATGTTTCTCGATTTCTGGAAGCACTGGGTGAACATGAGAACAACCATATTTTCCGTCTGAAAGAATTTTCAAAGTCTCTGAAAGGCAGGGCATATACCTGGTACAACAACATCGCACCAGGAAGTATCAAGAGTTGGGGAGAAATGGTTATTGCTTTCTACAGAAAGTATTTCTTCGTTTCATAGCAAATCACCCTCTCTGATCTCGGAAGGATATTTCAAAGGAGCAACAAACATCCTAACGATTATGTGAAAAGGTTCAGAGTTCAAGCTTTGGACTGCCATGATCCAAATGTCACAGAGCAATAACTCGTGGACTTGTGCATCAATGGAATGATTCCAGTCTAAAGAGCTTTATTGGAAAATCTCAGGTTCCAGACTTTCTCGGAACTTCATGAAGCGGCCAAGAGATCAGCAACTACTGCACCTGCTTTATTGGAGAGAGCTAAGACTACAAAAGTTGAAGAACCACGAGAAACTCGAGGTAGCAGACGTTTAATCAACAAACAGTACAACCTCCAACCTTCCACAAATTTTGTTGCAGGGAGCAAACGAAAAGCCGAGCCGCAGCGCAAACATACTTCCTCAACTCCTTCAAAGACGCAAATGAAGGATAATACGCAAGTTCCTGCTCAACACGCATAAGATGATCCAGATGCACCTGATTTCCCTTACTCTATTGAAGAAATTATTGAACTTCTAGATGCCTGGGTTCAAGATGGCGCAATCAAACTGTCATATGTCAAGAACGAACCAACTAAAGAGGCCATGGAAAATCCCCGTTACTGTCGCTTTCATAGGTTCGTCAACCATCCCACAAGTGATTGCAGAACTTTAAAGCGCATATTTAAAGAAAAGATCGAATCGGGAGAACTCAACTTGGGGACTGAAGGAGTACACAGAGATCCTCTCCCAGTCAGAATCTTCACTCTTTCGGAACCACCTGTCAAGGAAGAAGTTCAATCCTTAATCGAGCATGTCTGCGAATTGCTATACTTATCAAAGGCTCAAATGGGAGACATGTTTGCTGCATTGAATCACATCGTGTCAGGGAAGCGTTTGTTAATTTAAGAGACATTTCCTGAGCCGCCTTCAACAACAGTCGTAGAAATGTACGACGGGGGACTTCTCACCACAGTCCATCTCAAGGGAAACGAGTTCAAACGAGCATTGATTGATGTCGGCACTGCTGTCAATGTTATCCCTATGAAAACTCTCAGAGCTACTGGTATCACACGACAAGAAGCCATTCATGCTCCGGTAACAATCACGGATCACGAAGGAACACCCAGAGATGCTTATGGCCACATTACTCTCAAAGTGAACATAAACTCAGCCTGGACAGAAACAAAATTTTACATAATCTGGGAAGATCCAGGATATGATATGATCCTTGGATCGTACGTGGATTCATGCTGGAAAGATAACCCCAACACCTTCAATTGCACATTTCTCTGTTGAAGAAACCTTTGACTCAGAAGAAAAAAAGGAAGATATTTCACCATTCGCGTATTTGAAGGAGGTCAAAGCCGTGACTGAGCTAACACAAAATCTTGAGGAAAATGCGAACTCTCTCATCAAAAGATTTCGTACTCAGGCAAGTCTTATTCCTCTTCATGTGTCCATATCATCAGTTTTCAAATATGCTTATTTGGTCCAGGGGCTTCACTCCACCAACAACTCAGCTATTGAGAAATTCTATGAGTAGATAATCTCACCTCAGTAGTATTTCACCAAGTGGCTGGACGCAGAACCTCTCCGAATCAAACACCTCACTAATACAGTCATTTCTGAAATAATGGTTGAGTTCGACAAACAGTATCCCAAATATTCTCCTTTACACGAATGTCCACATGTGCCGCAAGGTTGGAAGACTTTAACAACATGGAATTCCACTGCACGAAGAATTCCAAACCAACAGAAGATATTCAAGGCACGGATGATCAAGTCTAACAAATTCCAATAAGGAGATTTAGCTCTCAAAGCAACTAACCGTAACTTTCATTCTCGCAAAGAACTCCTGTGGAAGGACCTTTTATGATCTCTAAGTCTGTTTGTGGTGGATACTACAAATTAATCAACATGGACAATAAGGAGACTGTATCCGTTATACACGAGAATTGGCTCAAGGCCTTCGACGTTTAAGGTTTCAGATATTCGAGGTATTGGATGTTCAAGGCACGAACACCCCAAATATTTGGCGTTTAGAATTTTCTTTCATTGTATTTCGATTCCTCCAAAATGTTTGCAATACTTGCATTTAGTAATTTAAATTCAAAGAATTTATCAAAATTCAGCAATTTATCAAAATTCAAATTTACTTAAAGAAAATCTCTATCAAACCCAAAGAAAATCCTCAATCATCTACTTATCCAAAACCCAAAAAAAAAAAAAAAAAAAAAAAAAAAAAAAAAAAACTCACATCTCTCAGAAGTTCGGACGTTCAAGAGATTATGAAAGGAAACCAAAGAAAATCAGCAAAAAAAGACTTTTGCTCCTCTCGCATCTTTCAAGACTTGTAAGATCGCCTTCTCCATGTTCAGCTCTTCAGTCAGCCTAGCAATCTTGTCTTCCTTCTCCATCACAACATCATTTGGAAAGGGTATGTTCTTCTCACATGATTCCTTAATAGCATTTATCTTCTTACTAAGCCACTTTACGTTGAAGCCAAGTCTCTCAGAATTCTCCAAGTTGAACTCCCAATCAAAGAGTACATCTGGAGTCACAGTATTTCTGTACCCAGCGCATATATCATTTACAACACGCAAGATAACACTTACTTGCATTGTTAAAGAATAAGCACGCTTTGGGTCTCTATCAACGATGATGTGACCAAATTTCCTCCATATTTTCTCGTACAAGTCGGCATATCCAATGGGAACACTGAATCCACCAACTAGTTCGTGATATGGGAGTGATGCATCAAATGGAGGATCAAAATCAATCCTTGCACTCGAGTATTCATGCACTACTATACGGTTCTCAATTACTGGAGCAACTTCTATAGTCATGGCAACAGTTTCTTCAGTCTCTTCTACTCGTGGTTCGGTTTCTTCTGCCACTGAAGCGAGAACAATTGAAGTTTCATTCTCTTTAACAACATTATCAGTAACTCCCTCACGACTTTGAAGTGCAGGGATGGTCTCTTCTTCATTGATAATCTCAGTGTTTCTCAAGCCATCATTATTAGCTCCTTCATTCTCAACTTCGGTATTTGACACCTAATACGAAGATTACATGAGATTAGGATCATTCAAGTATGAAACCAAAAGAAATCATAAACCCCAACATACAAGTGGTCTAACATCATCAAAAGGTCTTCATTTTACATGCTAGACATCAGCAAATAGCATGGAAATCATAAAAACACGTTTTACAATAAGCTCGCCGGAGATGATTTTACACTTCCCTGTACAAAACGAATAATTGGGAGAAATTGGTGAAGAACCTAAGGTCGAGTCATATACCATTATTTTCTTATGGATGTCATCTACAATATATCAAAATTTCATAACAATCGGATGAACTAGCAAAACGATGTGGTTAAAACATTGGACTACATGACAGCTGAAAATTTTCTGAAAGTCTCCTGGAAGTTTACTGTTTCGCTGATTTCAGCTCATAAACGTGCTCAAAACTCTAAAAGCTTCTTTGAAAAAAATCTTGGAAATTTCCTGGGCATAAGGATGCATGGGTAGATTGCAAAAATCCGACATCGTATGAAGATTCTACAGCGTTTTTGCTAAAGTGCTAAATTCTGAAATTTCTAGTGACGTATTTCGACAAAACTTTTCGTATATTCACATGAATTCTCATTCATTCATTCATAAATCAAGAAATTTATGCTTCTATGGATAAAATTCAAGAGAAATACTTACTTGGGTGGTCTCCGAAGTGTTCAAGGACCCTGGATTGCTCGTATCAACATCAAGAGCGCCATTGCTTTCATTCGGTTTTGAGCTCTGGGAATTTTCTTTATCGCCATTTTCTGAGGATGAGCGAACATCACCAGTACTCTCCACTTCCATGGCAACATCCTCCTGGATATATCTCAACAATTAGCATTTTATCCGCAAAACATCATAATTGGTTATATGGAGAAATAATTACGGCTTCTTCTTCACTCAAACCAGAAACTGTCTGCCTAGCAGCAGAGAACTGAAGACCGTCAATACTTGATGGAGTAAAATTCTGTAACAAAGTAACAAACATTGGTTTTACGATCCTAATTACACGGATGAGAATAAGTCATGGTGAAAGAAATATCGACAATTCACCAAAGAAATCACTGGGGACTTTATGGTGTTAGGTAACATCTTATAATTCTTATCCATGCCTTCTCCACCATGAATAGTCGCTTCAGTTTTTGAGAGGTCTACATCGATCCGAGGTCTTACGTTATGACCATCCTGTAGAAAAATTTTGATGCAATAATCAAAACGCAATTATCATAATCTTATGAATACTTCGTAAAGAATACTTACTTGTGAACATCCTGGAGATGTTTTCCGTTTATCACCACCAGGGAAATGCTTCAATCTTGGTCGAATAGCAATCATCTCAGCAGAAGGAGGCTCCTTCACTAAAGGTTGATCAACTCTCACGAAATCAAGTAAACGCCTGAGTTGTTGATCCCAAAATTTTATGTAACCCGGAGTTACATATGTGATTCTCTCAGAGCTAGGGAAACAATATTCACTTCCTTCCACATGTGTGCGGTCCATACGGGTCATGAGTCGTTCAACTAAGGGTTTCCTTCTTCGAAAAAACGGAACACACTGATCCATACACATTTGCCGAGCCGCCCTATCAATATTGTATTCTTCCACTGAGAATTCGCCATGTATTATTGATATCAGATGACCATGAGTGCAACTCAACATAAAAAACCTCTCGCCGTCGCTCATATCAGCACCAGATTTCAAAGTCATACTATCTTCAGCATTAAAAGTTGTCAACTGAGAAATATAAGGAGGAACTGACACCCATGAGTGGAAGTTGAATTCAGATTCACGGTCTAAGACATCAACGAAGCGAGTCTTGAGTCCAGGTTGCTTTGTGGACCAGCGCATGATCCTGGCATTGGCCTTCTCAGAGAAAACATAGTTACCCGTGATTGGAAGATGCAACAAAGCAACTACATCTTCTAAAGTAATGGTAAACTCTCCCCATATGCATATGAAAGAGTGAGTTGGAATACACCAACGAGCAAGTAGAGCTACCATACCTCGTGCATCATGAAAAATGAACAAGTCTCCAGAAGCTTGGATAGCCCGTATTATTTGTGCATCATGCAGCTTGGCTCGAACACGAGGAAACACTAGCATATACCTTGCCCATCTAGAAAACTTTTCTAAAGGCCGTCAAGAAAGCTTGAATTCAATGATTGATGCAGAAAAATATCCTCGTTCAAGACAGAACCAAATGGCTGCTTGAGGAGTCACCAATTTTTTCTGAGTAACCTCTCTAGGATTTATCAGAAGATGAAATGCTGGAGTTCTGAGACGCTTTTCAGACCCTTGATCCACAAAGAATGCATCCTCTATGTTTGGAACATTCTTGATTCCAGGTGTTTCATCTTCGCCAATGGAAGTCTTATCCATACATGAATCATCCTTGGAAGCATCATTATCCACGAACATTCACCTAAGTCAGGGATTATTACTAGTTTCTTAAACTAACGATCAAACGAATACACGTTTTCAAAAGCAAGGGTTTTCTAAAAAAATCACACTCATATATGCACATGTATATAATTTTAGCATGATCAAGACATGAACAACTCATGAAACTCATGGACTACAGCAAACAAAAAAAAAATCGCGTTCCTGGTCGGCGCCGACCAAAATATGGCCAGAAGGTGGCGGCGACGGTCGGCGGCGCTGAAAACTCCGGCGAAAATTCTTCTCCTCCCTGATGGCGTGAGAGTGATGAAGAGATGAAGGTGGTGGTCGTGTAGGTGAAATAAAGAAAAGGGATTGATCCCTTTTATATCAAATTTTATTTCCAAAACCTAAATTCACAAGGATTTTTTTTTTGGGCCCGGACCCGCGAATCCTAAACCGACCAAGGTTCCATCACCAAATCAGTGGTGCTACACCATTTTATGCTCATTAGATGACGCTCTATCATGCCACTAGGATCTTCGTTCAAGCCGTGGTTTGCTCGTACTATCGAAAATCCGGTAACATCTTATCTTACGACTAAGTTCAATTACTTATATTGTTTGTAACTGGAAAATCACCATTCAGTGCTGACTGAGGAACTTGACTGTCCCTCACTAAGCAGGGGACTTAATGTAGATGGTGGATTTTCGACAAGGGCTAAAATCGTAAACCCATAATTGTACATGCTCCTGATCCAACAATCAGATGAGTATTGAGGCTCATGTCTCTTATCGAAAGAATGAAAGCTCATGCCATAAGAATCTCCGACTGAGAATACTGTCTCTCAAAGTATATGTAGATGTGTAGTCTCTCAGCCGAGGCAACGACATATCTCATGAATACTGAGCAATTTCAGTAATTACTTCTATATAGAATCGAAAGATTGGACGGCTCCTAGATAGCTTTCCTGCTAGTATAAAGCAATAACGTCTTCAGGATGTAACAATGTTTTCCCTGACTATATAAAAGAAATATGACGCTTCAACAAGCTCAAATCACTCAATTCCTGAATAATTAATGCTCCTAGACGACCGTACTAGTATAGAGCCATCAATTAATTATTCTTAAATCATTAGATTCATTAACTGAATCCCTGCAAAATATTCTACGTTTTTCATAATATTTCGTTACTTCAATTCATGGTTCTTCCTAGCAGAATTCCATGGGTTAGTAATAAATATTCAACACACGCGCATCTGAGCGACTATAGAGTAAGCCCCAACTAAAATGGTGCAAGTGTACTCAGCAAAAATGCACTAACGAGCACCTGAATGCACGAACGAGCATTTCAAAATACGAAGGAACGATGAACCTATGCAAAATAGGAAGAAAATAATAAATAATAAAATATTAATCAAGGCGTCTGGGGACCGGGCCCATTACCGGCGGTCGTGCCATGGCAGGCTCCCCACGCCCAATTTTATATTTTATCATATTTTTTATTATTTTCCTTGATCTCATGAAAATTCCCTCATTTGAGCAAAATTCCTCCGCTTCAAGAAAACTCCTTAGTTTCATGGTGTTTCCTTCACATCAAGGAAATAATAAATAATTATGAAAGGTGTCGTGGGACCAAGCCTACTAGCCAGCCGGTCATGCCCTAGTTGTGGTCGGTTCCACACCTTACATTCCTTATTATTTTATTATTATTTATTTCCTTGATCCCATGAAATTCCTTGATTTCATGATATTTCCTTAAAATTATGAAAATTCCTCCAAATCATGAAAATAATACATAAAATTAGGAAAAACTCACGGGACCGGGCCCTAGCCGGCCGACCATGCTCAAGCCGGTCCTACACGCCCCTTATTTTATTATTATTTTTTTTTTATGTTTTCTTCATCTCATGGAAACTCCTTCACTTCAAGGAAACTTCTTGGTTTCAACAAACTCCTTGATTTTATGATATTTCCTTAAAATCATGAAAAATATAATAAAATTAGGAAAAGTGCTATGGGACCTGGCTTATTGGCCGGACGGCCATGCCTTGGCCATAGCCGGTCCCACACTTCATGATTCATTAATTTTATTATTATTATTTCTTTCATCTTATGAAGTTTCCTCAGTTTCAGCGAAATCCTTGATTTCTTCATATTTTCTCAAAATGTTGCTCAAACGAACATTACAAAATATCAAAATTATCAGGACTGAGACACGGACTCTTTGGAGACTTGAGAATATTACCTTGACCGACCAGGGTTGGCTCTTTGGCTTGCAAGGAGCCGGTCCCACGTATTTTCACAATTTGACCTAATTTGCGCAATTGCACGCATTAGGTTCAAAACTCTTCCAAACAACTTGGAACTTCATAAAACAATCGTCATACGACGGTCCCGTGACTAACCAGGGTCGGTTTCATGACCCCTTGGTCGGTCCCTCATCTCTTCATAATTAATTAGGTTTTATCACCTAAGGCTCAGACGAGCATTATTTTAATAAATGATTAAACCAACATTTAATCATCTTTTCATCAATTGGTCTTCAAGAGACTTTGGTATTTGCTCACTCGAGCATCTGGGCGCTACATGGTCGACTCATCATCCCATGTATCCGGTCCCTCCTTTACTCCGTGGTTGGTTTTTAAATAAATCATCAATTGATCGAATTAGGGTTTCGAGTCCAAGGTTCATAATTCCAGATTCAAACGCTAATAATTTTATGTTGATCCCATAATCAACATTTTATTAATTATACTCGGTTCGGTTGCCAAGATATTTTAATTTAATATTTTATTTGGTCTTGCTACCAATAACTCATCAAACGAGCAACATTTGCTCAGATTAAGGAATATTGGTTCAACTATCAATATTCAACAATCCATCAAATGAGCAATATTTCACCTTAACTATCAACATTTACGTGAGAATCATACCTCTGACTCAACGGACACGTTCAATTAATGAGTCTCAGAACATTTGCAAATCACGTTCAACTCAGCAATACAAGGACTCATCGTCCCATGAAGTCAGCAATTGACTAACTAAATACACGTCTGCCTTGCAGATTCCACAATCACGAGACATCAATCGTGTTACATAAGGGGAAATTAACTAGGGTTTTGATCTGGCGGTCTACGGCACGTGTGTTCATACACACGATGATAATGTGAGCAAGTCGTGCAATCAGTTGAAGGATTTAGCAAAGTAGTGGATGGAAAATCAACCAAGTCTCCGCATGATGAGCAACTGGTTTTAACACGATTTCCATTTCACCACTCTTTGACTCCAGCAACTGTCACAATTCATGGGATCAAGGTGTTTTACAATTTTAGCAATATAAATAAGTCTCTAATTGAAGACAAGACAATCTTACGTCAAACAGACAACAAAGAGATTAACATCTCAACGTCTGAGCAATTACTCTCAACAGAGCAAATTTAATCCTTCAGAACTTATCTTATTTTCAGAATACACAACACACCTACAATCTTCGATCACCATTGATCTCACACATTTCTTAGCTTCCCTCCTAAAGATCGACCCATCCTATCTTGTGACCGAATTGACTCTGGAACGACCATTGTCTTGGTTTAGGCCGAAGTCTTACAGATTGATCTGTCGAACTTAAATCACTCCCTTCTTGCAGTGCATCTGTGTGAGGTTTGACAGTTCGCTCGGTTCAAGGAGTTCCCTCCGTACGGTCGTCTCCTCAATCCCGTAAAAACCTGCAACTTTGTTGTTGAGTGGCTGCATTATGTTGGTTGTCTGTTTGAAATATTTGTGATAATTGGAAACATACTGGTTTATCATGTAACCGATCACAATCCTGTGATCTCTACCGACTTTGAAACTGAGTATTATTATGAACGTAACTGAGGCTTGCCTTTTTTTCGAAAAATAAATAAATCAAAAAAGTTAAAAACTTTTATTCTACAACTAGTTGTGATTGTAGGAAGCATCATTTGACTTTAGAATCCTTAATTCCTGGTTGTACTACAAAAATCTACTTCTTTTTCATTGACTTTTGTATGGATGGAAATTCAATGTATGACAAAACATTTATGGATTTCAAGGGCTTGAGTTTCTCAAAAAAAAAAATAGTTTTATAATACAGGTACTGGTGGTCTCCATTTGGATCTTAGAAATATAACAATTAATATATGTTTGAACATATCATGCATATGGTGTGTCGTTTATAGTCTAATTCACAACCTATAATCTATATGTAGTTGGACTTGTTACACAACCTTACTGGAGATACCTAAAAGATTTGTGCAAGGACAAAAATCTCTATGAAGATGCATTGATAGCATTGACCTCATGAGTTCTACATGAACTCTAGGTCATGTCTTCATCTTAATTAAAAATCCGAAGTTTTTTTACTAGAACATCAAATGACATTGAGATAGTTGTAATCTCGGGAGGGTCTTAATATGTGTCCATATCTTAAGAAGTTCAGCTTACAATTTTACATGAAGTGAGTTTCATTTACTCGTATTACTGTTTTGATTACAGGTGGTTTAATACAAATGAACCATGAATGCTCACAAAATCTGTAGTACGCAGTGAATGCTGCTTTTGTAGAATATCTATATATTGATTATATAAATGCAACTGTATGCATGGATGGTTTACAGACCTGAATATACTCATGTAGATGCTCTTCTTACAATTTTTCCACATCTCAAGAATGTTTTTATAGTGAGAAAATTTTCGTATTTGTGTTTCTTATTTATTTATTTTTGGTCTCTTTTGTATCGTATTATCTCTACAGAAAGAATTACATTTTATATGTAGTTGGTATATGATATTTGATTAATTAATTGGTACGAGTATCATAATTTTTTTGATTAATGTTATCAATGAAGTGAAGATAAAGAAAATAAATAATAAAAATTAACCCGATACACATATTTCAAGCCAAATACATCAGTTGGTTGAGTCAGATCCAGCTCAAAATTTTGAGTCAGATCCACCGAAATGAATAAAAATATACATGCTTACATGAAGTGGGCAATGTGATTCAAAAATCAAGATTAGAGGACCTATATACCAAATTGATATTTGAAGCACCCAAAATTGAACAACATGGTAAATAACGCTGATTTGGACAAGTTGAATTTAACTATTTGATTTCTACATAAGAGAAGCATAATGCTGAGCCGGCTAATGAGACAAGACTATGTTTGGTTGTCACATTATCAAGAGGCTCCTAAACTGGTGGGTGAGATGCAAACGCTGTTACTGATTGGTGCAACACGATCAAGTAATTTTATGAAGAGAATTGAAACTCTAACTACTTATTAGTACAACTATAAATTGGTAAAAAAAAGGTCCCTGAGAATGCCAACGTCAACATTCAACAACGCTACAATTAAGAAAATGGGAGTTGCCAGATCATGATAGCTGAAAGAATAACAAGTCTTATGAATTTCAAAACATCCTGAAGTGCTTCCTTGGAGAAACGTGTCCAAGTTTTTTTTACAGTTAGGAGGAAGATAACTTAATATAAAGTGTTAATATATAATAATTTATTGATTTAATAAGAGATAGCATTTTCCATCGCAAAACCAAGACCCTTTTTAAAAACCCAACACACAAGTATACGTGATAAAGTTATAAATGTAGGGGTTATCATCATTGCGAATATTTTACTTTGTTCTAACCTACTTCACATTGAAGTACTCCAAATATAAAAATGGAAGAGACCATCAAACGAGCATAAATTTCGACTCAAAATGATATCTCTCAATCCTGTCCCACGACCATGATCCATGAACATTTTTCATGTGTTTGTCCAAATGAAAGCAAGTGGTATTCTAACCCAACAAAAATGAGCTGACAAGGAAAATACACATAAATATCTACCCGTCCCACCCTTTTTTCAAAACAAAAAAAATCTATTAGGGTGAGAGAGGCTTTCGAGCTTCGGGATTACCCTATTCACAAAATAAAAAGTTTGGAGCAAGAGAAGCTCGAAATCTCGACCTCAGGATCACCCTATTCACAAAATAAAAAGATATTTGGGCGAGAGGGGCTCAAACTCTCGGCCTTAGGAATTAGCTAGAGTAATGCACCCTGGATCAAGGAGGAGGATCTTGGTGTCAAGGATTGGCTCAAGCATAAGGCTAAGTTGTTTCCAAGAGTAATACTAAACTAATATTAAGGCCCCCACCAAACCGGCCAGACCCAATAAAGATGAGTAACACCTTGTTTGTTTGCAGCTGACTTGGTGTTTGGATCTAAGTCAATCCCTGACTCATGCCGAGTCAACAGTTAGACCGTTTGTTTTCTATTTTGAGTCAGATCTGACTCAACCTCTGACTAAGACCTAACCCCTAACTCGGATCTTTGAGTCAGATAACAAAATACTTTTGGCTCATGGGACCAAACCACTGACTCATATATTTTTGAGTCAGTTGAGTCAGATCTGATTCAAAACAAACATATTGAGTCAAATCTGACTCAAGTCCAAATCCAGACGACTTCAAATGAGTAAACAAACATGGTGCAAGTCTAAGTTGCGTTTGTTTTCTGGCTGACTGGAAATCTGAGTCAAAGAAGTACCACCATGAGTCTTAACATCTGAGTTGACTGAGAAGACTAAAACGCCCTCGAAATTTTGAACATTTTTATTTCACATTCCTCTTATTCCTCTTTCATCTGACTAACAGGGATTACTTTGGACAAGATGATATTTTCTCACATAGATGCAATATTTTCTGTACTAGTGTCCTTTCAGTGCATCTTGCTTTCAGTGCAACAAATAAATACACAAATCATGGTATTGTTAAGTTTCTAGAAAGTGTTGGGGCAGAGTTTGGTGCGTGTCAAATTGTGGAATTGCTTGTGCCTGTCGAGAAGCCTGAACTATTATCACAAGCTATATCAGTCCTAGCAGAGTTTTGCTTCGAGGTATTGATAATTTGTTTTCATTGATTTCTGATCTACCAGTCTAAAATGAAGATTTGTTGTGAACTTCAATATTTACTTGTTTATGCAATATAGGTTTGAGTTTCAGCAGAAGATTTGGAAAAAGGAAGAGATGCTGTTTTGGAAGAATATAGAGGAACTCACAATGCCAATGGTCGGATGCAAGATGCACACTGGAATTTGATGATGGAAGGATTATGATCAGGTACTTAGTTTTGGGAGCTATTGCTCAGCTTGTTCGAATTTAATTATTGGTCGTAACACATGTAACAAGCATAGGATAACTATTTCTACAGAAAATAACGCTGAACTTAATAATTTATTTTATTTGTTCAGTGATTTCCATTACCAGTTGGAGATAAGCGCTACACTCTTCAGGCCAAAACTAATAGTTGCTGGTGCAAGTGTTTATATACCCTTCTGTGATTATGCAGCATCTGCCAGGTAAACTACATTAAGTATATCCGAGCTCAATTGGCCTTATTTTTCAGTTTATATTTTTCTTGGCATCTTTGGACTGCGGCAATGTGAAATCATTGCCAGTTGATAATGCTCACTAGCCCGCAGTGGTATCATTTTGCTGAATGTTGCCATCTATATTCTCAACATATCGGTAGGATTGAAGAAGGATAATTTAAGGGCTGAGGTTTCATTTCCCATTGTCATACCCGTATATTTACTTTTATACGGGTCTGCCTACCAACTGAAAAGTATTCTTTTCATGGATTTGCAGGTGTGCAACAAGCAAAAAGCTATATTCTTGGCAGATATGGCTCACATCAGTAGGCTTGTTGCTGCTGGTGTCATCTCATCTCCATCTGAGTATGCCAATGTGGTCACCACTACAACACATAAATCCTTTTGTGGACCACGTGGTATTGAAGTCAACAAACAAGGCAAAGAGGTCTGATTTATTCAGAAATGTGAATTTTACTTTTTTTACTTTATCATTATAGGCCAGTTTTTGGAACCGTTTTTGTTCTTGGTTTTGTATCCTTTCAGGATTTATGTGCTCTTTTGATTTTGAATGGAGATTCCACATCTAATATTCCATTCTGTCTTGAAGGTCATGTAAGACTATGAAGACATGATTAATCAAGCTGTCTTCCCTGGGCTTCAAGGAGGTTCACCGTTCACACAATCACCCAATTACTGGATTAACAGTTGCAAAGAAACAAGTTTGCATAATGATCTGCCTCTTTTCTAGGTTGGTTTTCCTTTTCTCACCCTTCTCACTTTGGTGGAAGAACATGCGATTACGGTCATATGTATGTTCCATATTTGTATGTTACTCTTTAAGATTTCTTCATAAGGTAGATGCACTCAAACACACACATAAGCATCTCGTTAAAAGCATTGTCCTTTAAAAACACACATATTCATGTGTTACGCTACAGTTTTTACCAGCATTCATTGATTTGCCATTGTCGGTCCTCCTGATATTCACAGGACTAGATTTGCCGATCTTCTTGATATGATTAAACTTTTTTCTCAGAGCTGTATGAGCAAAATTCATAGAGATTTTTTTTTCTTTTTCAAATCATATGATGCAGGCAACTACCCCCAAGTACAAGGCTTATCAAGAACAAGTTCTCAAAAATTGCTCACAGTTTGCAAAAGTAAGGGTTTCCACGGGTTATATTCGGATGGAATTAGATACTGCTACAATGCTCTCTCTCTTGACATTTATTTTCTTGTGTTATAGCATGTTAACTCTTGAAGACCTTGAACGCATTGAGATATGACCTTGTTTCCGGTGGTACTGAGAACCATCTAGTCTTTTGCCAATCTTAAAAACAAGGTTAGTAGGAAAAAGTTTCATTTTAATTCCTGGAAATTCAGAATGAAAATTGCGTTCCAGTACCCTGTTCTGTCATTCTGTGGCATATTGAAGAATGAAAGTTTGTACTTTTTGGTCATGTCTTGTCATTATGTGGCACGTCCAACAGCTCGGTTGAAGTAGATACTCATAAGTTTACTTTTTAATTTCTTAATTACTGCAGGGTATTGATGGCTCAAGAGTTGAGAAAGTAATGGATTTGGTTCAAGGGGATGTGTCTACCATGGTTCCTGGTGGCATTCTAATGGGTAAGCTTTTCCTTCAAATTTAGAGTACATGGTTTTGAATCAATAATGACTTATATATAATTAGGCAAAATGCTAAAATATGGCTTAATGAATTCCCTCGTCTTTTTTGTGATTCAGGAACTCCTGCGCTCACATCAAAGGGATTCCTTGAGGAAGATTTCGCCAAAGTAGCAGTATTCTTTGATGCTGCTGCAAAATTGGCCTTGAAAGCGGAAGCTGAATGCAAAAAAGGTTCCTAATTGTTACCTTCGTCTCTTCATTGTGTGCTTTTCTGTGTTGGGAGTTTTCTAACCACATGTGTGCGCCAAGTATACTTGGTTCGCATTTCTAACTTTTTTGACACTTTTTTTTTATTTGTTCAGCATGCATACCCATTTCGATTGATGTGTGTCTACTATGGGAAAAAATATGTAGATTAGCAGATATTGCCTAATCCTAGAGAAGCTACAAGACAAGTATACGATACAGCAGATTAGTAGTACCTTTAATCCATCTTGCATCTGACCACTGGCATTGTGAGTTCCTCTATATTCTTCCAAAACAGCACCTTTTTTCTTTTTCCAAATCTTCTGCTGAAACTCGAACCTATATTGCATAAACAAATAAACATTGAAGTTCACAACAAATCTTCATTTTAGACTGGTAGATCAGAAATCAATGAAAACAAATTATCAATACCTCGAAGCAAAACTCTGCTAGGACTGATATAGCTTGTGATAATAATTCAGGCTTGTCGACAGGCACAAGCAATTCCACGATTTCTTTCACGCACCAAACTCTGCCATAATAAAAATATTGTATGGTCTAAGATGTGTATAAGGGTATATTCTGTCATAATAAAATAAATCAGTTAAATCAGACATGACTCAAAATCAGACCTTACTGAGTCAGACCCAGGTGAGTCAGGTGATTTTAGTAAGATCCAGAAAGAAAAAAGAAAAAACAGGTGGGGAGAGTTTTTTTTTTTTACCTAGGTTCGTACGAGTAGTAGTCCCCATGAGTATTCTGACTCAATTGTTTCCAACTTAACTTAAAGTGGTGCCAACCAGAATGAGAACTTGATCTAATAGGCGGGCTGCGGTCATCACATGCATGTTCAATCAAGCACGAGTCAGCAATATGTTCGTGGAAACACAGTATTCTTAATTAATCTTTATGTTTGTATTTATCTCCGCAGACTGACACCAAAAAGGATATTCTCTGTATCTGTGTTTTTTAGACAATGCCATACCGGTTGGATGGGAGCACTGGTTACATTGATTATGATCAGGTACTTAGTTTTGAGAGCTAGTGCTCAGCTTGTTCGAGTTTAATTATTGGTCGTAACACAAGTTCACAACCATAGGAATAACTATTTCTACAGAAAATAACGCTGAACTTAATGATTTATTTTATTTGTTCTGTAGTTTCCATTACCAGTTGGAGATAAGCCAATGTTGTACGTTTCGGGGATCGGCCCCGGATCTCCTGGAGGCCGATCCCCGATCCTGGGCGATACCACCGGAGTAACTCGGCCGATCCGAACATGTACATATGAGGAGTTCAAGGAGCTGGACAAGCATATTTATACAAGGAGATTGAGTAATTGGTCAATCAAGTTACACATGAGAGGAGATTTTTTGGGATCAGATCCGAAGAAAAAGAAGAGAGCTTTGTTTAGCCCTAGTTGTTGGTGCAAGTGCTTTCGGCCAAAACTGATTGTTGCTGGTGCAAGAGCTTATATACCCTTCTGTGATTATGCACGCATTCGCCAGGTAAGTACATCCGAGCTCAATTGGCCTTAATTTCAGTTTATATATTTTTCTTTGGCATCTTTGTACTACGGCAATGTGAAATCATTGCCAGTTGATAATGCTCACTAGTGGTATCATTTCGCTGAATGTTGCCATCTATATTCTCAACATATCGGTAGGAAGGATAGAAGAAGGATAATTTAAGGGCCCAGGTTTCATTTCCCATTGTCATACCTGTGTATTTACTTTTGTACGGGTCTGCCTACCAACTGAAAAGTAATCTTTTCACGGACTCGTAGGTGTGCGACAAGCAAAAAGCTATATTGCTGGCAGACATGGCTCACATCAGTGGGCTTGTTGCTGCTAGTGTCATCCCATATCCATCTGAATATGCCATCTGAATATGCCAATGGAATCTAAAAGTTTTCTCTTTCATCCTCTGATGACGTGTCAAGAGCCTTAGAGGCGATTTTTTCTTCTTCATAGTTCTCCATGGCTGCAAGCCATGAATCTTCTTCCATCCCTCTTTCAATCTCTAATCCGAATGCAGATCCTTCTACTACTGCTAGATTATCTGACGCGATCATTGGGTTTGGGGATTTTCCACCTTTGGGGGTTAATAGTGATCCTAAACCTAATTCAAACTCAGATCCAAAATCAATTTTGAACTTCAATCAATCTCAGACAGTTTTAAGCTATGCTGGGTGTCTTGGTAACAACAATCTTCAAACAATCTCATCAACCAAGCTTTCTTTTTGATGAAGCTAAGGAAGTTGATGGAGTATCTACTGTCTATTTTCAATTCAGAACTCAAAACTCACTTTTCAAATTGTGAATCTTATGTTGTAGGATATTTTGTGGGGAATAAACTTCAATTCCCTTTGTGAAAGAAAGATTAATTTCTCTGTGGAAATTGAAAGGAGATTTTTCCATGACTATTCATGGAGAACAAGCTTTTTTGTTTAAATTTGCTCAAGAAGAAGACAGATTAAAGTGTTAGAATTGGGTTCTAGTTTTCATAGCTAAGAAACTCTTTTTGATTCGTCCCCTGGTCCGTTACTCTAGAGCAAAACCTTGATGCTATTACCTCGGTCCCGTATGGATGAATCTCAGGCGGGTTCCTCTTTATCTTTGGAATCAATTAGGGTTATCTAGGATTGCAAGTATTGTGGGCACTCCAATCATGACCGATACTCCAACAGCGCGTTGAAGACTAGGATGTCATATGCCGAGTTTTGGTTGAAGTTGCGGTGATTGTGAGTTCCCGCCGAATTACCTATTCAAGTGGATAATGTAAAACTGGTAGTGAAGGCAGAGTATCCTTTGCGACCTAATGCTTGTTCTCACCGCAAGACTTTGGGCATTCAAATGCCAAATGCAAAGCAATTCCTAAGCCAAAAGAAAACTCAGCGCCTCCGATTTCAACTCCGGTTAATCCCAAGTTTGTAGTTGCTCAAAACAATGCAGATTTGGTTGTTAACATAGGGGATAAAGTCGGGGACAGAGTCGAGCAAATCCCTCTAGTAGTTGAAACTCGAGGCTCAAGGGAGATTTTGACTACCGGTGTACAACATGATGGGTTCATAGGGAAGTGGCACCAAACATCAAAAGAAAATTGGACTACTTTTACTAGAAAGAAGAAGAAATCAAGTGGCAAAGGTACTTCGCAAGTTCAATCTTGCTCCCCAAACTCTTTTTCTATTTTAGATACAGACTACAAATTGTGGAAGCGGAGTTAGATGAATCCTTGACAGGGATTAGAGAAGAAGGAATTAGAGAACAAGAGGGTAACAACGAAGGCAGCATTGACAAAGTCGCAATTGAGTCTTGTGATGATGTTAGTGAAGAGTCGGAGTATGAAACAGATAATGAAGGTATGAAAGTTGAGAAGATGAGAACTTTAGAAGAACCGCCTACAAGGAGACCTATGACTAAAAGAAAAGGTGGATAATCTTGTGAAAGTTAGTGCTTTGCTAGGTCTTTGGAGGAAAGGAAGATGACATGAAGAATATATTCGGTGGCATAATAGATAGGCAATCCAAGCTAAACCCTGATAAAGAACTTGCTAAGATCAATTGGCCTGGGGTTACAAACAATGATATGCTTGGTAGAGGGAAAAGAACCCCTGCTAGGAAGAAATAGGCTGTGGCTTTTTCTTTTATGTTTTTTTTAAGCTCTATGGATCTTGGATGGAGGGAAGTATGCCTTTGTTAGTTGATGTTAAGGCTTAGTCTAAGACTCTTAGTCTTTAGTTTAGCTTGTTTTCTTTTGGGGCACTTGATTAGTGCTTTGTTCCCTGTATTTCTCTTTTTTCTTTTTTCAATAATATTTTAACCTTTTCATTCAAAAAAAAAAAAAAAGACAATTCCATCTGGTTTCTGTAAATTGTAATTGTTAGAAATCACATAGGTGTCTTGGCATTTTCATGTATGGGGAGGATCCAACAGCAGCAGCCGAACAAAAACAAAGTAAATTTTTCGGCCCTAGTTTGGTGTCCGGGGTTGGCAGTGCCGCACAGTCCCTGTCGCCAGTGCCCAAGTCTTTTTTTTTGGATTGCATTTCCCCAAGATTTTTGTTCTGATTCAAAATCTGATTGCCAATGGGAAAATCTGATTCTCTTGCCTAAATGGTATTTTCTTCTCTTTGCTATCCCACCCTTTCAATAAAAATATGTTTCAGGTTTTATTACCTGGCTGACATTATATACTCACTGCAACATAAGCAAAACCCATTGATAGTAGAAATGTAAGACGTGATGACTGAGATAATAACTTGCTGTACTAGAGATTAAAAAGCCAAGATCAAAGTGGCTCGTTACCGAAAACATCATAAACAAGAAAATTCCAAGCCATGAATCCAAAGAATCAGAAACATAGCTTTGTAGACCCACATCCAGAGGACCAGAACCACTTCATGAACTTGAACTGACAGCTGGTGAACTTGCACTTACACTGTAACTAATTCTGTAGACTACTTTTCAGAAGTTACCAATTCAAAAGCAATCATGTCACACCCATGCTCTGGTACTTGGTATGGCTAAAGAGACGTACTGCTTTTGGGCGCAATGTTGTGAAAAAGATTATAGGCCCAACCTCTGCCCATGAAAATAATAGTCCCACATAGTTCAGGCAGCAATAAACAGAAGGAAAACAAAACTATAAGATAAGTTTGAAATGCAACTAAGGACCATACTTACCTGGACGAAGTCTATGGCTGATCATGAAGGGTCATGGTCTAGGTTAGCGACTTCCATTGTACTTCCATTTCATGAGGAAGTTGATAGAGCAGTGTACCTCCAAAGATTTGAAGAATCCTTGACTGGAAATTGCTTTGATAAGATGACTACTTTGCTTTGACTGAACATGATGGTTCAAAAATTTCACTTATCCCTTGCTTGGGAGGAAAAGCTAACAGACTTTTAATAGCTTAGTCCCACATCGTGTAAATTACTGCATTTGGTTTAAATACCACAAGACCAGCTAATCTAGCACCAAGCTAAGCGTACAGAATCTGTTGTTTAACTCATAGCTACCCCTTGCGTGGGGAATTGCCGAGCGACCTCGTGGGGTTCCTAGTACTGGCTGGCCTTGCATCCTTACCGGGGCCATCCCCAATTTTTTGTTTTTGTTTTTCCATTGCGTTGCCTGCCTCTCTGAAGCTTAAAGCCTTAGGCCAACTCAGCTGGTAGTCTTGTTTTGGCCAGCTTACAGCATTGCACTTTAGGCCAAATCCTGTATACTTCAATCTCAAAGTTGATATTAAAGTTGCTAATTGGCATAGAGATTGAATTGCTGCTTCTATGTCAGTTTACTTTCTTTGGCAGCCCATAATTAGAATCTGTTTATAGCTTATGTTTCATATATCAGCCATCTGCTTGGAATTACAAGTTTGAAGTATTACGACATAACTCCAGCATTGATGAACTTTTTCCCAATTGTCATCTAAAGGAAATTGATCTCCAGAACTTATCCCCATGGCATGCTTAACTTTCCCACGAGTAAGTCTGAGATATTCTGCCATCCCCATATCACGGTCTTCAGCGTGTGCAAGCATCGAGTTCTACCCGTAGAGAGAGAGAGAGAGAGATTACTTGTCCTTGATGGCTTCTGATTACTACCGGTCTTATTTGAATTCTTGTGATTTGTTTACACAATTGCATAAGTATGTACCTGACACCTGACACAAAAGGTCAGTAGCTATTTTTCATTTTCGCATTGATTTGCTTCTGTTTACCAATGACGCGCAAGAGGGGGTTTGGAAATAGTTTTCAACCAGCAATTGACGCGCCTCGGTTATTACCCCATTAGCTGCGTCATTGCCCCAAGCGCAAAGATGAATTTTGCAGTCGCGTATCAACTGCTTTTATAGCTTCATTTCCACATCTCCAACTCTGGTTTGAGTAATGTGTGACTAATTTGTACTTTCGGTTCCAAAACAGTCGACGACTAACTTTAAGACTCATCTCTTCTTGCAATTCTTCACAAAATCAGACGATCAGTGAGTTGGTCATGTTTCCCTTTACAGTTGGGCTTTTTTCTTCGTTTTCCAAGAGATGAACATTCTGTCACACTGGTTAATCCACCAGTATTTATTTGATTAGTCATTCCTTACAATTGGAGTCATTTTCGTCCAAACCCGATGAGGCGGAGGATGGAGAATAACTACTGTTCCAGAAGTCCCATATGGAGTCGCCAATGCAATGAGTTTTGGAGTGGTATGAATGCCTCTAAAAGATTTAGGTGTAACTTTGATCAGTGAAAAGTCTGACAGACAAATCACCTTCAGCACCAGTGGTTTAGTGGTAGAATAGTACCCTGCCACTTGTACAAACCCGGATTCGATTCCTTCCCGGCTGGTGCATTCTTTTTTTTTTTTTTTTTTTTACCTTTTTATCATTTAGATTTTTCTGCGATGTTGTCTCTTTTACCTTTTTATCCTTTATCTAGATTTTTCTGCGATGTGGTCTCACTATAGTCAAATTTGCAGAAAGGAGGTAAGACCAACTCGAAGTGGTTTTTTATTTATTTAAAGGGAGAGAAAAAATCGTGGTCGACTCACTAATTAAGACCGGTTATATAAAACTCATCGAGTCGGACAAAACCACCATTTCTAACCACATGAATTTTTCACATGTTCACCGACTCTTTTCTTTTTTCTTTTTTTGCTAGGAAAGAAAGGATATATTAATATGGAAAAAGATTACATCATAGTTAGGCCAAATGGAGGATTTATGTCCAACCATTCACATGATTTATTGAATCTTCTACTATATTTAGCCGCTTTATCAGCTCCTGCATTATAATTCCTACTGACAAACTCTAATTTAACAAAAGTAAAGTCGCTTAATATAAAGATACAATCCCCCAAAATGGATTTTTTGAACCAGCTAATCTGATTCATACTATTATTCATAAAGGAAATAGCATTTTTAGCATCACTTCTTAGACATATTTTGTTATTGTTAGAGCACTGCTCGGTCAAACTCGCATGCGTTGCTATCTCAAGCATTTTTGTCAATGTTAGTGATCAAAACTATAAGTCTTGATTTGTGGTTTACTTATAAATGTCTCGGACTAGGACATAGATTATGTAGTTGAGCCTTAGACTTCACAACGTTCATCATTTGAAGACGAAGAACTACTAAGAAGAGCTTGTGGAACTTCATCAAGAAAAGGTATGTGGAGAATGAAATTCATCTATCACTTAGAAAGTCTATTTCTACTCTATCTCCTATATTGAGACATAAGTCGTGTTACGAAATAGTTTTCTATCATGCATATTTGAGATTTCGAGCTGAGTTTAACTCGCTTACATATTTCTCGAAATATGTATTGGCAAGCTTTCGCTTCGACCAATTTCATCTTATATTATTGACGCAAGTCAAAAGATGATCATGTTAAAATTACCGAGTAACATCTTACATGGTTTGTGTAATACAATCATTTGGTGTAGACTTGGAATGTTTCGTTATGATTATTTCAATAACTTGAAAATTGCTTTGATGCTAACAGTTCGTAAAAACAGCTGTTGTCATCCTCTAAGAATGTTTCAAGGATTGAAATAGAGTTTAGAACACTTAACCATCATTGGATCATGAACATAGTATGCGTTCTTGTATATATGTGATCCATGACCGAAACTATAGTATGCATACCCGTATGTGTACCTGTTAGTTGTGAAATTCCGGAAGCCTAAGTACACATATCCGTACGCGTACTGGCGAAGGGTTTGGGTCCGGGAATTTCTGTTGCGTTTGGTAGTATGCGTACATGTTTGCATACTGGCGAACCCAAACACAGTCCGGCTACTTTAAGTATGCGTACACGTTTGCATACTTGAGTGGTTAAAGTTCTAAAATCGGTTTGTTCATGAACTAATACATTTATATTATAAGGAATGTATTCTATGCAGACCGTGGCTATAATGTTCATGAATTGATTCGAGTGAATCAAACCGATTTTGCTTCAATTGTGTTCTTGTATACTTCTATGAAAATATAGCAATTGAAAAACTCTATAAGTAGTTTCATTTGAGTCATTTGAACTAGTTGTGGTTAAGATGAATAATGTTGATATGAGAGTGTTCATATAGCTAACTTCGGTTAACTACTATTGAGCCAACCTAGTGTACACGTTTAGGTACGGTTACTCAAACCTAAATGAAGATACATTTCATTTGTGTATAACAAGCTAAGGTCGATCTAACGGTTGAAAGATATTAGCTTGAATCTAATCAGGTTTTCAACTAACGGTGAATATTGAATGATTTATTACCAAGGTAACTTAGATTGAAAACCCTGATTTGAAAATTATATAAGGAAGAACTCCAGCAACTGGGAAACCTAATACCCACACCTCCTGTGTGATACTAGTTGCGACTAGAGTCGATTCTCCTTTAACCTTTAGTTTTTCACGAAACCCTGTAGGTTAACGACTTGAAGACTTCATTGGGATTGTGAAGCTAGACCCAACTATTTTCTATGTAGTTGCGTGTTCTGATCTTACTTCTACTATCGTGATTGAGTATTATCTTTGCTAAGATTTGCATGAGATTTATCTCCGATAGGTAAGATTAAAAGTATTCACAAACATCTTCGTCTCATCGTGTGTGATTCCACAATATCTTGTTTCACTTCCAAAAGATTAAGACTAGAACACCGCTGCCACGGTGGGGAGGGCCGACCGAAGAAAAAAGAAACACCGCTTCTAGTGACATCAAAATGACATTCACCCCACCAACTCTTCCATATTTTGTTAAACCAACTTGAAGTAGGCAATTTAGTTCTAACTTTTTGAACGGCAGAAGAGACAAAGAAGTCACCTGGAGACCATTCATCATTCATCTTCCTTGAACTTTTACTACCAAGACCACCCATATTCTTCTTCTTACAAACCTGAGACCGTTTCACTAATAGGTGCAGCTCTCTTCTATTTTGAATACCAGGATTACCAGCCCATAAAAATTCAGGTAATATTTTCAGCATTGCTAGACGTACAACTTCAAAATACCTAATCAAACCCGTGTCATTCCTCATATTACTCAACCTTGGAATGCTTAGTATGAGGAATGACATGTTATTTCCAAGCATATATTTATGCCAATTATGATGTGGATTGCGATCTGTTATCCTAAAACAGAATAAGAACCATGATGTGAAAGCACAAAAAATACAGAAGAGTGGCAACTCTTTTATTAACAAAAGCAAGCAGCAAAAACTCTTAGAAACCATACTAATAAATGCACTACAATGAAGGAAAACAGGGTACCTGTCGAGACAATTTGGAACTGGGTGCCACAGTACTCCTTTATCACAGCCTCTATATGCTGTCATGGGCTCCTCAATCTCATAGACAGGACAACAGACCTGGGAACTTCAGACCCGTAACATGCTGTTATTAGTGTGGTAGAGCAGTTCATGACAGCTTCTCTAAACCGAAATTTTTGTACAAACATGAAACCAGAAAAAGCATTTTAAATCCACCATAAAAAATATTATTATGCTCTAAGCCTCTAAGGCTAAGTTCAAGAAAGATTTGTCCTACACTTACAAAGCTTTTACTAAGATTCAAAATGTCCAAAGATAATATATCAAATGGAATAAATTATACACGCTAAGTTAATCGGAGACCATGAATCTAATGATTTACATCATGTGAGACGAAAGGATTAATTAGTAAGTGAGGGTAAAAAATGAACAAGATGATTGAACTTACATCCACAGAGAACAGCCTCACTCTTAAGCCGGTAGGACACCAAATTACTTGAAATTAGCTTACACGAAACATTGAAATTACTTGAAAAAATGTAATTTTATAACCCAAACCGAAAGGAATGATCTAAACATGTCATTCCCCAACAAAGAACTGAAATTAATATTTCAATTAGTTTACCTGGAGAAGAAAAATTAAAACCCCCAATTTGACATTGTTATCTCAAACATCAACTCGACCTCCGTCGATGATTGAGTAACTTTGTGAACAGAGATTGGACCGAAGTTGAAGAAGATTGAAATTTAGGTTTAATCAAACTCCAACAAAGAAACTCCAAATCGTGAAAATCCTCAATTTCTTCTTAAACCCTAACTTTGTAAAATTCTTAATTTAATCATCAACTTCTTCTTTACAACAGATTCAAAAACAACTTCATATGCTCTTCTTTCTCTCGTCGATCTCTCATAACACCGATTCTCAAATCCTAGATGCAAACCGTTAATGTATCTTCCCAAATCACCGCAAAGAACACCGTAAAACTATATCGAAGGAAGAAGAATCGAGAGAAATGAAATTTATCTGAGTGAAAAATGTATATATATTTGTTGACTTTAGGTCCTTATAAATTTAGTTAAATTAGTATAAACCCTCATAATATCTTATATAATGTACTGAAACCCTTTATAGATGAACGGCTCACATCAAATACGTGTTTCAATCTAACGAACAATATCGAATTTCAACACAGAATTCATTTATCAGATGAACGGTGTGCATTAATCCCTTGTTTTTAAGTTAGTGATCCAACGGATCATATTGAAATTGAACACAGAAATTTTTTTCAATCTTTTTAACAAATCGTTAGGGTCCATTTGACAAAAAAGTGGCCATAAAAGGGACTCCCTCCCTACGAGCCCTTCGGGCCCTCCGGTCGGTCGGCCCAATTATTGTGAGGTGATTGATAATTGATAGGTGTTGTAAAACACCTAATTTTATATCTAGTATTTATGCTTTCTTTGCTATTTTCCTTGGGAATTGCATAGCTTATGTTTACTTTTGAGTTATTAGGTACTCTGGAGTCGCACGGAGTGAAAAGAAAATAAATCATCTATTTTGAGCAAGAAGGGAAAAAGTGTCATCTCATGGGAGAACACTATCGGGAGCCGAATCAAAGTTAAGGGGCAACTCTCTGGAGGAGTACTAAAAACAGGCTAGCTGTGGTTAAAGGGATGCCATCTGGGTAGCCCTTATCCAGGAGACGGTTGTGCTGTTAGCACCCCAATCCAACCTTACCCCAAATTGAGAGAGGACTTTACTCTCATTCATATCGATCATTTTCTCTGAAATTGAGAAAGAAAAGAAAGTAGCAGCGGCTGCTGTATCCGAGAGACTAAAATTCAGAGAAATTGAGAGGTGAGTTGGTTACAGAATTGAGAGAATATCAAAGATGGGGTAGTGATGAGTGCTTCCATGAACAACAGATAAAGAAGAGAGGATTTATTGAACTGAGATTTGAAGTTGTTGCCATTAATGGTGTTGTTGAAGCTCGGTGAAAAGGGGTTTGTGAGATTTTGCCGGGATATTTGTTGATGCAGAGAAGATGGTTTCGGTTGAGAAGAATAGAGCTCGATGCTGCTGCCTTGGGTTTGCTACGAATTTGAGATCGATGTGTGACAGGGAAGAAGAAGGTGCAGTCAAGAGCACGAAATGAAGAAACAACTACTATTGTTGTTGTTGGTTAATGGAGTTAGGGTTTCTAAAATGATGGCAGAGATGGGGTTTTGATGAATTTACTTCCAGAAGCAGGGAATTAAGAAATTGAGGTGAATTTGTTGGTTAGGGTTTGAATCGAAAGTTATGAGAAGAAATTGGTTCTAATCATGAATCCTAGGTCTTTGTTGCAATGGAAGAAACAGAAAGGGAAGGAGTTGATTTGTGTTCCTCAAAATATAAATAGTGCATAGCCATCATCAATTTTCAAGTGCTCAAGTTATGGAGATAGTGCTCAAGGGAAGGAGTTGATTTGATAGTGCTCAAGTTATGGAGATGGAGATGTTGCCAACAGTTGGCTGTTCCAGGCTTGCCATTAGCTAGCCATGAATCTGTGGGTCGTATATGAAGAATGAGAAATTGACAGTAAGGGTATGAGAAGAGAAAATGGTTGCTTAAGTTGGTGATTTGGTTTTGCTGAGATGGAATTGTTGAGATTATATGAGTCTGAGCTTCAAAATGGATCCGAGAGCTGCAGTTATGGCTGGGATGGTGCTGGTATGTGTTATTGTATCTGCAGGTATTAGTGCAAGGAAATGGAGATTGCAGGCAAAGGAGCTGAAATGGACATCAAGCACTGGAACTAATTGATTGTAGCTGAGATGGTGAATTGCACAACAATTTGATGAAATTCTGGAGCTTCAGTTGGTATTGCAGGTGATGATGTAATGGCTTAAGGAAGTGGTGAAGCTGCAGTTCAGATGTTGAACAGGAAATAATGGGTTTGCTGTCAGAACAAGATGGTGTTGTTGTGAGCATGGAGATGGAGATATTGCAGCTCAAGTTATGCTGCAGTTGTTGGATTTGGTGGAAGTGATGAGTATATGGGTGCAAGACTCTATTTAAGAATTTGATGGCTATGGTACTGGTGGCTACTGAAATGAGGCAAGATGGAGCTGAGCAAGACAATGGCTCTGGTGTTGCTGATGCCATGAAGTGGTGGCTGGTGCAGTGCAAGACTCAAAGAGTTGAGCCTTGGATTGAATGCCAGATGGTAAAGGGAAGTGATGGTGCAATTCAGGTAGTGATGCAGCTGGTGCAGCTGAGTACAGCTGCAGGTTCTCATTAGATGCATGTTAGGCTGAAACTACAGGGAAGAATAATTTGTTGTTGTTGGTGATTTGTTAAGAAGAATTTGTTGGTGTTGATTTCAGATGAATGGTGGTAGCTCAGGAAGATCAGTAAGATGGTGTTCTTGCTGGTGCAAGTGTAATGGATGCTAAATTGGAGTGCAATGTGCAAGTGAGTTGGAGTTAGGTGCTGAAATATGGCAGTGATTGAACTAATTGCAGAACTGGAGCTGTTTGAGTTGATGTTGGCAGCTGAGACTGTAGATTTGTGGTATTGGATGTTTACAAGGATTTTGGGCAAGAGACGAAATTGCAGCTGTGAAGTTGAGCTACAGATTTGATGCAGTGCAAGATGGTGGAGTTTCAAGACCAGAAATCAACAAAGAAGTGAAATGCAGAGTGAGCTAATGGGTTCTGGTAGCCTGTGCAGCTGTAAGCAATTGCAGGTGGCCTAAGGAAGATGTAGAAATGGTGGTGGTACTGTTGGCAGTTTGAATTCAAGATGGCTAGAAGCACAAGGATTGTGCATCACAATTTGGCCAGTGCAAATGGCTCAGGCGAAGGTCACTCAGCTCAGCTGAGTCTGACTAGCTATCTAACTCGTCTGACTCACATCCTGACTCAGTTGACTCGGTTCTTGACCCGATTTGACTCGGTCTGACCTTGACCGAGTTGACTCATTGACCGGTGACCGAGTGGACTTTGCCGGTCACCTGAGATATTTTCCGGTGCCGGATTCCGGCCAATTTCCGGCCATGATACCAGTTTTCCGTCGACCGTTTTTTGGCAGAGTTTTTACATGGGTTTTTCTCACACATGGGCTTGGTGGACTTCTATCTTTTGGACCTTTAAAGATTAGACCTAATTTTGGAAACAAGAGAGCTATTTAAAGGAAAGACTTCTACAACTTGGGATAACATATATTTTTCTTGGAACTTTGGAGAGCCGGTTTTGTTTACGCTTCTAGGGTTTGCTTTTGTTCATCTCCTTCTTTTCAATTAATATTATTATGATGAACTCCATAGCTATGAGTAGCTAAACAAATATTATTGGTTATGGGATAAAGTTGATTTCTCAATATGTTATATGATTCAATGAATTAGTTTTGTCTCAATATTTTATTGTTAGTGATTCACAATTAATAGTGTTATATGATTTGATAGTTTGTTTGGTTGAGTCCGGAATCAATCCGATTTACATTCATCTCTAGAGCTATATTAGGGTTTTCAATACGAAAAAGTTGTTTATCCCTGATTCTAAGTAGCATAATTGTGGGTAGTGCTTGTAGTGATATATCCTACTAGTCACAAGTGAATCATAACTTTTGTTAAAACGATTAGTGCTTTTACACATTCATTTGCATTGATTAGTCTTATTCCATAGAACTTATTGCTTTTAGGGAGTTAAATCTAATTGTGCTTTTACACTTTAGGTTGCTTTCTAGGAAGAATTCACATATGCATCTTTTAATGTGGTTGTGATGAAAACAGGAATTAGCGGGATATACTTGCAATCAAGGTATCCTAGGACTATTAGTAAATGAGAGATTAAAATACCAATTCTAATCATTGATGAATATACATGTTTGTGAATGATATTATCCCGTGACCAATATCTTCTCCTTATTGATTATTCCAATTATTTGCTTTGCTTTATTTTATTTTTACTTTAGTATTTCGTTAAAACAACAAACATCCTCCCTTGGTTACATTAGAAACTGAAAATTGCATAACAACAATTGCCTCTCTGTGGAAACGAACTCTTCCTTACCTTGTACTTCATTTATATTTAATGAGTAAGAAAGTGAAATTATTTTTGACGGATTGACAACCGATCAAATTTTGGCGCCGTTGCCGGGGAGGCATACGGCTTGTTATTAAGTTTTTAGTTTCTTTTTATAATTTCTGCTTTGATCTTTGCTTTTCGGTTCTTGTCTTGTTTCTCATTTGTTTGGGAGAATTGTTTTCAGGTACCTAATCCCTGGCTTCTAAAGATTGGAACTACCCAAGGTGCGGGATAACTACTCGAAGAGGCACAATACTCCAACCAAGTCAAGACACAACAGAAAATCTAGAGTTAGAGGTGGAAGGAGAAGTACAACTAGAAGGAGAAAAAGAGGTTCCATTCGTAGACGAACCACAAGTTGAAGAAGAAGAAGCAATGGGTGATGCAAATCGTTCACTCAAGGACTTGGCTTCTCATAAGCTTGATATACAACATGGGTGTATTCAAACGAACTCTACTTTTGAGATAAAGCCAGGGTTGCTTAGAGAATTACCAAAGTTCCATGGCATGGTGAATGAAGACCCAAACAAGCATCTTATAGACTTCCACACCATTGTCACGGCTATGCTTCCAGCGGATGTTGAGACGGATGGTGCAATGTTGAAAGTTTTCCGTTTCTCTTTGATGGATAGTGCTAAGGATTGGTTGTTCTATTTACCTTCCGGAAGTGTCACTACATGGAATGGGCTGAAGAAACTCTTTTTAGAGAGATATTTTCCTGCATCAAAGGCTACTCAAATTTGAAAGGAGATTTGTGGGATGAAGCAAAATGTGGGAGAATCCTTATATGAGTGTTGGGAACGATACAAGATATTGGTGGCAAGATGACCTCACCACCAATTCAGTGATGCTATGATCATCCAATACTTCTATGAAGGACTCCAATCAAGTGATAGGAATCTTATTGACGCTGCGGGTGGTGGTGCACTAGTGAACAAGACGGTGGCACAAGCTAGAGAGTTGATTGAAAACATGGCGGCAAACTCCCAACAATTTTTGAGCCGTGGTTCGGATGTGCTTCTAAGAAGAGTGAATGAAGTGAGCGAGGTTGAGGAACTTCGTCAACAAATGGGTAACATGCCGGCAATGATGCAACAAGTTGCAGCCGCGGTGATACCTAGTTCCTCTCAAACTTATGAGGACGATCAAGCTAATGCGGTCTTTCCAAATCAACAAAGACGGTATGATCCCTACTCAAACACTTACAATCCGGGATGGAGAGATCACCCCAATTTTAGCTATGCCAACAAGCAAGGAGCGGTTCAACAACCTACCTTCAACTTTTCAAGTGGATTTCAACCTCAACAACAACAATTCCAGCCGAGACAACAATTTCAGCAACCACAAGCACAACAATCAATGCAAAATCAAGGTTCCGATATTGACTCGAAGCTTCAAACAATGATGCAAGGCATTTCCACCATGTTTAAAGAAAGTCAACAAGAAACTAAGAGTGCTATCAAGGAGTTGCAAACACAAATGGGCTCCATGGCTATTGAGTTGAACCAATTGAAGGCACAAAATAGTGGGAAACTCCCTTCTCAAACCTATTAACCCAAAAAGAGGGTGTCAATGCTATTACGTTGAGAAGTGGTACACAACTTGTGCAACCCGAAATTACTCGATTCGGGCAAGGTGGAAACACCCAAGGAACTCGTTTTTTGGAGGAGAAGAATGAGGATTCTCCCCAAACTTCGAGGTACCTGCTCCTAACTCTAAAACTCCTGTTTCTACTTATGTTCCTCCTTTACCTTTTCCTCGCAGATTTGCAAGTTCTAAGAAGGCGGAACTAGAGAAGGAGATTTTAGACGTTCTTAAAAAGATCCATGTGAACATACCACTCATTGATGCTATTAAGCAAGTTCCAAAGTATGCAAAGGTGTTGAAGGACTTGTGTACCAACAAACAAAGGCTCAAAGGTAATGAAGTGCTTAGTGTGGGGGAGAATGCTTCGGCAATCTTACAACACAAACTCCCACTTAAGTGCAAGGATCCCGGTAGTTTTGACATTCCCGTCACAATTGGTAACACAACGTTTAACAAAGCTATGTTGGATTTAGGTGCATCCGTTAATGTTATGCCTGCGTCAATGTATAATTCACTTGATCTTGGTCCTCTTAAAAAGGCTGAAATTGTATTGCAATTAGCCGATCGCTCTAATGTCTACCCAATGGGTATTGTTGAGGATGTTCTTGTGCAGGTTAATCAACTTGTATTTCCAGCTGACTTTTGTGTGTTAGAGATGAATGAAAGTTCACCGGACTCGTCTCTTCCATTGCTACTTGGGCGTCCATTCATGAAAACGGCGAAAACCATAATTGATGTGGATAAGGGAACGTTGACCATGGAGTTTGATGGAGAAACAATACGTTTCAACATTTTCGAGACGATGATGTAGGATCATAATATCGCAATGCATAGGGCTCGCGAGATCAATAAACGACAGTACCGCGAGGGAGTCGCAGGAAACTAAAATAGACGACGCAATGGGAAACGACACACAAAACAACCGAAAGACATGGAACCCGGGGTTAAGAAGTGTCGCGAGATTGAATAGTTGTACATCGGCGACACTTCATGAGACATTCCTTTTTTAAAATAAAGGATAGCTTTAGTCATTATCCACTATGTATTACCCTATATAAAGGGTCGAGTGAGTCTCATGGTAGGAGAGATCTTTTTTGGAATTGTTGGGCAAGTCATTAGGAGAGAGAAAGTTCTAAGAGTGTTTTACTTGCTATGTAATCCTAATTTTCCCGTGTAAATAACTCATGAAATTAATCAATAAACATTCTCAATTATACAACTTTCAACGGACTAACTAATCAAAATATAGTGAGGGGTGTAGTGGGGGGAAAACCCGCTACTACATATGCGCTAGAAACAGGACCTAATCTTGTTGGTTCAAGAAAGTTTAGAAAAAAACGAACTGATGAATTCAATTGGATCTATAAACTTTAAGAGAAATTTCATGAAAAGTAGTTATCGCTCATACTTATTATTTAGATCTACAAAATATAGAGAGGTGAAAAGGGAAAACCTCGCTACTACATATGCGCTAGAAACAGGGACGAGCAAAGATTTGGACGAAGAAATTGGAAAGAATATAGATTAATGAGAGAAGAGATTTGGAAAAGATACTCAAGAATTCATTGAAAAAAGAAAGATGGTTAGAAGAAGAAATGTACAAGGGCAACCAACGATTGTAAGAAGAAGGAGACTTGGTCGAGAAAGGAGGAATGAAATGTAGAGAATCATCAAGGATGAATATGAGAAATGATGGAGAAGGTCAAACCATAACCACCAATCTCCCCGTAGCAAACGCTAAAGGATTATGATAGAGTAAGTGTATACTTGGAGATCCGATTCTCAAGACGAGAGAGAAGAGGAGCAAGAATGGTGAACAATGGACAAGGAGGAGGAGAGCAAGAAATGAATGGAGAAATGAATCCAGGTAACGAAGAAATCGCAGCCCCTAGAAAGATTGAGACAAACAATACACGAGGAGAGACTACTAGAGGCAGAGGAACGAGCAAACTTGACAAGACAAGAATCACGAATTGAGGATGGAAAATATGAGGTTGCAAAATAGAGATCTAGAAGAGCGTGAGATCAAGTTCAAGATCGAATGGAGAAGAAAGAAGGAGAGTTGTACCAATGTAACGCACCAATGAAGAAACACAAAATCCGAATATAGAGCACGGCGAGAGAAGAGGAGAAATAGAAGATCGTTATATTCTCACCTCAAAATCTTCCAAATGAGCTAATAGGAAAATCAAGGAAACATGCAATTCCAAGAACCAAATGACTCAAATGGGCAAGGGAGAATAATCTTGCATGGGAGAGAAGAATTGAGAAGAAACCGAGAGATCGAGGATGACATTGAGAGACACTACATTGAACAAGCGCGACTAGCTCGCGAGAGAGAAAGGCTAAGAGAAGAAATGGAAAATCAAGAGATGGAGGAGGCAATCCTAAGAGAATAACCATGACAACCGCGAGAGAAGGAGGGAACAAAATCGTACCAATAGAAATATTAATGAAGAGTATGAGAGGGTGCAAATGATGAGAGCTGAGAGGCAGCCAAGAAGAGAGAACAACCGATATAATGGCGTGCGAATTAACGAAAGAGGCGAAGAAGAGCGTCGCGAGGAAAGAAGAGGAGAAGATAATGAGCAGGAAGGTCAAAATAGGCACGAGCGAAGAAGGAGAGAAGCAGAGCTAAAAAGACCAGAGAATCAAATTCTGAGGCAAATGAACAAATCTTAAGAGAGCTAGCCGAAATGAGAGGATTACCGTAACAATAGAAGGGAAGGAGGAAGGAGACAATCAGACGGGGTTATCATGCGTAAGCCGCCAAGAATCCCCTTCACGCTAGAAGTGCGATGGGAGGAATACTCCTCCTAAATGTAATCTACCCGCATTAACCAACATCTTTGATGGAACAACTTGTGCGATACAACATATTAAGGCTTATATGAGATGTATGTTACAATGGGAGAATCATGATGCCATATTGTGCAAATATTTCACAGGCTGCTTAATAGAGAAGCACTAAAATGGTTTGAAGGTCTCAAAGGAACACAATCACATCATTCAATCATTTACAAGCCACATTCCCTGGGAGCATACATAAGTAACAACTCTTCGCGACTGGTATTGAGGATGTATTCTGGCCAAAACAAAGGATTGGCGAGAGCTTAAGACAATGATGAAGATGGAGAACCATGTGCAAATGGAAATGGCAGATTTGCTGAGGAGAGATATCTCATACTCTCATTTGTGAATGCTCTCTTCTTCGACTAACTTGTTATACATTCAAATTTTTAGAATCAAAAATACAATCACGATGGCGAACCACGAGAATTACAGAAGAATATATTGCCTTAGAAGAAAGACAAAATGAAATGAATTCTTATCCCGTCACGAACACGAACTCCAACGCCGCGAACGCAAGTTTGTTACCTCAATTCATAAATACAAAGGCGAGCACTTCTCAAGGACAAAGAAAAAGGAGAGCCACGAGGGACAAAGAAGATAGTAGCCATGGGAAGCCACGATCAAGAAGAGTTTGAACGTGAAAGGAACTACTACAACCGTAACAGCAATAATAAGATTCAGAGGCTAGATCATGTGCAAGAAACTTATGGTGGACGAAGGCAAAATAACCGTGGAGGCAGAGAAGTCATAGAACAAAGATGGGAACAAATTAAGATGCCCCACCGAATGCTAGCGTTGAAAAGATCTCGAAGCTATACTTGTGATGGAAAATGTACCAAGACCTTGAATGTTGGAATGGAACCACCGCCAAAGCGATAGAAGCCATGAGTTTTGTTCTTACCATCGCTCCATGGGCATCAAACAAACGATTGTAGAAACATAAAGAGAATTATTCTCAGGATGATTGATCAGGGGAAGCTGAATCACTTTTTAAGGGGAGAAGAAACAGGTCAGACATTACCACCACCACCAGAGATGCACGATAACAAACAACAAGGGAAAGGAAACATTTGTGATGTAAGTAGAACAAAAGCCAAGAATTTGAACCGCAACTCCATTGTCCACTCCTATCGCACCATCGAAGATTTTCATGACAACGTGCTCGTAGAGTCTTTGCGAGAGATGCTAATGATAAAGAAATTATGAGTCCGGGCGAGGTCAACGCAGCTAGAACAAAGGCGCTGAAGACTATTTCTTTTTCTCGCGTATGAAGTGCCAAAAGGAAGAGAAACACATGATAGCCCGTTGGTTGTGAAACTAGAGATTAACCCGAAACCAAATCGATGGAGAAGATGATGAGGCGTAAGCTTGCCAAGCGATCAACCGAATCTTAATCGACACCTAAGTTCGGTGAATATCCTCTTCTACCATACTTACAAGACGATGGGAGGAAAAGACGAGGATTTGATCCCCTACATACAAGATATATGGCTTTAATGGCACCGCAAACAAACCAAAGGGAGAGGTTCACATGAGAATACCTCTACAAGGATTATCAACCGGTATTTTATTCCGTGTGGTTGACGTGGAATCTCCATACAATGCGCTGATTGGGAGGCCGTGGCTTCATGAAATCTTTGGGAGTCGTGCCAACGTATCATCAATGTATTAAATTCCTACATCCAAATGGCATTGGTATTATACAGGGAGATTGGAAGGAGTCGCAACAATGTCATGAAGTAGATGTAAAAGTCAAGAAGAAAGGAATGCCAAAAGAAAAGGGTGGAAACAAAGATGTGAGAGATGAGCAGAGAAAGGAAAAATCATGGTGGATGCCATAGAAGTAAGGATCTGAACATACTCGCGAGGTGAATGCCTAGAGACAAAGTAATATTATGGTAATAAAGAAGCAAAGGATATTAGGAGCAAAAGGCATAAGAAATGAATAAGCAACAAAAAACAGAGAAAAAATAGCAGATGAAGTAATGATATGCGAGAATCTCGCAGAAGAGTAAAAATGAGAATTCGACTAAGAAAGAAAAGTGAAATACAACAAGTGAAATGAATCGTGCGAATACTTCGCAAAACAAATATCAAGAAATAATGAAACATGAATGATTGAATGATTCAACAAATATAAATGCGCAAATGAATGGGACGAACCTTTATGGCGTACACCCTAGTTCGCGAATAACATTTCGTAAGAGGCAAATGTAAGACCTAAAGTGCGTCATATAAGGGGGTATCTCTCGCCGTGGTTCAGTGGGGAAGGTTACACCGCTCCCGAAGCCTCGAACCATGAAAATTTGGGGCCCATGAAAGCCTATCCGAAGAGGTACCTGGATTCCCAACTATATATGTAGGTTATACCCTCGGTTGGGCGACCGAGGGTCTCTTCCTAGGAGTCGCTGTATGCTCAAGGCGCCGAGGTACACGGCCGAGCCGTGGTGCCCGGATGGATGAACCTACCCCGCCATTCTTGGCAAGTCTTGGCATGCGCGCACTCGCCCGAAGAAAACTCCACTTAGGGTGCGCCTCGTAACCATAAACCATATAGGTATAAGGGATAAGAGGTCGCAAAAACAATCGGTTGTTGTTAAGACCGGATGGGAGGAGCTAGTCTTGTATGGCTTCGATGTTTCGCCTCCTTGAAGGGGCAACCTGGGAGATGATAAGGGCGGTACTCTCCATTAGGGGGAGTGCCAAAATGATTTAAATGTCATGAGGCTTTGTTTTCGCAAGGAGACTTAGGCTTATCATATTTGTGCAAATGATCCCGCAGAGGCAATAATACTAACACGAGGGTAAGGCGAGATCAATGGGTCTTTACATGAAAGTGTACGGACGTCCCGCGATTTCACCGCACGACGGCAATGTCATGGGGCTTTATATTCGCAAGGATGTTTAGGCCTGTCATATTGTCGCAACAAAAACATCCCGCAGAGGCAAAAATACTTGAAAATGATAAGGCAAGATCAATGGGTCATTACATACAAGTGTAAAGACGTCCTGCGATTTTGCCGCAATGAACGGGGGCAGGGGAGGACCTCTAATTAGGGAGGTCTGACTTGGAAGACCACACAAAATGATAAGGCAAGGTCAATGGGCCTTTGCATGAAAGTGTAGAGGCGGCTCGCGACCTTGTCGCAGCAAGAGGAGATAGAATTCTCAATTCATAAAGATATCTCGCGACTCGCCGCGCTATACATTTCAATAACACTAAAATTATTATTCAACAAAATACATGAGGATAACTAACATCTTCCATCGGAAGATGAATACCAGAGGCAAGTATGGGAATGGAAAAGATGGAATATTGTTATTCATCTTCCAAGGAAAGAGTTATACATCAATAAAGATAGTCAATTATGACAAAGAGTGAAGATTGAATTCATGAAAAAAGAGTTCACTATAACAAAGATACAAAGAATGCATGATATTACACGCAGAAGAAAAAGAAAACAAAAAGAATTACATCTTTGGGTGATTCTTCTTCTTCATCCGATTCATCAGGCTTTATTATTCTCGTCGCTTAATTTTTTCTTCGCTGCCTTCACTATCAAACATCCGAGACAGCAAGTTCTCGTGAACCTTTCAAGAAGCCAGGATATGTATGCAGAGGGATGTTCAAAGTTTACAAACATACTCCATGGTTCCATTGCGAAACGAACAGCAGATCATTACTAAAGTTCTCCACCGTTGTTTCAAATTGTTTTTTAACTTGGAATACTTGTTATTACTTAAGGAGAGATTCTTACAGTTGTTGTTTTTCGCTTCGAAGTTCTTCAATTCCCGCTGGAAAATTCCCCGAGTTGTTCCTTCTCGATTCAAGCTCTCTAATTCTAACCTCGAAGCCTCTTTCTCGCATTCTCGCAAATAAGTAACAACAAGTTAATAATTTACAAGCAATACTATGTATAAGAAGTAGTAAGGTGTAACAAATAACCTTCTCTATCGTATATCATATCTTTAACCAAGGAAGTATGCCTCTACGTGGAAGACTAACATCAACACCTAGATTATTTCTCGCATTATCTAAAACTTTCACGCCTGTGCGAATTCATCGTCACTATTTATAACAAGGAGGGAGCGAATTTGATCTTCTCGCCACTAAGTAAGGAATTCTCGCGAAGCAATTCATCCCGCCCAATTTGTAATTCAAGGAGAGATTTTGAAAGGTTGCTAATGCCCGGCACCATTGTTAGCAATGCGATCTTTATCATCTATATGGTCACTAATTTTCTTCCTCAAAATTTTGATTTCTTTATTGGACTCGAGAAACATTCGCTTAAATTGGTTAGCAAAGACTTAAACCAGATCTATGTTCAATTTCTAAAAGACGATATTTGTCCGAAGTTCATTTAATGAAAGGGAGTTAATTTTGTTTGATGAACTACTCAAAGAGTTGTTGAGGTGAGCGAGAAGAAGGTTATTATCCATAGGATCAGAAATGTATGGAGAAGAATAGCCTCACCTGGAGAGATTATATACATCTCATGAAAGTAATAAGTCGTAGCAATAGGCGACTCATTAAAATAAAAATAATAAAAGGAGGTAAAATTTTATACCATAAAGTTGCTGATTGGCATTTTGAAGAGAGGACACCTTATCCTTTGGGAATCAAGTTCGGTGTTTAACTTTTGAATTCTCTCTGCCTTTCTCACGAGATGACGCAGCTTTCCTGGCCTCTAATTCTGAATCTTCTCGCTCAACCGCAAATTCTTCTTTTCAAGATTATTGCGCCTTCTCAAAGGTCCGAGGCAACTACAAAGGAAGATCTTCCAACCTATAGAAGATGATAGAAAAATCATTAAAATATATATATACTTAAACAATTTAAAGTTAGCAGGAAATATGACTCACACATACCGTAGACCCAAGTGCATTCAAAAGATCGAGACACAACTCTGTAGACTCCATTGAATGAATTATTGCCTTCCAAGAAAGGGCGTTACACACGTTTATGAGAGCCCCGCAAAGAGAAGCTAGGGGAGCATCTCCCATTCCTTGGAAACAAACCGAGAAAATGGATAACCGATCCATGGAAGAATCGGTCGATGGAATCTTCTTGGCGAGAGAAAGATTCGATTCATGGTTATCCTCGTCGAAGATTCAGAGCTTGAGCTAAGGCGAGAAGAGGATTGGACCTTTCGCTTTCTTAGTTAAGGGCAGAGGATTTACCCTTGCGAGCTGAAGCGCTTTACCCTTTACTCTTAGTCTTCGCAAGAATAGTTTTTTCAACTTCAACCTTCGACACGTGCGAAGATAAGAAACAGAGAGGCAACAATATTGTTTTAAATAAGAAGAAAGGAAGTGATTCTTACTTCACTCGTGAAGTTTATCAAGCAATGTCGAATATCCTCCGACTCGATCCTTCTTGTAGCTTCTTTTCAACCCGGCTATCCGAAAGATTTCACAAACTCAAGAATTATAGAAAGAAAATTACAAAATCAAATTTGAAGCCTAAAAAATACCTCTTTCTTCTTCTCAGCCATTTGAATTCCCAAGGATGATATCCTCGCGAGATTCGCAGAAGAATATGCGAACCCGCGACGTAAGGACCATTGAAGATCAAGGGTACGACCCACCATTTCTCATCTTTGGAATGACGAGGAGAGGTATTATTACCTGGTGCCAATCAATGTCTCAGCATGAGTAATTTATCTTCGTAAACATTGTCATTTTTCTTCGACGAACACCCCAAATAGATCTCGCATTCACCATAGTTATCACCGAGTAATTTTCAAAAAAGTTTTCCACAAAGTATTTCTAACAGCTATTTCCAAATCTCGCGAATTTGGGATTTCGCGAATTAGGGTATAAAGATCCTTTGCCTCGCACTGCGGTCGCGAACTCAAGCATCAAATACAATCGCCACTTAATTGATAAACAGCCCGAGAGAATTTTTCATGGGCCAAAATTTCATAAAATAAAGGCAACTCAGATTGTACAAGGAATAGGAAGTCCCGCGAGAAGCCGACCGAGCGAGACTATAATCTTCCGATCATTACATTGATGATCGTAGAAAAGATTTACGAAAGAATGGATGAGGGTTCTTGATCGTGAATGGTTGACAGAGTAAAACCCTTCTCGAGCAAATTCTCGTTGAACTTCTTCAAAAGAAGTTTTGTATCCACGAACGATGGAAGCCATCTATCAAGATGGGAATGGATGAAAGATCTGAGATTAAAAACAAATACTTAGAAAGGATTTAAGAAAAAGCTTTGGTAAGAAAGGAGAGCGCAAATTGCAAGGAGAGAGTTAAAGAAAGATTGCAGAGAGAAACCAAAGAATGAAAAGAAGGGGAAAAGAAAACTATATATAGGGAAAAAGATCCTCGAGAAAAACGAGGTCATTTAATGCGAAGAGACATGAACGGTCAAGAAAAAGTGGTTAGAAGAAACGTGTCAAGAGAAGGCATTAATAATCAAAACTGCGGTAAAAGTATAAAATCAAGATAAGCAAAGCAAGAACAACATTGTAAAATCTCATAGTACTCTTCCCCTCAGGAGAGATAAGAGACGATACTTCATATATATCTCAAAGAAGCTCCTAACTTCGCAAAAGAATAGAGGCAAGTACGTACTTTTCAAGTACAATATTCTTCCGCTTCGCTCCTTCATCAACAAAGATCAAAGACTACTATGACAACGGATTTTTCCTTCAAGATCGCCCTTCAAGCAATATTCAAGGAAAAAGAGGCAAGATGTAGGATCATAATATCGCAATGCATAGGCTCGCGAGATCAATAAACGACAAAGATCGCGAGGGAGTCGCAGAAACTAAAATAGACGACGAATGGGAAACGAGATGACATATCCTAGTGATGTCCACTCTTGTTTCTCCATTGATGCTATGGATACATTGGCACAACAAATTTTTGAATCAAATGGTGATGATGCTTTGGAAACTGTGTTAACTACATCCATGGATAATGGTGTAGAGTGTGGTAATGAAGTCAAGGAATCCCTTGGTGATCTTAATTCACTACAAGGATGCCCGGAAACTCATAATATCTCTTTTATTTCTTTACCATGCAGTGATGAAAAGCTTGTACCTTCAATTGTTAAATCTCCAATTTTAGAATTGAAACCTCTTCCCGACCACCTAAGTACTTGTACTTGGGTGATAATGAAGAGTTACCGGTGATTGTTTCTAATGAGCTTAATGATTTACAGGAGCAAAAACTTCTAAGGGTGCTAAGGAAGTACAAGACGGCCATAGGATGGACAATTGCCGATATCAAGGGTATAAGCCCTGCCGTTTGTATGCACAAAATTCGTTTAGAGGATGATGCAAAGCCTACAAGGGAAGCGCAACGTCGTTTGAATCCTCCCATGATGGAAGTTGTGAAAAAGCATATACTCAAGCTTTTGGAAGTGGGTGTTATCTACCCCATATCCAATAGCAAGTGGGTGAGCCCAGTACAAGTAGTACCAAAGAAATCAGGTGTGACAGTGGTGGAGAATGATAAGAACGAACTTGTCCCAACTCGTGTGCAAACCGGTTGGAGGGTTTGTATTGATTATAGAAAATTGAATGCCACCACTAGAAAATATCACTTTCCATTACCTTTTATTGATCAAATGCTTGAACGTTTAGCTGGACACTCTTATTATTGCTTTCTTGATGGCTATTCGTGGTTATAATCAGATTGTGATAGCGCCGGAGGACCAAGAGAAAACCACTTTCACTTGTCCTTTCGGTACTTTTGCTTATAGAAGGATGCCTTTTGGCTTATGCAATGCTCCAGCTACCTTTCAAAGGTGTATGGTAAGTATCTTTTCGGAATATGTTGAAAACATAATCGAAGTGTTCATGGATGACTTTAGTGTCTTTGGTGATTCATCTGACGCTTGAATAATTTGTCTCTAATCCTTGAACGATGTGTTGAAACAAATCTTGTGCTGAATTGGGAGAAGTGCCATTTCATGGTAACTCATGGCATAGTTTTAGGCCATATGATATCTTCTAAAGGCTTGGAAGTCGATAAATCTAAGATAGACCTTATTCGTGCTCTAACCCCTCCCACTACGGTGAGGGAGATACGCTCTTTTCTTGGTCATGCAGGTTTCTATCGTAGATTCATCAAGGACTTTTCCAAAATAGCATCACCACTTTGTAATTTATTGCAAAAAGATGTGGTTTTTAACTTTGATGAAAAATGTATGGTGGCATTCAATCGTTTGAAAGAACTTTTGATTTCATCCCCTATCATTAAACCACCGGATTGGAGCAAGCCTTTTGAGCTCATGTGTGATGCAAGTGACTATGCGGTTGGTGCGGTGCTTGGGCAACGTGTGGGGAAGCTTCCTCATGCTATTTATTATGCTTCTAGAACGTTAAATGAGGCCCAACAAAACTACACAACCACTGAAAAAGAGTTATTAGCCATTGTTTTTGCTTTAGAAAAGTTTCGCTCTTATCTAATTGGTACAAAAGTTGTTGTCTTTTCGATCATGCAGCGCTTAAGTACTTGCTTACAAAGAAAGAGGCGAAACCGAGGCTCATACGGTGGATTTTACTCTTGCAAGAGTTTGATATTGAAATCAAGGACAAGAAAGGAATTGAGAACACCGTTGCGGATCACTTGAGCCGACTTGCTGTAGATAAGGAGACTATCCCTTTGCGTGAAAGTTTCCCGGATGAGCAACTATTCTCAATTGCCTTTGGAGAACCATGGTATGCCGATATTGTTAATTACTTAGTTTCTAAACAAATCCCAAAGAACTTGTCTCGTGCTGAGAGGGACAAACTTAAGAAGTTAGGGAACCAATACATATGGGATGATCCATACTTATGGAAACATGGTAGTGACCAAGTAATAAGAAGGTGCGTTCCCGAATCTGAATTTAATTCTATCTTGTCTTTTTGTCACTCTTATGCTTGCGGAGGACATTTTGGGAGTAAGAGAACCGCTCACAAGGTACTTGAAAGTGGTTTTTATTGACCAACTTTGTTTAAGGATGCACATATATTTTGTACAACTTGTGATAGGTGCCAAAGAACCGGCAATCTACAAGTGGATTATCATTTATTTTCCGCATCAAACTGAAAAGACACAAATCTCTTGAAAGTTACTGGCCATTCATTTTTCTGGCTAGTCACAAAGGAGGCGTGGTAATAAGTGGTTGTCCTTGTCCAACAACAAAAAAAAAAAAAAAAAACATACTCCCTCTGTTTTTGGAAAGAAATACTTTCACTTTTTCATTTTAGCTTAAAAATGGGCCAAATTGAAAAAGTGAAATTATCTCTTTTCCAAAAACAGAGGGAGTAATATATTTTCAATGAGGTGGTTGTTAAATCTTCTACAGTTGGGTAGATTTTGGTAGGATAATTTCCAATTGGAGGATCTTTTTGTTCAATGCCGTGTAAAAGTGCTAGATTTTGCTTCAATCCTATAAATATGAATGCAATCTTGGAGATTTTATGCAGTACAAATTACTTCACCTTTCATTAGAAGACTAACTGATGAGGTGACAAAATAAACGACCCCTCAAATACAGATGACAGACACCCAAAGTTGTACCGACATAAAAAGCTACCTTGTGATTCAATCGATGGAGGGATGACCAAAGTCTATTTTGTAGGCCGAAGAGTGATCCTTAACTCATAATCCCAAAATTTACTATGCGCCCGATACCTAAGTAAGGTACGAGACATTAATAATAAAAATGTCAGTTCAACTTCCACCAAGTATTAGAATTGGATGCATTTTGTTAACCATAGCTAAATAAGATGCTGGAGTCGAAAGAAGAGCATAGGGGAAGGAATAAGTGCATTAAAGATAAGCTAAGCAACTCACACAAACACTAAGTACAACCGGTACGATGTAAAATATATCTAGTGGATTCAAGCAAAAAGTGTGAAGGTACTTATGAGTTATGACCGATGGAATATCAATCCTTTTTTTATAATCAACCATATAATATTTCATTCCACTAAAAAGAAAATTTGATAATCAACCACTAATTTGAACAAGTCACTTTTTTGGATGTTACATGGGAGTACTCGACCGAGGAGGACAACAAAAATGTATGTACGGTATGGTATTCTGGAGACCCACGCGATTTTGTACTTATCCTGGATGTTACAGCCATAATCCAACTTTTTTAATCTTGTTGGGCGCTAGAATAAAGAAATTTTTTCCAACTTCTAAATTATTTATTTACTTTAGCAAAAAATTTCCAACTTTTAAATTAGTTTATGGTACTTGAATAAACCGTTTAAACTTCCTTGTAATTGCCATAAAATTGTAATCTGGAAAGATATCAGTAATAATTGTCTTTGTTTTTGATGTAAATTTTTAGTAGCGTATTTTCGTGTTTTTATTGTAATGGTTTTATGTAATAAATATAATTGTAATGGCAGGAAAATCATTAATGTTGTTTTGGTTAATTGTACTAGTAGTGTATTGGCTTAAAGTAAAAAGTAATATATACAATTCTACTAGGTTTTGTTCTTGTTTTTAATAGATGAAACAGGGATCATCCTTGAGTTACATGACCAAAATGTTATCTCTTGCCCTTGTTTGATAAGTTGGCAAAAAGGAGTTCAGGGCCTGGCAGTCCCATAGATAGAGTAATAAGAAAGATGAAGACATTTTGTCGTGAGCATACAATCTAAAGAGTTTCCTGATTCAGAATTAAACTCATGATACAGATACTATTGATACATAAAATCAGGTTTTTCGAGTTTCCTCCACGCAGTTTAATTCTATCTCTTCTGTAGCAAGATATCTGGCGCGGAATTGCTTCCAAAACTTTTCCATTGTCATTTTTGATCCGCACATTAGGATAATTCAGCTGAAGAAGACATTGGATAGTAGTATAAGCCGCTTGCTCCTCGATATCTTCTCCCTCTATTGTTGTTGCTGAGAAGGTCCCTCCACAAAGAAAAGCCCATGTATCACCAAAGTTGATTAAAGCTACAGCAGCAAAATTGGTATTTCTAGAGTTAATCATAGCAACATTTATTCTTGTGGTGAACATATTTGGCTTATTTGAGATCCTAGAGGAGCTAATGACAATATCATGAGTATTGTCAAAGTTATACTAAGTATTCCTATTGTTGTTAATTATGGTTATAATCAAATCAAAAGTTCTACTTGTATGTAACTTTTTCTTTTGAAAAACCCAATCGCATCTGGCTTTCCAAATTCCCCATAAGACAGTAGTAAGAATCTCAGGCCAATCATCATATCTATCATACTCACGGTTGTTATTGCTATTCCAGGTTGAGAACCACATGTGAAAATCCAAATTATCAGAATGCATGAGAGTAGTATCTATATGAAGACAATTATAAACAGAGATAGCTAATTCACAATGCATAAAGAGATGAGTAAGAGTTTTTTCCTTCTTCCCACAGTTGGGGAAATATTGTTTACTGTTTGAATTTTTGTCTGATTCTCTCATTCAAAGAGAGAATAGACTGCACACACTTCCAGATGAAAGTTTTGATCCTTGGTGCCACTTTCATACTCCAGATGTTCTGCCACATTTTCTTTGTCTGATGATTGGTCGTGTTATCCATTCTTATTAGCTGACTGTAGATAGAGTTGGTGGTGAATTTTCCTTTGGGTTCCAACTTCCATACCATCTGATCCTCTTATACGCCCCTTATTTCTATTGCTTTGATATTTGAAATGCTTTGTTCCTCGAAGTATAGCTGCAACTTCCTTTCACTTCAGATTTTCGAATGTTGATTATCTTCCATTAACTCACTTAGTTGTTGTTCCCATTTTGATGATAAAGTAATGCCTTGAGGACACCAGGCATCCTCCCAGATTCTTATGTTGTTCGTATTTCCCGTTTTCCAAACTATGTTATCTCTTATAAGGTGTGCCTCTTTGAAAATGTTTTTCCAAACCCATGAAGCAGAATCATGGCACTTAAAACTTTGGTGGAGATAAAGTACTTGTGCTTAAACACTTGAAAACATAAAACTTTTGGCTCATTCAACAGTCTCCAGCTTACCTTAGCTCTTCGGTATGCACATATCAGTCCAACCTTTAAATCAGGGGTGGTTAATTTATTTTTTTAATGAACACTCCATTTCATTATCTCAATTGTGATAAAAATAAATACGTTAGAGTACCTGAACTAAGAAACATGAGCAAAAACCCAGGTAACCCACCCCTACCTCCATCCCTGATCACAATCCAATACTCCGTCATTTCGTATAACTTCGTCACTTTCTGGACACCCATCTTAGGCTTAATTTGTGATATTGATGTTCAACCTGTTACATATTTTGGTAACAATGTGTACTTTAGCTTTAAGTCACGAGGCAAAATTTAGCCCATGTAGACAAACTTAGGGTTATAAACGAGTTCGAATTTGTGCACACTCCTTAACGAGTGCGCCATATCACCTTTCTTACCATTTTTTTCAGTCCCACCTTTGTTGCTTTTGTTTTTGTCACACGGTTAGAATTTACGGCCACTGACAGAAAAATACAATGACAAGTACTCTCTTTGGTCCCAAATTAAATGAGCTAATTGGTTTTAAATTTTGTCCCACAAATAAATGAGCTATCTCACTAATCAAGGGGATATTTCTAAAACTACCCTTTGAATTGATTATTGTTACTATAAGAAATATGTGTAATTTGATAGTCATGTTTATATTCGTTACGTAGGTATTTTAGAATTCTTTTCAATGGTAAAGTTTATGAAAAACCGTGGCGACGATTTTGTCCACAAAATCACAAGTGATACCACCAACCTCCCTCTGGTCATCCAGTGATAACTTGCAATTTACTGGTAGGGTATTATAGTTTTATCGTCAAGAATTTTACAACTCCCCCGCTTCTATCAAATTCCAAAACACTTATATTGGCCGCCAAATTCATAGCAAAAGAACAAGTGACGCCACTAACATCGGCGGTCCCACGAATTTCTAATATCCTACATGCCTACTCGTGCTTTATCAAATTTTGATTATAAAACAGTCCAAAGTTCTACCTGTCACCATCAAGAAGGCAAGATAGGGGCCTGGTTTATTATAGAACGCGTAATTGGGGGATATAGAATCTAATTGGGGGATATGAATTACTTCCCCCAACCAAAGGTGGCTGTTAAGGGGTGTTTTTTGGGGGCGAAAATACTAAAACACCCTTAGATTAATTAAAAACATTATGAAAAGACTGTTATACCCTTTCAACTAAAACATAAAATCAAATAACCAAAATCATATATCCCCCAATTCAAATGCGAACCGGCATAGGTCTGTTTTTGAAAAAAAAAAAAATTCTTCATCTTCTTCCTCATCGTTCATTCTTCATCGACGATTAATCGTTGAATCAAAAATTTCTTCGGCGATTAACATAACATAACCATGCCTCCAAGAACCAAATCGAAAGCAAAACCGAGAACCAAATCGGCTGCTCAACAAACACATGAACAAAGAATCGAGAACATTGCTCAACAACTAGAAGAGGACGCAGCAGCGTACCTGGATGATCAAACACTCATGGCTTCTCTGAGAAGGTAAGTGATTTTTGAACTCATTTATGATTGTTTTACTCGATTTGTAGCCATGGGTTTAGGTTAGAATCGCCAACAATAGCTGAAACTGCCGAGTTACGTAGAGAAAACTAAGCATTGGATCTTGGTTTGAATACCAAGCCGGTTTAGGTACCGGCATAGAATTTGGGTCGAATACCATACCGGTTTGCATTCCTGAAATCGAATTTTTTATACCGGCATAGAATTTGGGTCAAATACCATACCGGTTTGCAACTAAAAACACACAGGAACTTAATTGTGTGTACCGGCATTATATCTTGGTTTCGTGAATGCCGGTATTTTAAAACCGGCATCTGTTAGTTCAATTCGTAAATGCCGGTATTACACTTAAAACATACAGGAACATCACTGAAATGGTGCTCAATACCGGCACATAATTTAGTTTCTAGACAATGCCGGTACAACGATACCGGCATGCTTGATATTTAAGGTCTTATGCCGGTCCATGTTACCGGCATTTGTTTGTTTAGGAATTGGTATGCCGGTTCCTAAACTGCCATGCCTTTTCTAATGTTTGTTTTGTTTGCTTATGTTATAGGTCAAGAGCCAAAGAAGCGAAGAAAGATAAAGGTCCTATCCTCACTAAGAGAAGGAGGAAGGACGGTCTTGATACTCCTCAGTCCCTGCCTCCACGGGGGAAAGACGTGGGTCGCAAGAAACGTTTGGGGTTTCAAACAAGAGGATCAATTTGGGAGAGTGGTGGTGAACGTAGTGCACTTGCAATCCGTGAAGGTACTGGAACACATGAGGACGATGAGTGATAGGTGTAAAATACACCGTATTTACTATCCAGTAGTTACGCTTTCTTTGCTATTTTTCTTGTGAATTATGTACTTTACGAGTATTTTTGAGTTATTAGGTACTCTGGAGTCGCACGGAGGAAAAGAAGCGGAAATAATTCAAATTGAGCAAAACGGGCTAAATTGTCATTTCAAAGCAATATCGGACACTATCTGGAGCTGAGCCATGGTTAAGGGGCACCTCTATGCACTAAAGACAGACCAGCTGATGGTTAAGGGGTTGTAAATCAAGATGGCCCTTATCTGATGAGTGGTGCCTAGAATCACTTTGGTTACCCCTTATCTGCCTTACTTGGGTGGATATATCCACATTCATTTCCTACACTAACCCTGGAATTCAGAGAATAATCATATTTCTCTTCGTCCCACTCACCTGATTCAGAGAAGCCATGGCGTTGCTTTAAGAGAGGAATCGAGAGATAAGAGCAGATCTGGTTTGTGTGAGAGAGAAAGACGAGTGACTGCTGCTGGTGATTTCAACTGAGTTAAACAAAATGGAGATGACAAAGACTGTTAGAGTGATGAAGAACAAGGAAGAATCCATGGTCCTGATGGAAGAATTTCGGTGAAGAGTTACAGGAATGAGAAGAGCATATGGGTCTTAATGAATCAAGAAGTAACTCAAGTTGTTGGTGTTAGAAACGGATCAGATCGATAAGAGAAAGGGGTTTGTGAAGATGAAATTAGGGTTTGCTGTTTTGGATTAAAATCAGATGAGTGAACTGCAGATGGAATTGAAGTTAAAAAGGAGTCTGTGCTGTTGGATTAGAAAGTTAGGGTTCTTGATTGGGGTTTGTTCTTGTGTTCAAATGTGAAGGCTTGTAGTTCAGGGATGGTTGAGTTGTGTTATTAGGGCTAGAATGAAGCTACAGGTGCTGTTATGGAGATGAATTGGTTGTGTGGGTATGAGCTGCAATTGATGTTGGTGCTGGTGGTGAAGAATTAATGGGTTGCTGCTATTGGAACTGGGTGCTTGCAGCTGAGTACAGGGAAGGAGCTGTATGAGCTTGAACTGGAAATAAGAATGGTGGTGGTCTGAAGTGTTGAGCTGAGAGACAGCGAGAATGGAGATTGTTGGTGGTACTGATGTGGATTGTTGAAAGATGAATTGAAGAACTGAGCAGGTGGTATGATGTTTCTGAGATGGTTTTGTAGAGGATGTTGCTATTAAGCAGGGATTGAGTTTGAAGCTGAGAAGAAGGTCTCAAGTTCAGGGGTTGTGCTGAAATTGAGTTGGATTCAATTGTTGTGGCAGCAAAAGAGTTCTGGTGTTGTTATGAGTCAGAATGAAGTCAAGAATGGCAGTGATGATGGAATTGGCAGAGTGCAGGTGCAGTGCAAGGATGTTGGCTGTAAGCTGAGAAGAGACTAAAGCCAAAGACGAGTATCAGGGACGGTTTTGTATTGTGACTGCTGCCATTGATCCTCGAGGTTGAGCTGGGTTCCTGGGATTTCTTGTTGTTGTAGGCTCTGGAGCTGTTCAATTGCAACAGAGAGTGATTTGGAGATGGTTGAGATGTAGGTTAACAGGGAGCTGCATTAAAGGAGAATGAGGATGGTCTTTGTCTTGTGGTTAGTCTTGGTGGTTTGCTTATGAACTGGAATTGCGGGAGAGAAGAAGCTGAAATGGGTTTGAGTTTCAAGAGTCGAATCGGTGGTGGTATGAGCCACAGCCACTACTGCAATGGTTTAGCTGGCTGATGGCTGTGCTGCTGGTGCCATTGGCAAGGGTTCACAATTTTGGCAGTGAACTGAGATGTGAAGGAGTTACAGAGATTGTGGTGCTGCAATGTATGAAGTGCAATTGAGAAGAACAGGGAGATGGAGATGGACCGTGAAACCAAGTCCGAGTATGAATGGTGCGCAATCATGAGTCGTAGAAGATTATGGCCTCAGTGCAAGTTTGCAAAATGGCCTAGGCATGTGCTATTCAGACTCAGTCTAACCCAGTTAGACTTTCACTCAGCCTCTGACTCAGACTTGGCTACCTGACTCAGCTGAGCCTTGACCCGGTTTGACTCAGTGATCTGGACTAAGTTGACCGATTTGACCCGACCGAGTTGACCTGACCGGTTTGACTTGCCGGTCACCTGAAATAGTTTGCCGGCGACTTTTCCGGCCAAGTTCCGGCCATAATCCCATTTTTTCGGCGACGGATTTTGGACATATTTTCTACATGGGTATTTCTCACACATGGGCTTGGTGGACCACTTGGGTTTTGGACTATGAAGACCTAATTTTAGAAGTTGGAGAAAAGCTATAAAAAGGAAAAGTCTTCTACAACTTGGGATATCATATCTTTTATTATCTTTTTGCCTCTACTTTGTTTTCTAGGGTTTAGAATCATGAAGTCTTTTCTCTTTCTTCTTGTTATGAACTCCATGAATATGAGCTAGAGTTTTATTATTGGTTATGGAATAAGTTGGATTTCCGAATATGGGTTTTAATTCAATAAATTAGTTTTCTCTCATATTATCGTTTATGATTCACCATTAATATTGTTACATGATTTGAATGCTTGTTAGTCGAGTCGCGAATCGATTGAGTTTGCTTTCATCTTTATTGCTAGGTTAGGGTTATTATACGCAAAAGTGATAATTCCGGATTGCAAGTAGCATAAATATGATTATAGTTTGTAGTGATATATTCTTATGATCATATGTGAACCATAACCTTTGTTAAATTGGATTAGTGCGCTTTCCACGTTCGATTGCTTTGATTGGCCTGATTTCATAGAACCTAATGCATCTAGGGAATTAAACTTGATTAGTGCTTTTACACGTTAGGTTGTTCCTTTAGATAGAATTCATATTCGCATCTTTTAATGTGTTTGTTGATGACATGAGGAGATTTGCGGGATATACTTGCGATCAAGGTATTCTAGGGTCTTTGATAAAAGTTGAGATTAAAATATCAATTCTAGTTATTGTGTTGAAAACATGTTTGTGAATGAAAACGAAATCCATGACCAATACCTTCTTATCCTTGATTTGATTTGTTTGCTTTGCTTTATTTGCTTTTATTTAGTTTATTATATAAAAATCACAAAACTACCGGTGTTATTTATAGGGAACCGAAACAATTTGACAACCTAGACCTCTCTGTGGGAACGATCCTTTCTTGCCCTTGCTATATTTATATTTTGAGTAGTAAGAAAGTGTAATTTATATTTGTGTCGGCTGACAACCGGTCAAATTTTGGCGCCGTTGCCGGGGATGCAGCGGTTGTCACTTGTTTTTGGTTTCTTATTTTTGTTTTTAGTTTTTGTTTTATTTTTCTTATTTTCTGGGTTTTAATCTTGGTGTGAGAATTTTATTTCAGGTGCTTGTTTCTCATGGAAGGAGCGTACTACATGGATGGATACGGTTTTCAACAACCTCAACAATATGACGACTACCAATTTCAGGGGTATAATCAAAACCAATTCATTGGTTATGACCAATATTCCATGGAACCTTGTGGTTTTCCTCAACAACCTTATGGCGGATATGTGTGTGAACAACCACAAGGATGGGAGGATTCTTATGCTCGTGAACAAAAAGTCTCTAACTTTATAGATCAAGTTTCCAACTTTTTACAAGAGGAATTTCAAAAAGCAAAAGAGACTACAAACGAGCAACTCCAAGAACTTCGTGAAGGTATTGCTAGCTTGCGAAGAGGCATTGATCAATACAAGGAAGATATGGATAATTCTAATGTGCATATGGTTTGTGATGAATATTTGATTGATGCTAATGTGGAAAAAGGCCAATCCTTGGGCACTTTCGTTGATAATTGTGTAGTTAACTCAACTCTTGATCTTAATAATGATCATTCACCTATTAAAAAGGATGAGTTCGAGATTAGCAACACTAAATTCAGCGAGGACCCATCTTATGTTGACTATGATAGTGACGGTGATTATGATATATTGCTTGAAACAACTCATGGTGACATCTCCGAGGAGTCTTTTTGGGATCAAGATGAAGATGAAGAGGAATATGATGACACTTGTGTAGATTACTCGAGCATTGATCATAATAATGATCAAGAGCCTATTCAAAGGGTGGAGCTTGAGGATGATACATTTTCGAGTGTTCTAAAAAAGTTTCTTATAATAAAATTTGGATCCGCAAAAGAGTATGTGCCTTACAACAAAAGGGAGTGTGTTGAGAATAAGACCGTTATGACCAATATTGTGGAAGACCCAATTGAGCTTGCAAATGATTGTAATGATGATGTTTATGTCGAGACTTTGGTTAAGGCAGAAACGGACGAAGAATGGTTGCAAGGTTTGATAGAGGACCATGATATAAAAGAGGTGAATAATTCACTTGAGTTTTTCAAGGATGAAGAGGATTCCGTGATACAAGAGATTGTGCAAGGTTTGTCTAACCCGTTGCCTATTGTTTCTTCTCCTTTACTTCTTATTGGTTTGAATGTATGTGCTTCGAGAATATTTTTGGATGACTTTGTTTCTCGTTTTCCGCCATTAGAGAAACTTGATTCTCATACTATGCAGGTTTTGGATCAAGAAACCGTGGAAGTACCCGACTTTTATGTTCTTTATCCACTTCCAAGTGTAAAAAGGACTAAGTGTGGGGGAAACTTTCAAGCTATAACAATTTCATTATTCATATATTATGCTAATCATTGTGTGAAGTTGTTACTAGAATTGCAGATTGTTTTCTGGGCAGACTACCAGATTTTCAGATTGTTGGTATATGGACGATAACAAAAGAGTCGGGCTGACGACTTTAAACAAGCGCTAAATGGGAGGCAACCCATAGGTTTTGTATTTTAGTCCCTTTTATTTTTTGTTTTTATTGTTTTCATATCATATTTGCATCCCCATGTTTAATTTCATTGAGTCCGGAATCTATCTTAGAAGAGAATTATGACGAATACCTTTTCGTCAGAAAAATTCAGACTGCACATAGTTCATTCCAGAGACCATAACTGTCAGACCGTTTATTGAAACACTGTGCCCTTTTGACACATTGTAGAAAACACGTAGATGAACAACTTTTGTGAAATGGAATTTTTCCAAATTCCTTACCAATTTGTACAGTTTTTGCGTTTTATCTGCTGTTACGTCAGAATTCAGAATTTTCGGTTTTACACATTGAGGACAATGTGGAGTTTAAGTGTGGGGGAGTCTTTTGCATATAGAGTTTTTAGCCTTTTTGAGTCAAAATTTTCAATTTTTTTGTATATATTTGAATAAAACTCCAACTTGTAGTTAGTTTAGAGTCACATAGTATACATGTCGCTAAGATTACATTGAGATTCTCATAAGAGTGACTGAACTTAGAGATGACAGAGAACATGATCGGGTTTCTTACTTGTATGAGAGTTAAAGTTGGATTTAACCATGCCAGTGGCAAATAAGGTGCAGACTGAATTCGGTATTAGAGTAGTGATCCCCTATAGTGGAGACTACCCATGTTACATAATGTGAGGCACCGACCTTCAATTCTTTGTACCTGTCTAAATATGTGCTTTTAGAGTGTGTGTCACCGTACGTTAATTCCGGGTAGAATGGTGAGCTACCCAACCTCCCACCATAGAAGCACTATTTTGATCTCTTGAGTGCTATTTTTATCAACCATGATGGTGACATCGAATTGCTAACTTACATACCACTTGTAATCTTGTTCGCAGTTAGCACCATCCACTTATCTCTCTACACCAACAGGTCCATAGAAACACCATCATCATCAACAAGAGGAGCATCACAAATCTACAAGGAAAGTTGAAGACGTTTGAGGTTTACAAGCAACAATACAAAAAAGAGTGAAAATTATCAAGATGAGAGTTCGAGAAGTTTATGATATCGAGACATACAAGTTGTGAAGAATCAAGCGGTACAACACTTATACCATGGCCTTTGTACTTACATTTTTATTGTTTTTTGTATTTTATTTTTCTCTTGTCTCAAAAAAAAAAAAATTAAAACTAAAAAAAAAAAAAAAAAAAAACGAAAATTAGAAAAAAAAAAGAAAAAAAAAGACAAGAGAAAATTTTTAGGTTTGTTAATAGTTTTTATTATTTTGTTTTGTTTTTATGTTGTATTTGTTTTATTTCTTATTTCTATAAAAAAAAAAAAAAAAAAAAAAAAATATTTTGGGTTTGTATAGTTCATTTTTAGTTTTGTATTCTTTCAATAAAGCCAAGGGAAATAAGGAATATCTATAATGAAGTTTCAAGCGACAAGGAATTTAAGGGAAAGAGTTACATTGTCAAGATTATACTAAGTTCAAGAGTTATCATCAAGAGTTGAAGACCGAAGACGAAGATGAAGACACCGATAGAAGATCGAAGACGTTTCTATGGATGCTGTGAGAGTGGTGCTAGCTGCACGCCGAACGGATACGAGGTAAGTAAGCATATTCCCACCTTCGTTAAATGGTTGATTTCCTTTCGAAGAGACCGTCAGAAAAATGGGTTTTTCAAAATATATAAAAGATGTGGGTTTTCAAAACAATTCGGAGGGTTTCTACCTTCCTACCATTCAACGTGTCTCAGGATTCTCTCTTCATTCCTACCTGGACACATGTGTGACCCATAAAAAGCTGTTTATTATTGAGAGCAACTTCATAAAACCCTTTCTTGTGAGGCAGAGTCGATACTTTTGATCACTCCTGTTGATGGTGGTTTTTAGACAAGGGGTAAAATCGTAAAACCCCATGACCTAGTGTTACCCGCAACACATTAACTAAGAGCATTTAACTCAGGTGTAAATAATTAATAGGGGTATTTTTTCAAAATACCAGATTAGGGTTTTCAACACAGAACCCTAATTCCTAAACCAAGCCGCATACTGCGCACCATGGCAACAATGCCAAATCAAGCCGCATACTGTGCACCATGGCAACAATGCCAAACCAAGCCGCATACTGCGCACCATGGCAACAATGCCTAACCAAGCCGCACCCTGCGCACCATGGCAACAACGCCAAACCAAGCCGCATACTGCGCACCATGGCAACAATGCCAAACCAAGCCGCACCCTGCGCACCATGGCAACAATGCCAAACCAAGCCGCATCTTCGCGCACCATGGCAACAATGCCAAACCAAGCCGCACCTGCGCACCAAGGCAACAATGCCAAACCAAGCCGCACCACTGCGCACCATGGCAACAATGCCAAACCAAGCCGCACCCTCGCGCACCATGGCAAACAATGCCAAATTTCCAAGCCGCTATGCCTTTGGCCCACGCCCAACATAGCGCCCTAGGTTTGCAAGACTTGCAACTAGGTCAACATGGCCGCACGTGCCATTGGCACATGCCAACACGTGCCGCAAGCCATATTTCTAAGCCGCTATGCCTTTGGCCCACGCCAAACATAACGCCCTAGGTTTGCAAGACTTGCAACTAGGTCAACGTGGCCGCACATGCCATTGGCACATGCCAACACGTGCCGCAAGCCATATTTCTAAGCCGCTATGCCTTTGGCCCACGCCAAACATAGCGCCCTAGGTTTGCAAGACTTGCAACTAGGTCAACATGGCCGCACGTGCCATTGGCACATGCCAACACGTGTCGCAAGCCATATTTCTAAGCCGCTATGCCTTTGGCCCACGCCAAACATAACGCCCTAGGTTTGCAAGACTTGCAACTAGGTCAACATGGCCGCACGTGCCATTGGCACATGCCAACACGTGCCGCAAGCCATATTTCCAAGCCGCTATGCCTTTGGCTCACGCCAAACATAGCGCCCTAGGCTTGCAAGACTTGCAACTAGGTCAACATGGCCGCACGTGCCATTGGCACATGCCAACACGTGCCGCAAGCCATATTTCCAAGCCGCTATGCCTTTGGCCCACGCCAAACATAGCGCCCTAGGCTTGCAAGACTTGCAACTAGGTCAACATGGCCGCACGTGCCATTGGCACATGCCAACACGTGTCGCAAGCCATACTTCCAAGCCGCTATGCCTTTGGCCCACGCCAAACATAGCGCCCTAGGCTTGCAAGACTTGCAACTAGGTCAACATGGCCGCACGTGCCATTGGCACATGCCAACACATGCCGCAAGCCATATTTCCAAGCCGCTATGCCTTTGGCCCACGCCAAACATAGCGCCCTAGGCTTGCAAGACTTGCAACTAGGTCAACATGGCCGCACGTGCCATTGGCACATGCCAACACGTGTCGCAAGCCATACTTCCAAGCCGCTATGCCTTTGGCCCACGCCAAACATAGCGCCCTAGGCTTGCAAAACTTGCAACTAGGTCAACATGGCCGCACGTGCCATTGGCACATGCCAACACGTGCCGCAAGCCATATTTCCAAGCCGCTATGCCTTTGGCTCACGCCAAACATAGCGCCCTAGGCTTGCAAGACTTGCAACTAGGTCAACATGGCCGCACGTGCCATTGGCACATGCCAACACGTGCCGCAAGCCATATTTCCAAGCCGCTATGCCTTTGGCCCACGCCAAACATAGCGCCCTAGGCTTGCAAGACTTGCAACTAGGTCAACATGGCCGCACGTGCCATTGGCACATGCCAACACGTGTCGCAAGCCATACTTCCAAGCCGCTATGCCTTTGGCCCACGCCAAACATAGCGCCCTAGGCTTGCAAGACTTGCAACTAGGTCAACATGGCCGCACGTGCCATTGGCACATGCCAACACATGCCGCAAGCCATATTTCCAAGCCGCTATGCCTTTGGCCCACGCCAAACATAGCGCCCTAGGCTTGCAAGACTTGCAACTAGGTCAACATGGCCGCACGTGCCATTGGCACATGCCAACACGTGTCGCAAGCCATACTTCCAAGCCGCTATGCCTTTGGCCCACGCCAAACATAGCGCCCTAGGCTTGCAAAACTTGCAACTAGGTCAACATGGCCGCACGTGCCATTGGCACATGCCAACACGTGCCGCAAGCCATATTTCCAAGCCGCTATGCCTTTGGCCCACGCCAAACATAGCGCCCTAGGCTTGCAAGACTTGCAACTAGGTCAACATGGCCGCACGTGCCATTGGCACATGCCAACACGTGTCGCAAGCCATACTTCCAAGCCGCTATGCCTTTGGCCCACGCCAAACATAGCGCCCTAGGCTTGCAAGACTTGCAACTAGGTCAACATGGCCGCACATGCCATTGGCACATGCCAAACACGCACGCCGGAGCCTAGCCTAACTTGCAAACCGTGCAACCTACCACCAAGGCATTCCGCACATGCCATTGCAACCTACTATTGAAAAAGAAAGATGGCAAGGCATTCCATCAAGCACATGCCGTTCGCACATGCCACACAGAAATGAATCGCCACTACACGAAGAGAGACTATTGGGGCAGGAGCGAGCAAACTTGACAAGACAAAATCATGAACTGCATTACCACTTACGCCGAGGTGCAACGTCATATTCGAGCGAAATAGGGAAAATCAAGAAAACATGGCATTCCGCACATGCCAGAGATCGAGGATGACACATGCCACATGCGTAAGACAGAAATGGAAAATCAAGAGATGGAAGAAGCAATCCTAGACAACCGCACAAAACACTTGCACGCAAGATGAGAGAACAACCAACAAAGAGACTCGGAGAGAGAAGAGGAGAAAATAATGAGCAAAGAAAAACGAGCAACACAAAACAAATTCGAGGCAAATGAACAAATCTTAAGAGAACTAGATGCTTTAGAAGGGAAGGAGGAAGGAGACAAATCGGAGGGTTTTGGTTTTGCAATCTACCTGCATTAACCAACATCTTTGATGGAACAACCTCGTCACAACATATTAAGGCTTACATGGGAGAATCATGATGCCATATTGTGCAAATATTTCGCAAGTTTAATAGGAGAAGCACTAAAATGGTTTGAAGGTCGCTCACATTAAGAAAGCGTGAAAGAATAAAGCGGTCAAATAAAGAATGGAAATAAATGGTGAAAAGAATATATTGCCTTAGTGCAACCTACCACCAATAACATTTCGTAGGCATTCCGCACATGCCATTGGCACATGCCAAACACACATCGCGCGGTAGCCTAACTTGCAAACCGTGCAACCTACCACCAAGGCATTCCGCACATGCCATTGGCACATGCCAAACACACACGCTGGTAGCCTAACTTGCAATCCGTGCAACCTACCACCAAGGCATTCCGCACATGCCGTTCGCACATGCCACACACGCCACTAGCAGCTCTGGCATTACCACTTACGCTCGAGGTGCAACTCGCAACGAAGGCATTCCGCACATGCCATTGGCACATGCCACATGCGTCCCTAGCAGCATCACTTGCACGCAAGATGCAACCAACACTCGAGACATCAACACAAACTGGGGGATGCTTTCTAGGGTTTTGGTTTGGCGGTCACAACATGCAGCGTACACTACGCTCACATTAAGAAAGCGTGAAAAGGAATAAAGCGGTCAAATAAAAGAGGAAATAATGGTGAAAAACGTTTTCACCCATTGAACCATGCGGTTACCACCTCCTCCCATTATTTCACCCTTTACTCTCTTCCTTCATGAGGCCGGAGTACGTTTCAATCTCGACTTGTATAAATAGGTCTTACCTATTTCCACCCGGACAACAAGTCTCGGTCGGGAGAAATATACTACACTTACACTCTCGTAAAGGCAACCTTGCAAGCTCTCCCAAAAGCTTTCATCTCTTGCAAGCTTCCTAAGCTTTCACTTTCGATACAAGTCGAGATACTACTCTCCTCAACACCTTTCTTTGCTTCCCTCCCCAAATCAACCCTTCTCCTCCACTTTGTGACCGAAGCAAGTCCGGAACGGCCATTTCTTGGTTTAGGCCGGACTTGTACAGTTGATCTCTCGAATCTATAAAGTGCTCACGTGCAGCACATTTGTTTAGGGTTTGAACCAGTTTCTCACTCACCTACCGAATTTACCGAAATCGGCGAAACGATTTTTACCCATAAACAATTGGCGACCACAGCGGGAGGATTGATCTATCGGCTACAATGTCGATCCGTCGATCTCGTTCTTCGACCTGCATTTCAAGATGGTAGGGGAAGGCGACTCGATCCGACTCAACTACCAGACGACCTTGGTTACCGGTTGTAAAAACTACACGAGAAAACCGGGACTCGTTGAAGATACCACCAGCGATTGGGGACTTGCGACTCGATCCGACTCAACTGCCGGTTTCCCAAGTTATCGGTTGTTAAAACTACACCGAAAACCGGGGACTCGGCCAGACGTTACCGGCAATTGGGGACTAATCGGCGATGCTACCAAAGAAAGCCTCCTTGCTACCAACAAAAGCCGCCTTTTACTTGGAGAGAGGCGTGTTTGCAAGTGAGTAAATTTATATTGGGCAAGATATACGATCTGTTTTTAGGTTCTTAATAAAACCGTCATACTATTGCGTCTTGTGCCTATTGCTAGCATACACTTTCATAAAAGCAATATTCCTTTCCCAAAACATAATCGAGTTATATTATCAAAACCATTCATCCCGAAATAATCCAATATCCTCAAAAGCTAACATTTATCTATCAACCCAAGAAATCCAGAAGACAAAAACCATAAACTGTGCGCTTTGTTTGCCTTTCAAAAAAAAAAAAATTCACCTACCCGCTACTTTGCACAATAACAATTACCTGTCACTATTAGCAGACGTTACTACAGTGACATTTGAAGAATTATTTATGATGAAGTATTTCCACAAGTTTATGAAAGGCATACCTATGGCTACGGTTTACACCAGCACAAGAAAATAATAAAAAAAAAAAATTTGAAAGAGAAACGCTGGAGTACATAGCTGGGATATGCTTGCCCACTTTGTCACTACCGCGCTACCGCTAACACCATGACGTGATAACAAAGATACGAGATTTCCTGTTTGAGCTACGTATGGGAAGAGGCAACTGGGCCCGCAAGTCCAAGCCAGCACCGTGCCAAGCCAATGGTCCACACCATACCGAAATCCAAGCCAGTGTCCACACCAAGTCAGCGCCCATTCCAAGACGATCCAGCGCCTACCAGACGCGTTTCCCTGATGCGCTTACCTGATACGCTTGCCAGACGCGCATGCCAGCGCTTGCCAGAAGCGCTTTCCAGAAGCGCTTGCCAGACGCGCTTACCAGGCACACATGCCGCACACGCATGCCCGCCCGCACACCACACTTTGTGCTAACGGTTTGCATCCTTCCAAGCGCTAACATCTTGCGCCCTTCCAAAGACCATCCTCGCCCTTCGAAACAACGCCATGGCTCCAGCACTTCGTGATCAAAACCGTGTCATCTCTGCACGATACACTTACGATCACCAGAACCAGATCCACTTCCGCCACCCCAACGGTTCTTCAAGCATGGCAGCTCCAACCGTCACCAGAGACGCTACTCCACCATCAGGGCAAGATACTGGAAGATCCGGAAGAAGCCGACCTCCTTGTAGCGCTGTTGATTTGATGAAAAGACAAAAGATACTTCAGCAGGACGCGCGTTTATAGATGAAGAGGCTCGCTTTGCTCTTGAGCGACCAGTAGAAGGGGATAAGCAATCCAGATTCGTCACACGTGAAGATCAGCAAAGACTTCTCCAAAATTGAAAGCAAGGGAAATCAACAACTCTCCCGAGTTCACGGAGACCCTTCCCTCGTCAAGACCCGCACAATGGGAACTTCGCCCATAAAGTCGTACAGTCTATGATGAAACAGTTGTGTGAGATTCTATGTTTCTCCAAGGCGTAGCGTCAAGACATATTTGCACCCCTCAACTGCACTACATCAGGAAAGCAGGCGTTTCCATCCAGGGAAGCCGTTCTCAAACCCCAACCTCTCATAGGAAGCACGATCGATAGATGGAACTGGGGACTCCTAACCTCTGTTCTCTTGAGGGATGTCGAGTTTGACAGAACGTGACGCGGTCTCCGACTTCAAAATAGTAACCGTCAAGGCTCTGAGAGTTGCAAGACGTTGTTTCAACGTTCTCTCCAGAAGTAGCTCCGCATCAACGTTCTCTCCAGAAGTGGCTACACATCAACGTTCTCTCCAGAAGTAGCTACACATCAACGTTCTCCAACAGCGGCTTCGCATCAACGTTCGCTTCAACGCCACTCCTTCCTGCAAAGGGTCATGCCGCCACACTCCCCAGCCAGAGCTTCACCGCAGTAGCAATTACTACAAGGATGGAAACACGTAAACCATACTTGAGGACGGAAGATATACATGGGATCCCTTCACTGTCAAAGCTACGAAGAACATTCCACCAAAAATCCGTACCCACAACAAGGTCCTCTACTCTTCAAGGGTGCAGCGGAAGAACATCATCACCTCTCTGTATAGAAGACGCCTTCAACACTTTACGAGGCCGCGGAGGATCCCGAGCCTGCACTATCCAGAATATGTCATCATGTAATTTCTGAGCATCCCAGTGTCACATCCTGAAGAGTACGATAGGCTTATATCAAATCCCGTGGAGGGGGGATTCAAGGCGATATAATGAAAGTAGGTCATGCATGGAGACTACCAGCGTAAGATGCTTTCGCTCCCCTCAACCAGGTTATTACTGATTTCAACATCATCACTATTGAGGTTTTACGAGCCACGGGAATTTCTCAACATGAATCCGTACATGTGCACCTAAAACTCCAAAAGCACGCCAGAAGGTTACATTCACGTATTCATACATTCCATCATATCAAACCGAAGTATGACCGGGACTTCTCCGCATCCCATTTCGTAAGATAGATCCCTAAATCGGCGTCCTCCAAGTCTGCAGCATCAACAAGGACGGATTCGAAGGAAAGGGAACGACTAGGTCATCCTCGTCGATAATACTGACGCATGCTCCAACAGGATATCTCTGCACAAAAGGGAAATTTTCCATTTTATACAACAAGCGGCGGTAAAGTGTACGACAGTCCGCCAAAGAAGAAGAAAACATACCGGAGATGATTCATCTCTGTGCGACATGACAAAGAAAGAAACTCGACAAGAAGAACCTTTTCTCAAACGAGGAGACGATGCAATTATTTTGGGTATAAATACAGAATCTTGAAAAGGGAAAGAAAGCAACGAGGGACGTAACGCTTCCAGATTTTAGCATGAATAATGCCCTAATTAGAGCCGCACGTGAAGGAAAGCAAGATAAGAAAAACTTTGCTATCTGAAGAAACACCTACTCCCTCCTTGTTTACATCGGTCACGCCAGCAAGCACGCACAGTTTCCACACCTTGCGCCGGTCCCACCAGCCAGCACACTCAGTTCCCCAAGTCACGCCTGCAAGCACGCACACCTTGCGCCGGTCCCACCAGCTAGCATGCTCAGTTTCCCAAGTCACGCCCACAAGCACGCACAGCTTCCACACCCTGCGCCGGTCCCACCAGCTAACACACTCAGTTTCCCGACTCACGCCAACTTCCCAACGTCGCCCAAGCTGCGCCGGCCCCACCAATTGTGCTAGCCTCCCGATTTGTGAAAAACTACCAGAGGCAAGGGTTCCAAATCCTATTTATAAAAGGTCAGACAAGCCTCCTCAATTCTCTTTACGGTTTCTTTGTTGATAGTTTGTCACCATCTTATGCTTACCTCGCAACAAAGCCCCCCTGCTCCGAGCTAGCGGGGGGACTTAATGTTGATGGTGGTTTTTAGACAAGGGGTAAAATTGTAAAACCTCATGACCTAGTGTTACCCGCAACACATTAACTAAGAGCATTTAACTCAGTGTAAATAATTAATAGGGGTATTTTTTCAAAATACCAGTTAGGGTTTTCAACACGTAACCCTAATTCCTAAACCAAAGCCGCATACTTGCGCACCATGGCAAAGCAATGCCAAATCAAGCCGCATCTTCGCGCACCATGGCAACAATGCCAAACCAAGCCGCATATCTTTGCACCATGGCAACAATGCCTAACCAAGCCTCACCTGCGCACCATGGCAACAACGCCAAACCAAGCCGCATCATCGCGCACCATGGCAACAATGCCAAACCAAGCCGCACCATGCGCACCATGGCAACAATGCCAAACCAAGCCGCATACTGCGCACCATGGCAACAATGCCAAACCAAGCCGCACCCTGCGCACCAAGGCAACAATGCCAAACCAAGCCGCACCCTGCGCACCATGGCAAGAATGCCAAACCAAGCCGCACCCTGCGCACCATGGCAACAATGCCAAATTTCCAAGCCGCTATGCCTTTGGCCCACGCCCAACATAGCGCCCTAGGTTTGCAAGACTTGCAACTAGGTCAACATGGCCGCACGTGCCATTGGCACATGCCAACACGTGCCGCAAGCCATATTTCTAAGCCTCTATGCCTTTGGCCCACGCCAAACATAACGCCCTAGGTTTGCAAGACTTGCAACTAGGTCAACGTGGCCGCACATGCCATTGGCACATGCCAACACGTGCCGCAAGCCATATTTCTAAGCCGCTATGCCTTTGGCCCACGCCAAACATAGCGCCCTAGGTTTGCAAGACTTGCAACTACGTCAACATGGCCGCACGTGCCATTGGCACATTCCAACACGTGTCGCAAGCCATATTTCTAAGCCGCTATGCCTTTGGCCCACGCCAAACATAACGCCCTAGGTTTGCAAGACTTGCAACTAGGTCAACATGGCCGCACGTGCCATTGGCACATGCCAACACGTGCCGCAAGCCATATTTCCAAGCTGCTATGCCTTTGGCCCACGCCAAACATAGCGCCCTAGGCTTGCAAGACTTGCAACTAGGTCAACATGGCCGCACGTGCCATTGGCACATGCCGACACGTGCCGCAAGCCATATTTCCAAGCCGCTATGCCTTTGGCCCACGCCAAACATAGCGCCCTAGGCTTGCAAGACTTGCAACTAGGTCAACATGGCCGCACGTGCCATTGGCACATGCCAACACGTGTCGCAAGCCATACTTCCAAGCCGCTATGCCTTTGGCCCGCGCCAAACATAGCGCCCTAGGCTTGCAAGACTTGCAACTAGGTCAACATGGCCACACGTGCCATTGGCACATGCCAACACATGCCGCAAGCCATATTTCCAAGCCGCTATGCCTTTGGCCCACGCCAAACATAGCGCCCTAGGCTTGCAAGACTTGCAACTAGGTCAACATGGCCGCACGTGCCATTGGCACATGCCAACACGTGTCGCAAGCCATACTTCCAAGCCGCTATGCCTTTGGCCCACGCCAAACATAGCGCCCTAGGCTTGCAAGACTTGCAACTAGGTCAACATGGCCGCACGTGCCATTGGCACATGCCAACACGTGTCGCAAGCCATACTTCCAAGCCGCTATGCCTTTGGCCCACGCCAAACATAGCGCCCTAGGCTTGCAAAACTTGCAACTAGGTCAACATGGCCGCACGTGCCATTGGCACATGCCAACACGTGCCGCAAGCCATATTTCAAGCCGCTATGCCTTTGGCCCACGCCAAACATAGCGCCCTAGGCTTGCAAGACTTGCAACTAGGTCAACATGGCCGCACGTGCCATTGGCACATGCCAACACGTGTCGCAAGCCATACTTCCAAGCCGTTATGCCTTTGGCCCACGCCAAACATAGCGCCCTAGGCTTGCAAGACTTGCAACTAGGTCAACATGGCCGCACATGCCATTGGCACATGCCAAACACGCACGCTGGTAGCCTAACTTGCAAACCGTGCAACCTACCACCAAGGCATTCCGCACATGCCATTGGCACATGCCAAACACACACGCTGGTAGCCTAACTTGCAAACCGTGCAACCTACCACCAAGGCATTCCGCACATGCCACACACGCCACTAGCGGCTCTGGCATTACCACTTACGCTCGAGGTGCAACTCGCAACGAAGGCATTCCGCACATGCCATTGGCACATGCCACATGCGTCCCTAGCAGCACCACTTGCACGCAAGTTGCAACCAACACTCGAGACATCAACACAAACTGGGGGATGCTTTCTAGGGTTTTGGTTTGGTGGTCACAGCATGCAGCGTACACTACGCTCACATTAAGAAAGCGTGAAAAGGAATAAAGCGGTCAAATAAAAGAGGAAATAATGGTGAAAAACGTTTTCACCCATTAAACCATGCGGTTACCACCTCCTCCCATTATTTCACCCTTTACTCTCTTCCTTCATGAGGCCAGGGTACGTTTCAATCTCGACTTGTATAAATAGGTCTTACATATTTCCACCAGACAACAAGTCTCGGTCAGGAGAAATATACTACACTTACACTCTCAGAAAGGCAACCTTGCAAGCTCTCCCAAAAAGCTTTCATCTCTTGCAAGCTTCCTAAGCTTTCACTTTCTGATACAAGTCGAGATACTACTCTCCTCAACACCTTCCTTTGCTTCCCTCCCAAAATCAACCCTTCTCCTCCACTTTGTGACCGAAGCAAGTCTGGAACGGCCATTTCTTTGTTTAGGCCGGACTTGTACAGATTGATCTCTCGAATCTATAAAGTGCTCACGTGCAGCACATTTGTTTAGGGTTTGAACCAGTTTCTCACTCACCTACCGAATTTACCGAAATCGGCAGAAACGATTTTTACCCATAAACAACTCCGAACCCGAATTTCTTTCGAGAAGGGATGGTTATTTCTCTCTCAACTTTTAAGAATGAGATTGTGTTCATTTATGTGTCTAACTTCTTATGACTAGTGTGCAGAATTTCTATGTCTTCTTAGCGCGTTGGATGCTATCATTACGGAGAACTAGTAAGTTGGAAAAGTAGGTTTTGTGGGTATATCTCTAGTAAACCCTCACGAGACTATAACTCGTCCACTAGGGACACCTAGGGGTTTAAAGGCTTGTTAGTTATGCTAAAAGTGACCGTAGCCTCGACGACATGGAGTTGTATGTATCATTTAGAATTGTTTTGTTTGATTTGCTCGAGGACTAGCAAAGTCTAAGTGTGGGGGAATTTGATAGGTGTAGAATACACCGTATTTACTATCTAGTAGTTACGCTTTCTTTGCTATTTTTCTTGTGAATTATGTACTTTACGAGTATTTTTGAGTTATTAGGTACTCTGGAGTCGCACGGAGGAAAAGAAGCGGAAATAATTCAAATTGAGCAAAACGGGCTAAATTGTCATTTCAAAGCAATATCGGACACTATCTGTAGCTGATCCATGGTTAAGGGGCACCTCTATGCACTAAAGACAGACCAGCTGATGGTTAAGGGGTTGTAAATCAAGATGGCCCTTATCTGATGAGTGGTGCCTAGAATCACTTTTGTTACCCCTTATCTGCCTTACTTGGGTGGATATATCCACATTCATTTCCTACACTAACCCTGGAATTCAGAGAATAATCATATTTCTCTTCGTCCCACTCACCTGATTCAGAGAAGCCATGGCGTTGCTGTAAGAGAGGAATCGAGAGATAAGAGCAGATCTGGTTTGTGTGAGAGAGAAAGACGAGTGGCTAACTGCTGGTGATTTCAACTGAGTTAAACAAAATGGAGATGACAGAGACTGTTAGAGTGATGAAGAACAAGGAAGAATCCATGGTCCTGATGGAAGAATTGGTTGCGGTGAAGAGTTACAGGAATGAGAAGAGCATATGGGTCTTAATGAATCAAGAAGTAACTCAAGCTGTTGGTGTTAGAAATGGAGCAGATCGATAAGAGAAAGGGTTTTGTGAAGATGAAATTAGGGTTTGCTGTTTTGGATTAAAATCAGATGAGTGAACTGCAGATGGAATTGAAGTTAGACAGGAGTCTGTGCTGTTGGATTAGAAAGTTAGGGTTCTTGATTGGGGTTTGTTCTTGTGTTCAAATGTGAAGGCTTGTAGTTCAGGGATGGTTGAGTTGTGTCATTAGGGCTAGAATGAAGATACGAGTCTTTGTTATGGAGATGAATTGGTTGTGTGGGTATGAGCTGCAATTGATTTTGGTGCTGGTGGTGAAGAATTAATGGGTTGCTGCTATTGGAACTGGGTGTTTGCAGCTGGGTACAGGGAAGGAGCTGTATGAGCTTGAACTGGAAATAAGAATGGTGGTGGTCTGAAGTGTTGAGCTGAGAGACAGCGAGAATGGAGATTGTTGGTGGTACTGATGTGGATTGTTGAAAGATGAATTGAAGAACTGAGCAGGTGGTCTAATGTTTCTGAGATGGTTTTGTAGAGGATGTTGTTGTTAAGCAGGGATTGAGTTTGAAGCTGACAAGAAGGTCTCAAGTTCAGGGGTTGTGCTGAAATGGAGTTGGATTCAATTGTTGTGGCAGCAAAAGAGTTCTGGTGTTGTTATGAGCTGTAATGAAGTCAAGAATGGCAGTGATGATGGAATTGGCAGAGTGCAGGTGCAGTGCAAGGATGTTGGCTGTAAGCTGAGAAGAGACTAAAGCCAAAGACGAGTAACATGGACGGTTTTGTATTGTGACTGCTGCCATTGATCCTCGAGGTTGAGCTGGGTTCCTGGGATTTCTTGTTGTTGTAGGCTCTGGAGCTGTTCAATTGCAGCAGAGAGTGATTTGGAGATGGTTGAGATGTAGGTTAACAGGGAGCTGCATTAAAGGAGAATGAGGATGGTGCTGTGCTGTGGTTAGTCTTGGTGGTTTGCTTATGAACTGGAATTGCAGGGAGAGAAGAACTGAAATGGGTTTGAGTTTCAAGAGATGAACTGGTGGTGGTATGAGCCACAGCCACTACTGCAATGGTTTAGCTGGCTGATGGTTGTGCTGCTGGTGCCATTGGCAAGGGTTCACAATTGTGGCAGTGAACTGAGATGTGAAGGAGTTACAGAGATTGTGGTGCTGCAATGTATGAAGTGCAATTGAGAAGAACAGGGAGATGGAGATGGACTGTGAAACTGAAGCCTGAGTATGAATGGTGCGCAATCATGGAGCTGTAGAAGATTATGGCCTGTGCAAGTTTGCAAAATGGCCTAGGCATGTGCTATTCAGACTCAGTCTAACCCAGTTAGACTTTCGCTCAGCCTCTGACTCAGACTTGGCTACCTGACTCAGCTGAGCCTTGACCCGGTTTGACTCAGTGATCTGGACTGAGTTGACCGATTTGACCCGACCGATTTGACCTGACTGGTTTGACTTGCCGGTCACCTGAAATCGTTTGCCGGCGACTTTTCCGGCCAAGTTCCGGCCATAATCCCAGTTTTCCGGCGACGGATTTTGGACATATTTTCTACATGGGTATTTCTCACACATGGGCTTGGTGGACCACTTGGGTTTTGGACTATGAAGACCTAATTTTAGAAGTTGGAGAAAAGCTATAAAAAGGAAAAGTCTTCTACAACTTGGGATATCATATCTTTTATTATCTTTTTGCCTCTACTTTGTTTTCTAGGGTTTAGAATCATGAAGTCTTTTCTCTTTCTTCTTGTTATGAACTCCATGAATATGAGCTAGAGTTTTATTATTGGTTATGGAATAAGTTGGATTTCCGAATATGGGTTTTAATTCAATAAATTAGTTTTCTCTCATATTATCGTTTATGATTCACCATTAATATTGTTACATGATTTGAATGCTTGTTAGTCGAGTCGCGAATCGATTGAGTTTGCTTTCATCTTTATTGCTAGGTTAGGGTTATTATACGCAAAAGTGATAATTCCAGATTGCAAGTAGCATAAATATGATTATAGTTTGTAGTGATATATTCTTATGATCATATGTGAACCATAACCTTTGTTAAATCGGATTAGTGCGCTTTCCACGTTCGATTGCTTTGATTGGCCTGATTTCATAGAACCTAATGCATCTAGGGAATTAAACTTGATTAGTGCTTTTACACGTTAGGTTGTTCCTTTAGATAGAATTCATATTCGCATATTTTAATGTGTTTGTTGATGACATGATGAGATTTGCGGGATATACTTGCGATCAAGGTATTCTAGGGTCTTTGATAAAAGTTGAGATTAAAATATCAATTCTAGTTATTGTGTTAAAAACATGTTTGTGAATGAAAACGAAATCCATGACCAATACCTTCTTATCCTTGATTTGATTTGTTTGCTTTGCTTTATTTGCTTTTATTTAGTTTATTATATAAAAATCACAAAACTACCGGTGTTATTTATAGGGAACCGAAACAATTTGACAACCTAGACCTCTCTGTGGGAACGATCCTTTCTTGCCCTTGCTATATTTATATTTTGAGTAGTAAGAAAGTGTAATTTATATTTGTGTCGGCTGACAACCGGTCAATGAGCATGATGGAGTGGAAAGTGAGGAGGAAGATGATGAGGTTCCCCCAAGTCAATTAGCAAGCCAAAGCGAAGTTGGTGGGACTAGTCAACAACCAACACAAGGCAAGGACAAGGGCAGCCGAAAACAGAAAGTTAATGGTTGTCACCTTCCTCACCTTGATGACATGTTACCCGACCGCGATGATGGTAAAATTTGGGGTCAAGCTCCGGAACCGAAAGTACTCTTTGGATACAAGCACTCTTGGGCTCGTACTATCTTTCAAACTTATGTAAGCATTTTTTATTTTGTGCATGTGCGTTGTTTTATCTTTTACATCACCTCTTAATCGTATTATCTCATATTTGTAGGATCATACTAAAGGTCAGTGCGTGTTTGCCGAAACCAAGCCGCGGGTGAGTGGAAATTGTCGTCGGAGCATGAAGATGTCCAAACATTAGTAAAGAACTCTGTCTGTATTCTTTGGTTAAAAATTACGTGAATCCGACATCTTGGACCGTCAATTGCTTCGTCGAAAGGTACCATGGTGAAACTGATACAATGCACTTCCCGTTTGGTGAGATGACCTTGATTCCTGAAGATGCTCATAACATTCTAGGCTTGAATGTTATCGGCAAATTAATTTCAGAAGGAGTTGAGTCTCGGGACCTAGAATGGTCGAAGTTGCACGATTTGACCAAAAAGCTGTTTGGTTGGGACTTCAAAACTTCTTCGGATAGCTTTTATGTAGCATCGAACTGAAGTAAGACGAAGACATTGAAGCTGACGATGCTTAAGAAGATGTTTGAAAATACAAAGGCTAGAAGATTGAAGGATGGATGGGACCCTACACAGATTCGGTATACAGCCGCCGTGTACCGTTATACATCTTGGGCACTAGGGCATTCCCTGACACTAATGGCAACGGGGTAAGTGCAAACTTTCTCCGAGACCTTGACCCGTTGGAAGGTGTCCATGGCTATTCTTGGGGCACCGCGGTCATCATGGCACATTTGATGGCGGAGATGAGAAGGGCTTCATTAGCTAAAACAAACCAATTTGTCGGGAATTTCACTTTACTCCCGGGTACAAATTTCTTTAATCTATTGTTGAGATGTATTTTTTTACTTATGTTCACATGTGTATTGTTCAAATTGGATTAGGTGTGGTGTTATGAACACTTCCCAACCTTATTCAAGGACTGCCAATTCTTGAAGATCAAAGACCTTCTTGAACCCGATACCCCTAGAGCTCGAGAGGTTTGAGTTTAACAAAGAATCCGAAGCCGGTAACAAAGGTCGAGTCATCGATATGAGATTGGATCTGGATGTTATGAGGAAGGAAGACGTTGTGTTCGACACTTATAAGGAGATTAGAGGATACCGTCCAATTCCAAGAGATGTTGCATTTTACCATGGGCCGTTGTACCACCCAAAAGGATACATCATGGCCGATCCATGCCGTGTGATGCGCCAACATGGATTTAAGCAATTATCCCGTCTTTGGTCGACCTCGATGATAATTATCTTCTTTACTTTTCTCGGTGCAATTCAACTCCCAACAAGTTGCATGTAGTGTATGATCCAACCTAACCAACACATTGGAGGGATAGAGAGCCACGTCGTTTGGTTGATATTAGTAAGTGGGAGATTGCGGAAAATGGTTATGAAGTTGATGACAGCTACATGAGGGATTACCTGGGAATGGTCACATCCTTATGTCGTGCGCCCTCCCTCCGTCGAAGCTCCACACCAAGAAAACCCCCTGTTGAAATTACTCCACCTCCACAACCTACGATGGCCAACCTTCTTAGGACTTTAGGAATGGTGGTAAGTTTTCTTAATTGCTTATATTCATTAAATGTAAACATAATCATATATTAACATATATACGATTATGTGTTTGATGTATTAATCTAGCGACGTCGGCTTGGCAAAGCTACGAAGATGTTAGGTTGCAAGCATAATGACGGGGTGGTGCTATCTCTTCAAGAAATCAAGGAACTAGAGGAAAAGCTTCATAGAATTGAAGAAACCCACCCTACAGTCAAAGCTATGTATGGGGAAACAAGGAAGGCGCCGACCCAAAAGAAACAAAAGACTAATTTAGCTTGAGAGAATGATGACAATTAGTGATGGTTAACTCTTTAAGACTTTGGTTACGTCAAAAACAATTTCAAACTTGTTTTGGTTTGTACTGTGGGTTAACTGTTTAGTTCTTTGGTTTATGTTGAACATGTTAAGATTTGTAGTTTGCAAGTTAAAATGTTCGGCGTAGTAGAGGTCGATTTAGAAATACATGTACACATACTGGCATATACAGAATGCTCAAAACACCGGCGGAACCTAGTCCCGGCATAGCAATTTTTATGCTTAGGAACAATCGGGTTAAATTATTTGGTTCCTGTATAGAAACTGACATGTACCGGCATTGTTACGTTTTCTAAGGAGAATGCCGGTATTGCAAATGTCCAAATACTCTTAAATATGTGATAGAAAACCGGCATTGTAAGATTCATTTTGACAATGCCGGTATCTAAAATTTCCAAATAATCTTACAGAGTTGACATAAAACCGGCATCATTGTTCTGATTTCCACAATGCCGGCACTTTGATTAAATCATTTCAAATTCTCTTTTATTTCGGTCTGAAGTAATCGACTACATTGGATTAGAAACTTTAAATTAAAAAAACAGTGAATGGATTGCACTTAGTAAAAGATAATCTATTTCCATCCCTTTTCAACAATTGCGGAGCCTTTGAGCAATTCCCTAATCTGTTCAAAGACATCGTCCGGAATGGGGGTGTCAAGGATCATCCTCATTGGCTCTTTTTCTTTTCAACGTATTCCTTTCCCTTCATATAACACCCATCACACCCATCGATAGGCTTACAATGGACCTTGTGGTTTTCTCTTGACTCGCTAGTTCAACCGCTTTGTCAAACCATTGAAACTCATCGCACTTTGGGTGATTCAAACACCTCGAAACATTCTTCCATTTTCAGCATCATCGGTTTTTGCAATCCAAAACCGGCGTGTCCCATCACAAATTCTACACTTTGAATAAATAAATGGACAGTCCATGGCTAGGTGAGAAGGTGACTTGCAAATTTGACACTTGCAATGATGATTCTGTAATAAAAAATTGTATTAGTTTTTCGTCATAGTATTGAAGAGCATGTTGTTAGGAAATCTACTTACTTTGCAAATAGAAGTAGATGATGAATCCCCCATTCTTTGAGCCGTGCTTGCTTACTTGAGAGAATGATTTTTTTTATTTGTTGCTTGATTTGTGTAGTTTTTTCCAAAGGAATGGGTGATGTTATATAGAAATGATGCTCCAACGGTCATATTTTTCAAAAAACTAGCCGTTTTTTTTTCAAATTTTACCCATTCCGGCATAGATGTTACTAAACAAAGAATGCCGGTATTATATGCATATTTTGGTAGTTTCCTGTAAAGATTTTACGCATTACCGGCATCCTCGTGTTATACCATGTAGTGCCGGAACAGAATACCGGCACAGTTTTAGTTCCTCCTATGTATGCCGGTTTTGTAAATTGAATGCCTAACGGCTAGTTTTTTAAAACATACACTTGAAAACATTAGTTCCGGCGTGGGATCTAAGTTACTTAGAGTGCCGTCACTAAAGTGGAAAAGATCCGTTATGTCCACATCTATTTAAAGGAATGGATACACCCATTGCAGTTGATACCGCACAGATATATCTCCAATGGATTATCAATCACCAGCTGACAAGTTCATCAATTCCCTCGAGAAAGAAAAACATATGAGGAAAATATTGTCAACTCCAACAGGAAATCAATCATCAACCACGACCAACTCCGTTGCCACAATACTAGAAAAACTAAGAAGGAAAGAAGAAACCACCAAGTCAATTGCCGCAATGGAAGAAGAGATAATTAAGAGAAAAAGAGAAGAAGAAGAGGAAGCAAAGCTTGAACGTTATTGTCAAAAATTAGATAAGATAAAAGCGAAAGCTGAGGAAGAGGTTAAACGTCAAAAAGAAGCTAAGATAGAAGCAGATGTTGAGGAGGAAACAGAGTGGATTAGAAATTACTACATAGTATCGGATTTGCCGGAGGATCAACGCCCTTCAGATGTTTTTTGGGGCCTTGTAATGACTGGTTCTTACAAGCATAACAAGTTTGATGGTAAGAAACGCATAATTGAATACGCTCATCAAATAGTACGCATTCGAACAACTGCACTCATCAAATCATGTCTCAAATACAACGAATTTCTTGCAAGATACAATGGTGATAGGTATGAAGCTCAGGATGCATATACGAAGTGGAGAAAAGAGCCTTTTAGGCATTTCGAAGCAGCTTTGCTTATTCAAGCTCGTTCCAATAAATCATGAACTTGTAATACCGGCATCATTGGTATGTAATTACCTATGCCGGATTTGGTGGTATTATAATGAAATGAAGCACCAACGGTCATATTTTTCAAAAAACTAGCCGTTTTATTTGAAATTGTCACCAGTACCGGCATTGATTTGTGGATTCATTCCATGCCGGTTTTGAGTACCGGCATTCGTTTCTCATATTTCGAGCATGCAGGTAATGGACTTAAAACATATATATCTATACCAACGGTAACTTTGACTAGTAGGAGCAGTTATTGCAGAAGTAACCGTTATTTTTTAAAAAAAAACTAGCCGTTGGGTACTTAAAAAATAGAGATAGGTCTCTATTTTGCTATAAATAGAGACCTATCTCTAGCAAACTTATTCACCCATCACTTTCAATCTTCCTAAATCAGTCACCCATCACTTTGGAACACTAAAAATGGCTCCAACTCCACTCAATAATGTAGAAGATGTTGCTATTGTCAGAGCACACACCACTCTCACAAAGCACTCCGTTGAAGAAGCGCAATGGGTGGCCAGTAACGAAGACCCAACCGGAGGGCCTTACCTTGGGCATGATCAAAACACCAATGCTTGGTGGAAACGTGTGTTTAAGGTTTTCAAAGCACTAAACGGAAATCATTCAAGGAGGACACTCACGCAGATAAGGGAAAGGTACGCTTATTTATACAATGAATGCGTCTCGCCGAGAAACGAATTGAAAGCGCGTAAGGACGCTATGCCAAACGAAGACCGCATGAGTAGAGTAAGTTTGTGAATCAAAAGGCCGTTCATCAAAAATTATTTATTTGTTTATGATTATTCAACAACGCTAACTTATTTAAATAATTGTTTTTCCAGTGTTCTTTGGGTCGGACTCAATACGAATTAAGGTACGGTCATGAGTTTCTGCACGAGGACTGCTACACTCTCTTGAAGGAAGTTGAATGGCAATTCGCCCAATATAATTAAACTCGTAGAGAATCCCTAGCGCGATGTATTGAACAATTTTATGTGAACAACTTCTATTTTATTTCAACTACATGTATGTTTTTTCGATTCAATCCCTAGAGGACTGCTACACTCTATTTTAATTATCAAGAGTCGTCACTTGTTCAAATTAGTGCCCTTCAAATTTCAAACTACATAGTTCGGTTACATATATAACATTCGTGCTTCCTGCGACAAGGATTACATTTGAAATAAATTAGAGTTCCGGCTTATTTTATTTTGTTAGCATAATACAATACAATACAATACAATCAGAAACCGGCATCCCCGATCAGTTAATTTGAATGCCGGTATCCCAAAACCGGCATTATAGATATGTTTACACTCGCCGCCGGTTTTCCAACACTCAGAAGTTAAAAAAATCATGAACTTGTAATACCGGCATAATAGGTATGTAATTAACTATGCCGGATTTCTGACGGTTACAATTTCATTCTACTTGTTTGATAGTTACAATTTCATTCAACTTGTTTGACGGTTACAATTTCATTCAACTTGTTTGACGGTTACAATTTCAATCAACTCGTCGGTTTCAAACTACTCATGCTATATAAGTGACGGTTTTGGAAAGAAAAATATTCGATCTATTCAATCTCTCCCTATTTTTTTCATCTTCTATACCAAAGCAATGGCTCGTCACAAATCTCGTGATAAACCCAATCCAGAAATACCTGTTGATGATGCGGAACAAAGTCCTGAAGAGTCTCCTGATGAAGCGGACGTAACAGATTTGATTCGGTAAGTGATGTATAACACAAAGTCTCCTTTTGAATTGAAGTACTTTTAGGGTTTATCCCATAATATATAACACAAAGTTAAACATGCTAGGGTTCATGACGGATTGAAAATTCTGCTTAGGGTTTTGAAATTAAATTCTAGTAAGATGAAATTCTAGTCAATTGAATTCAGTTTGAAAATCAAAAACAAAAAATCACTAAGAACTGTGTAAAAAATTACAGAAAACCGGCATAGATTTTTAATTTACGAATGCCGGAAACGATACCGGCACTATCGTATTTTCTTTTGCTATGCCGGTTTTCGCTCCCTAAAATTTGTAAATCCCTGGATACAATTCAACCAAAACCGGCGTTCAACGTATTAATATTTTATATGCCGGTATCTGTTCTGGCACTCAATGTATGGTAACAAATTATACCGGTTTTTGTTTCAGACGGCTTAGAATTTTCTATATATAATTCAATATAACCGGCATAGTGGTATTTATTGCCAGGAATGCCGGAAACGATACCGGCACTATCGTATTTTTTTTTTGCTATGCCGGTTTTCGCTCCCTAAAATTTGTAAATCCCTGGATACAATTCAACCAAAACCGGCGTTCAACGTATTAATATTTTATATGCCGGTATCTGTTCCGGCACTCAATGTATGGTAACAAATTATACCGGTTTTTGTTTCATACGGCTTAGAATTTTCTATATATAATTCAATATAACCGGCATAGTAGTATTTATTGCCAGGAATGCCGGAAACTATACCGGCACTATCGTATTTTCTTTTGCTATGCCGGTTTTCGCTCCCTAAAATTTGTAAATCCCTGGATACGATGCAACCAAAACCGGCGTTCTACGTAATAATCTTTTATATGCCGGTATCTGTTCTGGCATTGCTTGTATGTCTATTTATCATGCCGGTTTTAAGTGTGTTCCTTTTGTATGCCGACATGTAGTATGTAACTCAATTTAACGTGTTGGAACATAGGTCTCACGCACCAAGAAAGGACAAAAAAAAAGGAAAAGTTGTTGAAGAATCAAAACGTAAGTCTTCTCGACGTAAACGTCAAAATCCGGCTACTGCTAAGGTCACAATTCGGGATGATCCTATAAGCGACTCAACCAGCACTGATGATGATGGTGAGTGGGAAACTCCATCGGAACCGGAAATAGCAGGTGGCTCATCCTCACAAGCAGGTGGCTTAGGACAAACTGATGATGAAAAGGCACCCCCACCTCACTTCCCTGATAAGTTAGACTTGATTCCTGACAGCAATGATGGCAAACATTGGGGTCAACCGATAAACTCGCAACTTTTATTTTCGTATAAAGACTCTTGGGCTCGTTGGATCTATCAAACTTATGTAAGACGTTTGTATCTTGTTATTATATTATTTACCTGTGATCAATTTAATTAAGTTCGTTGTGTTTTTATAGGACCACATGAAAGCCTGGCGTGTTAGCCGCCATCAACAATCGGATGTGTGGCTTTTGGAGGATGAGTGTCCGACTGTTCAACAAATAGTCAGAGCATCTGGGTTGTATCATGCGATAGAAAATTATGTGGCCACTGATACCGTCACGGCAAACTGCTTTTTGGAGAGGTTTTATGGTGAAACTGACACCATGCATTTTAATTTTGGCGAGATGACCATTATCCCTGAAGATGTCCAAAGGATAATAGGACTAGAGGTTCTTGGCAAACCGGTTAAGGTTGGAGACAAGTCGAAGGACCTAGGGTGGGAAAAGATCTATGATCTCACTGAAAAGTTGTTTGGATGGAACAAGGAAACCACGTTGGCAAATTTGTACAAGAAACGAACTGCTCAGACAAAGACTATAACATTCGTCAAACTCATTCAATTGTTTGGGAATACGAAGAATAGGGAATTGACTCCCGCACAAGCTCAACACACTGCTGCTGCATATATGTTGTTCATTTTGGGAACCGCTATATTCCCTGACTCTAATGGTAACAGGGTGCATATGAACAACCTACAGTACTTGGATCCGTTGGAAGACGTTCATAAGTATTCATGGGGCACTGCTTTCTTGGCACATTTTTTGGCAGAAATGCGTCGAGCTTCTAAGGCGAAAGGTCGTCAATTTAATGGGAATTTCACTGTGATTCAGGTATAGTGAACTACATATTTTGTGATTGTTATCATTACATTTGTTAGTTTCCAACTATTTATTTTCTTATACAATTTATGGGCACAGGTGTGGGCTTATGAACACTTCCGAGATTTGTTCATAGGGTATAAAGGATTGGAGATTTGGCGTGATTACCAAACGAATATGGCTCTAGCTCAGAAATACTACTTCCAAAATACCCCTTCGCCTAACAAGAAACGGTTTTTAGAAATGAGATTGGCTTTGGACTCGTTTTCTGTGGAACATGTTGTGTTTGACCCTTATAGGAATGTCAGAGGAGTTCACCTTCATAGATATGAAAATGTTTCATTTTACAACGGACCGTTCTTTCATCCAAAAGGATTTGTTATGCATAACCCTCTCCGCGTGATGCGCCAACTCGGTTACAAGCAGAAAGATCTCACGGATACATCTTATCATAAATATTCTCTCGACTTTACTAAATGCCAATCAAATGAGAACCATACTCTGGTATGCTATGACCTAGAACCAATTCTTGCACATTGGATCGAAAGGGAAGAAGAAGAACTTGTGCTGGATAAGGATGATTGGGAATTGGCTGAGAACGGTTTTGATAGTGAACCAACATTCCTAAACGGGCATCTACAGTACTCACATCCTTATGTTGTACGCCCGGATATGGTAGAGGTCCCTCCACCACCAGCACGTCCCTCCACAATTCCAGATACTGTACCCGGACTTCTACAGCTCGTTACGTTGTTGGTGCGTTCATTACTATTCACTTAATCTATATGTATCAACTTATAAAATTGTACATACTAAATACATGTTGATAAATCCTTTAACATCGTCAGAGAATTGGAAACTTGGCAAGGTTCTTTAAGAAGAAGACCAAGAAAGGAGAGTTGCTGACCTAGAAAGAAATGGAGAACGTCGTCAAAAAGATAGACCAAATAGAAGATACTGAGGCAAAAGACTTGTGGGGCGAAAAGAAGAAGAGGGTATACAAGAGGCCAAGAACCGAGTGATCTTGTGATTCTTTGATAGTATTAGTTTGGTTTATGTTTGTTTGTGTGGATTGGTAAACTTTGAACATCTTTGCTTCATTTGTTTTAGGTTTGGAACATCTTAACTTTACATTTGGTTTGTTTACACTTTGCGTATGTTATTTTATGGTATTAGGTCTTTGCTTATCTGTGTACTTAAGTTGTTATTCCAGCACAAACGAGAACATATTTTGCAACGCCGGTACGAGCACCGCCGTAGTAAAGTTTGAATTAAATCACAATGGCACGTACATGGCATATGGTTTAATGATTACAATTCAAACTTCCAAAAAAAAAAAGGTGGCGTATTAGTAAACCACATTAATCCAAATTACTCATCATCGCTTCCACACGTATGAAGTTGCAACTCCTCCTCTTCAAGAGGTTTCTTTGATAAGGCCAAAGCATCCCATAATTGGTGATTCTCCTCGTTCAACGCCATCCACCCCTTCCATATATTTGGATCTAGTTCCTTGTTTTTAACCATCCCACAAACAGGTGGCAATGGACAATTGTCCTTGAGTTTAAGAATGACGAAATGATTGCCGTTCACGTACGCCAAAACAACTCTTCTCGTCTTAAGGGATCCCTCGCATTTTTTCCATTTTGGTGTAAATGTAGTGACTACGGTGGGGGTAAAATAATGAACAACACAATTAAATGTATCCGCTACTAGATGCCCACAAAGCGGCATCCTCATCCAATATTGAGAAGGAAGAAATGCCATCTCCTACTCGGGTCCTAACACTTGAGCACACATATCATCAAACACCTCGTCGTGACCAACCAATTGCTCATAAAAGCTCCTCTCTTCACAAGTTGATCGGCCATACTCATCCTAGCATATCGGCATGGTGTCATTCCTTTACTAACAGCCGTCTCGAAGATTCCTAATTGTTCGGTGACGGCATGATAGCCACAATTTCCATCTCCATCGACATCATCCGTGTACACAACAAACTCGCGAATAACCTCAGGAAGTTGATCTATGTAAGACTCTATCTTCGTATGGTAGTGTCTATAAGTCCTACCCGTTTGCGAATCCTTATACATCGTCATATTACCAACTTTTAGCTTAATTATATCCAAACCATCCTCTGCAATCTCTACCCTCCAAATGTCTTCGGTATGTGACGGGAGATTATACTTCCTTGGCCTACCCCTACGCCTTTTCATTTGAACCTCGATATATCGATCATTGGTGTAGGTTCGAATGCTCACCTTGTTGCCCTTGGTTGCTTAATGTTGGTACCTTCGGCGGCCTTCCCCTTTTCTTTTGAACCTCGGATACATCAACTATTGGTGTAGGTTCGGAATGCTCACCTTGTTTTCCTTGGTTGCTTAATGTTGGTACATTTGGCGGCCTTCCCCTTTTCCTTTGAACCTCTGATACATCGACAATGGGTGTAGGTTCGGAATGCTCACCTTGTTTTCCTTGGTTGCTTAATGTTGGTACATTTGGCGGCCTTCCCCTTTTCCTTTGAACCTCGGATACATCAACTATTGGTGTAGGTTCGGAATGCTCAACTTGTTGTCCTTGGTTTCTTAATGTTGGTACCTTAGGGGGCCTTCCCCTTTTCCTTTGAACCGCGGATACATCGACTATTGGTGTAGGTTCGGAATGCTCACCTTGTTTTCCTTGGTTGCTTAATGTTGGTACCTTAGGGGGCCTTCCCCTTTTCCTTTGAACCGCGGATACATCGACTATTGGTGTAGGTTCGGAATGCTCACCTTGTTTTCCTTGGTTGCTTAATGTTGGTACATTTGGCGGCCTTCCCCTTTTCCTTTGAACCTCCGATACATCGACAATGGGTGTAGGTTCGGAACTCGTCGATTGTTGTTGACTTGATATCGGTTCCTTCCTCGGCCTACCCCTTTTGTTTGGAACGGGCGTTTCAGCGAATCTTGCTTCTGAAATCTCACTTGCACATAGATCTCGTTTTTTAGTTGCCGCGAGTTCCTCTTCACGTCGAGTCATTTGTTTTAACTCTTTTCTTTGTTTCTTCCTTGCAATTTTAGTTTGTGGTCTACCCGCCGGATCTCCCTTTCTTGGCTCTTCACTTTGTGCTATCCATGGCCGTGTAATTAGTCTTAGTTGGCTCAACAATACTTGTCGGCTAGCCGAGTTGCCACGTGAGTAAGCTTCATAAAATTCTAAAGCCTCCTTTGTATCCCATGGTGATTGTCCGGGAGCTTCGGTAGGGGGAAGGTCGAAAGATAATTGCTTCCAAAAAGGATCAATAACATCAATAGGTATCAGTGTTTCATACTTCACAAGCATATGACGACACGGAAGCCCCAATGAAGACATGTCGGGACAAATACACACATCACCCGGTTTTCCGTAAATTTTCTCATATTGCATTTGTCTCATCATATGGTTTATTGCCCAACGGGAGACGTTAAACTCTATTCCTTGGAGCAACTTAGTATGTTGAAGAAAGTGAGTCATCCTTTCCATTGAGCTTTTCTCAAAAGCCTTCTTGATCCTATCGATATCGGCCTTAAAGTGTTGCCCCATTGCCTCGGTGACCGTAACCACGTTTCCCTGGCCGGACTGGATGAGATCTTTAAATCTCCCATGAGAGGACTCCGCTATACTAGTTGATTTATTCCCGTAATGTCTATAACGATTTGTCCACGCACGCACAAATTTTTCCTTGAACTTATCCAACCAATTATCCCGACAATATGAGACGGCACTTGGATACACTTCGTTATATTTGGCAATAAACATGTTCAATCTCTTTTCATACATGTCCTCGGTAAGAGACCAATAAACTTTCTCCCAATCCTTTAGAAATTCCAACCACCTTTTATGATTTTCATCGTGTTGTTTGTCGACTCGCTCTTTAATCTTTCCTCTTTCATTTTCTTCTTCTTCGGGTGATAGTTTCTCTTTGCGAACATCTTCCTCTAGTTGAGCAACCATTCTCTTCTTAATATCAGCCTTAGAGGGTTCAAATATGCTTTTTCACATTTTCACCTATATGATATGTACATAGGAAATTTTGTGCATCCGGATATACGTCGGATATGGCATTCATTAGTGCGTCAAATTGATCGGTTATGATGACCTTCGGAGAACGATTTTCCGGGAACAATAATTTCAACTGCCGCAATGCCCAATGATAATTGTAATCCCTCTCGTTCTCCATTAAACACCAAGCCAATGTGAATGTTACCTTGTCCGATGTTTGCCCCACGATGTTGAACAACGGCATGTTGTATTTGTTTGTCTTGTAGGTGCAGTCCATCATAAGAACATCACAACACGTATGAGCCAATTGTGAAAGCAAAGGATGCGAAATGAATATTTGAAGCGGCTTGTTGTCCGGACCTATTTTAATGATACGCGTGTAATTGTGATCCCAAGCTATCTTCTCAAATTCTTGCATAACACTCCTCCCTTCCCATTCCAACCTTTTAATGGTTGCTTGTGCGCTATAAATTGTACTGAGTGAAGAAACGTTGGTCTTATCCTTTTCCTTGAAGGTTAAAGAATCACTCTTGGTTTAATACATGCTTTGGTCATCATCTTTACATCCTCGAATTGATCGGGTTTTAGCTTCGCAACTAGGGAGTGACATTCAAAATCATTCGGATCGGGGTGGTTGTGACGGCCAAACCACACCTTATATTCCCATTCTTTTTCTTCTACTTTTGAACCTCTTAGATAGAATACAAGCTTAAATGGGCAGTCATCCTTCCGCGTAACTGTCTTGTATACCCTCTTAGTCTTCTTTTCATATACATAACCCTTTCTCTTGTGGCTGTTTTTCTCATTGTATTTTCCACTTCTCTCGCAAACCATCTCAAAACGAACATCTGAACGTTGGGAATTCCTCACTAAGACACACATGTTATTAAGAGCCGTCGCTTTTGCCCAAGCAATTGCTTCCTTTTCATATTTTATTCCCTACATAAGGACAACATTATGGAGATTACAAGGTGAAATTATTGTTTTGTAAAAACTAGGTGAAAGTATATTGTTTGGTAACATACCCGCGGCATTTTATAGTACTCCGACGTATCCCGATGGAGCGGTTTGGAGTTTGGTTGATCGTTGTAGGTAACAATCTAAGGAATGAATGAAAAGAAAATTGGATTAGTTCAAAACCGGCATTGTCGATAAGTAAAGTAAACTGCTGGGATTAAGAACCGGCATAAACGGTAATTGACTCACTATACCGGTATTAGGTTCCGGCATACTAAGTTGAAAGAAACAAATGCCGGTATTTAAGTTCAAAATATCATTAGCTTCTGTATGTTATTCATGTAAAACCGGCATCCTCGACATTTAAGTTTCTATGCCGGTATACTTGAACCGGCATTCTGTGTCATGTACTCACACTGCCGGTTTGAATATTCCTTAGAATATTCGCTGGTAGGTAAAAAGTATAAATGTGTACCGGCATTCAATCTTGGTTTGAATACCACGCCGGTATGTTCTTTCATACTAGGGGATATTTAATCCCGGCATACAAATATCTATGAATACAATGCCGGTTACATGATACCGGCGTAGTATTCATACAACGAGCATGCCGGTACTAAGGTTTTTTCAGACAGAAATGGCGGTTTCAAAAAAAAAAAAATCAAATTTTCGACCTCTTCGAAGCATTACCTGTGTGTTGGGGTTGCTTGTATGCTGAACATGTTTACTTTCTTGAGTTGGTTCTTCACAAAACATTTCATGGTCAAGAAAATAATGATTCAAAGGTGTTGGTTCATCATACAACAATTGTGAGTTGTTATCATTAATCGAAGATTGAAGATATGATTGTTGTTGTAATTGAGCTAAAGATTAAGCATTGCAAGTCTCTCATCACAATCATCTTCCATTTTCAAAAAAAAAAAAAAATTCTACTCAAAATTTTTTTCCCTCTAAACTAACACACACAAATTCAAATAAACATAAATACACAAATTATATCCCCCAAATCATTAATATTTTACTAATCAGGATTAATAACTAATTTTGATTAGGGAGGGTTAGATTAGGAATTAATAATTTAATTATATAAGGGGTAACCCAGCTAGGATATTTGGATCCCTATTTTGTCATTTAGTCATATCCCCCAATTAGTTTTCATATCCCCCAATTACGCGTTCTTATTATACTCTACAACCTATAGGGATGATGTAGGAAAAATTACTTGACGTAAAAGATAGGCAAATGACACGGAAGAACTTCTTTCTTTTTAACACTTGTTTTTCTCTGTTCTCAAAGTGTTTGAATAACTAACACATTTTTTTACCAGGGGAATTTTGTTTATGAAGAGGCACTACCTAGTTCAAGCTTAAAAAATGAGTAGAGTCGACACCAATGTTGGGCATAAATTAGAAAGAACATAGATATCCAGCTCATTCTCTATCCAGTTTTATTATTTCCAAGCTCAAGTACAATGTAAATTTCTCCATATTAAGAGAGGGAGAAAATATTTTTTAATATATTTCTTCTTTATCGAAAGTAATTTCTCCCTCTCTTAATATAATTCCTCTTTATCAGAAAAAAAAATATATTCTCCCTTTCTTAATGTACTTCTTCTTTATAAAAAAAAGTATTTTTTCTCTCTCTTAATATATTTCTTCTTTATAAAAAAAAAAGTATTTTCTCCCTCTCTTAATATATTTCTTCTTTATCAAAAAAAAAAAAGTATTTTCTCCCTCTCTTGATATATTTCTTCTTTATCAAAAAAAGTATTTTCTCCCTCTCTTAATATATTTCTTCTTTATAAAAAAAAAGAAAGTATTTTCTCACTCTCTTAATATATTTCTTCTTTATCAAAAAAAAAAGTATTTTCTCTCTCTCTTAATATATTTCTTCTTTATCAAAAATAAAAAGAAAAGTATTTTCTCCCACTCTTAATATATTTCTTCTTTATTATCCAATAAGAAAAGATAGTTTTTTCTCCCTCTCTCAATATATTTCTTCTTTATAAAAAAAAGAAGTATTTTCTCCCTTTCTTAATATATTTCTTATTTATCAAAAATAGATAAATTTCTCCATCTCCAAATATCTCAAGAAATGAAATATCAATTTCTAGCACGGGTAAAGAAAAAATTTGACACTTTTTTTGAGTGTTATGGGAGTGGCCGAGGAGGACAGCAAAATTATCATCCCTAAGTAAGAACTAGCACTTCATTTGAAAGCTGTTTATGATGTAAAAGCAGCATATTTCCAGTAGCATTTATTGAAAGAAAAGACTCTCAGGCCTCTCATCATACTTTCTTTTTGTTTTTGTGGGCGAATAGTTTTGAACTTCATTTGGAGCTAGTAGTCTAGGAGGGGTTTTGTTCAGGGTTCTTTTACAACAATCTGCACCTTCTTCTTTTACAACAATCTACACTTCTTCTTGGCATTTGGTTAGCATCTTTCTCTCTTTAATTCGTTTTTGTGTCTCTGATTATTCATTTTTTCTTTTGTTTTATTCTACTACATGAATTTGTAATTAGTCAAAGTACTAGTTTCGGAGATGCTCTGGGTTTTTTTTCTTTCAAATTTCTACATGAATCTGTTAGTTTTAGGACTAGTATTGGAGATGCTCTTCTTCTTTTTTCTTTCAAATTTCTACATCTGTTAGTTTAAGTACTACTACATGAATCTATCAGTTTAAGTACTAGTTTAAAATCTTTGATTTTTCTGTTAATAAAAGATCAAGGATTCTTTTCTTTTTTATAGGAAAAATTCATTCATTCAAACAGTAGTTTTACAAGGGGTAGCCTCATTACAGAGATGTGTTTCAACAAGAATGGCAAGTTCTTGTGAGCAACAAGAGTTTACAGAGATGAAACAGAAACTTCAACAATTTTTGAAACTAATCGACCTAACAACTCTGGAGTTACAATAGAGAATTTTAGTTCTGTTCTTGTGAAGTTTAGAACTTTAGATGGTATTATTTTGGGAGGACTAATTCCTCCCCAACCAAATAAGAATCTTGCATAAAACAGGAGAGTTATGATCAATGAGTGATTCCTCCATCCTCAGGGTTTCGCTGGTATGCCAATGCACTAATTGCATCCATTTCTGATCAATGAGTGATTCAAAATACACAATAACCCTGCCCTTTATATGTTTCAACAACTTCTCTCTGTTATAATTTGTGTGGTGATTGAATTTAGGATATTAGGTTTTAATCCGCGTTAGTTTATATTGACTCTGTGTACGAGTTTTTTTTAACAAATCTTACCTTTGTATTTCCAGGCAATGTCTCATCGAACCTGTGACTGTAGTAAGGGGGCTGGTATACCCCTTTGGGTATGGATTGTAGTGTTTATTGTGGTTTTTATCTTGCAATGTGTACTTCCTGACACATTTGAACTAAGAGAAATGGCACGTGCAAAGGCGAAGGAGGCGAAGGCACAAGCAGTTGTGAAGGATAGCTCAATATCCCAAGTTTATAGTTGATATTACTTTTGGAAGATCAAACAGAGAAATGTTAATTAGAAGAAAAGAACTGAGTGGAGACTATTACAGTTTTAGTTAAATTATATGAACCTATTTGTAAGGATTAAATTTGCTAAATGACTTAATGTGCTGTTGAATTTCCAAAGCTATATGTATTAAGATGATTTGATGTGGTGTTAAATTTTCTATAAAACTCTTTATGCAAGGGAAACGATTTGGCATATTGATCCGTAATGAGGATAATTAGCACAATAAGATTATATTGGAAGTCAAACAGATGAGTTCACTATGGTTTTCACTGACTCTTGGATATTTTGTTATGCATTCAAGACTTTGAGATCTTCCAACAGCTCCATTTGCTTAATTAGTTTCACTAGTGATAATAAGATAACATAAAGAAAAATACATTTGTTTGAACATAATTGATTGTATAAGATTTAATTTTATTGATCATTAATCATAGGATCGTGAACTTCATGATTATCACACAGTATACAAATATAGTTTAGGGACAATGCCTTGTAGCGCTAATCCCATCGTATGACGATCATTTGGAGTATCGATAATACCTTATGGAGGTCTTGGTTTCTCTCTCTCGACCTTAGGCGTAATGAGTTGTTAATTCCTTGGATGCAATAGTGATGGTTATTGTTTCTCTTTAATAGGTAGAGAGAGGACCAAGTTCCTAGGATTTTAGTATTAGCCTTAGTTCTCAACCGTCCATAAAAGAAGAGATATATTAGGAATCTGACTCCTTATATAAACCAGGTTATACATATTTAGCAATATCCTAGTTGTAACTAAGATTCTCACATGGGCCCAATAAAGATAATTAATCTCATAATAAATTATCTTGCATTCTCCCACTGATCCATGTGAATATCTAGTAATGGTTAATTATAGGATTCATAAGGCGCGCATAATACATTAGTGGCTAACGTAATACCTTGATTAAATAAGCTACTCATGCGAGTCATAGTTGCACGTTGTCTTGTTATCAACATGTTACCTTCCATGTACCACAACATAAACAACTTACTCAACTAGGCCTTTAAGAGGAGTATCATAATGGTCCAGTTATGTCTTCAAAAGAAAGACAATTTATGTTAACATTCATCCATCCACATAAGTGTATACTAAATATGGATACAGAAATAAATTCAGAAGTATATTATTAAGAGCTTAATCAGTTTTCCAAAGTAAGCACATAAATTAGCTGAATTCAATAATCAATTACTCCCACGGACCTAAGATTTTAATATTTTCTTAAGAGGTCTTTAAAGGTAGTTGTTCATTAAGTGCATCTGAGGATGCAATTGTGCTTAAGCAATAAATGAACAACTATTATTTCTGAACTTCATAATTCACGTATGAATACTCAAGGTTTATTTGTTTTGTTCCTTTGTATCATATCGTTCTTTAATGCTACGAAGCTAAGGCGATGAATTTTAGCAGTGTAGAGACAAACTTAAATCTCTAAGTCTCGTAGTCAAAAATATTCAAACTCAATTGTGGAACTAGTATTAATGGATTCTTCCCTTATAGAATCCGTACATCCACCAAAATTAAAGTTTGAAAATCCAATCAACTCTAATTGGATTGGCTAAATAATTGTAAGACATAATTCAAGAATAGTATCTCAAGATTCTTGATAACTTTCCCATTATTTGGTCTTTCGTAATCATTAGGCATTTAGCTAACACACCAACAACTTGTTATATGTTTCATATCAGAATTAAGGCGTAATGAAGATTAAATTAATATCTTCAATTCAATAGGAAACAAAATTTGCTAACTGTGTTATTATCTCAAAATTCTACGAGTATTCGATATACGCTTTACATGAGAGCTTTAGTAATCCACATGATACATGAATATCACATGGTAAGCTTCATTGATATCCTTTATTTCGAAAAATATGAGACATGCATAAATTCAAGATCACTACTCGTAGGTAGTAAGTCTTAACATAAAATACCAAGAGTATGAACTTCTCCCACTGATCTTGAGGTATATGCATGGATCTATAATAATTTCATCCAAAACCAAATAACATTAATGGTATTGTTGAATTTTAGATATGCAATATTTAGGAGGCTTGCTTAATTTCATACTTTGATTTCTTAAGCTTGTAGACTACGTGTTCCTGTCGTTATAAGGCAAGGCTTTCTTATTAACACGTGTGATTTTCTTTATAATTTATCATTAATATAAAGGATATTTTCACATTTAGTTCAACTCTTAGGACATACTGAGTTACTAATAATACTATGATAATTCTGAATAAGTCTTTCTTTGACACGAGAGAAAAACTTATTTATAATCAATGCATCATTTCAGAGTAAAATCTTTGGCTACAAATCTTGCTTTATACCGTTTAACATCGCTATTAATTACAGTCGTGTTAGGTCAGAAACACCTACATTCATACAACTGATTTGTGTCCTTCGAGCAATTAAATAATTTCCAAGACTTGACTTTCAACCATTGATTTCGCTCACATAGCATCAATCCATTAATGAAAATTATTATACATAATTTGTGAAACGGAAACCGAGTCTCTTATTATCATAAGAGAACCCATAATTAATCTAATCGGAAATATACAATCAAATTACCACAAAAAGGTGATTAATTTAATTGGCCATGCTCGACATAAGAGAACTTACGGAGCCTCACAGTATAGACATAAAAATATGGATCAGGGAAGATCAATATTGCGGAATACACAAGGATTCATTCTATTTTCCATCACTAGTCGCACAATGACATACAATAGACATAATCCTTGTAAACAAAAGATTTTAACCTATCTTCCATCAATAAATGACATAATAGGCTTAACTTTTGTATTGTCAAAAGTTCATTCCTTCTTTTATCAATACATGCATATCGACATATGAAAGACTTAACTTTTGACAAGGTATGGGACAATCATAGTTCACGGACGCAAACACACATATCCCATAACAAATTGCAATATATAAAACCATAAAGATTAATACTGCAAAAATCATCTTCCAAACAATTTTAGAATTTAAACCAATAAACCTAAAAACATGAAGATAAAAACGTTGGACATAGCTATGTGTAATCACAATAATGGCTATTCCAAACTCTAGTTATTCTTCTAAACAAAACAAGAAAATAGAAGATTTACTAGGCAAATAAAATCAACAATCTAAACCAAAAATGACTCATATGCCAAAACCGAACACGAAATGAAGTCAAATAGACGGTTCACTATCCTCATGAGTCTTGAGGTTTTTGAGCTTGTGATCGACAGCATCTACTGCATCTTTAGTAAAGATATCTTCATTGAGAAGATCTTTAAGTTGTACTTTTATGAGACCAAGGTCGGAAGTAACCTTTTTCAACTCAGTTCTTAAGTTATTAAGACTCTTCAAAGTATCAACAAGCTGCAGTTTTTCTTCCTCAAAATATTTAAGAAAATCATGAAAAACTTCAGTAGAGACCATATCCCCTTTCTCAACATCCTCATGTGTGTAGGCATAGTAACATGAGGCATTGGGATTATCATCTCCAACAAGGGTTCTTTTCTTCCTCCATTTAGACTCGAAACCTATACCTTTATCAAGAAAGCCTCTCGCAAAACCACACGAACATGAAGTGGAAGACATCCTTGACCAAACACAAACAAACCCAGAGTATGCATACGTGACTCAGAGGTTTGGTATTTATATGGTTTCTTAGGGAAGGTGACCTTTAGGGTTTCTAATAATTGATTCATAATAGTAACAGGGGTACCCGTACGAACACAACCCGACCTAAGGAAAAGCTTAAGAAAAAAAAATTGCTACATGATAATTCATAAATGGCTCAATAAATTCCATATCATCATAGGAGTAATTTAGAGCACAAGAGTAGCAGGAAACATTGTTGCAAAGAAAACTTTTTTAATAAAAAAAAAGATCAACAAGAAACGACATTGAACACTTAAGCAACCTTCTCTGCAAACAGTAGTTTAGCTATAGACGATATGAAAATAGCTCCACTAAACAGAAGCAGTATGCTAAAAGTATACCTGATTATTGACACATCTTACTCAACATGATTTTTATGAGTAAGTTCTTTAACCCTTGTGATTAATTAGCACAAGTATGAGCTCTAAGCTCATTATAAGAATTGTGTTTTTGGTCGAATCTCTTTTTCTTTCCGAATCTAGAAAAGGATCCTTTTTGATGTGAGAAATTATCATAAAACTTACTGTCATCAAAATATGAGACATAGTTTGAGTCCTTACTAGAGGATTTTTTCCTTGAGGGAATTGACAACCTGTTGATAGTTTCCTTATTCCTTTTAATCATCCCCTTCAGGATATTTCTCATATCATCATTTTTGCTCCTTTCTCCAGGAATCTTCACATCAAGGACAACATTATCTACTCTTTTAACGATAGGAGAGACTTGTTATTTCCTTAAATATTTTTTGTTAAGAATTTTGTTCTGCTTCGGAGCATTTTAGGAACTCATTGAACTGACTTTCCTGGTAGCATACACAAGGTAAGTACGAAAACCAATTGGTTTAGACATACGAATGTCAGTTACACCTTTGAGGATTAAGTCTAAGGTGTGTTGAAGTTGAACAAAGGATTTTTTATTCAAGCTAGAGTTTCCCTTTTGTTTAACAGAACTTTTTGCCTTACAAAAGAGACATACTTTCTGATCACAAGAGTGATTAGACAATACAGTCTTAACAATCTCGTTAGGAGATTTCTTCCTTCCATGTGATGTAGAACATCCTTGATTGGAGGAGACTAAAACATCTTTTCTGAATGGAAGAGATTCGGATTTTACTTCTGGAGCTGGAACATTTTCAGTCGTAGCAGAAGTACTTGATATGTTGGACTGCTTAGAGCATCCTTGAATAGAGATTTTACTCAAGCGATGTTCAATTTCCAAAGCATCCTTTTTGAGGCTTGCCTCAAGAGATATATGTGAAGAGATATCTTCAGTATTTTCTTTGAAATTGCAGTCCCTTACAACATCAAGGAGAACATCAACAATATGTTTTAACCGATTAAATCTATCAGCTTGGATTCTAACAAGATTTATAATCAAATTACTCTCTTCAGCTGTTTCCCGTTCATTTAGAGAGATAGTCTCCTTTGAAGGGTAATCGGAATAAAACATGTCGGAGCCTGTCTGTCTAGTTTGAACACAGGGTTCGTCTATATTTGAGATTGAAGAATATTTCTCTTTAATAGAAATATACGAGACAGAACTTTTATTTCTGGTGACGTGTTTATCAGAGATAGTACTCTTGTCCATAGAGTCAGATCACTACAAACACAGACTTGTAAGGTCTTTAACGTGTTTGCCTACTCTGATACCAATTGAAAAGGCGGGGGTATAACAACCTCACCCAATATTTCGATTAGCAATCTGTATAGACTAACTCCAATATACTTTAAAGAGAATCAACTAGACTCAATCTTAATAAAGTAAATGAAAGAGTTAATATCTCTATCTCTCGATTTGATTTATACTCAAACAAATAGAAATCAGTGAGTTTTTATCAAATACAAGAGATATAAACTTGGATGGTACCAAAGACCAATATCCAAGGATCAATTAATTTCCAATCAACAACCAAAGGTTTGATTTCACAATTGATTGATACAACGCACAACCTGTGATATTTCAATTATAGAACAAAATATAATGCGTAATAGAAATAACACAGACACCAGAATTTTGTTAACGAGGAAACCGCAAATGCTGAAAAAGCCCGGGACCTAGTCCAGATTGAACACACACTGTATTAAGCCGTTATAGACACTAGCCTACTACAAACTAACTTCGGTCTGGACTGTAGTTGAACCCCAATCAATCTCACACTGATCCAAGGTACAGTTACGCTCCTTACGTCTCTGATACCAGCAGGATACTACGCACTTGATTCCCTTTGCTGATCTCACCCACAACTAAGAGTTGCTACGACCCAAAGTCGAAGACTTTAATAAACAAATCTGTATCACACAGAAAAGTCTACAGTAATAGATAAACCTATCTCCCACAGAAATACCTACCAGTTTTGTTCCGTCTTTTGATAAATCAAGGTGAACAAGAACCAATTGATAACCCGAACTTATATTCCCGAAGAACAACCTAGTATTATCAATCACCCCACAATAATCTTAATCGACGTGGCGAAAGAAGATATTGTGAAATCAAAAACGATGAGACGAAGATGTTTGTGACTACTTTTATATCTTGCCTATCAGAGATATTAATATCAAGCCAATCGTTATGATTGTACTCAACACGATAGAATCAGCAAGATCAGATCACATAACTACGAGAAAGTAGTATCGGTCTGGCTTCACAATCCCAATGAAGTCTTTAAGTCGTTAACCTGGTTTTCAAGAAGAAACCTAAGGTTAAAGGAGGATCGACTAATACAACTAGTATCACACATGAGGTGTGGGGATTAGGTTTCCCAGTTGCTAGAGTTCTCCCTTATATAGTCTTTCAAATCATGGTTTGCAATCAATGTTAGCTTAGTAACAAAGCATTCAATATTCACCGTTAGATGAAAATCTGATTAGATTCAAGCTAATATCTTTAAACTGTTGGATCGAAAACTTATCTTGTTACACACACATGGAATGCACGATTTGTGTAACCGTACCCAAACATGTACATTTGTTGGTTCAACAATAGTTAACCAAATGGTTAGCCATTTGAGCACTTTCATATCAACCATATTCTTCTTCACCATAACTAGTTCAAATGACTCAAATGAACTAGTTAGAGAGTTGTTCAATTGTATAAATTTTATGTAACTACACAAGACACAATCGAAGCAAAAACGATTTGATTCACTCGAATCGATTCATGAACTTTAATAACTAGTTCAAATGACTCAAATGAAACTAGTTCTAGAGTTGTACAATTGTTTATATTCTCATAGAAGTATACAAGACACAAGTGAAGCAAAATCAATTTTGATTCACTCGAATCAATTCATGAACATTATAGCCACGGTTTGCAAAAGATTGCATTCCTTATTATATAAATATATGAGTTCATGAACAAATCGATTTTAGAACATAACCTACTCAAGTATGCAAACGGGTACACATACCTAAGTGGCCGGACTAAGTTTGGGTTCACCAGTACGCGAACGGGTATGCATACCACCAAACTCAGTAAAGTCACGGAACTTGAACCTCACGCCAGTACAAGTATCGGTATGCATACTTAGTTCCCAGACCTCTACTAAACCAATCAGTACGCATACGGGTATGCATACCATGGTTCCCGGACTTGGAATAACTTGCAAAAGCTAGCATACAAGCACGTATACTGTGTTATATCAATCATGGTTATTTGTTCTAAACTCCCATTTCAATATACACTTTCTATCCTAATCCGAGACTTAGCTATTAGTAGACAAGAAATCAATACTTATAGTTGTGGCAACTAAACTTGACAAACAAGCTTGAGATAGCAACGCTTGCGAGTTCGACCGAGCAGTGCTCTAACAATCTCCCCCTTTGTAAATTTTAGTGACAAAACTATCAATACATATGGATTACAAAATAAATAAACTGTGTAGCTTCTCATCCAAATGCTTGATCTCATTGGTTCTTCAAAATTACTCGAAATCTTCGTCACTTCCAAGTACTCCAGTGATTCTGAATGTGTTCAACTCAACATCATAGTTGTTGAAGATCCGTAGCTATAACAATGAGAAAACAATAGCTCTCAATCATTGTTATACAATGACATAGTATTATTACAAAGCATCAAAGTCCAATTGTATCAAAACTTTGACAACAATACTATGGTGATATGTATCACACCCCTTTAGTCAATACTTCATCCCACATGAAACCCCCCTTACATAATGATTCGTAAACCATATGTATTTGTAGTGTGAACTACACATTAATTCTCCCCCTTGTTGTCAATATAAATAGTCAAATGTACGAAAACTAGTGGGATCATAATGAAATTCTCATAGAGATACTTCATGACTAAAAGAGAACATATCAACTTTGTTTAGATGCAATCATATAGCCGAAACTAAATGCATTCATCAAGGAGTTAATAGAGGTACAAGAAAACTCCTACAATAATCCACAGCCGCACTCCCCACAAAGATTTGGCAATCAAGCACAGGTTCAATTAAGAACTCTCCCCCATAAAATGTCATTCCCGAAAGAACAACAAGAGCGACCTTACTTTCACAAGAAAAGAAGGATTTCCTTGGACATTAAAAAAATACATGAAACATGAATTTGTATCCAAAAATACTATATTAAACTAACCACAAGAAAACTCATGATTAATTTAATCGGAAAATGCTCACATAAGAGAACTTATGGAGCCGCACAGTACTTAAACAAAGATGTGGATCAGGGAAAGACCAATACTGCTGAATATTCAAAGATTCATTCTATTTTTCATCAATATTTGCATAAACACATGTAATAGACTTAATATTTGTAAACAAAAGTTCATCCTATCTTCATCAAATATTTGCATAATGACATAATAGGCTTAACTTTTGATGTCAAAAGTTCATTCTATCTTTTATCAATATTTACATAATGACATATGATAGACTTAACTTTTGAGCATATATGGGACAATCATAGTTCACGGACGCAAACACACATATCCCATAACAAGTTGTAATATATAAACCATAAAGATTAATACTGCAAAGTCATCTTCCAAATAAACTTTAGAATTTAAATAAATAAATCTAAAAACATTGCAAGATGAAAACCGTTGGCAATAGCTATGTGTACCCACAATAATTGCTATTCCAAACCCTAGTTATCCTTCTTAAAATACAAGAATAAATTCTCATAGGATGTTTCCTAGACAAAAATCAAATTTTTCCGGAGCAAATGAAGGGAAGAACCAAAGAACTAACATACACAGTACAAACTAGTCGATATTAGTTGATATCTTGTCAAAGTACAGAATGAGGGATTTGGAAAAATGTCATGGTATCTCAAAATCTCTTATTTGCGTAGTCGAAAATGAAGCTTGACTCTTGCATAAATAGATATTCCGAAATGAAGCCAGAACACACTTGCTTAAAATAGATATTCGAACATGAAGGTAGAGCACCTCGTGCAAAATCAAAATATGAACATGTTGTCACACCATCCACCACTTAGTTTTTTTATTCAAAACTAGATGCATTATACTGATAATCCACCAAGGGTACATCTTTTTCAAACCATTCAGTTATATCTGGAGGAATATCGTCAAACTAATTAATGAGCAACACAATTAGCTAGTCTATATTTGTAACGAAATTTGAATTTTTAAGGTGTTTTTTTCCTTCCGGAATGATGCTAGAAACATAAAATAATTGTATCGAGAAATATAATTTAGATAAATCCAACGGCCTTTGTTCTACCATTTGGATCGGTGTCGTAAAATTGGGTCCACCACCCTAATGTTCTACCCTTGAGATTGATTAATCATTCAGTTTATAAAGAGAATAGTACCAGGAGTTAAGAAGAAATGAATAGTAAGAAAAGATGAAAAGAGTGAATCAAGAAGAAAATTATCAAAGATATATAAGAAGGAAGGAGTTTTAGGAGTGTAATCAAGAGTAGTGTCAGTTTATAAAGAGAAGAGAAGAAGAGTACAAAGAGATCCTCTATATAAGAATATACTAAGGACCATAAGAAATTATTCTCATATGAAGGTTATTCTTATATAGAGGCTTATCTTGAAACGATCAATAAAAATTTGTTATATATGTATCTAGGAGAAAACATAATTACGCACAAGAAACATCACAGTATACCTAGGCAATACAAATATTAGTTAAATTTTGTTTAGTTTCACATGTTAAATATAGGAAGTTTGTTATGCAACACAATGTACCTAGACAATACCTAGGAAAACATAAATTTTGTTTAGTTTCACATGTGAATTTTTTTTAGTTTCACATGTATTAGTCAAATATACAAAGTTTGCTATGTAACACAATCCACACAAAATTCAACAGTGATATGGAAAATTGACAAATAAAATCATATGATCAAAGATATTTGAATGAGTCATACAAAAAAAAAAAAAAATCACACCCGCTAAAAAGTAAAAGGATTTTTCAAATTGGTTCAAAGAATCTTTTCGTCTTAAATTTTGATGTACGATATGACCTATATTATCTATATAATATTGTGAATTATTCTTATATGAAAGTAAGTTCCTTAAGACGGGACCGAAAAAAATTATGACTTATTCCAATATGGAGTTTATTCTTCAAAAATAACTGGCCCAAATCGGGACCATAAATTTGTATTCATTTATGGAGGTTATTTATATATAGAGTGTTCTTATGTAGAGGTTCTACTGTACTACCAGGAGTTAAGAAGAAAATAATAGCAAGAAGAGATGACAAGATTAGTCTCAGAGTGAAAAATCAAAAACTGAGAGGAAGAACATTATCGAAGATAAGAGTGAAATTTGAGTGTGAGTACATATAATCAAAACAAAAAAAAAAAACACATTTTCATCAAAGTGTTGATATCAAAAATTCAATGGACAACAACACCAACAACAACAGGAGAACTATAAGGAGATCAAGGTATGAAAAAAGTTCGAAGGTGTATCGACTATTCTTTCTCATTTGTGTTGAGAATTTTGATTTTTTTTTTTTTTTTGCATCTCCGTAAAGGACTACTAAATCTGCATTTTAAACCGAGTATGATTTTGTTTCTTTCTTTATTCTCCCTAAAGGACTAATTCTTTTTTGCTTTCAGCAAAGTATGAATCCGAGATATGATATTTTCATACTTTTTTTTTCTTCTTTTCTTCCTATGCTTGGATTTATTAGTCCAATTCATCATTTTTTAGTTAACTTCTTTCATAATATCTGAACTTCAAACCATTCTTTGTCTTTCAGTTTTCTTATTGTTTCTTACATACCCTTTCAGAGAGAAAGGGAGACTTCATCATCATCGTCATAATTTTTTAATTAACTTCTTCATCCATAATTTAATAATGAATGGGTTGGTGGTGGTTTTCTGTTGCAAGGTGGTAGTGGTGAAAGGAATAGTAGTAACCAAGGGGAGACTTTGGAAAGAACATTGAATTGCCTCTTAAGCTTTTAGTTAAAAAAAAATTCAAAATATTTTACAAATGTTTTCATGTTGTTGGCTCTTGAAGTTCATTCAAATCCAAATTTCAATTTTTTGTTAGGAGGATTTACTTTTGAATTTTATGTTGAGAATTATTTGTTCACCACAATCAACCATGGATGAGTTCCATATGAGTGTCTCCTGTCTCTTTCTCTTCATATCATTGTGGCCATTTGTTCTATTTTAATTTCTAGGACGCTTTCTATGTTTCACGTTGGAGGACACTCTAATATTTTCTTCCAGCAGTTGAACCCATATATTCCTTGTATGTTTCCCAAGCATGACTATAGTAATGTTATAAAAATTGGTCCCTCAACAACCAGGATTATGCTTGCAGCTAGTATCAATCTATAAACAAGATAGTGGTTCATTTTTCCTAGTGCCAATTAGTTTAACTTGTAATAATCATGATTAAAGTTTCAGATTGTTGATAAAATTGTGTTTGATTTTGATGTTGATCTTAATTGGATGATTGTGTTCTTATGGTTATGGCCCCCTTTCTTCATGAAACTAACATCTCAAGGAATACTACTTACTTGGTTTTTTTGATCAAATAATGAGTGACATTCATAGTTAAAGGATTGGCAACTTAATGTAGAACGTGTAAGAAGAAGGAAATACAGAGATTGCAGGTGATGAGGAGGGAAGAAAAAGGATGAGAAAACAGAAGAAAATATAATCGGGTTTAAAGAAAGAAAGATAGATTGCTCTGAATAGAGTTGTATTGATTAACTTGATAATAATAATAATGTATCTTACAAGAACGAAATAAGCTTGTTTAAATAGGCATGAACAAAAACCTAAAAATAGTAAAACTCTTAAAAGAAGAAATAAGGAAACTCTAAAAGAAGAAATACTAGACTTGATAAACAAGTAAACCAAAGCAGATGCTAGGGATCAACTGTAATAGTTGATACATAGTAAGGGATCAACTAGAATTGTTGAAACAGACCAATTGGATCAACTGGGACAATTGATACATTGAGAATAGGCAGATGTCCTACATCAGTCCCCCCTTCTTGAGAATAACTCATCTCTGAGTTGGTGGAAACAAATAAAAGGTCATTATCACCATGAAAGGTGAAAATATCTTGAACATTGAACACATTAGCGATGTTTCATTCCTTGGGTAGATCAATGACATATACATTGTCACTGATTTTCTTCAAAATTTTAAAAGGGTCGTACTTCTTCATCTTAGTCTTGTTATAGGTACCAACTGAAACTGTTCATTGCGCAGATGAATCATAACTAGCTCTCTTTCCGAAAAGTTTTGAATCTTTTATGATTATCAACAACATCCTTGTATTTGGCATCAGCCTCTCTCATCATCTTCAATAACAAAACCATTACTAGCTTCTGTCATAATGATTGGATCTTTGTACACTCAAGCTGTATGTTAGGGTGTGATGAGAAAAAATAATTAGTGGGACCAAATCAACATTGCAGCTAACTTATTTTGAAATGGTCTTAGGCCTTTATTACTATTGTGTTTCAGGTGTGCACAATTATTGGACGACCAATGTCCAATGTCTCAGTTGGTAGTTATATCATGCTACGATATTAATCAATGTATTACATATATGAAAGGCAAAAGACGTGTTTTTATGTGGTATTTTGGTACACTCTAATTACATTGGTACTTTTATTAGTTTTTTTTTGATCGGTAAAGAATTTGGTGCTGGCAAATTTGGGACTCAGGTCGTTGGTATCATCACTTAGTAACTTTACCACTGTATTACAAATGACACCAAAGATTTCTATTAGTATTGTTGTATCACAAATACAAGTGTAACTATGTATACAAATTTAAAGAGCTTCAACCTTCTATCAAATATAGTTGAGTACAACTGCACAATTGAAATTCAGTTAAGGATAGGTGTGTATCCTACAACTATTACTCCTTAACCCGAATTCTTAACCTCCAACCCGAAATTATTAAGTTAGTAAGATTTTTGATAGAGGTACTATAGATGGTGACTTTTCAATTAAGAATAAAGTAATTAAAATCTCCGTTAACCTAAAGACTTATCAACGTCGTCTCTGGTCTTTCTAAAAACCCCGAGACTCCCTAGCGTCGCCACGGGTCTCAGGTGGCTTTACCACTGAGTGTTAGTCCTCTACAATAGTGCCTCTTCAGGCCCGGCTACGCTTTCCTAGTGCTGAAAACTACACCTGTTGTTCTGAGTTCCACACCTTTGGCCATGATTCGTTCCGACATAGACGAATAGTCGTACCGAGTACAAGTCTCCCCCGGTGAGTACGAAAGGTCAATCTAGGTTGATGATCATTCTCGGACATTTATTCATACCGATTAACACTTGCCTACACTGAGTATAGATGGTCCCGTTAGGTTTACGTAATCTCATACCCTCAGTCGTACGAAGTACGACTCCCCTTTTATGAGTATGGATGGTCGCGCTAGCTATCTAGAACAAATAATGTCAATCAGGAGTGGCATGATCATCCTCCTGACTATACCAATCCTAAGTTGTACATGGTGCAAGTTTGTTGGCTTTAATATATTTTGGTTTGTTTCAGACAAAAAATGATAAAAATAATAATAATAGCACATCCTTAGGACCTATCAGCATGGCTTCAACTACTGCTGCTCCTTGTGTGCACCCTTAACTTATATGTTCCAAAGAACAGCATAAAGGAACGATCATGCACTCGGAAAAAGCTCCAAACTGACTGTATTACTCAGGCACTGAACAAATGGAGGGAACCTCAAGGCTGTCTCAACTTGGTTCAACAAGTGCTTGATGCACACAAAGATGTACAGAAAGGCACAAAACAACGCAGGAAGAAGCCTAAGACTAACGTCGAAGCCTGCAGAAAGAAGCTCAGTTACGGACACTACACAACAGTCATTAGAATTCTCTCTTCCAACGGCGTAGCACCATACAATGAGGATACTCTGCACGAGCTTCAACATAAATATCCTTATGTAAATCCTCCCATCATACCTTCTGACGAAGTTGAATGTGCTCCGTATCTCAGAGATTCTCAGTCAGTATTGAAAGCTATCGAGTTTTCCTAAAGGCACTTCCTGCGGGCGAGACGTTCTACGTGCACAGCACCTCCTAGATGCCTTGAGTGGATCGACAGCAGCAGTTTCTGATGAACTACTCACCTCGATAGCTGGAGTTGTGAACTTATGGCTCTCAGGCAATTGCCCTCCTTCCTTAGGAGAATATATTGCCAGCGCTCCCCTCACACCCCTTCTCAAACCTGATGGAGGCATCCGGCCTATCTCCATTGGCACCATTTGGAGAAGACTTTGCTCTAAGCTTGCTGCCAGTTCATTAAGTGCTGCAATGTCTGCATATTTGGGTGACCACCAGTTCGGTGTTGGCATCCCGTGAGGCGGCGAGGGGATTATGCATTCTGCCAATAAACTCCTAGAATTCAAATGTACACAAAACTGTCTATTTATGCTGCTTATCGATTTTAGGAATGCATTCAATTTGGTCAATAGAACTTCACTCATTCGAGAGGTGAGAAGTGTCCAAGAATTTCAAAATGGGTATAATTCTGCTATGCAAGCCCTGCAAGATTATAATATGGTGAATCAACCTTGTCCTCAGCACAGGGAGTATAACAAGGCGACCCACTTGTACGCAATGTATCTTCTCAATGCTCGCTGGACCTTCATGCGTGGTACTTGGACGACGGAACCATCATTGGAAATACTTTAGAGGTTGCCAAGGCACTCAATATCATCCAGCAAGAAGGTGGAGCAAGTTTTTTACATTTAAACATCAACAAGATGGAATTATTTTGTCCATCTCCTGATCCTAGGAGTGGAGTTAAGTTGATGAGAGGCCCAGTCAGCCTCGACTCTCAGTTCTGCAGCGACCTTGTGCTATCCAGGGTTAACAAAACCATATTTCTTATGGACTGTGTAAGGAAATTACAGGACCCTCAGTGCGAGCTTCTTCTTTTGCGTAGATGTACATGCGTATCCAAGATATACTTCACCCTACGCACTACCAAACCACAAGTGCTCGACGCTACAATTACTCTCTATGATTCATATCTTTTTCAAAGATTTGCAGCACATTATTACAAAGCTAGCCACTTTACCCATCAAAGACGGAGGACTTGGCGTCTACACTATGGCTGATACAAGCCAATACTGTTATCTTGCCTCCCGCGTTCAAATTGAATCTTTACAGACTACCATTCTCCTCAACATAGCCGTCTCTCTTTCTTGCAATGATTTCCAGATAGTTCTTAGCAAATACATGCAAACCTGTGGACTTTCCCCTTCTTCTTTCGACATCAAGGACACTGCCCCACAACATACGAAAGCCTCGGCAGTTCTGTACTTCGCCGTTATCAAGAGGGAATTACCAAATACATTTGCATTGTCGCCTAGAGAGGCTGTTCTTTGGCAAAGTAATCAGATGGCTCACGCAATGAACTTTCTTAAAGCCATCACTATCGCTGGCCTTAATCAGAACCTTGGGCCTCGCCAGTTCAGGGCCATCATCCAATACCGGCTAGGCGTGCCATTATTTTCTGAAGATTGTGTGTGCCCTTGCTGCGACCGCGCCATGGATATCTTTGGCGACCAGGCAATGCACTGTGCTAACGAAGTCGGCCTTAAATTTAGACACGACCTAGTTCGTGACGTGGCCATGGATATATGCTAAAAAGTAGGTGTCTCCGCTAGAAAGAAGTCTCATTGGCAGTTTTAGACGATGGAAGAGGTTCAAAGCCGGCTGATATAATGGTGTATAACTGGGAGAATGTGTTTTGTAACATTCCTTGATGTCACTGGAGTCTCACCTTTTGAAGGCGATGGTCTTCGTAGCTTCGTAGTTGGGCGTGCTATTGCTGCTGCCATCACTCGTAAACGCCCTAAATATTTAGACAAATATATGTCTCATGGTTACGGCTTTGGTGTTTTAGCCTTCTCGACGCTAACTATAAGATAGGAAGTTCTATGTTTCAACGAATTGGAATAGCCATCCAAAAAGGTGTTGGGGCGCAACTTGTTGCTCGGCTCCCAACCCTTGCAACCAGATCTGTGTAAATATTTTTCTTTTTCAATAAAAGCCCCCGTGGCGCTCTTTCATCTACAAAATAAAATAAAATAAAATAAAATAAATAATAATAATATTGAGGCGCCCAAAATAATTGAAAAGTGCTGATCTGGTTAATGAGACAAAGCAATATATTTGAGCTTGACTTTTATAAAGAAATCAGAGGAACCGATGTTATTGAGATAGTGTATCATCTCTAATTTTGCCTAGTTAAGATAAAAACAAAATCATTAATGTATTGATTTTAAATTTCGATCAACCAAATTAAAAATTCACAAGAGAGCTACCTAATTTTAGGTTAATGGGTTATCTTCAAATATTACTTTTTTTTCTTTGATTTCAGTTTGGTATCGATCATCATCGGTTTTAAGTTTTCCACCGAGAATCTTTACTTTTGTAATTAAATCATGGGTTAAGTGATGTCATGAAATGCCAAATGCTTGGTCGTGGTGCTGCTAGAACAAAAAAATTTCCCTAAATTAGTGAAGAAGGAAAGAGTACAAGAATAAAGTTTTTTAGGGTTCAGGTTTTGGTTATGGTTAATCTATTCAAGAACTCTTTCTTCACCCATTTCATCCCTTGACACATATTTAAAAAATTAATGAAGGACTAAACCAAATCTTAGAAGGTGGAGTATAAAGTCGCCTCGATTAAAATAACAACTCAGTAATGTTCATATCAGTGACTAACCATGGTCTAGAATCCTTGTAAATGAAAACTAAAACTTACCATGACAATGAATTTTGAGAATTGAGATAGTACTAACAGTCAGTGTTTAAAAAGCGTTTCATAGTGCGAGTCAGAGAGCGCTTTTTTGCGCTTTGAAAAAGAAACACACTGAAACGTGCGCTCTAAAAAGTAGAAACAAGTGGGATACTTTTTTTTTTTCTAGAAGGCTATTCAGATATTGTCAGCTATGGAAGCTAGATGACAAAAGAGAGTAATGGCAGCTACTGATCACATAAAAATGTGTATAGCTTGTAAGAAGCCAGCTGTCCTAGGTGTAGAAACCTGTTACAATTATAATAAGCCATCTGTCTAGTTATGGAATAGAAAAATGAAAAACAAGAAACAGTTTTCATCAAATTCAAGACATTTCTTATTCTCTTTAAGACTACTTTCCCTCTTCTTGTGTGTACTTCTTAGTTTTCATGTAGAAACAAACTGTAGAAAAAAACTATACATATGTATTGTGAGGCAGCGCTTCGGTAACGCTTTTTAATGGCGCTTTACGCTTTACTAAGAGAGCGCATCGCTTTACGCTTTCGCTTTTTTAAACACCGCTAACAGTACTCCGGTTAGTTTTCCATTTCTTTTGATGAGCTGGTTCAAGTAATGCTTGATCATGAATTGTACATAAAAGAAGAAGATGCTAATAAAAAAAAGAAAAATTGAAATCACTTTCTCAAAGAAAATGCAAAATATGTTAAAGCTGGTTATTGGGCTTTCACCGCATGAATTGGGCTTTCACTGCTTTAAGATGCTTGATCATGAATTGGGCTTTCACCGCTTTTATGTCAAAGGAAAAAATATGTCTTTCCTTAGAACCTGTTCTTTGGAGGTTTTGGTTTGTATGACCCTACACTACCATCCAGTGGTGTGTAAGCTTAAAATTCTTTTTACTGATTTCGGTCGTCCTTAATCTGTTGAGACCCCGTTTACACAAAAACATGAAAGGAGGGAGATAAAAGTGAGAACACAAATTATGAAGTGAATTCAGACGTGAAATCCGAGCGAAAAAAAACATACCTGTACTATGGGAGTTTGTAGATGAGGGAATTCAGCATTGTTGGAGTTGCTTCATTACCGATCCGCTACTGGACATCTCTCTTTTACCGACATAGGAAGAAACAATGTACAAGATAGAGTTACTACTGGTTTTGTACATTCCTTGGTTGGAGTTGCTGGGAAAGTTCACATTGACCAGTATACCAGCTGCATTGTCTTGGTCATATCAGTTAAAACATAAAACACTAGAATTTTTTCTAGTAAAATCAGATGGGTCATTGTCAAACTCAATTTGAACTTGATTTAGATCATGTAAAGCCAATTCAATCCTAGCAGGGAGATTATCAAACACAGACTTGTTTCACTTCTTAGCAAATAGTCAACATCAGAATTTTCATCCCTAGAGACCCAATTATTCTTGACAACAGCAAGAAATTTTTGGTCACAGCTCACATAGCCTCGTATCTAAAAGGCATATGTCTCAAAGAACTTTGAGGATTTGGAACCGTCAGCAAAACCCTATGATCAGAATTAAAATAGGGAAGATGATTTACCTGAGCTTTTCGGAAGCGGCTACACCATTGAGGACTGGCAAGAGCTAGCACAGTCCAACGTTTCCCTAATGTTAGCAAAACCAATTCTCTTGTTGTTCCAAGTGTAGTTTGGACCATTAGCACCAAGATCCAGAAGACCACACTGATTCATCATCTCCTGCAGTTGATTAGAAGTAGGGACATCCCCACCCGTCTTCTCAATAGATGAAAAAATAGCATTGAAGTCTTCTATGTCCTATCACTAAGTGACCATCATTAGGAGGGTCAGCCACAATACTTGGTGGTTATCATGAACTGAGATCATTAGGCTCTTCAGGCTGTGAGGGCGTTGGTGCTGGCCCCATAATAACTTCTTCGGATCCAAATTGGTGGTTATCATGAACTGAGATCAAATTTTCAACCAACTGTTTGACGTACGGCATCCATTCCCTAAACTCTCTCAGCACTCAGTGTACAATGGAATTCAGAACCGTAACGGTTCAGCAGGTTCACCCATTTTGGCTCCTCAAGTTTGAGTGTCTGCAGACTCTGCACCTGCTTTACATTTCTCGCGGTGATATTTTCAAGGTTTACTATTGCTCCTGGCCTGCCGCATTATGAAAAAAACGAAATAATACAGCTTATATCACTTGTATACTTTGACAATCGTGCTAGATAGTTTCCTTTTTATTACTGTTGAGACACACTTAAATTCACTTCATATATTCAGCAAAATAAGCAAAGAAACAAAAGTTGCGAACCAGAGTATAAAAATTTGATAATCAACAACTTAAATAGTGGGCGTTTTTCTCATATTGGCGCTTGAATGGACTATAAGTTAGAGCTTGACGCGCGGGCACTCACTTCAAATATTCATTCAACAACGTTCAAAATTCCTTACTGGCCTGCTAACATCAAATCCAAAATAACCCCTGGCCCTGGCGTGCCTAATTCAAAAGGGGGTGTGCCCTCGCAAATACATGGGCTAAAAAAATTCTAAATTGCCAATTCTAAAAACAAACTTTGAGGTCATTATTTGCTGCCTGTCATACATACAGTAAAAATAAAACGGATCACCAAATCAATATGCGTCCCCAAGTGTGTCAGCATTAAATGCACGCATCACAAATACTGTACGATACTTCAGAATAGGAAAACAACAAGATTGGTAACATGGTACAAAGTCATAATAACTAATCCTATTAGTGGAATTTCTAGGATGACAATATGAGGAACAGTTTCGCAGTCAGATGCATCAGCACTAAAGTAAGGCTTCCGCAAAAAGCTGTGTCAAAAAATTTCAAGACAACCCTTACCTCCCAATCACAACAGCTGTCAGTGCAGTTGCACCGGGAGCAAGAGCAGCATCAGTGGAACAAGCTTCTGCAAGTGCGCTATCTGCTTGCAGAAAAGCAGAAGCTACTGCCCTTTCAGTCTCCTTCAGAAAGTCTTCATCCTCTAGGATGGGCCTTGGAAGATTGTTGAGAGCAGAGTGTGCAGCATGTTTTCCGCCATGACCATCTAAAACCTGATCAAACCAAAAAGTTTATCAGCATTAAATTGAGTAAGGTCAACCCACACTTCTTAATTCTTACAAGGCTGAGATCATCCCAGGGCATTTTGGCCAACTTTGGCCAATTCTACTAGAAAAATGCATGCCAGATAAACTCAAACAGTTCCGAATTCATATCAACACTTATGACTGCTTATCATAGTGATATGTGGTGTGGTAGGCAGTCATGGGCTCAATTCCATCAAGGCATCATTTTCTCGATTGCAGTGGAAAGCGAGGTAAAATGAGCCTAACCCTGATGGCCCACCTTTGAGCCGCTTACTTCTGCAGCCCTAAGGTTATTCTTTGTCTTGCAGAACATATCCTAAACACTTCTACTATAACACAACAACGAGAAACTCAGAAAAGTGCATGGGCTGAGTGAGATTCAAGGGGTTTATATTTTCCTTTCTATCAACAATTGGAAGCTCATACATGAGCTTTGAGGTGGTTATCCCATCCAAACAATTCAAACATCAATGCTTGCCCTTGAACCATCAGTAGCATTCTTACTCTTCAAGAAGGTAGCAAAATCAGATGGGTCATTGTCAAACTTAATTTGAACTTGATTTAGATCATGTAAAGCCAATTCAATCCTAGCAGGGAGATTATCAAACACAGACTTGTTTCACTTCTTAGCAAATAGTCAACATCAGAATTTTCATCCCTAGAGACCCAATTATTCTTGACAACATCAAGAATCTTGGGTCACAGCTCACATAGCCTCAAATATAAAAGGCATATGTCTCAAAGAACATTGAGGATTTGGCACCATCAGCAAAACCCTATGATCAGAATTAAAATAGGGAAAGATGATTTACCTGAGCTTTTAGGAAACGGCTACAGCACTGAGGATTGGCAAGAGCTAGCACAGTCCAGCAACCTTTCGTTAATGTTAGCAAAACCAATTCTCTCGTTGTTCCAAGTGTAGCTTGGACCATTAGTACCAAGATCCACAAGACCACACTGATTCATCATCTCCTGCAGTTGATTAGAAGTAGGGACATCCCCACCAGTCTTCTCAACAGATGAAAAAATAGCATTGAAGTCTCCTAACATTAGGAGGGTCAGCCACAATTCCAATCTCATTCCAAATTCTTTTCCTACACACCTTATCACTAAATGATAGTTGGAAGTGATGACTGCATGTATGTGACCATCTAGATTCAGATGTTACCTGCAAATCAACCTCATTAGATTTCCAAAATAAAGATAGAACCCCAGTGAAGCCCCGTGGGGCAACTATAACTGAATCTCTGAAGCCTAAGAGGTTAGCTGCCCCTGCAATCACTTCAACTAGTCTTAAACTCTTGTTTACCCTAGCACAGTGTTAGCTAAAGAAAACACCATTTTGTAAGCACAAGAAATTACAAAAGGTAAAAATCCAACTATTCATCTTTGAAAGTAGAGAAGAGAGCAGAAATTGCAAAATGCATTGGAATCCGTGACCAAGAAAATACAGGTGACTGTAGAAAACAAGGGATTCATGCCTAACAAAATATGTACATTACTCCTCGTCCAACTATGCGTATCGTTTTTAATCTAAGACTTAAGAGTATCATCATATTCAGATTCTATTCTGAAATAATTAGCTTTACACACTTGTATTCTCTCTTTGATTCAGAACTGCGCCATTCATGCATTTCCAGTTGCAAATTAGCCCTATCCAACTGCATATTAGCTGCTTCCACTTGAAAAGTAGCTTGTCGACAATAAACAATTAGGTTGGGTGTAGTTAATGACAGAATGGAAATGTAAATAATGTTAGCTATCACAGAAAACGGTGCCTGATTGACTAAATGTTGTAGTGAAATTCATTGATGGATGAAGACAAACTTCAATGCAGTTTCCTATTCAAATTTATGAATGTTACTGTTTTGACCCCCAAGTATAAACAAAATAAGTCAGTACAGTGTACATCACGCTCATTGAAATAAGGTCGGGTCACTAACAAAATGCACAGTTCACAAAGAAAGATAGTTTAACCCAGAATGAAAAACCCCCAATAAGTTGGATCGATGATATAAGACAGTATAAAAGAGAACATTGAGGCTCACACAAAGGTTACTTGTTAAATGAAACTCATACGTCTACTGTCAGTTAAAACTCCGCCTCTTCATAACGGCTAATGAATGGTGCAAGATGGGAAATCAGTGTATAGTGGGAAAGGAGGAGATGCAAGATGTTGGCAGAACTTCTCCTCAATCAAGTATCATATTTACTCAGCGCCAGCCAAATAAATAGATCCATTGGCAAAGCTACCATGTTTCATATTCACTGATGTACCAAAGAATGCAACCCAAGCATGGTAATATTAACTTAGGACAACAAAATCAAACATTGAAAGAGAGAGAGCAAATTCATGAACTGGTTGTCAAAAACAAAATATGCCACAAAAGAAGCACCTGCACTGTGCGCCAGCACTTGAGTAGCTAGAGTCCCATTATCTGAACGTGCCTTTCCAGAACCGCCACAAATAGATTTTGTATTGCCTGATAATAACATTTGGCATGTGCTCGAGACACGGAATTTTTCGGCATTAGATATCTCCAAGGTTGGAATAAGGGCTTGGGTTGTTGTTATTGGTAGGCATCAGTTTCAGGATACTCTCATCAGTTTCAGGATACTCTCATCAGTTTCAGGATACTCTGGTAGACATACTGGTGCGTCTTCTAATTCTCTTCATCATGAGCATTATTAATCATCTAAGGGTGCGTCAACTAGCTTAACACAAGAGAGATTGGCCTGAGAAACTCGGTCTTTATATTACGGGACGATGACCCAGCTGAGCCTGAGATAAAACAAAACTGTAGCTTTTTCAAATGGTACATTTTCAGCATTTCACTTGGAGCTATAATAGGTCTAACTCTAATACCAAATTCAAGAGAATAAAGGATGTGATGGTAGCCTGTAATTAGATTTGCAAGCATACTCAGTATGGTTGAACATTTTACTGTTTCCGCATTTGGATCCTGAAAACGCACCAGATCCCTGAAAGTCCGTAGCCACAATTGAGATGTAACAATCAACATACAGGTAGATCACTTTCACAGTACTTGAGATACTTGGTACCTCAAGTACCCGTTTCCCCTAAAGCTCAGCTGCCCATCGCCAATTTCATGCTTAAAAGGACATTAACAAGATAAATAGAACTCTCCCAACATTTGAGAAACCCTGCAGATCCAGGTAACAAGTTTCTGAATAATGACTTTTTTTTACTGAAAACTCCATTTAATCACAAGAAAAATGAGGTGATTCACTTACCATCAGGTTTGGCATGGATAGTTTCTGAACAATGAGGTGATTCATTTTGACTACCACTACTAAGACCATATTCTCCATCGGCAGTATGCACATAGGAACAGCATTTGCTACATAATTGCTTTGTTTGATACTTCCACTAACTTAAACCAAGATACAAAAACTGACTAAAAAGGTGTCTGATAAGTTCATGACAATGACATAACGACCAAACATACATTAATCCGTTATGTCAGATTCCAGAATTTAATCCATGTAAATGCCTTACAGTTCTGAACATACAATGAGAATCATGAAAACCATAATTCCATTTTCAAGTAACAATGGGGTTCAACAATTCATAATTAAAACATACAAACTAAGCTATTAAATGAACATCAGAGAGATTACACTGAGGCGTATTCAGGCGGAGTAACAAGAGATGGTTTTGGGTAATTCTTCTCAGAGAATTTGAGTAATAACATCAGAATCAGGTACCCATTTTATTTACCATCAAAATATGACTACTGGTGGTACCTTACCTCCCGGATTAATTTCCAAAAACTTAATCAACAATTGGTTCAGTTTTAGTTCAGTTCAAACCTCAAACATTTAGAATACAGAAAAATCATCAGGAATGAATCATACCATTTGGGTTTGTTAGAAAGATCAATCAAATGGTCTCGACCTCCTCCTACAGCTGGTTGATGAAAGGCTGATCACGGCTTCTCGATTTCAACCACCTACATTGTTTTCGTATCTTCTTTTCCTAATTCTTTCAAGGTGTTCTCGTCAGTTTTCATAACTGAATTATTTTTTGCACTACATACTCTTTGGTGATCGGGTTACAAATGCAAAAAGGTATGTGAGTTTTTAGTTTCACTGATGAGCCTCGAGAAAGTCAGATCAAACTTCAAACCATTAAAAGAACCAAGAAAGAAATATGGTTTAAACGGAAGGGTGAAACTAATCCTTCTAATTCCCTGAATGGGTGATGCTGACTCATGTTTCCCTTTATATTCAAAATAGTTTACTTATCCCTTTGTTCGGGAGGGAAAGTTAAACAGACAGACTTATAATAGCTTAGTCCCACACCGTCTAAATAACTCATTTGGTTTTGGTTTATATGCCGCAAGACCAGCTCCTCTTGCAACGGGTTAAACGTACAGGAGCTGTAGTTTAACTCGCAGCTCGCCCTTGCGGGGGATTGCCGAGCGACCAGATTGGCCGAATTAGCGGCTGCCCTGGCAGCCTTGCCAGGGCCATACCCATGTTTTGTTTTTTCAGTTTTTTCATTGCGCGTTGCCTGCCTCTCTGAAGCTTAAAGCTAAAGCTTCAGTTTCGGGGGTGCAATTTTGTTGATCATTCCGTTGCCTGCCTCTCGAAGCTAAAGCCTCGATATGTCGCATTATATTTTGTTTACCATCATCGACAAGACTGTAGTAGCTTAAGTCTTACAAAGATTCTCGATATGCTTAATAAAAGAAGCAAGCAATATTTTCACTAAATGCTTGCAACAGTGTCAGAATAGAAATGCATGTCCTCGGTTTTTAGGGAGTTAGCAATGTGACCGAAATATATATTTTTTGAAATGAAAGTGCCATATAGAGTATGCACCATATAGAGGTGCTTTTGTGTTAATGCCCACAAATTACCGACACCATACTTGTGTGTTTCAGATTGAACATGTCAAAGGACTTGGAGGGTAAAATGAACATTTAGTGATCATGTCAAAAATACTTGAAGCAGTTTATGAACAGAACAAAGGATTTGGAGAAAAGCTTTTGCAACAAGGTAATGGAAGCAAGCGAAGCTGAGTGAATGGCTCCAGGTTGATCACTCGGATTTTAGTTTGTAATCTCTGGTCCCTTACTATTTGGGTCCCTTACTATTTGGAAGTACTAGTAATTTGGATGTAGACTAGCTATATTTACAACTTTCAATGGGCCGGATGCCAGCAGTTTATGTAGAAAGACTGACAAAACTACTTGGTTTTGTAAACTATATCCTTAGTTGTTGATACAGTTACAGCCACAACACTGGTTAATCTTACAAACATATATAATTGGTCATTTCATATCCGAATCAGGAGAGTTGGGACAAACACTATAAGCATGTACAAATTAACAGGACAAATTTCAACATGAAACCCAGCGAAGATAACCTGACAAGTTTATAAGCATATGGTCTTGACCTCCTACAGCTGGTTGATGAAAGGCTAATCACGGCTTTCTGTCTCCTCGATTTCAACCACCTGCATTGTTTTCGTATCTTCCTCTCCTAATTCTTTCAATGAAACAAAGGTGTTCTTACGAGGAAACAGTTCATAAATCCACAAGCCTTTTTGAGGTTGAAGCTTTTGTGTCGTAAACATGGAGTTCGTAATTTAACCTTGAGCAAGTTAAAACAAATAATCGGTTTTAGAATCGCAAAAAATTTGCTTTCATCAATCCTAAATTCTTCACTCCAAACCATTGATCGATATTCCTCTCGCTGCTCTTTCATGTCATTCTTATTTCTTACAAAACCCCTATTCTGTTATCCTCCCAACTACTATCTGGTGGCAAAGGAGGTGGCGGATGTTCGCAAAACTTTTCCATAACCAAATCGAAGGTCAAGATCATTTCTAAATTCAAGTCCATCCAGTGAAGAGCTCCATTGGCAAAGACACCTTGTACCCAAGGATGAGTGGTGAATTCAGAACTGAAGTTTTCAAGTTTTCTCCATCCGTTGCCACTGCCTAGAGTGTAGATGTGGGTTTCAATGAACTTGGTCCTGTGCATATACATTACTACAACTTTGTACTCATTGGTTGAGGCAACATAACCAAATCCGGTCGTACACTTTAGACCCATATTATACTGAACGCAATAATCTGTGTTGATTTTTGGAAGCACTACGTACTCTTTGGTGATCGGGTTACAAATACAAACAGGTATATGAGTTTTTAGTTCCACTGATGAGCCTCGAGAAAGACATATCAAACCATTAAAAGAACCAAGAAAGAAATATGGTTTGAACGGAAGGGTGAAACTAATCCTTCTAATTCCCTGGATGGGACTCATGTTTCCCTTTTTAATGCAAATTCTTCTGCAAGTGTAGAAAATAGAAAGAGAAACAGATTTGTTAGTGGTTTAACAAATAGTGATGGAGACCATGGAGGACGGGAAGAATATGAAGCAGCATGAAAAAAGAGAAGTTTGTTGGATCATATGAACAGTGTGTGATGGTTAGGTAGAAATTTATGCATCAAAAGTGGTTAGGGATGAATGGAAGTGCAAGATTTAATGGCTTCTTTCATTTCATCTATGGTATGATCAAGCGATCATTTTACCTACTCGAGTATGAAAATCCAAATTATTAGCATGGTTTGGTCTGTTTAGAACTTAATAAGAGTGATATATGTATCTGAAATCCATCCACATCTGAGTTGAAGAAAATACAAACACTGCCGGATACATTTAAGTGGAGCCCTGAATCGAGGCTCAGGGTTGGAAAGGCATACTCGTATGGATTTTTCAGGAAGTAGCATCTATACCTTACCACTATGCTTGTGTCTTTTTATGGATGTGGAAAATTGTTGTTTTTTGAAATTGCAGTTAAATCTTCTTACTGAATCCTATCACAGGTTGGAATCTATGTATGAGCAACTTAAGTTTCAATTTATGTTTTATTGTTTTTCGGAATATGTGGATATTTGATTGTGTAATGAAATGAGACTTCACATATCGCATTTTCTGTACCCCTTAACTCTTCCATCTTTAGTATTTTGTTTTAGAAGGACAAGAACCTTGTCAGATATATGTAATCATAAGATGATGAGCTCAGAATTCTAATGCAACATGAACTTGTTTTTTTTTTGTTTTTTGATCGAACTTTCTCCCGGAATGGTTTCAAGTGGTAATTTACAAGCTAGGTATGGCAACAATATCAGCTGCTGCTCAAATATGGTTACCTCCAAATGAGATTTCTTCCTTAAATCTTCAGAAAAATTTCTATAAGGGAGTTGATAGAGCAGTGTGCCTCCAAAGATTTGAAGAATTCACCATGTCCTTGACTGGAAATTGCTTTGACAAGATGACTCCGAAATTGATAGGTGTAGAACGAACTCCCATCCAGTCATTCATTTCCCTTTCTTCCAAATCTGTGTGAAATCATAAGAAATCTCATTCCTAATCCGGGAATCATTTTTAGGATTCCAAAATTTCACTTATCCCTTGCTCGGGAGGAAAATAAAGAGACAATAGCTTAGTCCCACATCGTCTAAATTACTCATTTGCTTTTGATTTATAACCTGCAAGACCTGCTCCATTGACTCCTCGTAGCTGTAGCTTCCAAAACCAAAACATGTTTCAATATTTGATATTGTTGTCCTATGATATTGTTGTCCTATCTTAATGTTACCATACTTGGGTTGCATTCTTTGCTAAATCGATGTTCTACACAAGATTAGGGCTGCACAACGGGTAGTGGGTAGGATATGGCCCATTTCGCCACCCTACATGTTAACTGGCGGGTAAGAAATTTTTTACCCGTCACCCTACCCGCCATTAAACGGATAATATCCTACCCGACCCATTAATTGGCGGGTCGGGTAGGATAGGGTGGCGGGTATAACCGTTTTTTTTTTTTTTTTTTCTTACGCCTTGTCGCTTAATGTTTATCCTGTGGATGGAACGCACCAAATGATCTTACAAACATATCAAGGTCCTTATAGATATATGAATAATGTGTCTCTTCATTCTTACCATTGGAAAGAAACAACTTTTACGGAGATTACTACCAGCGGGGCTCCCCTTTCAGTTCCAGATGCTTGCTCTATGAAAATGTTTTCTACTTTTGTTGAAAGCCTTGTGCCAGTTCAAAGGAAGAGTAAAATGTATGGTATATCCTCTACAAATATGGGTAATGCACTCTGAAATGTGTGCATCATCTTACACAATCTAGGTTTTTAGATTACACCATCTTATTCCTTTTAGTCTGGTTCTTATTCCTTTTACATCATCTTATGTCTTTTTTTGTCACTGCACTGTAGTTAATTTTTCTTATATTCCTGACGACAATCTTGGATATGTATGAGTACTTTGGAAAATTGTTTTAATTTATCTTGTAATATTTGAATAGACTAACTTGTATTTGTACGAACCTTACCCATTTAAGGAGGGTATAAGGCGGGTAGGGTAGGATAATTTCGAGGTTTACCCGTCACCCTACCCATTTAAGGGCGGATAAAAAATCTCTAACCGTTACCCTACCCGCCAAATAATGGGTAGGATAGGATACGGTTAAAATATTGCGGGTAGGATAGGATTGGCGGATATGAGTAGGCTATGTGCACCCCTACACAAGATCCAATTTTGTGCCTTAATAGATCTCCCATCAAGCAACTGCCCGTCCAGTTTTGTCCCACATCGCCCGTTTCATAAACTGTAAAAAGGTTTATATACGCGGACCTGCCTTGGATGTATGTCTTTCGAAGGACATCCGATAATTTACTAAATTAAATTTAAAATTTGCATGGTTGCAATCCCTTCATGCTTAGGGGCTCAAAAAAACAAGTCGGCTTTGGGTAGCCCCGTGACCCGATCTTTTTTTCCTTTTTGTATTTTTTTTTTTTTTAAGATTTTTATATTTCCTTTTTGTATTTTTTTTTTATATATTTCTTAAAACAGACCGTACCCAATCTTTTTTTTTATAATTCCTTTTTGTTTTTATTATAAATCCTTTTTGTATTAATTATTTTTTTTAAGATTATTGAGTTGGTCATGTTTTCCTTTACGAATTTGATTGTCCAAGTGAAGACTAAACAATTTAACATTCTAGTTTTCCCAGTACTTTGTTTTTATTTTTTGTGTTTATTCTGAGTTCTTATTATGTAGAATCAATGGTACTGCGCTTGAGAAAAGGGACCTTTTTTGTTGCATACTTGTGAACTCCTTGAGGAATCTTGGTTCCTCCTCCACATTTTGCATCTCATTGCGCATGAAAAATTGGCATACATGAACTGAACCTGGTTTCGATCCACTTTTGGCTATTTAAACATATCTTCCAGTTTTATAGAGATTGTGCTTTATTGGCTCGCTTGATCTGAATAAAGAAGTTGAGAGAGCAGTGTACCTCAAAAGATTTGAAGAATTCACCATGTCCTTGACTGGAAATTGCTTTGACAAGATGACTCATCCAAAACCAAAAACAAAAAACAATCATTTCCCTTTCTTCCAAATCTGTGTCAAAGAGAGAAATCATAAGATCCTGGAATCATTTTAGGATTCTAAAATTTCACTTATCCCTTGCTCGGGAGGGAAAGTTAAACAGACAGACTTATTGTCTAAATTACTCATTTGGTTTGGTTTAAGTTCTATGGATAGATATCTTGAAACTATGTGGAGGGCATTTTGGCGCCAGCTTTTGCTCAGCAATTGTGACTGTGCTTCCAAAACATGTCTAGTTAGCATCTCAATAAAACTTACTTTTTGTAAAGCGTTCCAATTTAGCCTAAGGCAACAAATCCTTAATTTTGTTCGAATGAAACAAGCATGAAATTTGTAGCTATCAAATTTGTTCGACTGTTACAACCTAAATCCTTAATTTGCTCTCTCTTTGTGTTTCAATATTGTTGTCCTATCTTAATGTTACCATACTTGGATCCACCCCAGGCTAAATCGATGTTCATTGACTAGCTAAGTTTCTGATAATAACCCTACATACACTACACCGAGTTCTAATGTCAAGAACAAGATCCAATTTTGTTCCTTAATACTTGGTGAGTAGGTTTTCTTGGTCTTTGGTAATCTCGTCCAGTTATACGGTTCACTTCGGTTTGGACACCTAAAAGTGCAGTCCATGGCGCATATATACCTGCAACGGATCTGTGTGTTTTTTTTGTTATAACTGATTCTTGTTTTAGTGCACACCCTTTCGTAAGAATTCCCAGTTTCAAGTGCTGAAAGTATCTTTTACATTTTTTGCAGGCGATTGAATTCCAGATGGTTGAGGTTCCTTCCGTCACTCTCTTGAAGGCACCCTTTGTGGTAAGTAAAGTAGGAATATCAAAAGGAGAGCTCATTTGGATATGGGTGAAAATGGTTCCAGCGTTTTGGTGGTAACCGGGATGCTATTGTAGTGGAAGCACAGACAGACTTGAATGCTGATAAAAAATTGGCATCCAAAATGCAAGCAACCCAAATTCAAAAATTGGCATCAGACAAGACCAACAAATCTCAAAAAAAAATGTGAGCTCATAATTGCACGCTTTCTTCAGAAGATCTGAAAATTATGGGAACCCTATCCACATTGTGCTCGTCATATCGTTGCTCGATAATTTAAAGGTCGCAGGTGGTATTTAAACCGTATATTTCTGTCTAGCTAAGCGATAAGGGACTATAAATACCTCGAGACTAAGGACCATTGGGTTTGAGTTATACTGCATCAAATCTGTCTGATTGATCGTCTTGTCGACATCCAGACATCTAGTAATAGCCTAGAATTTGCTTACAACGGATTCCCTACTAATAGCAATACCAAGTGAAATCAAAAGCATCAATGAAACTAAAACCTTAGAAAAGGCCATCTTTTGTTTTCTTAACACAAATCTTTGAACCAGATGTGATCCGGGTACTAAGGCTATTACTAGATCAGCAGTATCCAAAGCCTTCAAATTCTGTTGAAAATTCTTTATTCCTTCAGCAAAGCACCAAAACCTTGATATTGATACTGAACATCATCATGTCCTAAACTGGGACCTACAATGCACTTCGGAAAATCCAAAGGAACTGTGATGAGTTTATCTCCGTGATTGAACACAAGCTAGATTCATACAGAGCAAGTCCCTTCGAGATTAAAGTTGCAGGATGCAGTAAGCACAGTGAAATCAGTCCAATATTTTCTTTTAGTTTTGGTAGGGTGCGCCAGGCCTTTGCAGTATTGCAACGCAGAGGCGACGCATTAGAACCCCAGCAGCAAGTTCTCCTTATGTATGCAGTGCAGGTGTACCTATGGCCCTTGAGACACGTCTCTCATAACAATGAAAAATGCGCAACACTTAAAATGAAATACTGGTAGAGTACTGCAACAGATGTTCCCGATTTTTCATCAAAAAAATTGTTGGTTTAGAGATTTGTAGGGCTTTACCCTTGATTAGAGGGAGCCCTTCCAGAAATTCTCGACGTCCCTGAGAGACCCAGGGCCGAAGAGGGGGTTTGGAAATAGTTTTCAACCAGCAATTGACGCGCCTCGGTTATTACCTCATTAGCTGCGTCATTGCCCCAAGCGCAAAGATGAGTTTTGCAGTCACGCATCAACTGCTTTTTATAGCTTCATTTTCATATCTCTAACTCTGGTTTGAGAAATGTGGGACTAACATTTGTGACTTTCGGTTCCAAAACAGTCGACGACTAACTTTAAGACTCATCTCTTCTTGCAATTGTTCACAAAAACAGACGATCATTGGGTTAGTTATGTTCTCCTTTACAATTGGGATTTTTTCTTTGTTTTCCAAGAGATAAACATTCTGTCACACCGGTTAAGCCACCAGAATTTATTTGATTTGTCATTCCTTACAATTGAAGTCATTTTCGTCCAAACTCAAAGAGGAGGAGCATGGACAATAACTACTGCTCCAGAAGTTCCACATGGAGTCGCCAATGCAATGGGTTTTTAAGTGGTACCAATGCATTTAGAAGATTTAACTGTAATCTTTCATTCTAAAATTAAAACAGACAAATCTCACATTCAGCACCATTGGTCTAGTGGTAGAATAGTACCCTGCCACGGTACAGACCCGGGTTCGATTCCCGGCTGGTGCATTCATTTTGACTTTTTTTGCATGATGAGGTTCAAATTTATTTTGACTTTTTTGCATGATGAGGTTCAAATTTTAATTATGCGCAGTCTACCGAAGTTCTTCAAAAAGCCGAGCACAAAGTTGTATAGCAGCAACTTTGGGGGAACACTAGATGAAAGGTTAAACAGATGAATTTGAAGAGAACCCCATGGAAGCCACTTTGATGATAATCTTAAGTTCGCGGAAAGTTGAGTTTTCTTAGGACAGTCCGTGGTGATAGGAGAATTTCAGTTTACATAGAGCAGAATAATTGGCTTCATACTTTATGTAGGATCAAACCCTTTTCTATGCACTTGTTAATTCCGCGAGTATTAAGTTTTAATGTTTATTATCAAAATTTTGTTTAAGTAGGGCTTTATCCTTGATTTTAGTCTCAATGGCCTTGGGAGACCGAGGGGGTTTGGAATTGGTTTTCAACCAGCAATTGACGCGCCTTGGATATTACCTCTTTAGTTGCCTTATTGCCGCAAGCGCAAAATAGCCTAGCTACTGCAATTTGGGCTGAACTTATTACTGATTGATTATACAACACTAAAACATTCAACAAATCAAACTGGCTTGATGAAAATTTCCAAACTCAATCGTCCAAATAGATGTTTGACAGTTACAATAGGAGGTAATAAGGTGTTACTGCCAAGCGTAAAATCTAGGCAGGATATCAAAAAAGTTCCATCTTGTAAATTTGACACGGCAACTTGAGCTGAACTAGTTACAATAGGAGGTAATAAGGTGTCACTTTGAGTGCCAAAGACAGCCTAACCACTATCAAGCCTTCTAGAGTTTAGAAACTGCAACTTGAGATGAACTAGTTACTAAATTGTTTACAGAGCTTTTGATTTTTCATAATTATTCGTACGAGATTCATGGGGTCCAACCATTTTCCCGTGGGGAACACCTACAGATACTTGTGGCAGGAAGCAATTGACATGTACAGAGCTCTTTAATCTGCTCAATAATATACTTCTCCACGCGCTGAAGTTCTAATAGCCTCGACAAACATACACTCAGACGACTGATATATTATTCAATTTGCATCAAGACTATTTGCAAGGGAAACATCAAGCATGGTGTAGTTCATGAACTTAGGAGAACCTTATGTTGGACTGGAAAAGACCACATGGAGGAAAGATGAAGACCCATGGTACTGTTTTTCCTTCACGATGAGAGGAAAGGAGTAGCTGCAAGAGGTTGCATCAGACTTTAAACACAAATTAGACACATATCCAACATTTTCTTTTAGTTTTGGTGGGGGGTGCTCAAGGAGAGATGAATTTCTTTGAAGGGGGTCAACTTATTGTTGCTAGTCTCTCCAAATGGTAAGTTGCTATATCTCTAGAGCAAAGAACATCACATTCCAACAACTGGAAATCGATTAATTGTTATGTAATTCATCTGATGGCGTGGTTTCTGTAGACAGTGTGTGTGAAAGGTAAGAAACCTGGATTTTTTTTTCCTTTGGTAGTGTATTACTAGGTTATTAGTGAACTGTCAAATGCTTAGATTTCATGAGCAAAATAAGTCTTTTCTCGCCGAACAAGCTTAATTGCTTCTATTCTTGATTCATAGTCGCAGCACAATACAATCCATTGTGAATACAAACGTTTTACATTTGTGATTCCTATTAATGGGTTTTTGCTGGTTTGCAGCTAGTAGTAAAAATGGCCTGTGTTAACCAAATTTGAATTGCTCAATTTTTTTTTGTGTTCTTTTTACATAATTCTATCGGATATCATCAACTAGTACTAGTAGAAGTTTTGTTTATGTTGCAAATTTGGAAGTTTAAGAAATATTTTTGCAAATCGTTTATAGGACACTCTCTTTGGCAGAACCCTCCATGACAGTAACAGCTTTCTCTTAGATTTTCGCTCTCTGGGTATCCTTGTCTAAATGGAGCCTCTTGGGTAATAAGACGCACAATATAATCCATTGTGAATACAGACCTGAAGCATCTAGTGAATCAGTTAAAGCTGAGCTTCTTCCCCAGTTAATTTTTTTTGCCAGGACCAAATGTTTTTCTTAGATTTGGTGGGGGTGCGCCAGGCCATTGCAGTAGTGCAACGCAAAGGCGACGCGTGAAAACCCCAAAAAGAAGTTTGTGATGGGAACTCCCCATGAAAAAAATTAATTTAATATCGTGTGAGCCGATGGCTCACATATCAGATATTAAACTGATAAGAACAGATACTACACTTGATCTTAGCCAAAAGGCCGAGAAAGGTATGCTTATTCCCAATTCTAGCTTCTTCTTTTATAGTGTCTTCTTTCCATCCTTCTGCTCTAGTCTAGTCTATATGGGACTAAATCTTAAGCTCATTGTGTTAGGCAAGGTGAGTTTACATGGGACGTATTTGATTATAGAAAGCGATGTTAACTTTAGCTAAGTTGCTCGTGTCAAAGTTAGTAGTCATTCTCCTCTGCTTCACACTTGTGATTCTTGTGCTCTCTTCCAACACCTCCATCATAACATATAGTAGTAGTTTTCGTCCTTGTGTGTCTTCCCATGGAGGGTGTACACCATTGGCATGGTTTCACACTATCGGTTTCTGCATTTTATCTTGATTCGGGCATGTACACGATTCAAAACAACAACAAATCATCAGAGAACACGTTGGAGGCGCGCCAAAGCCAAACCATTCAAGTTACACCGAGCCGATTTATATTGACAACGACTCATTGATAGTAAATATCTATTACAAAAATAAGCAGGTTTATACATATTTCTTGATTCTCTGCTATTACTCTCTCAAAAAAAAAAAAGAATGAAAAGTAACACAAAATTTCATTACAAGTTATAGCACCTAAAGAAGTTGAAATATTTCGTCGAATTGCCATTTTTTCTTCTTCTCTGGTTCTCAACAACCATAATTGCTACGAAAATCCTCATCTTTTCTTGCTTCTCATTCTGTCAGTTGAGGGCGAAAAAAGTTACAAACGATATGATGATATGTGTCCAGGGAGATACCAGCAAAGATATGCTTCATATTAAAATCTACTCTTTCAAGACAGACTCTTGGAGAGATGCAGGAGATCCCTTTCCTATGTCTCAAATTGGTATTTTATCGCTGTCTTACAAAAAAAAAAAAAAAAAACGGTGAGATATCTATAATTCATGAAACCTCTCCTAGCTGAAATTACAACCAAAATGTACAGTATTCTCATAAACATGTATCTGTATCTATCATTGTATTTATGTTCCACCACCGATATATATGTATCACTGTCTTGATGTTCCGCCAAGTTCTTCTAAGAGACGTTCAATGGTACCCATTATAATCACTGCGAACCGAAATTGAAAAACTGCTTTGGTTAAGAGTTCTTTTAGTGTCTGAAATAAACTGAGTTTTAGGGTGCACCCCTATTTCCAAATCTCACTCAAAGCTCGGAATGCTCAATGCAAGTCTGTAAAATTGTAGTGGAATTCCAGAGATACTAGTATATTTTTCCATAGTTTTCCAAATCTCACTCAAAGTTTGGAATTCCGAGCATTCCGAGCATTCCATAATTTGGAATTCCGACCATTAAATGGTAGTTTTCCATAGTTTTCCAAATCTCACTCAAACCTTGAATTGTTTTGATTACCAATTGCACAAGATATGGCGGGGCATCCAGGGTCCTTATACTGAGGGGGTGTTTGGTTCAGAAGAATGAAACTTACTTGACCAGCTAAAAAGGCTTTCTTTTGGACATTAAGCTTACGCTTTCGTGTACAAAGATCTTTAAGGAACTTGGCATAAGCGGGCATCTTCCTAATTGCTTCTAATAACGGAATATTGATGTTCACCTGTTTAAATGTTTCTATTATCTCATTGAAAGTCGAATCCTTCTTTTTTGGGGCTAACAACTGTGGGAATGGGGCTCTGGGAATAAAGCCGGGCTCAACAGAAATTTCTTGGGAGTCCTTAGAGGTTGTTTCAGTTTCCTCAGCTACGGGTTCCTCTTGGGAAGTAGAAGGTGGAACTACAGTATGTCCACTAGGCATGGCTACCTTATTGTCTACCGTTTTACCACTCCTAAGGGTTGTTATTGAATTCACATGATGGGATGGTCTTTCACCTACTTGATGAACTCCTCTAGGATTGTGCTGAGTTTGACTAAGAAACTTACTTTTTCCCCTCAGAGACTCATTTATCTGACTAACCTGGGTTTTCAACTCGGAAATATCCTGAGAGTTAGCATAACCTATACTCTTACTTTCTTCTATCCCTTATGCAACCATTTGGTTGATCTTTTCAGAGCTTTTAATAAACTAGGCGAGAGTCTCTTCTAAACTTGTGATCTTTTTATCTGAAGGGTTCTGAAACAAGGGTTGACCTGAAGAGTTCTTAGCATAACCAAAACCTGGGGGAGGATGAGAATTACTAGACTGACCTTGATTCTGGCCCTTAGACCAAGAAAAATTAGGATGGTTTCTCCAACCAGGATTGTAGGTCTCGAGTATGGGTCAAACTTCTGACGGTTCTCAAACCTAGCATTGTTATAGACAGCATGAGCTTGCTCTTCACTAACCTGACCTTCCCAAAATGAGTTATCGGGCTCTATTCCATAACTAGAGACTTGAGAGGTTCTATTAGGTTCAACAAGGGACCTATTTTTAGACTGACCCATTTCCAAAGCTTCTAACCTTCTAGACAAAGAAGCAAACTTAGCATCTGACGCAAAACTCGTATCTACCATATTGGTGCTACTTATATTAACCAAGAGTCTTTTATAGGGTTCAACACAAGACTCCCACTGTTGGGATTTCTTAGCAACAACTCCTAAGAAGGTAAAGGCATCCTCAACACTTTTACTAGTGAACTCACCAGCGCACATAGACTCGACCATGGCTTTGGTCGAATAGTCTAAACCATCATAAATAATCTCTATGAGTTTCATCTTATCAAATCCATGGTGAGGACACTGGGATAAGAGATCATTGAATCTCTCTAAAAACCTATAAAGAGACTCTCCCTCTTGTTGCACACTGGAACTAATTTTCTGTCTAACAATTGCAGTTTATGCTTAGGGTAGAATTTCATATAGAAAGCGACAATAAGTTCCCGCCATGTTTCAATGGATTCGGATGGTAGGTTGTTTAGCCGTGTCTTGGCTTTATCTTTCAAGGAAAATGGGAACATCTTAAGTTTCAAAACTTCATCAAGTGAGATCTTTTATTCTAACTTTCCCCCACAAATTTCCTCAAAGTCCCTAATATGAAAATAAGGGTTCTCATCATCTTTTCCTAAGAATATAGGGATCATCTGAAGAAGACTAGGTTTTATCTCGAAATTAGCCGTATTGGCTGGCAATTTAATGCACGAAGCTCGGTTGGTCCTAGAAAATATTTTCGGGAAGAAAATATTCACGAGAATATTTTTATCAATGCCGAGTAATGGAGAATTGTTTGAAGTTATTGCGTGATATTTTGATGACATGTCGAGTATATAAAGGGTTCTGGGATTTCAGAGAAGGGAGGAGAGTTTGGGGAGAGTTCAGAGCACCACAGAGCAGAAAAAAAATCAAGTGCTGAGAACTGCCATTTCTGCTGCTGCTGAAGAACACGAAGAACATAAGACGCACAAGAGACAGTCGTTCATGTTACAGTGGAAACGACTGCCAAGCGTGGGTCGCAGAGCTACAACAAATGACAGAAGTTCATCATTATCGTTCTCTGTAACAGCTGGTTTGTAACAAATATAAGTGTTACAAACCCGGTTTTTATTGGTTTTCTCCCTTTTTATCATTTGTAAACACTTTTGAGTAATGAAATCAACTTTTGAGTGTGTTTCCATGATGAAGAGCTAAACCCAATCCTTGGGGCGATGGAGGAAGCCGTTGTTTCGGTAAAGTGATACATTTCTACTTTTAATTAATTATAACAACTATATTATGATTTTTGCACTGAATTAAAATTTGATTATACGATTTTGATTAGTTAGGTGTATTTTCTCTTTATAGAATATGCTTGCTTTAGTGTTTTGATATTATATGCTTGGATTAACATCTATTCTTTTGAAAATCTACATGTCTAGGCAATACTATTAGAATCAATTTGAATGTTGAGTTGCATAATTATTGTTATATTAAATCACTAATATCGACCAATGGTAAAATCCTAGCCCCAGTCTCTCCATAATTTCCCAACAACTTTTTAATTGAGCTTGTTATTTTTATTTACAAAAATTAAGTCTAAAAATCTGCTTTCACAAGTCTCAACGAACCTGTTACTACAACATCATTGAAAATAACCATCAATGATGCTCTCTCACGACCCGAGCGGAGATGTCTGGAGGCCTTGGGATGACAATGACGAGGAGGCGTGCGAATTAGAAATGGAGAACCTTGCGTTCACAAATACAGATGGTATGACTAGTAAGTTCTTCCAAACGGTTTTAGACCAACACTTCTTTGATTCCCCCGGCTTCAGTGAAAACCATATCAAAGAAGCGTCCAAAGCTATAGTAGCTATCACGGCAGGGAAACCCTAGAGGCGATCATGTTCACAGACAAGGATATATGTTACCCATGGGAGCACCTCAGGCCCCTGTACCTAACGGTCCACATCAACAAACAACCACTAAAGAGATCTTTCATAGATGGAGGCGCGTCTTTGAATTTAATTCCCATGCACACGCTAGATATCTTGGGAGTACAACGGTCTGCAATCAGGATGCGGAGCACCGCGTTAAAGGAGTTTGGAGGTCACACCCAAACAGCCATCGAGATTGTCAACCTTGTCATGAGAGTCGGTCTCATTCGAGCACTTACAAAATTTTACGTATTGGAGGATGACACCACGTTCCACGTATTGTTAAGAAGAGGATGGCTGCTCAATCATATGGTGGTGGCGTCTACATATCACCAGTATGTCAAGACCAATATGGGAGGCAAGCAATATCAAATCCCTGCCACGCGCCACCCTTTCGAACCAACGAAATCATACATGGCAGATGCAATTTTCTATGAAGAACCCGCGGAGACGGAGGGGATACCTGAAGCGCACCTTAACCCACTTCCTAAATGGGAAGAGGAAGGGAAGGCGGAGCCGACCAAGTCCATATTTAGCCCATCAAGGATGACGTTCCCCACCGAGAGGAAAAAGAAGCAAGAGGAGCAGCCCAGGATCCAGCGTTTCTCTAAACCGGACGGAGGGCATGTGTATCGCTTATAGCAATTAGCTGAGGGGGTACCCGAGGAGGTACAAGACTCTATCAACAAGCCAGTGGATGGAGCGGAGATTCCCTCTAAGGACCCGATGCATAGCTTGGCCAAGCTGCCCTACAACACAATCGAGGACGAAGACCTACGGGATCAGCTCATATACGCGACCCACATAACTATATAAGAACGAACACATGAAAACCACACTATGGATGGTAAGGAGGAGATCAACACAGGAACACAAGAGGACAAGCGCCCTATCATGATAAGCAAGAGCTTAGACGAAGAAGAGAGAGAAGCGTTGATGGCGCTACTTAAAGATTACAAGGATGTCTTCTCCTACGATCGACGAGATGCCGAGTTTGGATAGCAATCTCGTGGCCCACGACCTTGGAGTGTCGCCCGAGTTCAAGCCTGTAAAACAGAGAACCAGGGAATTCCCTAGGGCTACAGCTCTCGCGGTAAAATAAGAGGTGGAGTGGCTGCTTAATACAAAATTCATCAAGCCAATCCAACACCCGACCTGGATAGCTAACATTGTGTCCATGGTAAAGAAGAACGGGAAGACCAGATGTTGTGTGGATTATAGAGACTTAAACTGAGCATGCCCAAAGGACGATTTCCCACTGCCAAACATCTATATGACGCTAGATGCAACAAGAGGGAAGGGGCGATACTCCTTCATGGACGAATTCAGCGGGTATAATCAAATAAATATGGACCCGACGGACGCAAAGAAAACCTCCTTCCAAACCCCACGCGGAAATTTCTACTATGTAGTGATGCCCTTCGGTCTAAAGAATGTCGGTGCCACATATCAGCGCGCCATGACTTCCATATTCCACGATCTGTTACACCAAACGGTAGAAGTGTACGTTGATGACATCGTGGTCAAAACACAGGAAGCTGAAGATCACGCCACTCACCTAAAGTCAGATTTTGAGAGGTGCAGGAAATTCAAGCTTAAAATGAACCCTCTCAAATGTGCCTTCTGGGTAACATCAGGAAAGTTCCTAGGCTTTGTGGTGACCAATGAAGGAATCCAAGTGGATCTAAGAAAAGTTTAGGCGATCACAACAATGGCACCGCCGAGAATGCGAAAGAGCTACAAGCCTTCATAGGACGGATATCATACATACGGTGCTTTGTATCTGGTTTAACACAGTTAATGACTGTGTTTCTTCCGCTACTAAAGAAAGATTTACCCTTTGCGTGGGGAGAAATGCAATGCGTCGCGTTCGAGAAATTGAAGCAATGCCTTATCAGCCCCAAGGTTCTCAGGCCCCCTATACGAGGAGTCCCCCTCTATCTCTACACGACATTCACCAGCTCGGCGATAGGTGCAGTTCTCGCACAAGATATGGAGGGAAATAAGATGTCACATATCTATTACGTTAGCCGAGTTATGCGTAATACAGAGTTGAGGTACCTGCGCGTAGAGCAAGCATGTCTGGCCTTCATATACGCGACACAAAAGCTGCGCCCTTATCTCTTGACACACGAAACCATCGTGGTGGCCGCAACGAACCCCATAGCTTATTTAGCTTCGAAACCTGTTCTAACAGGAATAACTGCTCGATGGTTGCTGCAATTGTCAAAGTTCGAGCTCAAGTATCAACGACCAAACGCGGTAAGGGGACATGCAATAGCCGACCTGATAGTCATGTTCCCTAGAGAAGGTGACGATGAAGTGCACGATTACATGCCCGGAGAAGTAGCAGACGTCGACAAGCCCTGGGACTATGTTCTTTGATGGATCATCATATGGCACCGTTGGAGTAGCGAGAGTAGTATTCGAAGCCCCCGCGAGGCGAATTGCTCTCACACTCCTTTAAACTGGATTTCCCGTGCAGTAACAATGTTGCCGAATATGAAGCGATAATCCTGGGACTCCGAATGGAGAAAGAGCTCAATTTGGGGAGCATAGAGGTTAAAGGCGACTCGAAACTTGTGACGAACCAAGTAAATGGCAACCTTCATGTCAAAAACCGCACCTGGCACCCTATCGAGCGGAAGCTCGGAGATTAATGAACCAGACGGGGTCAACATTGGATCATACTGGCAGAGGCGGGAAAAAACAAGCAGATTCCTCAGCAACCCTAGCAAGCAAGGTACAACTAAATGGTGAAGAAGAGGGCACGGTCACGATACGAAGAAAGGAGCTACCCAGCACTTGGAAAGATGATCTGGCTTTCGAGGAAGCGGACGACTGGAGGCAAGTGTATATTGAAGACCTAACTCGGATAGACGAAGATCGGGTAATTCTGACCCAAGCCTTAAAGCAGTTTGTGATAATCCAAGGGGATTTGTACTATAGAGCCGCCGGAGGATCCCTCGCGAGATGTGTAAACAAAAGGGAGGCAGGGAAACTACTCCAGGAACTGCACGCGGGGACTTGTGGGCAAACTAGTGATGTTTTCCTATACAGGAAACTCCAGAGATTGGGAGTAGGGGTGTAAATTTTTCCCGGCAGCCCAAGGCCCAGTACCGTCCTCCCTGTCCCATGACAGCCCATGGGTGTCGTGGCCCATTACGGGCTTGCCCGACCTAGCCCATTTAGATAAGAGGGCGGGCACAGGCCACAAGTCAACTTTTCTTTCCGAGCCCGATACCCTCCCTATTAGCCCGTCAATGTCACCCGCCCTATTAGCCCGTCAATGTTATCCATTTACCCAGCCTAAGTGACTGTTCTCATTTTTTTTTATCCTAGAATATATTTGGTACATATATTTAATACAGTCAATCCTCATAGTTTCTCATATGTATTTCTTAATTCTTACTCCATAAGAATCTACATTTGTTAACCATATAGAGAAAATATTGAACAAAATCTAAGGCAATTTCCTTTTCTGATGATTCAATTCTGGAAAATTTTTAGGAAGTTTGGTTTATCTTGTTCCCATCTAAATTCGTATTTGATTATTAATTTAAGGTAAAACTTGTGTATTATTACATTACTTTCTTTTTATTTTTAATAAATAATTTTCAAGGCCCTCCCGGCCCTACACGCCCGTGCCCAAATTACAAAACTGGCTTGGAAAGGCCATGGGTACTAATTATAGATAAATAATCCTGCCCGCCCGACCCTTTTAATTTCATGGGTAAGAGATGTTCCTTCCCGCCCTATACCGTCCCATTTAATAATTAGGCCGGGCTGCCCGGCCCGGCCCAATTTACACCCCTAATTGGGAGTATACTGTCCAAGCATTTCGGCACAAGCGGCGGCTCTCCAAGACAGATGTGCCGACTTGCAAGCTCCACCACAACCCGCGGAAGTCTGCACCTCCGAAGGGATAGACTGGAGACAACCTTACATAGACTTCATCCAACATATGGCTGCCCGGTGAAAGGCAAGCAGCCCTTAAAATCCAAAAGAAAACGACATGTTTCTTCATGCATGAAGGTATCCTTTATCGTATAAGCTATAGCAATGCCATACTACGATGCTTGTCGGATCAAGAAGCAACGGAGGTAATGACTAGGTCCCATGACGCCGAGCATCAGGAGATGCGGAATCTGTTCTTACAACTTTATGAAGGAGGATTTTATTGGCCAACCATGGAAAGCGATACTGCAGAACATGTCAGAAAATGCTTAAGCTGCCAGACACACGGAAACCTGATCCAAGCGCCTCACACTCAACTACACAGCATAGTGACACTGTGGCCATTTCATAGCTAGGGTCTCGACTTTATAGGGACGATCAACCCAACGTCTTCAAAGCACCATAAATACATAATAACAGCTATTGAGTACGCATCGAAATTGGTCGAAGCAATACCCCTCAAAGACTACGCTGGAGAAACTGTAGCCGCGTTTATCAAAAAACACATAATTTATAGGTTCTATACACCCACGACAATTAGAGCAGATAACGCCAAGTTGTTTGTGAATAAATATGTAATCGATCTGCTCCGCCAATATAACACAATACTCCATACGTCAACTCCCTACTATCCTAAATGGAATGGACAAGCGAAGGCTACGAATAAAACACTCATCCAAATCCTCAGCAGGACAGTGCATGATCACCATAGAGAATGGCATGAACAGTTACCAGTGGCGCTCTGGGCATATAGGATCTCGAAGCGTAGTTCCACGGGGGCGTCACCTTATTCACTGGTCTATGGAGAGGACGCGATACTACCGGCAGAGATAGCAGTCCCGTCTACAAGAGTGGAAAGGGCTAACCATACTACACCTGATGAGATAAGTCGCTTCGCCCATTTAGACACAATAGAAAAAAGGAGAGCACGAGCATAAAGATTCGCAGAGGCTTACAGAAAACGCGCGGCTAATTACTACAACCAAAGCGTGAAGGAAAGAACCTTTAAGGTGGACGAATTGGTCCTGAAAATCGCCTCTCGCGTACAAAGGAATGCTAGCGTCGGTAAGTTTGCCACAAATTGGGAATGCCCATTCAAGATAAGAAAGGTAGCAGAGAGCGGGTACTATAAGCTTCGACGTATGAATGGGACAAAGGTCAACACACCTATCAATGAAAAATGGCTGAAAAGGTTTCATGCTTGAATCGCCCAATGTATCAACATGAATGCAAAATAATAAAGAAAAAAGTAAGTTATCAAAGATGGTACAAGTTTATAAAAAGTCATGGGAATGCCAAAGGCGCCTGATCGACTAACGAATTTACAAAAGGTCTCAGGAATGCCAAAGGTGCCTGATTGACTGACAAATTTCAAAAAGGTCTCGGGAATGCCAAAGGCGCCTGATTGACTGACAAATTTACAAAAGGTCTCAGGAATGCCAAAGGCGCCTGATTGACTGAAAAATTTACAAAAGGTCTCGGGAATGCCAAAGGCGCCTGATTGACTGACAATTTACAAAAGGTCCCAGGAATGCCAAAGGCGCCTGATTGATTGACTGACAAATTTACAAAAGGTCTCAAGAATGCCAAGGCACCTGATTGACTGACAAATTGACAAAATATCCCGAGAATGCCAAAGGCACCCGATCGACTGACAAATTCACAAAAAGGCTACGGGAATGACAAAGGCGCCCAATTGGCTGATAAATCCGCAAAAGCCCTGGGTATAATAGACGAAGGAATGGGCGCGTTCCACAAACGCCCGCCCACCCAACCACTTCTGATAGAAAAGAGGGGGGGTAGGCGCGTTATACAATCGCCCGCCCACCTTACCGCTTCCTTCTGGCAAAAAAGAAAGGAGGGGAGTAGGCGCGAACTAAAACCGCCCACCCACTCCACCACTTTTCATAAAAAAGAAAGGGGGAGTAGGCGCGTTATACAAACGCCCACCCACCCCACCACTTCCTTCTGGCTAAAAAAAAGGGTGGAGTAAGCACGTTCTAAAACATCCCACCCACCCCACCACTTCCTTTTGATAAAAAAGAAAGGAGGGGAGTAGGCGCTTTCTAAAACCGCCCACCCACCCCACCACTTTTCATAAAAAAGAAAGGGGGAGTAGGCGCGTTATGCAAATGCCCACCCACCCCACCGCTTCCTTCTGGCTAAAAAAAGGGGAGTAGGCGCGTTCTAAAATAGCCCACCCACCCCACCACTTCCTTTTGATAAAAAAGAAAGGAGGGGAGTAGGCGCGTTCTAAAAACGCCCACCCACCCCACCACTTTCTTTCGATAAAAAAGAAAGGAATAGGCGCGTCCTACAAACGCCCACCCATCCTACCGCTTCCTGCGAATAAAAAAGAAAGGGGGAGTAAGCGTGTTCCATAAACGCCCACCCACCCTACCGCTTCCTTCTGACAAAAAATAAAGAGGGCGTAGGCGCGTTATACTAACACCCACCCACCCAATTTCTTCCTTCCGATAAAAAAGTAGGCACGTCCTACAAACACCACCTATCCGTTAACTCAACACAACGTACCCCTCCCCCCCCATAAAAAAAGAGAAGAATGGGGAGAGAGGGAAGGGTGAAAGCAGGCACTACCTCTAACCCATCCTAGCCAGCGACAAACAAAAGAAAAAAGAAAAAAAGAATAATACCCCAACTTAAAGCAAAACTTTATTCACATTTTGTTCAAAATAGTTGCATAAGAAGAACAATAGCGGAGCCAGGAACAAGACATCAAAACAAATAAAAAAGACAATCCTCACAGAAAGACAAGCAACCTAATCAGCCATTAATGCTCGACAACGAGCAATATCTGCATCCAAAGCTTCCACCATCAAACGCCCGTCATCACACTGCGCGTTGGCTAAACGAAGATCCTGATCAGACTCATGCACCAACTTATGGATATCTCGAATAATTTTACCTTTGGCTTTAGCTCCATGAGCAAACGAAAGAGTATCCTCATGCTCATCATATTCTTTACGCGCTTTGTCCTGACGAATCAATCTGAGCGTCCATATCTGGCCCAGTTCTTCCCTCAAACCAACAAACGCGCCAAATCATCCTCGAGGTAGGGATGAGGCACAAGCAGAGACGCGGCCGCTAAGGTCAGAATGTTCCCAAGAGGCGGTGGGGCCGCCTGGCCAGAAATCCACAGACGGCAATCAGAAATAACGCTATTTATAGTAGCCATCATTATCGAAGAATATGCGAATAACCGCTCAGCTGCATCATGAGCGGTGACAGCCTCGTCTAACGCGCGTTGGGTCTCCAACGACATGCGACCCGAGAAATCATCCCTCTGGGCATCTTGATATGCCTCGTCTCGCTCCCTGAATTTAGCACGCATAGCGTTTCTATTTGTTGTTCTCTGCTCTTGAAGCGCTTCAATTTCAGCTTTCACGAGCAGCAATCGCTTCAACTCATCATGCTTAAACATCGCCGAGACCAACATAAGAACATGCGCCAAGGACAACACATCCGTGAAGAGATTTAGCCATACTGGCGATTTGTTGATCAAAAGAAACAGAGGACGGTGAAGTCGAAAGGAAGATTAGTGAACAAAACTAAGAAATGAGAACCCTATATAAAGGGGATGGCGTGGTTCACGATGCAATAACCACTCACGTCCCCTCTTGCATGTTATGATACGTGTCAAACCACGTTAATGATACGTGGAAAAACGACACCAAGGTACTCAAAAAAAAAAAAAACGACCCCGATATAAACACTGGGGACTCGGAGACTAAGGCCCGAGACCAGTGTGGCAACACCCATGAGACGAGGGATAAAAAAGAAATCAACTAGAAGGAAGAAGTTCGGCAACAAGCAACAAAAAGAAATAAATACACAAAAAGGTAGAATCCAAAAGCAAAATGCGTAAAAAGAAACAATATAAGCAACAAACAAGGGAAGTTGTCCCTAAAGTAGCACGCAACCTAGCTGGCTATGAATGCACAACATCGGGCAATGTCCATGTCCACAGTTTCCACCATGATATGCCCTTCATCACAATGGATGTTAGCCTGAGACAACTCCCAATCAGCATCACTTATCAGCCTCTGGATGTCCCGCATGATTTTTCCCTTAGCCTTTTCTCAACGAGCGAGTGCAAGGGTGCCTTCATGCTCGTCATGATCTCTAAACGCCTTGTCCTGAATAATTCGTCTAAGAGTCCACAATACATCTACCTCTTCCCTCAACACTCATAAACGCGCGAGTTCATCTGCAGGATAAGACAGACTTACGAGTACGGTGACAGCCGCCAGAGATAAAGCGTATCCAAGAAGCCGCGAGGTCGCTTGACTAGATATACGCGAATGATAATTAGTAATGGCATGTTCTATAATCTCCTTCATTGTTGGAGACTCCATGAGTAGCGAATTAGCGGCATACCGAGCCATGACACAGCGTCGTCCAAAGCACGCTGGATCACAGATGTCACTTTTCCAACTCTTTGAGCAGCTTGGTGCGCTTCATAGTGCTCTGCAAATCGAGCGCGTATAGAATCCCTTTTCGCCAGTCAATGCTCACAAAGCGCCTCAATTTCAGCCTTCACCAGCAATAAGCGCGCCAAATCTAACTCCTTAAGAATCGATACTAATGCGGGGACCGACGCTAAGGTTAATATGTACCCATGAAGGGAATGTGCCATCGGTGCAAGATAGCTGACTGAAAGAGAAAAGAATGGAAACAAAAGTTCGGAACCGATAGTTGGATTGGAAGCGCGATACACCTATATAAGGAAAACATCGCCATAAATGATACTGCAACCGCCCTATTTCCAACGACACGTGGCGATCGAGGATGCAAAATAATTTGACCATTGGGTCATCTGATAATTGACCCAATGGTCAGGGGACTAATGTTGATACATGACAAATGATGCCCCTTAACGAGCTCGGGGTGCCCCTAAGAGGAGAGGTAAGCCTAGTATGAGATATGGGGACTTGGGGACTAAGCCCAAGCCCAACGAGAAAATACCCATGAGGTAAGAAGGACATGGAAGCTATTAACAAATAAGGAGGAGGTTATGTTAAGGAATGGCATTAAAAGTAAGTAAGGAGGTTTAGGACATGTGTCACGATATCATAAAAGGAGAGACTTTTGGAAAAGTCTATATAAGGAAGGACAAGGTACAATGGAAAGGCAACTCTCTCTCTTACTATTCCTAGAAAAGTGAGGTCACTTGGTGTAGCTAGGACGGGTAGGACCAGAACTAAATTCACCCCTCAACAACCACAACAGAGGGAATTCACTTGAAATCACATTATTAATTATTGCTCCCATACGCGGTCTAATCTCGGAAACCATGGTATTTGCCCTTTTTTTTTTTTTTTTTTTGGATCCAACGGACAACTATTCATTTCAGTCACCTAAATACCCTAAGATGCAAATAACAAGTTCTTGGATGAGATCTATCGAGCTTACAAAGAAACCAGTCTGCTACACTAGCATCCCTAGACTTGGTTACCAATCGATCTACATTATGTGAGGCTAATTTCAGTATCAGGGGTAGTAGAAAATAAAAAGGCTTTAGTGACTTTTACCATCTCATATTGGGAACCTTGCTTCAATATCTTGGAGTCTAAGCGTTACATCTCTCTTGTGAGCTTCTAGTCCTTCAACTTTATCCATCTTTACCACGTGCGGACCAAGCAGTTTCAATCCTTCCTCTGTTAAGGATTGTACAGTTATGAACTTGAGGAAGGAGTCTAGAGACACCCTGTTGTACATCCTTGAATACCCATAAGTTGGGAGAACATGATTAGTCTCACTTGCATAATCTCCCATGTTTTCAAGGGAATATTTAACCTGCAATAGTTACAAAAAGATGTTGAAAGGAGTTTTTGTATTAGGCAAAAGTTGAGATCATCTTTATATGAAAATTCATATCGAACTACAGATTTTGCATGAAAAAATAGGAGTGGTGAAAAGCTTGAATACCATTTGATGTAATTACATGCATTTTCGATGAATTCCTTCCAATTCTCTGCATCTTTGACATTCATTATCTGAGGAACACAAATTTGAAAAGGAGATGTCCTAGAGGTTTACCATAACTGAGATTTTAGTCCTAAAATATACACATTAAATAATACAAATCTCATATCCCGCGGTAAGGATAATATAATCTACCACTTCGCTAAATATTCATATGAATATCATGTCTCCAGTTTGTTCTAAGTAAGGGTTTGTTGGGATCTAAAAAGAGCTGATAACAAAGGCTAACCTCAACCATATCACGAGCGAACACGGTGAAACTATGAGCAAGTTCCTTTGAAGAAAAATCCCCCCTAGGAAGACTCTGACAGTGCGAGCCGATTTCCTTCTCGATGGCCTCAACTTTTACACCATCTCTAGCAATTGCAAGCACAACCTGACTGTCAAAACCATGCTCTGCCTAAAACCACCAAAAATAGTACCTATGAAAATAACTAGAAGATCAAAACACTAAGTGGCCTAATAGAAATAAAATACTTCGATGAACAAGAATTGTTTGAGCAACACAAAGAAAATACCGAATAATTCAATTATTATACATGAAGTTGACAAGACCAACTGTTTGTGGGTGAAAATGGTTTCTGCCGATTTCGGTAATTTTGGGTGTGTGGGTGAGAAACGAATTTAAAACCTAAACAATGTACTGCAAGGGAGTACTTTAGATTCGAGAGATCAATTTGTACAAGTACGGCCTAAACCAAGAAATGGCCGTTCCAGACTTGTTTCGGTCACAAAGTGGAGGAGAATAGGTTGGTGTTTGAGGGTGAAGATGGTTTCTGCTGATTTCGATAATTTCGGGTGTACGGGTGAGAAACAATTTAAAACCTAAATAATGTACTGCAAGGGAGTACTTTAGATTCGAGATATCAATCTGTACAAATCCTTCATAAACCAAGAAATGGTCGTTCCGGACTTGCTTCGTTCACAAAGTGGAGGAGAATGGGTTGGTTTTGGGGAGGGAAGCAAGGAAAGTGATGAGACCAGAATAGTTGGTTCTGGAAGAATAGTTGTGTTACTACGACTTGTATCAGAAAAGTGGGAAGACTAACAAATGGTAAGCTAGCAAGTATTTTTTGAGTGTTGTATATTCCCGAATGAACTTGTTGTTCGGTGGAAATAGGTAGGACCTATTTATACAAGTCAAAGTGAAACGTACTCTGGTATCAATAAGGAATGGAATAATGGGAAAGTAAATGGGAGGAGGTGGTAACCGTCAACGCATGGAATTGATGTCCCAAGAGCATTTCACCATTAACTCCCTGTATTTACTAACCGCCTCACCCTTATGACACTTCCTTATGACGGGCGTAGTGTACGCCGCATGCTGTAAACCGCCAAACCAATACCCAAAGAGGATCCCCCAGTTTGTGATATGTGTTGATGTCTCGAATGTTTTTGTGAAAAACATGTAGCATGTTGTTCTTGCCTGACAAGTCGTACTTGGGAGACTTGCTAGCTTGGTGACCTTCGACGGCCGAGATTTTGCATCTCAAGAGGAAAGATAGTCGTTGATTGTTGCACACCTTCGTTTTGGTAGCAATGTAGGGAAGGCCAGCATGGTGGCGCGGCTAGGTTGGCATGCCGTTGGCATGGCTTGGTTTGGCGTGGCCAAACTTAGGTTTTCGGGCCAAAGGTTACCATGCGTTGTCTGGTAACCTTGGATGGCTAGGATTTGCTCCTGGGATTGAAGGGGGACCGTTGATTGTCGCACGCCTTCGTTTTGGTAGCCGCGTAGGGAAGGCCAGCATGGTGGCGCGGCATGTCATTGGCATGGACAGTTTGGCTTGGCATGGTGGGGCCAAGGGCTTGGCATGCCATGAGCGCATGGTGCGGCTAGCACGACTAGGACGGTTTGGCTTAGCATGGCGGGGCCAATGGTTTGGTGTGCCATGAGCGCATGGTGCGGCTAGCATGGCTAGGACGGTTTGGCTTGGCATGGCAGGGCCAAGGGTTTTGGCGTGACCAAGCTAGGATTTTGGGTCAAAGGTTTGTCTGGTAACCTTGGACGGCTAGGATTTGCTCCCGGGATTGAAGGGAGACCATTGATTGTCGCACGCCTTCGTTTTAGTAGCCATCGTTGTGCATGGCTTTGTCTAAGTTAAGGTTTAACATGTTGAACCCTAATTAGCGCCCTTTATTATAATTGTTGTAGAATTCGCATACGGACTCGGATTTTGACGGTCCGCCCCTCCATTTGACCGGAAAAAAATTCTCTATCTCTCTGCTCGAGAATATTTAGGTTTTGAGTTCGTTCGGGTGGTGAAAACGGCCCGACAGTAAGAACCAGGAAGAATTCAGGAGGGATGGCGGCATGGCCAGGCTAGGATTTTGGGTCAAAGGTTACCATGCGTTGTCTGGTAACCTTGGACGGCTAGGATTTTCTCCTGGGATTGAAGGGCGACCGTTGATAGTCGCACGCCTTCATTTTGGTAAACGCATAGTGAAGGCCAACATGGTGGTGCGACTATGTTGGTTAGGGCCAAGGTAAGGCATGTTTGGCTTGGCATGGCGGGGCCAAAGGTTTGCCATGGGCGCATGGTGCGGCTAGCTTGGCTAGGGCCAAGGCAAGGCGTGTTTGGCTTGTCATGGCGGGGCCAAGTATTTTCCATGGGCGCATGGTGCGGCTAGCTTGGCTTGGCATGTGGGGCCAAGGGTTTTCCATGGGCGCATGGTGCGGCTAGATTGGCTTGGCATGTGGGGCCAAGGGTAAAGGTGTAAATATTACCCGAAAATACTCGGCCTGCCCGCACCCGCCCGAGACCGTCTGTACCCGAAATAGCCCATAGCCTGATATGGCCTGATGCGGGCTGCACGGCCTGGTTAGTGAGAACGGTCGGGCTCAGGCTTCCTCCAAAATCTTGCTGCCCGACCTGGTGCACGCCCGAACTACCTGTCCCGTTACCTGTTTTATCTACCCGACCCAAGTGCCTGGTTATTTCGATATACACGATAATATCTTCCCTAAAACTAGCCACAGTCATAGAACAGAAGAATGGGGAAACAAGTTTATCTTTCTTTCCATATCTTTGGAGAAAATATTTCATCTTATCAAATTTGCGGCAATTCTTCCCAAAATTTTAGGAAGTTAGCATACTTTATAGGCTATGATTCGTTTTCGTATAAGATTTGGGTTTCTCGCTTTCTCTTTATCTCTGACTCTAGGGTTTCAACAAGAGAAGAATTTTCATCAGTTAAAAGTTACAAAAAAAAAATTGATCGGTGATTCGGGTGAATCGGTGGTGTCTGTAAGTATTTTCTTAAGACTTAATTTATATCTATCGAAATTATGTTATCAATTTAATGTTTATGATTATTGAGAAATGAATTTCATGCTTATCAACTGTTTGTAGAGTTGTCTAAAACAAGTAATTGCATTTTATATTGTCTTCTTCCATATCTAGTTTTTTAACCCATTCATCGTTCCTCCTATAATTGAATCATCCCTGTTAACTGAACCTGAAAATGACAATTGTATTTAATTAGATGTGAAATACAGTATTTAATTAGATGTTAACATCAATAGTTGTTCTTCCATTTCTACTATTCTCTAGAGTTAGTGGTGATGATGAGTTCTGTATGGTTTGATATAAAGTTGGTGCTTCTTACTGGCATGAGTTTTCTTTGTCTTTTTTGTCATGAGATGTACTTTAATTTGCTTTTGGATTTTTATTTTGTTTATTTTACGAATGTTTGGTGCTTACTCATGGAAACCAGTGCATATCTTGTTTCTCCTTTCCAAATTTAATATCATGAAACCACTATCCACTTTATCAAGCTTAAACAGGAAGGCATGATACATGCCTCTTTGTCTTGAAGTGGTTAAACCAGGGTTGCATAGATACTGGTACTGATTTTCGTTACCGTGATATGGATACCACAGATACGTCCCCACATAATTTTGTAACTCAAAGAGTAATCAATAGTGCCTATACAAACTAAACTAGTTGTATTCACTGCTTCTTTTAATTAGTTAGATTTCAAAAGTACAAGCTTTTTACATATACTTAACTATCTATGTTATGTTGTTAGCAGGAACATACAGCATGGATACTAGTGAAGTTCAAATGAATACTCAAGGAGATAATGGGACTAACTTGAACAGTGATGTTGCTGGCTCCTCAAATCCATAAATTATAACCACATAACAAGAGAACCAGAGAGAATCTAGGCTGAGATCAAAGGTGTGGAAAGATTACGAACGATTCACAAAGGCAGATCCACAAAACCCTACCAAAATCTTAAAGAGGGCACGTTGCAAAGGCTGCGATGTAGATTTTTCTGGGGATCCTTCTGCTGGCACATCACATCTCGGTAGACATACTAAAAGCTGTCAGAAAAAGCAAAAAATTGATTCCGAGCAGACCTTAATATCCAGGGATGCGGAAGGTAACATCATTTCTTTTCAGTTTAGTAAATCTAGAGCAAGAAAGAATATCATTAAACTAATTATCCTACGTGAACTTCCCTTCCAATTCGTTGAAGATAAATTTTTTGCTTGGTGTATGAATGACAGTTTTCATCCTAGTTTTGTTAGTTTTAGTCGAACTACTGCTCGAAATGATATTTTGAAGTTTTTTAGAGAAGGGAAAGAACATTTGATTAAAATTCTCTTGGAACATCAGGAAAAATTTCTTTGACTTCAGATATTTGGTTATCAAAACGTCAGAAATTAAGCTATATTTCACTCACGGGGCATTTTATTGATAAGGATTGGGTGCTGAGAAAAAGAATCTTGTCTTATATTTTAATTGATGTGTCACACACTGGAGAAAAAATTGCTGAGATGATTAATCGCATGTTAGTTAGTGATTGGGAAATTTCTCAAAAAGTATTTTCTCTTTCGATGGATAACGCTAGTGCAAATACACTTTCAATCAAACATTTGAAAGTGTTAATGCCTAACCTTCCATCGAAAGGGGATTTATTTCATGTGCGTTGTTGCTGCCACATACTAAATTTAGTTGTTCAAGACGGACTAAGAGTTAAAGAATTTATGGAAATGCTTGAAAATATTAAAGATAGTATAGCTTTTATGTTTGCTTCTTCTGTGAGATATGGGCAGTTCAGAAATGCATGTCGGTCAGTGGGTGTGCGTCCTAAAATGCTCCAAACTTATTGTGAGCATAGGTGGAACTCCACTTATATGATGTTAAAAGATGTGCTTCCCTATCGTAATGCAATTCAAACTTATTGGGAACACGTTGAACTGTTGTGCAATTTCTTGAAGCCTTTTTATAAAGCAACTAACTACTTTTCTGGTGTTGATTATGCGACAAGTAACTCTGTTCTTAGATTTTTGTTTGGTATCGGGAAAGTTTTTTCTGCTCATAGAAATATTCCTAGTTTGAAGGTTATTATTGCTACCATGGAAGAAAAATTAAGTAAAATATTGGGGTGAGACTCCTCATTTGTTTGCGATAGCTTGCATTTTGGATCCTCGGCTTAACTTCAGAGGTATGGAAACTACTTTGTCTGACATTGAGGAATGCTTTGGTACATCTGCATATAATATTCGATGTCATAAGGAGCAAAGCAGTTTAACATCCCAAAAGCTGAAAAGTCTTTTTGCTGAGTACGTATCTACCATGGAAGTGGACGGACAAGTTAATACTGTTTTGAATACTTCTACAACTCTCACTAGCACACAGACACCTTCACATGGCACTTCAGGGGATGCTAGCTCCTCAGTTGAAGACATTTTTTGGGAATCTCGAAGTAGGCATAGAAGTGACCCACTTGTTACAGCATCACACGAACTTACAAGGTATTATGCTGAGCCACCACCAAGTTTAGAGGAGATGAAAAGTTTTGATGTATTGGATTGGTGGAAACAAAACGAAAAGAGGTATCCAGTTCTTTCTTGCATTGCGCGTGATGTCCTAGCAGTTCAGGCATCCACGGTTGCATCTGAATCAACATTTTCTCTTGGAAAGCGTGTTATAGACGATTATCGTAGCTGCTTAACTCCAGAAATGTTGGAGTGTTGTGTGTGTTTGAAAGATTGGTGGAAAGCTGAGTTTAAAGACTACCTTCAAACGATGGATCCATTGAACGATGATATTTCCATGGAAGATGAAGACGATCAAGTGACCAATTGATTCAGTTTATCTTTAAGGTATGTAACTAAGTATATTATTGATGAATGTCAAAACATATATGATTTCTGTTTTACTATTAGTTTTGATGTTTCATCTAACTCATAATTATCTAGTATATATGACAGTAGTTCAAGATAACCAGTGGATAGGCAAACAAAGCATATTTTTATTTTCTTGTAATATGATTTCTCTGTATATCTCCCTAATCTTGCTTTGTTTTTAATCTATGTAGGTGAAGCAGCATAGAGTACCAAGTTGTTGGAGTACATGAATAAAGAAGTTCTTCGATGTAGAGAAGCCAGGGAGCTCATGGATTTCTTTGGAGTACCAAGTCTTTTCTAATTAAGAACAAACAATTTCAACATAGAGTTTTAGTTATTCTTTTGATAAGAATTTTACGTTTGTTTTGTTTTTCCTTTTTCTGTATCCTCTAAGACTATCGAGTGTTTCTGTATTTATTTCATTAGATTGTTTGGACGTTCTGAAGTGAGCTTATTTAATTATATTTTTTTTTAAACATGTCAAATGCCAGACTAGAAAAAGGTGGTCTGTCCGGCCTGGCCTGTTTAACAATTGGGCTTTGGGCAAGTTTGGGCTTCAAAATTAGTGTTGGTGTCCGGCCTACCCGGCCTGACAGGCCATCTGGGTAGCTTAATTCCAAGCCCGTCCGGCCTAGCCTGATATAGAAAACAGGCCAGGCAGCCCGGCCTGGCCCAATTTACACCCCTAGTGTAGTTGCAGGAAATCCCACACTACACCCCTCACTAGAATTTACTCAACTAATTCATTTGAATATGAATTGCTATAGATTTTATTGATTATTCTCTTGAAATGTTTACAAAGAAAGATAGAACATAGCTAAAGAAATTACAATCATTCTAAGTTTTCTCTCTCCTAATGACTTGCCTAAAAATTCAAAAAGAACCCCCCTTACAACAGATTTACTCGACCCTTTATATAGGGTATTACATAGTGGACGACAGCTAAGCTGTCCTTTATTTTCGGGAATCCTTCGCGAAGTATCGCAAGTGTATAAGTGTTTGTCCTCGCGACACTCCTAAATCTCGCCAAGTCTTCACACTTTTCTCATGTCCTGGCTGTCGTCATCTGATGCGTCATTTAAATTATTTCTCTGCGACGCCTTCGCAATGCAGTCGTTTATTACTCTCGCGAAGTATTGATGTCGCGATATTTTGATCCTACATCTTGCCTCTTCTCATGTCTTTTCTGCGAAGTAGAGAATGTCATGAGAACTAATATTTTGAAATGCCGCAGTAGCTCATCCTTATCTGTTTTAATCCTGTACTTTTATACGGAACTTATTACAGATGTTTCTTCCTTCATTCCTTTCTTGACACGTTTCATTCAACCGTTTACTCTTGGCCATTCACGTCCCATCTCGCATTAAATGCACTTATTTTCTCGAGGATCTTTCTCTCTATATATAGTTCTCTCACCCTTCTCTTCTTCTCTTTTATTTTCTCTCTGCAACTTTCCTTCAGTTTCCTTCCTCCGCAATTTGCGCTTCTGCTACTGTTAATCCTTCCTTTTTCTTTCTCTTGATTTTCTCTTCTCCATTCATTCCCATACTCTAATAATGGCTTCACTTGGTCTTACATACACACCCCATTTCAATGAAGTTCAAAAGAAATTACAGGAAAAGGGTTTCACTTTATCAACCATTCCTGATCAAGAATCTTCATCTATACTTACTGCAAAATTGTTTTCTGATCATCAATGTGATGATCATAAAATCATAGTCTCGCTAGGTCAACTCCTCGCAGGACTCCCCATTCCTCTATACAATCCCGAGATGCCATTATTCTATGAAATTCTTTCTCATGAGAAATTCTCGCGAGCTATTTATCAGTTGAGCGGCGACTGCATCCGCCTAATGCTTGAATTCGCCAACCGTGGCGTTGGTAAAGGATCTTTATATCCTGATGATGTCAAGGATCCTAAATTCGTAAATTTAGAGATTGCCGCTGAGAAGTATACTGTAGAAAACTTCTTTGCGAATTATGCAGTAATAAATATGAGAAATGATAAATCTCGATGGGGTGCTCGACTGAAGAAAAAAGATAACGTTGATGCTGATAAACTGCTCATGCAAGATATTGACTGGCATTCGGGTAAAAATAATACCCCTCGCCACTCCAAAGATGAAAAGTGGTGGGTTATTCCTCTACTTCTAAGTGGACCTTATATCTCAGGTTCACATGCACTCCCTGCAAACCTCGCAAATTATCATCCTTGGGAATTTAAGTGGCCCGAGAAGACAAAAGAGGTATATTTTCTTTTTTCGGTTTTGCTTTGCGATATTTCCCTTCTCTTTCATTTACTAAACTTGCAAAAAATTTTAGATTGACAAACTGAAGAAAAGTTATCAAAGAAACCCAAAACCGAATACCCTGGCGATACTTCGATCGATCACGGATGAAGTAAGAAACATTTTCTTTTGTTATTTTAAACAATATTGTTGCCTCTGTTTCTTATCTTTATTCGTGTGCGAAGGTTGACATTGAAGAAACTGAAGCTGCGAAGGTTAAAGGCAAGAATAAAATCACTCTTCGCAAAGATAAATCTTCTGCCCCATCTTCTAAAAAACGAAAAATCCAATCTTCTTCTCATTCTAATTCCCAAACCAGCGAGAGCTCTGACGAGGATGAAAATGAAGTTGGTACTTCTTCTGCGAAGGGGAATCACTTGGTCACTTCTGCTATGGCGCAATTGTCTAGTATTTTCTCCGATTCTATGCAAGGATTGGGAGATGATAATTTATCTGATACTTGCGAAGCTCTCGCTAAAATCTGCGATGCCCCACTGTTAGAGGATAATGAATCTTTTCGTGGAGTTTCCCGAACAATGAACTCTAGCTTTTTAAATGCTCTCAATGCTTTGGTATATTCATCTTCCCTTGTTTATTTGTAACTTCGATTATAAGCTTTGTCTTAACCATTTCTTTACTTCCTTTTACAGTCTGGGAGAGCTTCCTTTGTTGTTGCCTCAGACCTCGAGAAAATACGCAATAATCTTGAAAAGAAAAATCTCCAACTCAAAGAGAAAGTCCAAGAATTAGAAACTGAAGTGGCGACGTCTCGCAAGAAAGTTCAACAATTGGAGGTTGAGTCTACTTCTCAGATGAATAAAATATCTACTCTTTTTTTTTTTTTTTTTTTTTACTCTTCAAATTACCTTTATTTTGTCATATGCTTTTCTTAGCCTGATTTATTATTTTCGCAGACATATATAATCTCTCTGAAGAAGCTATTCTTCTCCACTCATTTCCCGAGCCTATGGATAATGATGTTCTTTTCACTCATCTCAACGAATCTTTAAGTAGTTCGTCAAGCAAAATAAATTCCCTTCCATTAAATGAACTTCAAGCCAAATATCGCCTCTTAGAGATTGAGCATAGATCCAGTTTAAATTTAGCCAACCAATTTAAACAAATGCACCTTGATTCTCGTAAGAAAACCAAAACTTTAAGAAAGAAAATTAGTGACTTTATAGATGACAAAGATCGCATTACTAACAATGGTGCACAGGCCTTAGCAGAATTTCAAAAATCTCTTCTCGAAGTACAAATTGAACGAGATGAATTACTTCGCCAGAATTCCATACTTAACGAGCGAGAAGATCAAATTCGTTCACTTCTTGTTATAAATAATAATGATGAATTTGCTTGGGCTGCGAAGGTTTTAGACAATGCCAGGAATAACTTAGGTGTTGATGTTAGTCTTCATGCCGAGCATACTGCCTTGGTTAAAGATATGATATCTGACAGAGAAGGTTGTTTGTAGGATCATAATATCGCAACGTGCAGGGCTCGCGGGGTTAATAAACAACGACATCGCGAGGCGATGTGAGACAGATAAAATAAACGACGCGATGAATAACGACACACAAAACAACGAAAGATATGGAACTCAGGCGAGGGTTAAGAAGTGTCGCGAGAATAAATGATTGTACATCTGCGACACTTCGCGGAACATTTCCGAAATAAAAGGATAGATTAGCTGTCATCCACTGTATATTACCCTATATAAAGGGCTAAGTGAGTCTGTTGTAAGGGGGGGAATCTTTTTAGAATTGTTAGGCAAGTCATTAGGAGAGAGAAAGTTTAAGAGTGTTTTAACTTCTAAGTGTAATTCTATTTTCCTGTGTAAACACTTCATGAATTCAATCAATAAATGTTCTTGATCTTACATCTTCTAATGGATTAATTAAGCAAAAACGAGTAAGGGGTGTAGTGTGGGAAATCCTGCTACTACATATGCGCTAGAAACAGGGACCTAATCTTGTTGGTTCAAGAAAGTTTAGAAAAACGGCCATCACAGTGATGAATTCAATTGGATCTATAAACTTTAAGAGAAGTTTCCATGAAAAGTAGTTATTGTTCATACTTTTTATTTAGATCTATAAAATTTGGGTTCAAAAATGGAAGTTTTATGGAAGAAATCACACTTTCAGGGAGAAAACACCGTCAACAATTCAAGGACATGAAAAGAAAAGAAAAAAAAAAAAAAAAAAAAAAAAAAATAGGTTGATGTGATGAAATTCAAGGAAGAAAGCTAATTTTTTAATGGAAGATTTTACATTCAGGAGAAAAAGAAAAGAGGAAAATTGTTGAAGGAAATAAAGGAAGAATGAAGAAAAGGATAAGAACAAAACGCTGTGAATTTTATCACAAATAGGAGCTCGCACAGATGGTTTGAGTTGGAGCGAAGAGGCTTGATGTCGCAAGATCAAATCTCGCCACAGTCATATTTTTTTTCAAATATTTTTGAACTTTCAAGAGGGGAAAAAAATGGAATAAAGCTATAGCATTGTGTGTTTTCCTTCCCAAGCAGCAAGTAGCCCAGATGGTCGTTTGCGAAGAGAACAAGCTTGGGGTTGCGAGTTCGAATCCCACCTTTTACATATTTTTTAAACTTCCGAGAGCGAAGAAGTGAATAAAGTTATAGTATTGTGTGTTTCTTTCACAAACAGCAGCTAGCACAATTGGTCACTGGCGAAGAGTATAAACATAAGGTCGCGGGTTCGAGTCTTACCCTTCGCAAAGAATTTTTGTCATCTTTTTCCTTGAATATCAAAGAGTGAATATAAGTCATGTATTAGCATTCTGCGATCCTTTCGCATAGGAGGAGTAGCACAATTGGTCACGAGCGAACATGAGGAGCTTAAGGTCGCGGGTTCGAATCTCCTTCCTCGCAAAGAATTTTTTGCTTCGCAGAGAAGGGAAAAAATGGATAATTCCGCAAGGCTGTTTCATTATCTTGCAAACAAGAGGCAGTACAGTTGGTCACCTGCGAGGTTAATGAGTTCATGGTCGCGAGTTCAAGTCCCATTGAACGTCCATTTTTTGCATGGATTTTTCGCAACAGTATCTCGCAAGAAGAAAGTAGGTGATTATCTCGCAGAAACACTTCGCAGAGGCATGGCTAGCACAGTTGGTCAGGAGGCATGAATGTGAGCAGAAGGTCGCAGGATCAATTCTTGCTCTCGCACACCTATTTTTGTTATGCGAAATTTCGCACAGACTTTGCTTATCTCGCAAAGAAGAAAGTTGATGATTATCTCGCAAATGAATTTCGCGAGAGAGAGTTAGAACAGTTGGTATGTTGCGAGAATATGCAAGAGGCAGGTCAAGGGTTCAAGTCTCACTTCTAACATTTCTTTTTTTGCGCACGAGATTGACAACAACAAACCACAAAAGCATAGCATGAGGCAAAGAACATGGAGCGAGAGTTTCGCATGATGGATTCGCAATACTTCTTATATTTAGAGGATTAAGTACTTCTTATACTTCTCAAAGGATACTTCATATTTCTTATATATTTCGAGGATTAAGTACTTCTTATACTTCTTCAAAGATACTTCATACTTCGCATATTTCAAGAGATGATACTTCTTATTTATTTCGCAAAGCTTCGGAACTTCTTCGCCAAATATTACCATAAAAAAGGAAATATTACCAAGATGAAGAAATAATGAGAGAAGACCATGGAATAGGTTATATCTAAAGAAATATTACCCATAATAATGAGAGAAGAAAAAGGAATCAAGATGAAGTACTTCTTCGCCAAATATTTGCGACATTCAGTAAAATACAGACAGAATCCGCGAAGAACTCAAGCAGAAGAATAACAAAAAAAGTCATGAATGGCTTAACAAAACAACAAGAGATAAGGAATGATTAAATGAATGAATCGGCGAATATCTCGCAGACGAAATAGTAAATGAGGAAGAATGATTGAATAAAAAGAATGAATGAATGGGACGAACCTTTATGGCGTACACCCTAGTTCGCGAATTATATTTCGTAAGAGGCAAATGTAAGACCTAAAGTGCGTCATATAAGGGGGTATCTCTTAACATGGCTCGGATGGAAGGTTACACCGCTCCCGAAACCCGGGTCATGCAGATTTGGGGCCCATGAAAGCCTATCCTAAGAGGTACCTTGGATTCCCAACTATATATGTAGGTTATACCCGGTTGGGCGACCGAGGTCTCTTCCTAGAGTCGCAGTATGCACAAGGCGCCGAGGTACACGGTTGAGCGAGTGCCCGGATGGATGAACCTACCCCGGCCATTCTTGGCAAGTCTTGGCATGCGTTGCACTCGCCCGAAGAAAACTCCACTTAGGGTGCGATCTCGTAACCATAAACCCTATAGGTATAAGGGATAAGAGGCTGCGAAAACAACTGGTTGTTGTTAAGACCGGATGGGAGGAGCTAGTCTTGTATGGCCGATGTTTCGCCTCCTTGAAGGGGCAACCGGGAGATGATAAGGGCGACGCTCTCCATTAGGGGGTGTCAAAACAGACGCAAATGTCATGAGGCTTTGTTTTCGCAAGGAGACTTAGGCTTGTCATATTTGTGCAATGATCCTGCAGAGGCAATAATACTAACGCGAGGGTAAGGCGAGATCAATGGGTCTTTACACGAAAGTGTACGGACGTCCTGCGATTTCGTCGCACGACGGCAATGTCATGGGGCTTTATGTTCGCAAGGATATATAGGCCTGTCATATTGTCGCAACTAAAACATCCTGCAGAGGCAAAAATACTTGGAAAATGATAAGACAAGATCAATGGGTCTTTACATGCAAGTGTAAGGACGTCCTGCGATTTTGTCGCCATAAAAGGTGGCAGGGGAGGACCTCTAATTAGGGAGGTCTAACTCGGAAGACCACACAAAATTGATAAGGCAAGGTCAATGAGCCATCGCATGAAAATGTAAAGGCGGTCTGCGACCTTGTCGCCACAAGAAGAAATAAAATAAAGACTACCGAAATGATAAGACGAGAAAAGTAGGTTTCTTCACTCATGGAGATGCCTGCGACCTCGTCGCAATACAAAATTCGACATCAGTGAAGAATACAATGCAAAGATGATGATGACTGAGTAAAAATCATTTCATAAAAATGTAAGCGAATAAGCTTGCGAGATTATAGTCATAATTAAGAAGAAGAAAACAAGAGGATTATCCAACAAGGGATTTAATCTTTCAAAACAAACAGATAGTTGTAGCAAGAGTTATCAAACAGTTAATTCTCTACATCAATTTTATCGTCTTCACCAATTACTTTCTCACTTCACCTTCGCCAATAATGGACGTTCTTCGAAATATTTTCAAAGCATCTTTATTCTCGCCAGTTGGTGGATTCTCATCGAAAACTTTTCAATCATCTTTGTTGATAACTTCAGTATTAGCGACGTCTTCGCCGCTTTCATAGTCATAATCACTATCAGGAGAATCAGGGACTTCATCATCACTTACTTCCAAAGGATCAACATGTATAGGAGCAAGGGATTTAGACAACAAAATGTCATTCACAAGGACTTCAGCTTTTAGAGGGAATTGGCGAAGCAATGCCTTTTGACGATTCTTACTATCAATGTCCTTACGATAAGACATATAATCAAATCTTCGCTCTGCACGGTCGCGAGAACGAGCAAGATGCGCGGAGAGTAGTCCATTTTCCTTGCGAATTTTAGAATAATCGGACTCGAGGGTGGAGATAGTGGAACGAAGCTTTTCTCGAATCCGCATAACAAATACACAAGATCGAGAAAACTCTTATCGAACATTGTTGGCATTTTCGGGGTAATAAACCGTTCATGGAATAAATACATAAATTAAGATAGTCAAATAATTTGACTACCTTCCTTTTGGGAAGTAAGATGTTGGATTAAAGTCATGGGTTATTCCCAAACGGTCCATGACATCATCAAATGAATCTCCAACTAAGCCTTTCAATCGAGATCGCAAATTCTTTTCATTAGAAACAAGTATGGAATTTTCGGTGCCAAAGTAGAGTTGGATTTTTCTAAGTTGACACATTGTTCTTGGAATTGCTTCGCTTTTACACTCAAAGTTATTCTCGCCTTGAATAAGTTTATCTCTCTCAAAGAGAATTTCTTCCAGTTGGTGTTTCAAAATATGTTTAGCTTGTTCGCGTTCTTCACATAACTTTTGACAAGCGGTATATCTTCTGCGAGTAGCTCGCCATCTTATTCAACAGAGAACGTTTCTCTTGAGAAAGAGTTTGATTCTCATCCGATAAAGTTTCCAACTCCAAATTAGTTTTAGTCAAAGTATAAGAGAGGCGAGATAAGTCATTACTTAATGAGTCTTGCTTTTGCGATAAATCAAAATTCTCTTTCGACAAGTTATTTATTTGATCAGTTGCATAGGTATGAAGACTATCTAAGAGATTATACTTTGCTCCATCCAAGAATCTCTTTCAACTCGAACTTCTTCAAATAGACTCCGTCTGATATATCTCCATTATTCGTTTCGGTTTAATACTTCGAAGACGAGCAAGGATTTGAGTTTTAAAAAAAAAAAAAAAAAAAAAAAAAAAAAAAAAAAAAAAAAGTGGGGGACGGCGAGAGCATACCTTTTAATTCTTCATTCTTCTTGCAAGGTTATCACGATCAAGGTGGAGACTATTGCACTTCGCGGTCATAACTCGGAGATCATCCTTCAAACCTTACTAATTTCTTGAACCAAAGATGCTTGCGAGACCTTATCAGACCAAGGTGCTTACTTAAAATCTCGCAGACGTTGGATTTGATAGGATCGGCGGAATTCCTCTTGGCATCATTCACGAGACCCGAAAGAACCTTAAAGGCCACATCTATACCCTCCAAATTTTCCGCTAGTTAGAGGAATTTGCTCTACCAAAAAGATGAATCATCCTTTGTCAAAAGAACCTCATGAGGAGAGGAAGTTTCAGGGAGAGAAGTGATTGGAGAAATAGTAGGGACATTGATAGCGAGAGGGTGGTATAACATCGTTGGTAGGAGGACAGCTTATAAGGAACTTGATCTATGAGGAGTTGAGGCATAGAAATATTGTCGTTGGTAGTAGTACCGGAGGAAGGGGGCACAAAGTTATCTTGCGAAGATTTCAGCAGAGATGAAGGTGTGAATGAAGGGAATGGAACGTCGGGAGTAACAGGTTTGGAGTAGCGAGGCTTTTTGGGAGCATGACCAGTAGTTTTATCATCCTGTGAATGACAAGTTAAATAAGAAACAGAGGCAACAATATATTGTTCATAAAAAAGAAATGTTTCTTAAATACCTTGTCACTCGCAGGCTTTCTTTTGTTAACCATAGATTTTGTTCGCGAGGTAGGCTTTGGCTGTGTAATAGATTCTTGTTGCGAAGAAGGTTTCGATGGCGAGCCCAAAGAAAGAAGAGGGTCCTTCACGGTAAATTTGGTTTTGGGTTGGTTCTTGCTAAACAACAATGGCAGAAAAAGAACTATAAAGTTAAGCATACCAGTGTGATTTCAACAAGAAAAACTAATTTCAAAGCAATCAACCACAAGATCAAACTAGATATGGCAAGATTAACAAACCTGGATGCCATGGGAACAACAACTAGGAAGTAGCAGAAGAAGAGAAGAGGATGAAGAAGGAAAATAGCAGGTAAACACTTGCAGAATGATTACAGAACGATGAAGAAGAGGAACACTTGCGCAGACGATGAAGAAGATGAAAGGGAAAAAGAAACTTCTTCACAAGGAACACCCCTATAAATAGATGAGAAAAAGATATTACGACCTGGATAACATTAAATGCATCGGTAAAAGAGGACACGTGTAAACGGTCACCATTAAATCCAGGGAATTTTAGTAGAATTCGAACATCGCACAACATATTTCCTAACAGGCGAGAAGAGCTTGCGAAATTGATTATTTTCCATAACTCATGAGGCAAGAAATGCCACTTCATATGCACAGAGAAACTTCGGACTTCGCAAAAGAATAGAGGCAAGTACGTACTTTTCAAGTCCAAGATTCTTTCGCTCGTTCCTTCACAACAAAGACCAGAGATTACTACAACGATGATTTTTCCTTTAAAATCGCTCTTCAAGCAATATTCAAGGAAAAAGAGGCAAGATGTAGGATCATAATATCGCAACGTGCGGGGCTCATGGGGTTAATAAACAACGACATCGCGAGGCGATCGGCAGCAGATAAAATAAACGACGCGATGAATAACGACACACAAAACAACAGAAAGATATGGAACTCAGGGTTAAGAAGTGTCGCGAGAATAAATGATTGTACATCTCATGACACTTCGCGGAACATTTCCGAAATAAAAGGATAGATTAGCTGTCATCCACTCGTATATTACCCTATATAAAGGGCTAAGTGAGTCTCATTGTAAAGGGGGATCTTTTTAGAATTGTTAGGCAAGTCATTAGGAGAGAGAAAGTTTAAGAGTGTTTTAACTTCTAAGTGTAATTCTATTTTCCCCGTAAACACTTCATGAATTCAATCAATAAATGTTCTTGATCTTACATCTTCTAATGGATTAATTAAGCAAAAACGAGTAAGGGGTGTAGTGTGGGAAATCCTGCTACTACATTGTTTATTATACTTTACTGCTCCTTATTTCTGTAGTATTGTTATTGAGTTGTTAATTCATTGTCATATGTCTTGCAGAATCCGAGAAGAGATTTCAGACAAGAATTGAAGAACTTGAGTCTGAAAAAGAGCAACTCGCACAGGACTTTTCTCTTCGCAACAACAAGTATTCTAAGTTGAAGAAACAACTGCAAGCTACAGTAGCGAACTTCAACAATGATGCTGTTCGCTTTCGCAACCAAACTATTGAGGCAGTTTGCACTGATCATCGCATTCCTATTAGTTCATACCCTTGTCTTCTTGATAATATTCCAGAAAATATGCCTTTCTCGGATGTTTCTGATAGTGAAGCTAGTGAAGAAGAAGAGTCTGGCGAAAAGAATGGCGAGATCGAAGAATCTGACAAAGAAGAAGAATCTTCAAAGAAATAACTTCTTTTCCTTCTTTCGTTTCTTGTAATATCTGTACATATACTCTTTTAATCTTCCATTTCTGTAATCCCTTATTGTAGATTTCTTAGATTACTAAATATGAACTCAGTTTTTATTTTCTTTATAATACAACTGACCAGTATTAAGAATGTATAAATCTATCATGTGGAAATGAATAACAAGATTATATCTTATTCATTCCCATACTTGCCTCTGTTATTTATTTCCAAATGAGAGATTTGATCAATTATCTCTGAGTAATTGAGCTTTGCCCTTATTTAGTTGAACTAAGATAGAAGATTGCAGTTAAAATCATTTGAATCGAGAAATGTAGGCATTTTCACAAATTTACTTGCCTCCTCAAATTATGTGTGGCTAATATTATGTTTGAAGTTCATCGTTGCGACAAGATCGCAAGATGTCTTCATAAATGAAGAAATCTATTGATCTTGTCTTATCATTGCTTGTGTGGTCTTATTTTGCCTTCCTAATTAAAGGTCTTATTTCGCCACCCCTCGTTGCGACAAGATCGCAGGACGTCTTTACATTTTCATGCAATGACCCATTGACCTTGTCTTATCATTTCTTAAGTATTTTTGCCTCTGCAGGATATTTTATTCGCGACAATATGACAGGCTTAAATATTCTTGCGAATTTAAAACCCCATGACATTGCCGTCTTTGCGACGTGATCGCAGGACGTCTTTACATTTTCATGTAAAAACCCATTGATCTCGCCTTATCTTTGCATTAGTATTATTGCCTCTTCAGGATCATCGCACAAATATGACAAGCCTAAATTTCCTTGCGAAAGTAAAGCCTCATGATATTTACGTCTTTTGACACTTATCAGCTCCCTAATGGAGGGTGCCGCCCTTATCTTCTCCCTGGTTACCCCTTCAAGGAGGCGTACATCGGCCATACAAGACTAGCTCCTCCCATCCGGTCTTAACAACAACCAGTTGTTTTCGCAGCCTCTTATCCCTTATACCTATATGGTTTATGGTTACGAGACTGCACCCTAAGTGGAGTTTTCTTCGGCCGAGTGCAACATATACCAAGACTTGCCAAGAATGGTCGAGACACTTCAAATGCCCTGTGCACTCTTGGCTCAACCGTGTACCTCGGCGCCTTGAGCATACACTGACTCCTTGGAAGAGACCCTCGGGCGTCCAACCAGGGTATAACCTTATATATAAAGTTGGAAATCCAAGGTATCCCTCCCGGATAGGCTTTCATGGGCCCCAAATTTCCATGACCCAGGCTTCAGGAGCGGTGTAACCTTCCCCCGAGCCATGTTAAGAGATACCCCCTTATATGACGTACTTTAGGTCTTACATTTGCCTCTTTGCGAAATATCATTCGCGAACTAGGTGTACGCCATAAAGGTTCGTCCCATTCACTCACTCACTCATTTTTTGTTAATTCAATCAATCATTCATTTTTGATAATCTCTTGTTATTTTGTTTGCGAAACTATCGCACAATTTTGCTTTGTTTGTAATAATCTCATTTCAATTCTTCAATTATATTTTCATACATTCTCGATAGCGAGATTCTCGCATAATTTTTCTTCAACTACTATTTCTTCTTGTTATTCTTGTCATGCCTTCGTCACTAAATCTTTGTCACTTCTCGCAAATATTCACTTCTTACACCTTTTACTCCTGATTCCCTCTACCTCTGCATCATTAAAACCTCTTAATAGTTCTTGTGCATCATAACTTTCAACTGCCTTCATGTCTTCACTTCGCAATGTGTCTTCTCTCCTTATATTTATGTTATCTACCATCAATCTTTCTTTTCTTTGTTCCTCTTTTATATTCTTCTTCCAGCCCTTCCTTTTTGTAGCTCTCTCTTCGCAACTCTCTACATCAACCTCATAACATTTTTGCCCTTCCATCCAGTCTCCCTTTATAATTCCAACACCACTAGGATGAGGGAACTTTATACACTGATGATATGTCGACGCTACACCCAGAATTTCATGCAACCATGGCCTTCCGATCAATGCATTATAAGGGGACTCCACATCGACCACACGGAACAAAATGTTAGTTGATAATCCTTGCAAGGGTATTCTCATATGAACTTCTCCTTTGGGCTTGTTCGCGGTACCATTGAAACCATATATTTTGTATGTTGAAGGGATCAAATCTTCATCCTTTCCTCCCATAGTTTTGTAAGTATGGTAAAAAAGAATGTTGACTGAGCTCCCAGTATCAATTAAGATTCTATTGATCGCCCAGCAATTTTCTGCTTCATCATCTTCGACATCAACAGGTTTTGGATTAATTTCCAGTTTTACAACTAATGGGCTATCATGTATTTCTCTTCCTTTGGGTATTTCTTCTGCCGAGAAAGAAATAATCTGCAATTGCCACTCTTTTAACTGCGATGTCTTCGCAATGTTCATGACTTCTTTATCATCAGCATCCCTCGCGAAAACCCTACCGAGTACATTATCATGAAAATCTTCAATTGTGCGGTATGAGTGTACAATGGAATTGCAAAACAAATTTTTAGCTTTCGCTCCAACTTCTATTACGAATGTTTTTTTCCCTTTTGCTGGTGGTGGCGGCAAATGTTGAACTTTCTCTTCACTTTTTAGAAAGTGATTCAGCTTTCCTTGATCAATCATCCTTAGGATGATTCTCTTTATGTTTCTACAGTCATTCGTTAGATGTCCATGAAAACGATGGTAAGAGCAGAATTCGTGACTTCTATCACCTGGTGCCGGTTCATTCCCCATGTTCCATGGTGCGGGTATGTTTTCCATTACGAGTATAGCTTCCCATATTTTTTCCACACTAGTATTAAGTGGTGGCATTTTGATTTCTTCCCATACTACTCTGTGGCGTCGCTGCCCTCCATGATAATTCTGTCTCTGACTTCCATAAGTTTCTTGCGGGTGATCAAGTCTTTGGATCTTGTTGTTTCCACCATGGTTGTAGTAATTCCTTTCTCTTTCAAATTCTTCCTGATCTCGGCTTCCCATGGCTACTAACTTTGGCTGTCCATCATCTACCACTCTTTCTTGTTCTCCTTGCGAGGTACTCGCCACTGTGTGTATTAATTTGGGTAATAAACTTGCATTCGCAACACTTGAACTTGTATTCGCAACCGGATACGATTCCATTTCATTTTGTCTTTCTTCCAAAGCAATATATTCCTCTTGCAGTTCTCTCAACTCAGTCATTGTGATTGTATTCTTGACTCTAAAAATTTGAACATATAATAAGTTGGTTGCGAACATAGCATTTATGAATGACAGGATGAGGTATCTTTCATCCACCCGTCCAGCCATTTCACTGCACATTGTCTTCCATCTTACAGTCAAATGTCTCAAACTTTCGCCAACTCTTTGTTTTAGCCCAAATACATCTTCAATACCAGGTCGCGAAGAATTGTTACTTATATACGCTCCTAAGAATATAGCTTGTAAATGGTTGAATGACGTGATGGTGTTCCTTGGCAAACCCTCAAACCATTTCAATGCTTCTCCAGTCAAACTTGATGCGAAGTATTTACACAATATGGCATCATGATTTTCCCATTGTAGCATACATCTTACGTAAGCCTTGATGTGTTGTATTGCGCAAGTTGTTCCATCAAAAATGCTGGTTAATGCAGGTAAATTACACTTTGGGGGTAATCCTCCTAACTGCACTTCTAATGTAAAAGGATTTTTCGCAGCCTCTGCGATGGCTTCATCTAACTGTCTTCTTCCTCCTTCTCTTCTGCTGTTCAATATTCCTCTCATCTCTGCCAATTCTCTCAAAATTTGTTCATTTGCCTCAGAATTCGAATTTATTGGTCTTTTTAATTCCGCCTCTCTCCTTCTGCGTTCGTATCTACTCATATTTTCTGGTTCTTCACTCTCTTCTCTTCTTTCTCTGCGAGCTTCTTCCTCACCTCTTTCTCGAATTCTCACACCATTATATCTGTCATTTTCTCTTCTTGGTTGTCTATCAGTTCTTCTTTGTACTCTTTCATATTCTTCGTTGATATTTCCATTGTTGCGATTTTGCTCGCGCCTTCTTTCTCGATTATCGTGATTATTCTGCCGAATCGCCTCTTCGAATTCCCGTTCTTCCATTTCTGCTCTCAATCTCTCCCTCTCGCAAGCTAAGCGTGCTTGTTCAACATAATGTCTTTCAATGTCATCTTCAATTTCCTTTTGTTTCCTTCGTGTTTCTCTCCCATGCAGTATTCTTCTTCCTTCTTCTTCATTAACTTGGTTATTCTGCCCTTTATGATGCCTATTTTCTTGATTTCCATTATTTTGACCATTCTGTAGATCTTCAGGATGTGGAATATGATGATCTCCTACCACTTCTCTTCCTTCGCGACCTCCTTCGCCAAAATCTAGCTCTCTTTCCAAATTTTCTTCATTAACGTTTTCTACAGGTAACGCTCTTCTCACATCTTCTCTAACTGATCCTGATCTTGACCTGGTATTACTTCTTGACCTTCTATTTTGTAACCTCCTATTTTCTATTCTTAATTCATGGTTTTGCCTTGTTAAATTTGCTCGTTCTTCCGCTTCTAACCGCCTTTCTTCATGTATTGTTTGCCTCAACGCTTCTAATGCTGCGATTTCTTCATTTCCACGAATTGTTTCTCCCATCTCTTCTCGATTTCTTTCCTCTTGTCCATTATTTATCAATTGTTGCACTTCTTCTCTTTCCTCCATAGAATCTGATCTCCATGTATGCACACTCACTCTATCATAATCTATTACTCTATTTGTTGCTGGTTGAATTGGTGGTGGATTTTGGCCTTCTTCTCTATCCCTCATGTTTACTCTTGAAGGTTCACCTGCTTCATTTCTCCTTTCTCCAGCTAATCTCTTGCTTCTTCTAACAGTTGTTGGTTGTTCTGATGTATTTCTTCTTCTAGCCAAACAGGGAGATCATCTTAACTTCTGCAACTTGTCGTAGGTTGTATGGAATTCTTTTCTTATTACTCCAAATTTGTCCAAACTACAATGTTGATCTTCACATAATTTGATCTTCATAGAATTTGATCTCCCTGTTTCTAGCGCATATGTAGTTGCAGGAAATCCCACACTACACCCTCACTAGAATTTACTCAACTAATTCATTTGAATATGAATTGCTATAGATTTTATTGATTATTCTCTTGAAATGTTTACAAAGAAAGATAGAACAGAGCTAAAGAAATTACAATCATTCTAAGTTTTCTCTCTCCTAATGACTTGCCTAACAATTCAAAAAGAACCCCCCTTACAACAGATTTACTCGACCCTTTATATAGGGTATTACATAGTGGACGATAGCTAAGCTGTCCTTTATTTTCGGGAATCCTTCGCGAAGTATCGCAAGTGTATAAGTGTTTGTCCTCGTGAAACTCCTAAATATCGCCAAGTCTTCACACTTTTCTCATGTCCTGGATGTCGTCATCTAATGCGTCATTTAAATTATTTCTCTGCGACGCCTTCGCAATGTAGTCGTTTATTACTCTCGCGAAGTATTGATGTCGCGATATTTTGATCCTACACCTAGCCAAGGGTTTGCCATGGGCGCATGGTGGGGCTAGCTTGGCTAGGTGCGGTTTGGATTGGCATGTGGGGCCAAGGGTTTGCCATGGGCGCATGGCGTGGCTAGCTTGGCTAGGTGCGGTTTGGCTTGGCATGTGGGGCCAAAGGTTTGCCATAGGGGCATGGCATGGTAGGTGTGGCTGGCATGGTTTTTCCATTGGCACATGGGTGCGGCTAGCATGGTTGGCATGCCTTGGAGCGGTAGGTGTGGCTGGCATGGTTTGCCATTGGCACAGGGGTGCGGCTAGCATGGTTGGCATACCTTGGCGCGGTAGGTGTGGCTGGCATGGTTTGCCATTGGCACTGGGGTGCGGCTAGAATGGTTGGCATGCCTTGGAGCGGTAGGTGTGGCTGGCATGGTTTGTCATTGGCACAGGGGTGCAGCTAGCATGGTTGGCATGCCTTGGCGCGGTAGGTGTGGCTGACATGGTTATCCATTGGCACATGCTGTGTGAGAATTAGGGTTTTGGCCTGTCGAAATCCTAATCAGCATTAAAAAAGGTACCCTGGTAATTTTCTCGCAGACAAATTAAAAGGTTCAATAAATGTGCTTGGTTTGGACATTATTACTCAAGTTCCGTGACGTCACTGTATGACTAGGGTTTTACGTTTTACCCCTAAGCTAAAAACCACCATTAACATTAAGTCCCCTGCTTAGCTTGGAACAGGTGCCTTGTTGCGAGGTAAGTATATGATGGTGACAGACAAGGACGGAATCAAGATGTAAATCATTGCAAAGATGGTCAGGAAAATCCGACTAACCTTTTTGAGGGGTGAAGAGAGTTTTTGCTTCCCGTGTTGCCGGCCCCGCATAAGTTGTACTTGGGATGCAGACCGTGAAGTGGTGAGACGAAAGTTGCCGGCTTGGTCTGGCCGTACATCACCGAGGCAGAGCGAGCATGGTCTTGGAAGGCAAAGCATAGCGGACGACTTGGCACGTGGGGCCAAGAGGTGACGTGGTCTTAGGAAAATTTCTTGGTATTGGCAGGTTCACGGTACGGACAGCTTGGAGAGGCAAAGCGCGCGTTGATGACTTGGCATGATAGGGCCGCGATAATGGAGCGGGAGGCCTGGCATGGTGCGGCCATGGCAAGGCTAGGCGTACACGGACGGCTAGGCGTGGTGGGGCCGCGACAAATGGAGCGGAGCGGAAGAAGACGAGCGATCTTAAGAAAGTCTCTTGTGCTCGTGGTACTGTAGGTTAGGTTGGAACGGAGCCACTAGTATAGATTTGGTATGACGGGAAGCTGCTAGCACTGGTCGGCTGGGACTTGGATCCGTTAGCACTGGATCGGCTTGGAATGGGAGACGCATGTATCGTGCGGCTTGGAAAAGAGCCGTTAGCACTGGATCATCTTCGAATGGGAGCCACTAGCGTAAATTTGGCGTGGGCGCTGATCTATTGGCCTGGCATGGCGTGAACGTTGGCTTCGGTAAGACAACAACTTGCTTCAGTTCCGTGAGAAGGTGACGACTTTTTCGAGAGGTAAGGAGAGTTCATGATCCCCGTTTTTGGAAGCCTTGCATAGATTTTATTTGTGGTGTAGATCGTGAAGCGGTGAGATGAAGATCGTCGGCTTAGTCTGGCTATGCATCATCTTGGCTGGATTAGGGAACATCATGACGCTGGCTCGGCGAGTTGTTGGTGTTGGCGCATTAGCATGAAATGCACGAATTGTTGCAAAAATTGAACGTGGAGCGCTGGCAAGACTGGCACTGGCAAGGAAAGCGCGGATGTCTTGGGAGTATCAAGGCTTTCTCTTGTGGGACCGATTGCCTTCCTTCATGCGCAGCTTTAACAGTGAATTCTTTCCTTATTCAAAAATCTGGAAGCGTTACACCTATAAGAGAGCGTTACTTCTCCTTTCCCCTTTTTAGGGTTTGTGCAATACATATATTGCTGGTGAAATTGTATCATCTTCCTCTCTCTAGTTGTTCGTTGGTGAAGGTAGGGTAAAGCTCGTTCCTCCTCCTGGTTTGGTATTGTGATGGAATCTCCTAGCAACGATCGTACCTCCTTTTTCCGAGAGATAAGTAGAATCCGTGATCCTTGCGCCTTGCAGCTTTGCGTAAATCCTGGTATGGTTGTGCGTCTTCAGGGCTAGGCTTTTGGAACGTGAGGCGGAGCTGCTAGCATAGACTTGGCATGAAAGGGACCCATTAGCATTGATTTGGCTTGGAATGGGTGTGGGCTGCTTGAAAAAGCGTTGCCCAAGCATGGCGTTGGCGAAGCAAAGGTGCGGACTGTTTACATGGTGGTGGCTTGTCTTCACGGGACCGATTGCCTTTCCTCCTTACTTAGCCAGAATAGGAAATCCTTTCCTTATCCAAATTCCGAGAGTGTTATGCTTTCGGATGGAAACTTTGCTACCCGAGAGATTGCTGGGGAAAGTGGTGTTGGCAACTCGCGCATCCGCTTTCTATGACCAGTTTCCCCTTTTTGCTATTTTTTCTTTGTTGTATAGACGTCTTGGTGCTTTTGCAGACTTATTGTTATCTTCTTGGTATTCATGGCGAAGTTAGGGTTTCGCCAATTAGCATCCCACTTGCGGTTTCACATCTTTGAATAAAACTTCTTATTTGAAAGACTTCAATCTTCCATTAGAATATGTTGTTCGATCTTCCATTCCCTTCAGATCTCCTGAGTAATTGAATAAGGCACTTCCTGTACATTTTGGCTTTGCATTCGTACTGGTGATTTTGTTACTTATTTCATGCGAAACTAAAATATGGAGGAGTACGGGTTCCCTTCATAGTGATTGCTGCTGCGGCGAAGCTCTGGCTGGTATCAAAAAATGAGCGGCAACAGTTCTTGGTAGCAGATGTAATCAGAAGAGACTACATTGTCGTGGGAACAAAGTAGGTTGTCTAGAATCGTATGGGCATCCATGGAAGTAAAAAGGTTGGCTGGATGCACAGGCGAGCAAACTGTCCATGGTCACGAGTTTTGGCGGGATGGATCAAAAGGTGGCCATGACTACGAAGATTGGATGGCTGCGATCATGATCCTTGACGTGGGGAGCGTGGTGGCACGACCTTTTGAAAGAAGGAGTGGTGTTGAAGCGGCTTCGGATCTTTGAGAGGACGTTGAAACTTAAGGAGCCAAATGCTGCAGCTTATGGAGATAACGCCGAAGCGGAGCGGTTGCTGGAGCGAACGTTGAAGCGGAGCGGTTGCTGAAGCGAACGTTGAAGTGGAGCCGCTGCTAGAGAACGTTGAAGTGGAGCCACTTCTGGAGAGAACATCAAAACGGCACCTTGAAACTCTCAGAGCCTTGACGGTTACAATACATTGGTTAGGAGTCCCTAGTTCCATCTATCGATCGTGCTTTCCAGGAGAGGTTGAGGTTTGGGAACGGCTTCTCTGGCTGGAAAAAGCTTCTTTCATGATGCAGTGCAGTTGAGGGATGAAAATATGCCTTGACGCTACGCCTTGGAGAAATATCGAATCTCACATAACTTTGCCTCGATTTTGGAGAAGTCGTTCCCGATCTTTATGTGTGATGAAATTGTATTGTTGATTCCCTTCTATTGGGCATTCAAGAGTAACGCGAGTCTCTTCATCTATAAATGCACGTCCTGCTGAAGTGCCTTTTGTATTTTTATCAAATCAACAGTGGTAAAAGGAGGTCGGCTTCTTCCGGCTCTTCCAGTACCATTCCCTGATGGTTGAGTAGCGTCTCTGGTGACGGTTGGAGCTATCGAAGAAACGTTAGGGTGGCGGAAGCGGCTCTGGTTCTGGTGATCGTAAGTGTATCGCGCAGAGATGGCACAGTTTTGATCACGAAGTGCTGGAGCCATGGCACTGTTTCGAATGGTGAGGATGGCGCTGCTTTGGCTGGTTGTGGAGAGGAGAAGATGGTGCTGGAAGGGCGCAAGATGTTAGCGCTGGAAGGATGCAAGCCGTTAGCGCAGGGTGTGGTATTGTGGCTGGCATGCGCGTGTGGCATGTGTGCCTTTCATGCGCGTCTGATAATCGCATCTGGTAAGCGCGTCTGGCATGCACGTCTGGTAAGCGCGTCTGGCATGTGCGTCTGGCAAGCGAGTCTAGCATGTGCGTCTGGTAAGCGCGCCTGGCATGCGCGTCTGGGAAGCGCGTCTGGCATGCGCGTCTGAAAAGCGCGTGTGGCAAGCGCGTCTGGCATGCGCGTGTGGCATGCGCGTCTGGTAAGCGCGTCTGGAATGTGCATCTAGCATGCGCGTCTGGCAAGCGCGTCTGGTAAGCGCGTGTGGCATGCGCGTCTGGCATGCGCGTCCGGCAAGCGCGTCGGGTAAACGCATGGAATTGATGTTCCATAAAACCGTTAACACGTGAAATTGATATTCCATAAAAAGAACGTTTCACCATTAACTCCATGTATTTACTAACCGCCTCATCCTTATGACACTTCCTTATGACAGACGTAGTGTACGCCGCACGCTGTAAACCGCCAAACCAATACCCAAAGAGGATCCCCCAGTTTGTGATATGTGTTGATGTCTCGAATGTTTTTGTGGAAAACATATAGCATGTTGTTGTTGCCTGGAAAGTCGCACTTGGGAGACTTGCTAGCTTGGTGACCTTCGACGGTCGAGATTTTTCCTCTCAAGAGGAAAGATAGACGTTGATCGTTGCACGCTTTCGTTTTGGTAGCCGCATAGGGAAGTCCAGCATGGTGGCGCGGCTAGGTTGGTATGCCGTTGGTATGGCATGGTTTGACGTGGCCAAACTTAGGCTTTCGGGCCAAAGGTTACCATGCGTCGTCTGGTAACCTTGAATGGCTAGGATTTGCTCCTGGGACTGAAAGGGGACCGTTGATCGTCGCACGCCTTCATTTTTGGTAGCCACGTAGGGAAGGCCAGCATGGTGGCGCGACTAGGTTGGCATGCCGTTGGCATGGCATGGTTTGGCGTGGCCATACATAGGTTTTCGGGCCAAAGGTTACCATGCGTCGTTTGGTAACCTTGGATGGCTAGGATTTGCTCCTGGGATTGAAGGGGGACCGTTGATCGTCGCACGCCATCATTTTTGGTAGCCGCGTAGGGAAGGCCAGCATGGTGACGCGGCTAGGTTGGCATGTCGTTGGCATGGCATGGTTTGGCGTGGCCAAACTTAGGTTTTCGAACCAAAGGTTACCGTGCGTCGTCTGGCGACCTTGGATGGCTAGGATTTGCTCCTAGGATTGAAGGGGGACCGTTGATCGTCGCATGCCTTCGTTTTTGGTAGCCGCGTAGGGAAGGCCAACATGGTTGCGCGACTAGGTTGGCATGCCATTGGCATGGCATGGTTTGGCGTGGCCAAACTTAGTTTTTCGGGCCAAAGGTTACCATGCGTCGTCTGGTTACCTTGGATGGCTAGGATTTGCGCCTGGGATTGAAGGGGGACCGTTGGTCATCGCATGCCTTCGTTTTTGGTAGCCGCATAGGGAAGGCCAGCATGGTGGCGTGGCTAGGTGCGTTTGGCATGGTGGGGCCAAGGGCTTGGCATGCCGTCGGCACATGGTGCGGCTAGCATGGCTAGGGCCAAGGCAAGGTGTGGTTTATCTTGGCATGGTGGGGCCAAGGGCTTGGCATGCCGTTGGCATATGGTGCGACTAGCATTGCTAGGGTCAAGGCAATGTGCGGTTTGGCTTGGCATGGTGGGGCCAAGGGTTTGGCATGCCGTTGGCATATGGTGCGGCTAGCATGGCTAGGGCCAAGGCAATGTGCGGTTTGGCTTGGCATGGTGGGTCCAAGGGTTTGGCATGCCGTTGGCATATGGTGCGGCTAGCATGGCTAGGGCCAAGGCAAGGTGCGGTTTGGTTTGGCATGGTGGGGCCAAGGGTTTGGCATGCCATTGGCATATGGTGCGGCTAGCATGGCTAGGGCCAAGGAAAGGTGCGATTTGGCTTGGCATGGTGGGGCCAAGGGTTTGGCATGCAGTTGGAATATGGTGCGGCTTGGAATGGCTAGGGCCAAGGCAAGGTGCGGTTTGGCTTGGCATGGTGGGGCCAAGGGTTTGGCATGCCGTTGGAATATGGTGCGGCTAGCATGGCTAGGGCCAAGGCAAGGTGCGGTTTGGCTTGGCATGGTGGGGCCAAGGGTTTGGCAGGCCGTTGGCATATGGTGCGGATTGGCATGGTTTGCATGCCTTGGCGCGGTAGGTGTGGCTAGCATGGTTTGCCATTGGCACAGGGGTGCGGCTAGCATGGTTGGCATGCCTTGGCGTGGTAGGTGTGGCTGGCATGGTTTTCCATCGTCACAGGGGTGCGGCTAGCATGGTTGGCATGCCTTGGCGCGGTAGGTGTGGCTGGCATGGTTTGCCATTGGCACAGGGGTGCGGCTAGCATGGTTGGCATGCCTTGGCGTGGTAGGTGTGGCTGGCATCGTTTGTCATTGGCACAGGGTACGACTAACATGGTTGGCATGCCTTAGCGCGGTAGGATGTGGCTGGCATGATGAGCCATTGGCACGTGCAGTGTGAGAATTAGGTTTTTGGCTTGTCGAAACCCTAATTAGCGTTAAAAAAGGTACCCTGGATATTTTCTCGCAGAAAAATTAAAGGGTTCAATAAATGTGCTTGGTTTGGACATTATTACTCAAGTTCTGTGACGTGACTGTCTAACTAGGGTTTTACGACTTTACCCCTAAATTTAAAACCACCATCAACATTAAGTCCCATGCTTAGCTCGGAACAGGTGCCTTGTTGCGAGGTATGCATATGATGGTGACAGACGAGGACAGAATCGAAACGCAGGACATGCAAGATGGTCAGGAAAGTCCGACTAACCTTATTCGAGAGGTAAGGAGAGTTCATGATCCCGTGTTTGGCGGCCTTGCATAGCTTTTATTTGCTGTGTAGACCGTGAAATGGTGAGGTGAGAAACGTCGGCTTAGTTCGGCTACTCATCATCTTCGATGGGTTAGGGAATATCATGACGCTGGCTTGGCTAGGTTGTGTCGGCGCGGCGAGTCATGGCATGGACGGCTTGGCATGATGGGGGCCGCGGCGATGGAGTGGGTGACTTGGCATGGTGCAACCATGGCAAGGTGCGGTTTGGCGAGGCGAGGCGTGCACGGAGGGTTCGGCGTGGTGGGTCCAAGGCAAGGCGAGGCGTGCACGGACAGCTTGGTGATTTGTCTTCACGGGCCCAGTTGTATCTTTTCCTTACTTGGCTCAAATAGGAATTTTCTTTTCTCTTCAAAACCCGAGAGTGTTATGCCCACAAAGGGGCATTACTCCTTCTTCTCAGGTTACGTTACCGGCTTTACTTCTGAATCTCAGCGCTGACGGCAGAAAAGCAAAACACGAGCGAGTGTGTCTTAAACACGTTCTTCCACGTTCTTTCACCAAACCCTAATTATTTCGCATAGCCAGGCATGAGGCTTTCCCTTATATTGGCCGGTAGAAAGAGGTTTAATTAGGATCATATGTCACGCCTTAATTCACGGCTAGTAGGACATCTTTCCTCTTTTTTTTTTGGGGACTGCATCGTCCTGCTGAACATAAGAGATGATCTTGAATTCTCCATTCGTACAGTTCGTCTTGTAAATCGTGCTCATTCTCTTCACAGGTATCATCTCGTGTTTTTCTCCCGGTTTCCATTTTATCTTCTTCTTTACGTATGTTGTTGGTATAGATAGGGTGAAAACTTGCTCATTTTCTCTGTTTTTTGTAGTGTATAATGGGATCTTCCAGAGGAAGCCGTACCTCTTATTCTTCGGAGAAAAACCTTGGACTCCCCGAAAACCAGTTTTCTTCTCATGAGGAGGCATTAGGTAGAATCGAATCTCTGTTCCATGAAGCTGGCGGAATTATCCAGGACCTTCCTTCTATCTATATTGGTGAAGTGCGGGCGCGTGTTCGGACTTTCTTGGGCTCGATGAACACGAAGGAGGAATGGGAAGGTGATGAAGAGCCTTGGTGCGTTGAGAGGCTTCAGTGCAGAAAAACTTCTTCTCGGTCCAGTGCTAGGGCGGATCGGACCGCTTCCAGGTTGAAACGACGGAAAACTGAGTATGTGGAACCTTTAGAGGAAAGCCAACATAACTTCTTCGTTCAGGACGACGTCATAATTCTTGATTCTGATGCGGATGAATCAGGAAATCCTCCTCGAAAGGTCGCTGAGAAAACCTTTGAGGAAAACGTTGTGTTTGATGGGACTGAAGCGGCCTTCGGAGTTGACGTCGGAAATGTTGTCGGCGACATTAGGGGGTCGTGGTGGCATATGCTGGACCAGTTGTTGAAGTGGGTGCTGGGAAAGAGATGGGCGTTGTTGCTGCTGAGGTTGCTTCAATATGGGATGTTGAGGTTGCTACTGCTGATACCGTCGAATGGAATCTTTGCTGCCCAAGAGATTGTTGGGGAAAGTGCTTGAAAATATCCCTGACCGAGGCGACTCGTTTTCCATCTTTCGATGACTAGCTTCTCCCTTTTATCATTTTTGTTTGTTGCGTAGTCGTCCTGATGTTTTTGTTGACTCATCTTTACCTTCTTTGTATTCGTGGCGAAGTTAGGGTTTCGCCAATTAACGTTCCACTTGTGTTTTTTGAATAATTGAATAAGGTATTTTTGACATGGTTTTGGCTTTATAGTTGCGATATGATGGTTAATAGCTTCTCAATGATTTTGGGTTAGTTTGATGTATTTCTCTGAGATTTGGAAAACCCATTCGGAAAGAAATGTATGTTTTTTTTTTAATGAAAATGAAACTTCAGAGAAGAATACAAATGGTGTATTCATCTCGGGGAAATACAAATATCAAGAGAAACTGTTTGAAGGAAATACTAAAGGGAGAGTGACTGAGAAAGTACAACATTTTAGGGATTGGAAAGCTTGAGCCATCGCGAGTAAACTATCACGCCTTCCGGCTTGTCTGTGTTGATGAGCTTGCAGTATCCTCCTAAAAGAACGTCTGCCACCAGATACGGTTCGTCTTCTTTTTCGTTAGGCGAACCAATCCGAACAGCTATTTTTACCGTCATCTTCCCAACTTGAAACGAGTTTACTTTGACCACTATATCTCCGATTGAAAACGGGTTCAGGTTAGGGATGGAAATTTGCCCCACCCCAACCCATCCCCATGGGGATCCGCCCCTATGGGTTAGGGTTTTACCCGTATAAATGGGGAACAGGGCGGGGTACGGGGAATCCCCGAAAGTAGTGATGCGAGGATGGGGTGGGTATGGGATTCAAGGTCCCCACCCCATACCCGCCCCATACCATAACCTATTATAGTTGATCGAGGAACTTTTTTGGAAGATAACGAAGAAGATCATGATGAGATGATTAACATGGAGGAAGATGGTTAATAGTGAGGAACTAAGAAGTAAAAGGAACCATAATACTTAATTGTGGATCAATTGTTTCCTTTACTTTTCAGTTTTACTTGGTTATTATAAACTTAAATGGTTAATAGTGAGGAACTAAGAAGTAAAAGGAACCATAATACTTAATTGTGGATCAATTGTTTCCTTTATTTTTTTCAGTTTTTGCTTGGTTATTATAGACTTAAAATTTTAAAATGCACTGCTTAGGTTAATATCATTGTTTGCACCATCATAATTATTTTTAAATTATTATTATTTATTTTTTGTAAAATGTTGTTACATGTTAAGTTCTGGTCGGCAACCTAGCAACAAGCTGGGCTCCAACGCCTTTTTGAATAGCAATACCTTATTATTTATAAAATTTTAAATATTTATTGTAATGTTATGGTAACCCATGGGAAACCCATCCCCTACGGGGATTCCTCATACCCGTCCCCGCCCCATTCTTATGGGGAACGGGTAGGGGATGGGTTTTGGTATTTTGAACAAGATAGAGGATGGGATTAAAGGTCCCCGCCCCATACCCGCCCCATTGCCATCCCTAGTTCAGGTATTGTGCATCCGTTTGAATCTTGGTCTCGTTGGTCTCGATGGCAGTTTTTAAATTCTTTACAAAGCGTTTGAATGGTCCAGCGCCCCATTCACATCTCTTGACAGCGTCCGTTCTAGTAATCGCGCTGAGTCCCCATGACGGAATAGGGGAAGAAATAACTGGTTGTAGAGAAGATCGTTCGACCAGACTTACTTGCGTTTGGAATCCACGAGTTAGCTCCAACAGGTCTTCTTCAGGTGTCTGGATTCTATCGGTAACTCGTCGATGTGGCAGTAAGTGGGACGGTTCGTTGGAGATTCTTTCGGGCGTTGACATTGGTAGAGGGGATGCATCCAATTTCGCTTTGTTTTCGAGTACCCACAAGTGCCCTAATATCATGTCATAATCCAGTTCTTTGACAATGTGGAATTTGCCACGCGTTATAGCGTCTCCCATCTTGACCTCGAGGTTGATGTAGCCGTGCGCATTCAAGGCTTTCCCTTCCGGGTTCTCAACCACGGATGGGGATCGGGTAGCCTCTTACCTGGTAAACCCCGCTGCTTTCAGAGTCTTGAAAGTAATAATGTTGAAGTCAGAGGACACGTCGATGAGCGTATTGTCGAATTCGATACCTCTTAAATAGGACGTGGTCAGCAGTCCCCAATTGTCCTTTTCAATTCCGCTTGCTGGGAGAGCTTGGGCTCCTGACTTGACTTCCATTGAGGGAAAAAGCCGTTTGCCTGACATGACGCGACTGAGAGCCGCGAAAATATCTTGGCGCTGCACCTTGGAAAGGTAGAGAATTTCGCATACGTGTTGCATCATGGATTACACAGTCTCATGCACGGAATCCCCAGAGACCCCACAATTCCTTACTGGAAGTGGGTTTCAATGTACTCCCTCGTTTCCTAGTTGGAGTTCCCCTGCTTCTATATTTTCTTTGAAGATATGTTTTAGTCTGTTGCAATCACTGGTTGGGTGGTGAACAAATCAAGAGTGGCAAAGATTTGGGGCTTGCCATCTCGGCCTCTGTCGGTGGCCGTCTGGGAGATGGTAGTCTGATAACATCTTCTTGAATCCATGCTTCTAAGAGATCGATCACCTCCTCAATGGGAAACGGGAAATATATGGTATTTCCTTCAGTTTCGTGATGACGCATGGGAGCTTTAGCGGCGGCCTTCCGTGGCGGAGTTCCCCGTCGTGCTAGTGCTTCACGTTTAGGCTGCTGGTCTACAGTTGGGGCCTTCCTTTTTCCTCCCTCGTTTACTACGCTTACAGAGGATGGGCTAGTGTTAAATTTTTTGCTGAGGAGACGTCTATTTCCGCGAGTTTCGCGCATGTCTTCGGTTCTGGTCGGTCTAGCCTTTTCCAATAACGCTTGTGTTGTCTTTGCGGATCATCTGGAAGCTTCATGGAGTTCGGAGAATGTATGGAAATGCAAGTTCTCTAGAAAGGCGCGGTAAATGGGAGCCATACCGTTGATGCATGTATTCACCAGTTGTTGCTCGGTCACGTTTGGGTCATGACAGTCTAGTGCTTGAACCCTGAATCTCTTAACGAAATCGTTCGGATGTTTGTTGTCCCGCTGGTACATTCTTCCTAGGTCCGAGAAGGTAACTTGTTCAAACACGAAGAAGTACTTCTTGTAAAATGCGGTAACCATACTACCCTAGTTGGGAATGTTGTTTGGCGTGATGTTGTTGTACCACATGTACGCTCTTTGATAGGTGTCATAAACACCTTCATTTATATCTATAGTTTACGCTTTCTTTGCTATGTTTTCGTGTGAATTATGTATCTTATGTTTACTTTTGAGTTACTAGGTGCTTTGGAGTCATTCGAGCGAAAAGAAGTGGAACTTGCTCAAATGTTGGATTTATTTTCATCATGGTGACGAGAACGGAAAGGCGAAGCTATATGCGAAAGAATGAGGTCACTCGAACGTCATACGAGAGAATTATGAATAAAAGCATCGATGAAGCTGTCAGTTCCTAGAACCGACAAATTGAAAGGATTGCTTAGGTCGCCCTTATACAATTGTTGGTTGCCTATAGTAATTTGGTTCATTACATGCCCCTAGAAAAGATCGGGAATGTTATTCTCCATTACAATCCATTTACATTTCAGAGAGCTGAGCTATGGCGGCTTATTTCGTTAGCATTCATGGAGATGAAGTAACGGAGAAAATAGTAAAGATTAAAGAGGGGTTTTGTGATGATGAAGAAGGTCTGCTACTGGTGAAGGATCTGAGGCTGATTCAAGGGTGGAGATGCAGAGATTCACAGATGAAATGGGAGTGTGATAATCAAGCTTTTGCTGTGAGAAGATTGATGGCCGAATCATGAAGTAAAGAAGAAATCAAATCGAGAAGAGATTGGGTTTCCTGGTGCTGCTGTTGAGTGCAAGAGGAAAAGATTTGACATGGGTTTGATGGCTGAAATTAGGGTTTGAACCGTGAAGAATCAACAGAGAAATTGGGGTTAGAATTTGAATACAAAAGCAACACGGATCCTGGATATAAAGGGTTCACCAGATTGGGTGTTTGGCACCGAGAATGTTGTTCTGTTGTTGGCTGAGAAGGAAAAGAAAATTTAGAAAATGGGTTTTAGGATGAACTCAGGGTGATAGAGATGGTAGCGAAATGGATGTGTGTTGTTGATGTTACAAGAAGAGATTGAATCTGAGCTACAGCTGATGAGTTGGATTTGAACAGTGATTTCAAGGACTAGTTGGTGCTGATGCAGTGATGGAGCTGTAATTGGTAGCTAACAAGAGTTGGAGAAATTACAGGGAGGTGGAAGTTGTGTAGCAGATGCTGATGAAGAGCAAGAGAATGAGTTGTAATTGCAAATCTGAATTACAGGTGTTAAGAAGCTGAGATGGTGATGGTGATGGTACTGAGATGGCAGGTTGCAGCTGGTTGTGAAGTGCAGGGAGATGCAGGTGTCATAGCTGAATTACAGATGGTGCAGCTGAAGCTTTGGGCTGTAGGAGGATTAGTGATCACAAGGCAGTGGCATTTTATTTGAGGTTGAGCAGCTGTAACTGATAGTGGTGGATGTAGCTCAAGTTGCAAATGTTTGTGTGCTGCTTCAAGGAGCTGAGAAATATGGTGGAAGTGGTAAAGGGTAGTGATAAGTTTTTGAAGCCAAGGATGAACTCAGAGAGCTGATTGAGATGCAGTGAACTTAATGAATGGCTTGGTTTTGGCAGAATGAGATGAAGGGCTTGAGTAGAGCTTATGTTGCAGGATAGGAGATGAAAGCTGGGTTCAGTTGTTGCTGCCAGATACAAGATGGTGATTGCAAGACTGGTGAACCTGAGTATGGAGGAAAGATTATAGGCGAGTTGAAGTCCTAAAACAAATTAAACCATGTTGCGGGTGGCTGTGATGGTGCAATGGTTCTCGTAGTTTGTGGTTTATGAAGGGAGTGGAGCTACGAGATGAGTTTATATTGGTCGAGCCGCAGTTTGTATGAGCCGAGAGCCGAACTGTGATTAGTTGCTTTGTGTTGCAGTAGAACGGAATGAATGCCATATAGATGTATGTCTAGGCTGTACGTAGGGGAAGTTATGGGAGACTGCAAGGCTAGGATGGTGTTTGTCGGCTGTCGCAGCTGCGAGTAAGAACTGGATTGTTGATGCAATTGCAGAGATGGAACTGGTGTAGAGTAAGATTGTAGGTGGTAATTCTGTTTTGCAATTGGAGTTGCTGTTGTTCTCAAGATTGAAATTGCAGGCAAGGTTCCGTCAAGAGGATGGATTTGGTGGTGAGTGTGATGCTGCAACTTGGATGTGGTTTCAATGAAGAAGAGCAGCTGAGATGAATTGAATGTTGCATGACCGAGAACTGGAAAAAGATGGGAATGAATGCCAGGATGTTTGCAGAGTGTATAGCCATAATGGCTGGAATTGAAGTTGTGTTGCGCCATCTTGGTGCAGCACAATTCTGGCCTGGCAAGATGGCTTTGGCCTGATCCGACTCAGCCCATTCAGCTGGTTAGATAGCTGACTCTGATTCTGACCCGGTTCTGACTCACCGATTCACTTTGACTCGACTCACCTGACCGAGTCGACTCGTTGACCGATGAACGGGTGGACTTTGCCGGTCACCTGAGCTATTTTCCGGTGACTCTTTCGGCCAATTTCCGGACATAATACCAGTTTTCCGGGGACATATTTTTGGATATATTTTCTACATGGGTTTTTCTCACATATGGGCTTGGTGGACTTCTATCTATTGGACCTTTGAGACTTGACCTAATTTTGGAAAGCAAAGCTATTTAAAGGAAAGATTTCTACAACTTTTAGGAGACGCTATTGTTCTTGGAAGCTAAGGAGAGAGCCGCTTTGTTTACGCTACTAGGGTTTGCTTTTGTTCATCTTCTTCTTTATTCAATTCATATTTTTGTGATGAAATCCATAGCTATGAGTAGCTAATTTATTCACTATTGGTTAAGGATGTAGTCCTATATTTCTAAAACTTGTGCTTGATTTATGTATTAGTTTTCTCTCTTGATTATCGTTCATACTTCTACTATTTTTAATAATCACATGATTGATGTATTGTGATAGGACTATGATGTTTGATTAGTTAAGTGGCCAATTAATTGAACTTGCATCCTTGTCCATAGCTATTTTAGGGTTTTTCATCGAGCGATAACTTTGAATACAAATAGCATAATATGTTTACGGTTTGTAGTGATACACTCTCGTAATCATATGTAGAGTTTGACCATTGTCCGAATTGTTATGCGCAATGTATGAAAATTGCATTGATTAGCCTATTTCTGAAACTTAATGCTCCTAGGAATTGAACTTAATTAGCGCAAGGCGTTAGGTTATTCTTTAGGTAGAATTCACATACGCAGCTCTAATGTGTGTGTTGATGAACTTAGGAAATTAATAGATTATCTTGCTCTCTTGATTCTCTAGGATTTTGATAATAAAAGAGATTAAATTGTAATTTTAATCATATATGCAAGCACATGTTTAAGATTGAAGATGAATTCCTTGACCAATATATTTCTCCATTGATTACTTTTTATAATTTACTTTGCTTTTGTTTTACTTTTATTGCTTACATAAATCAGAAATCCCCCCCAATTGGTTACTTCTAGGAAATTGAATACGTAATACCTACAACTGCCTCTCTGTGGAAACGAACTCTTTCTTATCATATACTTTAGGAAAGTGAAATTATTTTTGACGCATACGACAGCGATCAAATTTTGGCGCCGTTGCCGGGGAAGGCAAAACAAACAAAATAATTCCCCCACACTTAGACTTTGCTAGTCCTCGAGCAAATCAAACAAAAAAATTCTAAAAATACATACAACTCCGTGTCGTCGAGGCTACGGTTACTCTTAGCATAAATAACAAGCCTTTAAACCCCTAGGTGTCCCCAGTGGACGAGTTATAGTCTCGTGAGGGTTTACTAGAGATATACCCACAAAACCTACTTTTCCAACTTACTAAATCTCCGTAATGATAGCATCCAACGCGCTAAGAAGACATAGAGATTCTGCACACTAGTAATAAGAAGTTAGATACATAAATGAACACAATCTCATCCTTAAAAGTTGAGAGAGAAATAACCATCCCTTATCGAAAGAAATTTGGGTTCGGAGTGATCAAAAGTCTCGACTCTGCCTCACAAGAAAGGGTTTTATGAAGTTGCTCTCAATAATAAACAACTTTTTTATGGGTCACACATGTGTCCAGGTAGGAATGAAGAGAGAATCCTGCGACACGTTGAATGGTAGGAAGGCAAAACCCTCCGAATTGTTTTGAAAACCCACATCTTTTATCATTTTTGAAAACCCATTTTTCTGACGATCTCTAAGAAAGGAAATCAACCACTTAACGAAGATGGGAATATGCTTACTTACCTCGTTATCCGTTCGGCATGCAGCTAGCACCACTCTCACAACATCCATAGAAACGTCTTCGGTCTTCAATCGGTGTCTTCATCTTCGTCTTCGGTCTTCAACTCTTGATGATAACTCTTAAACTTCGTAGAATCTTGACAATGCGATTCTTTCCTCTAATTCCTTGTTGCTTGAAACTTCTTTGTAGATATTCCTTCTTCCATTGGCTTTATTGAAAAAATACAAAACTAAAAACGAACTATACAAACCCAAAATATGATACAATGAATTTTTCTTGTCTCTCTCTCTTTTTTTTTTTCTATTTTTTTTTTATTATGAGACAAGAAAAATAAAACAAATACAAAATGAAAACAAAACGAAACAAAACAATAAAACTAGTAATGAACCTAAAGAAATTTTCTCTTGTCTCTTTTTTTTTTTTTTTTTGAGACAAGAGAAAATAAAATACAAATAAGATAAAATAAAATAAAAATGTAAATGGGAGCCATACCGTTGATGCATGTATTCACCAGTTGTTTCTCGGTCACGTTTGGTTCATGACAGTGTAGTGCTTGAACCCTGAATTTCTTAACGAAATCGTTCAGATGTTCGTTGTCCCGCTGGTACATTCTTCCTAGGTCCGAGAAGGTAACTTGTTCAAACACGAAGAAGTACTTCTTGTAAAATGCGGTAACCATACTACCCCAGTTGGGAATGCTGTTTGGCGTGATGTTGTTGTACCACGTGTACGCTCTTCCGGTAAGAGATTTCGAAAACTCCCTCAGACGGAGAACGTGATTGTATTCGTGTTCGCCCAGGGATTCGAGGAAGAAAGAGACGTGTTCACGTGCATTTCCAGTGCCATCATATAGGGTGAATTGAGGAGAGGAGTATCCTCTTGGGAGAGGAATTCTTTGTATTTCAGATGGGTAAGGAGGTTGATGCTGATGCATGTCTATTTCACCATTCTTGACTCGATTCCGGAGAAGTTGCTCCAGATCCTATCGTGTGACAAAATTGGATGGTTGACTTCTTTCCAATGGGGGTCTGGCACGAGTATCGTCGTCCGCGGAGACGCATTCCGCCGAGGCGCTAGCGTCGGGGGTGTTGTAGGCGTTTCTAAATGGCCCTGGATGGCATGGCTCACGCGGCAGCCGCTTTGTCAGGGTTTTGAGAAAGACGAGTACTTCTTTCTGCGTCGAAACCATATCCGTCTGGGCTCTGGCGAGAACCTCATGTCGTTCCACCAAATCAGCGATGGTGATATAGGGTCGGCTTCCTCTGGTTACTCCGGTTTCTCGTCCCATTGGTGGGGTAGTTGGAGTCTTAGTGGCGGTTGGAGGCGTCATGATTGATGAAGCGTTAGGAACGGTAGCGGCAGATCTGGCCCGGTGACTGGCGGCGTTACACCTGAAGGAGCGCTTTCGATCGCCAGGGATTAGCGAGTTGCGCAGGGACGTTAGAGGCGGCAGCGGCTCTGGCTCGGGTGATTGGTGGCTTTACACCCGAAGGAGTGCTTTCGGTGCTACTGGGGTCAGTGGATGACGTAGTGATGTTGTTGGAAGTAGCATTAACACCAGGGACGGATTCTGCGTTGGTATTCTCGGCAGTTGATCCGGATCTGAGTTCCATCATGTTGGAGTTGTAAGTGAAAGGTGATATCAGAAATTTGGAAATCGATATTGCAACCGATAGATTGATCTCTCACTATGGTCGCCAATTGTTTGTGGGTGAAAATGGTTTCTGCTGATTTCGGTAATTTCGGGTGTGTGGGTGAGAAGCGAATTTAAACCCTAAACAATGTACTGCAAGGGAGTACTTTAGATTCGAGAGATCAATCTGTACAAGTACGGCCTAAACCAAGAAATGGTCGTTCCAGACTTGTTTCGGTCACAAAGTGGAGGAGAATGGGTTAGTTTTGGGGAGGGAAGCAAGGAAAGTGATGAGACCAGAATAGTTGATTCTGGAAGAGTAGTTGTGTTACGACTTGTATCAGAAAGTGGGAAGCTAACGTATGAAAATCTAGCAAACGTTTTCTGAGTGGTGTATGCTCCTGCCTGAACTTTTTGTTCGGTGGAAATAGGTAAGAACTATTTATACAAGTTGAAGTGAAACGTACTCTGGTCTCATTAAGGAATGGAAAAGTGGGTGAGTAAATGGGAGGAGGTGGTAATGTTAACACATGGAATTGATGTTCTATAAAACCGTTAACGCATGGAATTGATGTTCCATAAAAAGAACGTTTCACAATTAATTCCCTGTATTTACTAACCGCCTCATCCTATGACACTTCCTTATGATGGGCGTAGTGTACGCCGCATGCTGTAAACCGCCAAATCAATACCCAAAGAGGATCCCCCAGTTTGTGATATGTGTTGATGTCTCGAATGTTTTTGTGGAAAACATGTAGCATGTTGTTGTTGTCTGGCAAGTTTCACTTGGGAGACTTGCTAGCTTGGTGACCTTCGATGGTCGAGATTTTGCATCTCAAGAGGAAACATAGTCGTTGATCGTTGCACGCTTTTGTTTTGGTAGCCGCGTAGGGAAGGCCAGCATGGTGGCGCGACTAGGTTGGTATGCCGTTGGCATGGCATGGTTTGGCGTGGCCAAACTTAGGCTTTCGGGCCAAAGGTTACCATGCGTCGTCTGGTAACCTTGGATGGCTAGGATTTGCTCATGGGATTGAAGGGGGCCGTTGATCGTTGCACGCCTTTGTTTTTGGTAGCCGCGTAGGAAAGGCCAGCATGGTGGCGCGACTAGGTTGGCATGGCATGGTTTGGCGTGGCCAAACTTAGGTTTTCGGGCCAAAGGTTACCGTGCGACGTCTGGTAACCTTGGATGGATAGGATTTTCTCTTGGGATTGAAGGGGGACCGTTGATCGTCGCACGCCTTCGTTTTTGGTAGCCGCGTAGGGAAGGCCAGCATGGTGGCGCGGCTAGGTTGGCATGTCATTGGCATGGCATAGTTTGGCGTGGCCAAACTTAGGTTTTCGGGTCAAAGGTTACCGTGCGTCTTCTGGTAACCTTGGATGGCTAGGATTTGCTCCTGGGATTGAAGGGGGACCGTTGATCATCGCACGCCTTCGTTTTTGGTAGCCGTGTAGGGAAGGCCAGCATGGTGGCGCGGCTAGGTTGGCATGTCGTTGGAATGGCATGGTTTGGCGTGGCCAAACTTAGGTTTTCGGGCCAAAGGTTACCATGCGTCGTCTGGTAACCTTGGATGGCTAGGATTTTCCCCTGGGATTGAAGGGGGACCGTTGGTCGTCGCACGCCTTTGTTTTTGGCAGCCGCGTAGGTGCGTTTAGCATGGTGGCGTGGCTAGGTGCGTTTGGCATGGTGGGGCCAAGGGCTTGGCATATGGTGCGGCTAGCATGGCTAGGGTCAAGGCAAGGTGCGGTTTGGCTTGGCATGGTGGGGCCAAGGGTTTGGCATGCCGTTGTCATATGGTGCGGCTAGCATGGCTAGGGCCAAAGCAAGGTGCGGTTTGGCTTGGCATGGTGGGCCAAGGGTTTGGCATGCCGTTGGCATATGGTGCGGCTAGCATGGCTAGGGCCAAGGCAAGGTGCGGTTTGGCTTGGCATGGTGGGGCCAAGGGTTTGGCATGCCGTTGGCATATGGTGCGGCTAGCATGGCTAGGGCTAAGGCATGGTGGCAAGGTGCGGTTTGGCTTGGCATGGTGGGGCCAAGGGTTTGGCATGCCGTTGGCATATGGTGCGGCTTGGCATGGCTAGGGCCAAGGAAAGGTGTGGTTTGGCTTAGCATGGTGGGCCCAAGGGTTTGGCATGTCGTTGGCATATGGTGCGGCTAGCATGGCTATGGCCAAGGAAAGGTGCGGTTTGGCTTGGCATGGTGGGGCCAAGGGTTTGGCATGCCGTTGGTATATGGTACGGCTTGGCATGGTTTGCATGCCTTGGCGCGGTAGGTGTGGCTGGCATGGTTTGCCATTAGCACAGGGGTGCGACTAGCATGGTTGGCATGCCTTGGCACGATTGGTGTGGCTGGCATGGTTTGACATCGGCACATGGGTGCGGCTAGCATGGTTGGCATGCCTTGGCGCGGTAGGTGTGTCTGGCATGGTTTGCCATTGGCACAGGGGTGTGGCTAGCATGGTTGGCATGCCTTGGCGTGGTAGGTGTGGCTGACATGGTTTGCCATTCGCATAAGGGTGCGGCTAGCATGGTTGGCATGCCTTGGCGTGGTAGGTGTGGCTGGCATGGTTTGCCATTGGCACATGGGTGCGGCTAGCATGGTTGGCATGCCCTGGCGCGGTAGGATGTGGCTGGCATGATGAGCCATTGGCACGTGCGGTGTGAGAATTAGGTTTTTGGCTTGTCGAAACCCTAATTAGCATTAAAAAAAGGTACCCTGGTAATTTTCTCGCAGATAAATTAAAGGGTTAAATAAATGTGCTTGGTTTGGACATTCTTACTCAAGTTCTATGACGTGACTGTCTGACTAAGGTTTTACGAGTTTACCCCTAAGTTAAAAACCACCATCAATACCAACTAAATGAGAAATCCAGGAGTAAATATATCTATGAACACCGGAGATAGTAAATCAAATGTTATATGAGTTGGGATGGCATATTTATCAGCAGTAACCAAAACTTCAAATAGTGAATGAATCCACCCTCCGAGCGATTCGATTCTGACATGCGCGCTCCTTACGTCTCTTGAACCTTGCAAGGTTCTACGCACTTGATTTCATTAGCTGACGTCCTTTACATCCTAAGAATTGCTTCATCCGAAGTGAAGACTTTTGATACCAATCTGCCTCTAAAGGATATGCATATTTGATTTCCGTTTAGATTAAAGATCAACGTGTGGAAATATGTTTGCAATAGCAAGCTAGCAAACCTTACGAATATGGAACTTACGACTCCCGGACAACAGCATAAATTTTTAACCACCTCTCAAGAGCAATCATCGAAAGATCAACTAAGATTAGTCTTTAGATATTTATCTTGAGGAATCACAAAGTCTGAGACGAAGAGAATTTTGTGATTACTATCTATCTTGCCTGAAAGAGATTACGAAAACCTCAATAACATAAAGCAATATCATGATTCATGAACTATCAAGGTAAAGATAGTCGAAACAGGCTTCACGAATCCCCAGGCGAAGTCTTTTTAGGCGTAGACCCAAAAGATCAATATAGGCGACTCTAGAATCAATTAGGACACAAATTTCAGGGATTGATTTTCCCAGTTGACAAATATGTTTTATTTATAGTTTTCAAAGACCGGGGTTAGCTTAGAATTCAATCTAAGATAAATTGAGAATCAAGCAAACAAAATAGGCATTCAAACTATAATATAAGTGAAAAGACGAGGGTACCCATATACACCGCAATCTTTAAATTATCCACCTATAAGTCCTCTTACCGAAAGTGATTTTCTATGGACAAAGTCAAGACAATACTACAAATCGGTATTCACACTTTGTGTGATCGTTTATGGATACTAGATCGAGACAATACAACAAGCAATGTGTGATTACTTGATAATAGGTTCGGACTTAACCAAACTCTATATGATCACTATCAAGTAATACGAAGTTAACGTTTGTGTAATTTACTTTAAATTATAATAACAACAATTATAGTTGCGGAAAGGAAAAGTAAATGACACAACAAGATTTTGTTAACTGGGTTCGCCAACCTACCCTGTGTAGAAATTCAGTAAGTTCATATTTCTCTCTTTTGATGTTTGAAACATTCCAAAGTGATATACTCATTTGCTTGGGAAATTTTCAATTGATCCACAAATTAATTCATGTGACTAATATTGTTAAGGATCTTTGAACATCTATTCGGAAAGTAGATAGGGACTGTTCTCTTCATTAGAACTTAATTGTATTATCAACTTAGGTTGACTGGGTTTATTCGCATGTGGTTTTCTACTTCTTTGTCGCCTAATATATTGAGATTGAGACATTTCTATTGAGTAAAAATTTAGAGAAGTTGAATAATATGATTTTTAATGGAAAATTTTTGTAGAGAAGATTGAGTTTTTTGTGAGTACAAAATTAAATGAGTGTTTTATTTATAGGGTTTGAAAATGTGATTTTTTTTTGGTTGTTGAGAAATAGTTATTGCCGTTGTAAGGTGAAACGATCACCTCACTTTGCGACAGTCGGCTCAATTCCCTACGTAAACTTTTATCCTTATTATAATGCTACATATAATGTTAACAATTATGCACGTAACTTGATGTGATTTATACTATATATTATATATGTGATACATGTGATTCAGTTATATCATAAAATAAAGTTTTTCTTGGCATTAGATACTAGCATCAATGATATCTATTAAAACTACTAGCTTCTACAAGATATTTATTAGAATTATCAACTATGATAATCAGCTTATTTGTTATCAAATATGAATATCGAATTACTAGCTTATAAGTTTATCGCACACATGGTTCAAGGGCTATCTTTTTGGCATGAATTATAGTTTAGGGGGAAAGTTACCAACATTAATAAATTAGGGGGGAAAGCTACATTACTAATCCGTTTAGGGGGGAAAACTCACCAAAGTGTAACCACTAATATTAATGTGTTTCCTTCCGTAGATTGATGTGGACGGAAAATTTCTCGGACCTGCAGAAAGGGGCTCTTGCGTTGGTGGGTTGTACAACAACATTCATGTTTTTCGGTCTATATTTAGGAAAGCCAATAACAGATAAGCCTGGTTGCACTGGAGGAAGTGAATTAGCCGACGAGGTTCTTTTTCACAGTTTAATCTCGGTGGTTTCTTCTTTTGTCTCTATTTTCTTTTGTATCCCATTAACGGTTTTTCTTCGCGGCTTGACTATAGAAGATCTGATGGAGAAGAAGAGGATGATGAAAATAAAGAGGTCTTTTGTATTCATCACTATTATCATAATGCTTGGAATTCTCTTTATGGGCTTGGCAATAATGAAGTTTATGGAGGTGCGAGCTGGTCTGTGGGGTTGTCTATCACCCAAAATGAAGGTAGTTGTGATATTTATAGCTTATCTATCATGATGGAGTACTCTTGCTGTATAATGATTTATTTGTGCGTCACTTCTACTATCACTTATCAATCATCATCGTCTAAGTCGGATTAGATTAGTGTTACAATCTTAATGAAGAAAGGAATGATTCTAGCATTGAGATTGGTAGTGGGGTGAAGATGAGAATAATCAAAGGTCTGGAAGAAACATTACTTTTATGTAGTTGTTTTTATTTACATAACCTAATATAGTTTACCTACGTTACTTTTATTTAGGAAACAATATAAGAATATACTTTTAGGATTGAAAATCTTGTCTACCTGAATGGAAAGGCAATGCAAAGAGAAATTGCTCAAAAAGCTGAATAACTACAACATTCTATTGAGGATTCATTCCCATTGAACCTGAAACTAGGAGAATCTCAGCTCCTAGATTTCTTACTTCAAAAGTCATTTGTAGCTTTATATTATGTACCTTGAATCTCAATAGATCCAACTTCATCATGTACAAGTTTTTGGCCAAGACAAAAGCTTTAAGTCCTAATCTTCTACAAACTGCAAAGCTGAATAGTTGCAGCACCCAAAGAACCAGAGGAAGCTTCACCATACATCAATACAAGTCAAGCCAAGTATTATTTTACATATCCAGTTTACTTTTACAACTGAAAACAAGCGCGAAACAAGTCGTGATCTTTCACAGGAAAGAAAGTAAAGCATACAATCATTTTCGGTTCTAATCTATGAAGAAGACAATACAACTCCAACAGTATCATTATCTATATCATTTTCACCTTTTTTTTTCTCTTGTTTATAGTGGTTGTAGGGTTTTAGTTAGGCTTGTTAAAATTGTATGTGATTTTAATGATCTAGGTTGTTTTAACAATCTAGTAATTTACAACAAAAATAAAATAATTTATAGGGTTAGTTTTAGGACTTACTAGTTTGTAATTTCTGATGTTGGGGATGTGATAGTCTCATAGCAGCATGAATAATTTCAGGTTTTCCAAATTCAATGTCTACGGAAAGTTCGCGAAAGACACCAATAGATGCTTTTAAGTTACCGAAACACTAACAACAATTAGTTACATAATACAAATTTTGTTGAAGACTCAGACCGCGTCCGAAGATCGATTACGTCCTATAATGAATGATTCAGGTTATCTCTGTAACTTTTACTTAGAAAAAAATAAGAGACAAATGGGTAGATCTATGGATCATGTCTTACACATGTCATATGTTTTTTTACCATATTTTAGAAAAAACCTTTAAGAAATGGTTGAATTTTTGGATCCTAACATATCTGTTGACTGTAGCTTTGTTAATATGGTTTGATTGTGCTTCTTTCAACCCAAACCAGGCCATTTAAACTAGTTTCGTTACTTAGAAAATCGCATGGAATGGTTAGGGTTCTACTTTGGATTTTCCCTCTAACTTTGTTGTTGAGTGGCTTCATTATGTTGGTTGCCTGTTTGAAATATTTGTGATAATTGGAAACATACCGGTCTATCATGTAACCGATCACAATCATGTGATTTATACTGTCTTTGAAACTGAGTATTATTATCAACGTAACCGAGGCTTGCCTTTTTTTCAAAAAATAAATAAATAAAAAAACTTAAAAACTTTTATTCTACAACTAGTTGTGATTGTAGGAAGCATGCTTTGACTTTAGAATCCTTAATTCCTGGTTGTACTACAAAAATCTACTTATTTTTCATTTACTTTTGTATGGATGGCAATTCAATGTATGGCAAAACATTTATCGATTTCAAGGGCTTGAGTTCCTAAAAAAAATAGTTTTATAATCCATGTACTGGATCTTAGAAATATAACAATTAATGTATTGTTTGAACATATCATGCATATGGTGTGTCATTTATAGTCTAATTCACAACCTATAATCTATATGTAGTTGGACTTATTACACAACCTTACTGGAGATACCTAAAAGATTTGCGCAAGGCCAAAAAGCTCTGTGAAGAAGCATTGATAACATTGACCTCATGAGTTCTACAGGGACTTCAGGTTTGTCTTCATCTTAATTAAAAATCCAAAGTTTTTTTACTAGAACACCAAATGACATTGAGATAGTTGTAATCTCGGGAGGGTCTTAATTTGTGATCATATCTTAAGAAGTTCAATGCTTACAATTTTACATGAAGTGAGTTTCATTTACTCTTATTACTGTTTTGATTGCAGGTGGTTTAATACAAATGAACCATGACCGCTCACAAAATCTGTAGTACGCAGTGAATGCTTCTTTTGTAGAATCTCTATATGTTGATTATATGAACGCAACTGTATGCCTGGACGGTTTACAGACCTGAATATACTCATGTAGATGCTCTTCTTTCAATTTTGCCACATCTCAGGAATGTTTCTATTGTGAGAGAATTTTCGTATTTATTTATTTTGGTCTCTTTTGTATCGTATTTATCTTTATAGAAAGAATTACTTTTTATATGTAGTTGGTATATGATATTTGATTAATTAATTGGTACGAGTATCATAATTTTTTTATTATTGTTATCAATGAAATGAAGATAAAGAAAATAAATAATAAAAATTAGCCCGATACACATATTTCAAGCTAAATACATCAGTTGTTTGAGTCAGATCCTACTCAAAATTTTGAGTCAGATCCAACGAAATGAATAAAAATATACATGCTTACATGAAGTGGGCAATGTGATTCAAAAATCAAGATTAACGGACCTATATACCAAATTGATATTTGAAGCACCCAAAATTGAACAACATGGTAAATAACGTTGATTTGGACAAGATGAATTTAACTATTCGACTTCTATAAAAGAGAAGCCTAATGCTGAGCCGGCTAATGAGACAAGACTATGTTTACATGGTAAATAAACATGGTAAATACATGCTTACATGAAGTGGGCAATGTGATTCAAAAATCAAGATTAACGGACCTATATACCAAATTGATATTTGAAGCACCCAAAATTGAACAACATGGTAAATAACGTTGATTTGGACAAGATGAATTTAACTATTCGACTTCTATAAAAGAGAAGCCTAATGCTGAGCCGGCTAATGAGACAAGACTATGTTTGGTTTTGACATTATCAAGAGGCTCCTAAACTGGTGGGAGAGATGCAAACGCTATTACTGATTAGTGCAACACGATCAAGTAATTTTATGACGAGAATTGAAACTCTAACTACTTATTAGTACAAATATAAATTGGTAAAAAAAAGGTCCCTGACAATGCCAATGTCAACATTCAATAACGATACAGTTAAGAAAATGGGAGTTGTCAGATCATGATAGCCGAAAGAATAACAAGTCTTGTGAAGTTTAAAATATTCTGAAGTGTTTTGTTAGAGAAACGTGTCCAAGTTTTTTTACAGTCAGGAGGAAGATAACTTAATACAAAGTGTTAATATATAATAATGTATTGATTTAATTAGAGATAGCATTTTCCATTGCAAAACCAAAACCCTTTTTAAAAACCCAACACACAAGTATATGTGATAAAGTGATAACTGTAGGGGTTATCATCATTAAGAATATTTTACTTTGTTCTAACCTACTTCACATTGAAGTACTCCAAATGTAAAATGGAAGAGACCATCAAACGAGCATATATAAATTTGGACTCAAAATGATATCTCTCAATCATGTCCCACGGCCATGACCCATGAACATTTGTCATGTGTTTGTCCAAATGAAAGCAAGTGGTACACTACCCCAACAAAAATGAGCTGATAAGAGAAATACACATAAATATCTACCCGTCCCACCCTTTTTTTCACAAAAGAAAAAGATATTAGGGTGAGAGAGGCTCTCGAGCTTCAGGATCACCCTATTCACAAAATAAAAAGTTATTGGAGCAACAAAAGCTTGAAATCTCGACCTCAAGATCACCCTATTCACAAAATAAAAAGATATTTGGGCGAGAGAGGCTCAAACTCTCGACCTTAGGAATTAGCTAGAGTAATGCACTCTGGATCAGGGAGGAGGATCTTGGTATCAAGGATTGGCTCAGGCATAAGGCTATGTTGTTTCCAAGAGTAATACTAAACTAATATTAAGGCCCCCACCAAATCGGCCAGACCCAATAAAGATGAGTAACACCTTGTTTGTTTGCAGCTGACTTGGAGTTTGGATCTGAGTCAATCCCTGACTCATGCCGAGTCAACAGTTAGACCGTTTGTTTTCTATTTTGAGTCAGATCTGACACAACCTCTGACTCAGACCTAACCCCTAACTCAGATCTTTGAGTCAGATAACAAAATACTCCTGACTCATGGGACCAAATCACTGACTCATATATTTTTGAGTCAGTCTAGTCAGATCTGATTCAAAACAAACATATTGAGTCAGATATGACTCAAGTCCAGATATAGACGTCTCAGATGAGTCAAGAGTAAACAAAAATGTTGCAAGTCTAAGTTGCGTTTGTTTTCTGGCTGACCGGAAATCTGAGTCAAAGAAGTACCACCATGAGTCTTAACATCCGAGTCGACTGAGAAGACTAAAACGCCCTCGAAATTTTGAACATTTTTTATTTCACATTCATATTATTCCTCTGTCGTCTGATTTCCTTAGTCTCATTTTTTAAATCATCAATACTACTGGATGTGTTTTAGAGATGAATTTGTTACCGGTAGATGAAAAAACAAGGATTCAGGTCATTAATATAAACATGCATGAAGTTATTTTGAAACTAAAGCAGGTTATCTTTAAACAAGAAAGCTTTCCCAGGCCAGGACGTGATTCTATTACGTTCGTTCTAAACCTAAGATGAGAGCTGCTCTTGCCGTTGATATTAAAGTTCGGTAAGTTGATTTTTAATGAATAAAGTTCAGTTTTTTAATTGTTTGTAGTTTCTATTGGATTTTTATGATTCGGGTCTTGCTAATTTGGTCTTGTTAGGGTTCTAGTGGTTTATTAGGTTAATTGCATTAAAGGGTTTTGGGGTTTTAGTTTGGGGATTAGAGGAAACTAGGTTTTATCTGTTTAATTTAGAGATAAAGGATGGTAGAGATTTTGTATGTTTCCGAGGAGTTTATGTCTGGGGATGATGTCTTGCTAACTAGTCTGCCCCTGCATTTGGGAACAGACGTCGGAGATATAAGCTAGTGACAGCTTCCGTGGTGGGTGGGACATTAGTTTTGAGATAATGCCAAGCGACACTGCTGTGAAATCCGAAGAAACTGTAGTGAAATTGGAAAAAATCCAGAAATTCTTAGTGAAAGTGCGGTTACATTTTGTTGTTTTTGACTAACAGGGATTACTTTAGTCAGAACAAGATGATATTTTCTCACATAGATGCAATATTTTCTGTGCTGGTGTTCTTTTCTGGATGTGTATAATTATTGTCTTGATTAATAGTCGAGTTAATTTTGCCCATAGCAGAGAGCGGTTGTGCGGAGGTTGATGATCGTGGAGTTGCTCACATAGTCGAGCATCTTGCTTTCAGTGCAACAAATAAATACAAAAATCATGGTATTGTTAAGTTTCTAGAAAGTGTTGGGGCAGAGTTTGGTGCGTGTCAAATCGGTGAATTGCTTGTGCCTATCGACAAGCCTGAACTATTATCACAAGCTATATCAGTCCTAGCAGAGTTTTGCTTCGAGGTATTGATAATTTGTTTTCATTGATTTCTGATCTACCAGTCTAAAATGAAGATTTGTTGTGAACTTCAATATTTACTTGTTTATGCAATATAGGTTCGAGTTTCAGCAGAAGATTTGGAAAAAGAAAGAGATGCTGTTTTGGAAGAATATAGAGGAACTCACAATGCCAATGGTCGGATGCAAGATGCACACTGGAATTTGATGATGGAAGGATTATGATCAGGTACTTAGTTTTGAGAGCTATTGCTCAGCTTGTTCGAATTTAATTATTGGTCGTAACACATGTAACAAGCATAGGATAACTATTTCTACAGAAAATAACGCTGAACTTATTAATTTATTTTATTTGTTCAGTGATTTCCATTACCAGTTGGAGATAAGCGCTACACTCTTCAGCCCAAAACTAATAGTTGCTGGTGCAAGTGCTTATATACCCTTCTGTGATTATGCAGCATCTGCCAGGTAAACTACATTAAGTATATCCGAGCTCAATTGGCCTTATTTTTCAGTTTATATTTTTCTTGGCATCTTTGGACTGCGGCAATGTGAAATCATTGCCAGTTGATAATGCTCACTAGCCCGCAGTGGTATCATTTTGCTGAATGTTGCCATCTATATTCTCAACATATCGGTAGGATAGAAGAAGGATAATTTAAGGGCTGAGGTTTCATTTCCCATTGTCATACCTGTATATTTACTTTTATACGGGTCTGCCTACCAACTGAAAAGTATTCTTTTCACGGATTTGCAGGTGTGCAACAAGCAAAAAGCTATATTCTTGGCAGATATGGCTCACATCAGTAGGCTTGTTGCTGCTGGTGTCATCTCATCTCCATCTGAGTATGCCAATGTGGTCACCACTGCAACACATAAATCCCTTTGTGGACCACGTGGGATTGAAGTCAACAAACAAGGCAAAGAGGTTTGCTTTATTCAGAAATGTGAATTTTACTTTTTTTACTTTATCATTATAGGCCAGTTTTTGGAACCGTATTTGTTCTTGGTTTTGTAACCTTTCAGGATTTATGTGCTCTTTTGATTTCGAATGGAGATTCCACATCTAATATTCCATTCTGTCTTGAAGGTCATGTGCGACTATGAAGACATGATTAATCAAGCTGTCTTCCCTGGGCTTCAAGGAGGTTCTCACAATCACCCAATTACTGGATTAACAGTTGCAAAGAAACAAGTTTGCATAATGATCTGCCTCTTTTCTAGGTTGGTTTTCCTTTTCTCACCCTTCTCACTTTGGTGGAAGAACATGCGATTACGGTCATATGTATGTTCCATATTTGAATGTTACTCTTTAAGATTTCTTCATAAGGTAGATGCACTCAAACACACACATAAGCATCTCGTTAAAAGCATTCGTCCTTTAAAAATATGACTTTTCATTCTGTTTATTCATTCATGTGTTACGCTACAGTTTTTACCAGCATTCATTGACTTGCCATTGTCGGTCCTCCTGATATTCACAGGACCAGATTTGCCGATCTTCTTGATATGATTAAACTTTTTTCTCAGAGCTGTATGAGCAAAATTCATAGAGATTAATTTTTTTTTCAAATCATATGATGCAGGCAACTACCCCCCAGTACAAGGCTTATCAAGAACAAGTTCTCAAAAATTGCTCACAGTTTGCAAAAGTAAGGGTTTCCACGGGTTATATTCTGATGGAATTAGATACTGCTACAATGCTCTCTCTCTTGACATTTATTTTCTTTTGTTGTAGCATGTTAACTCTTGAAGACCTTGAACGCATTGAGATATGACCTTGTTTCCGGTGGTACTGAGAACCATCTAGTCTTTTGCCAATCTTAAAAACAAGGTTAGTAGGGAAAAGTTTCATTTTAATTCCTGGAAATTCAGAATGAAAATTGCGTTCCAGTACCCTGTTTTGTCATTCTGTGGCATATATTGAAGAATGAAAGTTTGTACTTTTTGGCCATGTCTTGTCATAATGTGGCATTTCCAACAGCTCGGTTGAAGTAGATACTCATAAGTTTACTTTTTAATTTCTTAATTACTGCAGGGTATGATGGCTCAGGAGTTGAGAAATTAATTGGTTCAAGGGGATGTGTGTACCATGGTTCCTGGTGGCATTCTAATGGGTAAGCTTTTCCTTTAAATTTAGAGTACATGGTTTTGAATCAATAATGACTTATGATTAGGTAAAATGCTAAAATATAGCTTAATGAATTCCGTCGTCTTTTTGTGATTCAGGAACTCCTGTTCTCACATCAAAGGGACTCTTTGAGTAAGATTTCGCTAAAGTAGCAGAATTCTTTGATGCTGCTGCAAAATTGGCCTTGAAAGCGGAAGCTGAATGCAAAAAAGGTTCCTAATTGTTACCTTCGTCTCTTCAATGTGTGCTTGTCTGTGTTGGGAGTTTTCTAACCACATGTGTGCGCCAAGTATACTTTGTTCGCATTTCTAATTTTTTTGACACTTTTTTTTTATTTGTTCAGCATGCATACCCATTTCGATTGATGTGTGTCTACTATGGGAAAAAATATGTAGATTAGCAGATATAGCCTAATCCTAGAGAAGCAACAAGACAAGTATACGATACAGCAGATTAGTAGTACCTTTAATCCATCTTGCATCTGACCATTGGCATTGTGAGTTCCTCTATGTTCTTCCAAAACAGCACCCCTTTTCTTTTTCCAAATCGTCTGCTGAAACTCGAACCTATATTGCATAAACAAATAAACAAGTAAACATTGAAGTTCACAACAAATCTTCATTTTAGACCGGTAGATCAGAAATCAAATTATCAATACCTCGGAGCAAAACTCTGCTAGGACTGATATAGCTTGTGATCATAGTTCAGGCTTGTCGACAGGCACAAGCAATTCCACGATTTGACACGCACCAAACTCTGCCATAATAAAATATTGTATGGTCTAAGATTATAAGGGTATATTCTGTCATAATAAAATAAATCAGTTAAGTCAGACATGACTCAAAAAACAACACATTTTTTGAGTCAGACCTTACTGAGCCAGACCCAGGTGAGCCGGGTGATTTTAGTCAGATCCAGAAAGAAAAAAGAAAAAACAGGATTGTTAGTGGTTGTACCAAAAAAAACCTGGAATTTGAATTCTGAACCCACTTAGAACGGGGTGGGGAGAGTTTTTTTCTTTTCTTTTCTTTTTCTTTTTACCTAGGCTCGTAGGAGTAATAGTTCCCAATCCCATTGGTATTCTGACTCAACTGTTTCCAACTTAACTTAAAGTGGTGCCAACCAGAATGAGAACTTGATCTAATAGGCTGGCTGCGGTCATCACATGCATGTTCAATCAAGCACGAGTCAGCAATATGTTCGTGGAAACACAGTATTCTCAATTAATCTTTATGTTTGTATTTTTCTCTGCAGACTGACACCAAAAAGGATATTCTCTGTATCTGTGTTTTTGAGACAATGCCATACCGGTTGGATGAGAGCACTGGTTACATTGATTATGATCAGGTACTTAGTTTTGAGAGCTAGTGCTCAGCTTGTTCGAGTTTAATTATTGGTCGTAACACAAGTTCACAAGCATAGGAATAACTATTTTTATTTGTTCTGTAATTTCCATTACCAGTTGGTGATAAGCCAATGTTGTTCGTTTCGGGGATCGGCCCCGGATCGCCTGGAGGCCGATCCCCGATCCCGGGCGATACCACCGGAGTAACTCGGCCGGTCCCAACATGTACATATGAGGAGTTCAAGGAGCTGGACAAGCATATTTATACAAGGAGATTGAGTAATTGGTCAATCAAGTTACACATGAGAGGAGATTTTTTGGGATCGGATCCGAAGGAAAAGAAGAGAGCTTTGTTTAGCCCTAGTTGTTGGTGCAAGTGCAGGTGTAAGTTCTTCCGGCCAAAACTGATTGTTGCTTGTGCAAGTGCTTATATACCCTTCTGTGATTATGCACACATTCGCCAAGTAAGTACATCCGAGCTCAATAGGCCTTAATTTCAGTTTATATTTTTCTTTGGCAACTTTGGACTGCGGCAATCTGAAATCATTACCAGTTGATAATGCTCACTAGTGGTATCATTTCTCTGAATGTTGCCATCTATATTCTCAACATATCGGTATTTAAGGGCCCAGGTTTCATTTCCCATTGTCATACCTGTGTATTTACTTTTGTACGGGTCTGCCTACCAACTGAAAAGTAATCTTTTCACGGACTTGTAGGTGTGCGACAAGCAAAAAGCTATATTGCTGGCAGACATGGCTCACATCAGTGGGCTTGTTGCTGCCAGTGTCATCCCATCTCCATCTGAATATGCCAATGTGATCACCACTAGAACACATAAATCCCTTCGTGGACCACGTGGGACGATGATTTTTTACATAAAGGGATTGAAGTCAACAAACAAGGCAAAGAGGTCTGTTTTATTCACAAAATGCGAATTTTACTTTTTTTACTTTGTAGGCCAGCTTTTGGAACCGTATTTGTTCTTGGTTTTGTATCCTTTCAGGATTTATGTGCTCTTTTGATTTTGAATGGAGATTCCACATCTAATATTTCATTCTGTCTTGTAGGTCATGTACGACTGTGAAGACATAATTAATCCATTTGTCTTTCCTGGGCTTCAAGGAGGTCCACACAATCACCCAATTACTGGATTAACAGTTTGCCTAATGATCTGCCTCTTTTCTAGGTTGGTTTTCCTTTTCTCACCCTTCTCACTTTGGTGGAAGAACATGCGATTATGGTCATATGTATGTTCCATATTTGAATGTTACTCTTTAAGATTTCTTCATAAGGTAGATGCACTCAAACACACACATAAGCATCTCGTTAAAAGCATTGTCCTTTAAAAAAATGACATTTTATTCTGTTTATTCATTCATGTGTTACGCTACAGTTTTTACCAGCATTCATTGACTTGCCATTGTCGGTCCTCCTGATATTCACCGGACCAGATTTGCCGATCTTCTTGATATGATTAAATTTTTTTCTCAGAGCTGTATGAGCAAAATTCATAGAGATTAATTTTTTTCTCAAATCATATGATGCAGGCAACTACCCCCCCCAGTACAAGGCTTATCAAGAACAAGTTCTCAAAAATTGCTCACAGTTTGCAAAAGTAAGGGTTTCCACGGGTTATATTCTGATGGAATTAGATACTGCTACAATGCTCTCTCTCTTGACAGTTATTTTCTTGTGTTGTAGCATGTTAACTCTTGAAGACCTTGAACGCGTTGAGATATGACCTTGTTTCCGGTGGTACTGAGAACCATCTAGTCTTGCCAATCTTAAAAACAAGGTTAGTAGGAAAAAGTTTCATTTTAATTCCTGGAAATTCAGAATGAAAATTGTGTTCCAGTACCCTGTTCTGTCATTCTGTGGCATATATTAAAGAATGAAAGTTTGTACTTTTTGGTCATGTGTTGTCATTATGTGGCATGTCCAACAGCTCGGTTGAAGTAGATACTCATAAGTTTTCTTTTTAATGTCCTAATTACTGCAGGGTATTGATGGCTCCAGAGTTGAGAAAGTAATGGAATTGGTTCAAGGGGATGTGTCTGCCATGGTTCCTAGTGGCATTCTAATGGGTAAGCTTTTCCTTTAAATTTTGAGTACATGGTTTTGAATAATGACTTATGATTAGGTAAAATGCTAAAATATGGCTTAATGAATTCCCTCGACTTTTTTGTGATTCAGGAACTCCTGCTCTCACATCAAAGGGATTCCTTGAGGAAGATTTCGCTAAAGTAGCAGAATTCTTTGATGCTGCTGCAAAATTTGCCTTGAAAGCGGAAGCTGAATGCAAAAAAGGTTCCTAATTGTTACCTTCGTCTCTTCAATGTGTGCTTGTCTATGTTGGGAGTTTTCCAACCACATGTGTGCGCCAAGTATACTTGGTTCGCATTTCTAATTTCTTTGACACTTTTTTTTTTTTTTTTCGATTGATGTGTCTACTATGGGAAAAAAATATGTAGATTAGCTGATATAGCCTAATCCGAGAGAACAACAAGACAAGTATACCATACAGCAGATTAGTAGTACCTTTAATCCCTTTCAATGCATCCTACCATTGGCATTGTGAGTTCCTCTATACACCTCTTTTCTTTTTCCAAATCTTCTGCTGAAACTCGAACCTATATTGCATAAACAAATAAACATGTAAACATTGAAGTTCACAACAAATCTTCATTTTAGACTGGTAGATCAGAAATCAAATTATCAATACCTCGGAGCAAAACTGTGCTAGGACTGATATAGCTTGTGATAATAGTTCAGGCTTGTCGACAGGCACAAGCAATTCCACGATTTGACACGCACCAAAGTCTGCCATAATAAAATATTGTATGGTCTAAGATTATAAGGGTATATTCTGTCATAATAAAATAAATCAGTTAAGTCAGACATGACTCAAAAAACAACACATTTTTTGAGTCAGACTTTACTGAGTCAGACCCAGGTGAGTCAGGTGATTTTAGTCAGATCCAGAAAGAAAAAAGAAAAAACAGGATTGTTAGTGGTTGTACCAAAAAAAACCTGGAATTTGAATTCTGAACCCACTTACAACGTGGTGGGGAGAGTTTTTTTCTTTTCTTTTCTTTTTACCTAGGCTCGTAGGAGTTGGGTATTCTGACTCAACTGTTTCCAACTTAACTTAAAGTGGTGCCAACCAGAATGAGAACTTGATCTAATAGGCGGGCTGCGGTCATCACATGCATGTTCAATCAAGCACGAGTCAGCAATATGTTCGTGGAAACACAATATTCTCAATTAATCTTTATGTTTGTATTTTTCTCTGCAGACTGACACCAAAAAGGATATTCGCTGTATCTGTGTTTTTGAAACAATGCCATACCGATTGGATGAGAGCACTGGTTACATTGATTATGATCAGGTACTTGGTTTTGAGAGCTATTGCTCAGCTTGTTCGAGTTTAATTATTGGTCGTAACACAAGTTCACAAGCATAGGAATAACTATTTTTATTTGTTCTGTAATTTCCATTACCAGTTGGAGATAAGCCAATGTTGTTCGTTTCGGGGATCGGCCCCGGGAGGCCGATCCCCGATTTCGGGCAATACCACCGGAGTAAATTGGCCGATCCCAACATGTACATATAAGGAGTTCAAGGAGCTGGACAAGCATATTTATACAAGGAGATTGAGTAATTGGTCAATCAAGTTACACATGAGAGGAGATTTTTTGGGATCAGATCCGAAGGAAAAGAAGAGAGCTTTGTTTAGCCCTAGTTGTTGGTGCAAGTGCAGGTGCAAGTTCTTCCGGCCAAAACTGATTGTTGCTGGTGCAAGTGCTTATATACCCTTCTGTGATTATGCACGCATTCGCCAGGTAAGTACATCCGATCTCAATTGGCCTTAATTTCAGTTTATATTTTTCTTTGGCATCTTTGGACTGCGGCAATGTGAAATCATTGCCAGTTGATAATGCTCACTAGTGGTATCATTTCGCTGAATGTTGCCATCTATATTCTCAACATATCGGCAGGATAGAAGAAGGGTAATTTAAGGGCCCAGGTTTCATTTCCCATTGTCATACCTGTGTATTTACTTTTGTACGGGTCTGCCTACCAACTGAAAAGTAATCTTTTCACGGACTTGTAGGTGTGCGACAAGCAAAAAGCTATATTGCTGGCAGATATGGCTCACATCAGTGGGCTTGTTGCTGCCAGTGTCATCCCATCTCCATCTGAATATGCCAATGTGATCACCTCTACAACACATAAATCCCTTCGTGGACCACGTGGGACGATGATTTTTTACATAAAGGGATTGAAGTCAACAAACAAGGCAAAGAGGTCTGTTTTATTCAGAAATGTGAATTTTACTTTTTTTACTTTATAGGCCAGCTTTTGGAACCGTATTTGTTCTTGGTTTTGTATCCTTTCAGGATTTATGTGCTCTTTTGATTTTGAATGGAGATTCCACATGTAATATTTCATTCTGTCTTGAAGGTCATGTACGACTGCGAAGACATAATTAATCAAGTTGTCTTTCCTGGGCTTCAAGGAGGTTCACACAATCACCCAATTACTAGAGATTAAAAAGCCAAGATCAAAGTGGCTCGTTACCGAAAACATCATAAACAAGAAAATTCCAAGCCATGAATCCAAAGAATCAGAAACATAGCTTTGTAGACCCACATCCAGAGGTCCAGAACCACTTCATGAACTTGAACTGACAGCTGGTGAACTTGCACTTCCACTGTAACTAATTCTGTAGACTACTTTTCAGAAATTACCAATTCAAAAGGGTTTTCCCTATTTCCTACCCCTATTTTTCCTAATTCCCATCCCCATTAAATCCTAGCCCCAATTATCCTACGTACCATCCTAATAAATTTTCAAATACCCTAAATACTATCTTTTGACATTTTATTTACACCCATAAACTATAACCACCCACCCAACCAACTCCAAACCACTTCTGATTCTCCGTCTCATCTCCATCCATCGACCACCCACCTTGTACTCCATCTCCACAACCCGCCACCATCTTTTACTTCTTCTAAAAAAAAAAAAAAAAAAAAAAAAAAAACTTGACCTTTGGCTTTGAATGTGGTGATTATATATGACTGTATGTATCGTTCCAAAGTGCAAGAAAATTAGAATTCGTAGTACCAAAAATTAAATCGTATATTAGTACTGTTGATGCACCGCTACTATTGATATGGCTAGGTTAATGTGTAACAGTAGTATGTCAATGGATGATTAGTGATCAAGCTCATGAGTTGAGAATGCCGCTGCTTATGATGATTTCTTGAAAATGACCACAACAAGGCAATAAGGGGCTCTTCATAAAACTGTTTATGAATTAACCACCAATTAATTTGTTTATGTACAGTAATCAAATATCAAATCTAGGGTTCCACCTTAATGGTTTTTGTGAGCACGGAAATCTAGTGTCATCCGCGTGATCACAAACAATCTTAACATGAATTAGATACATGCATTAAAGTGCGGGTAAAGCATAGTATGCCTAGGTAGATGATGATTCATAGATTCCAAACCCCGCAAGTTTGTCATGATCTCGTCATCATCCCCAAGGTGATAGATCTGAGATCTGGATACATAAATAAAACTATATGAGTACTAAAGGTAAATGAGACGATGGTTTACGTGGTTCGGCACTAAGGCCTACATCCACGGATCCCAGAGATATCCACTATAAAGTAAACGATTACAAAAGTAAGGGAGACGATGAATTACATGGTTCAGGGAGAGATCTCCCTAAACACATACTTACTTCTCTCTATTCTCTCTCATATTTCTTAGTTCTCTCTCTCGACCTCCTTTCTCATGGAAGGGGTATTCATATATATAACTAAATCAAGTGGGTCCACCGACAAGGAACCGTGGGGACCTTATCTTCTTGTGCTCAGGCATGGTCCGCGGACTTCCTTGTCATCCCGCGGCTTCTATATTACCCACACTTATCACGTTGACCTATCCTCGCTTCCTCCGTGGGTCGTCTGACACGTGCCCTCTGAGTAGATTGTGCTATGTGCATGGTCCGCGGACTTCCTTGTCATCCCGCGGCTTCTATAATACCCACGCTCGTTACGCTGACCTATTCTTGCTTCCTTCGTGGGTCGTCTGACACGTGCCCTCTGAGCGGCATTAAATACGAGTGGTTGGGGCTATCCAGTCCGTGCCCAGACGGTGTCAGTCCTCCCCTGTCACGTCTGTGTCGGGGCTGGACTATCCCCAACCGTTGATTACATCTTACCTCGTGATGGGGTAGAGTAACTCATTGGTGTTGTGTGGGATCATCTATTTTGGATGCTCCTTCATCTTTGACCGTTGGTCTTGACAGATGGCACGTTGTCTAAACGCCATGGATGCCCCTATGTGTCATCCCTCTTTGAGACATGGCCTCCACGTGGGCTCGCTAGTACACGTGGCAATGGAGATAAATAAGTGTACTTACAATTTGCCCCTCTTCTTGCGATCGGGGCGTTTAGCTTTTGTTGGAAGAAGAACCGTGTGGTACGTTTTTATCTCCCTCCTCATAACTTCTCCTAAAAAGGTGCTACCCGCATTTATTGTGCACGTTTCCCATGTCCTACCATAATCGCCCTTTGGGTAGTGGACGGTTTCTCTTGGTCTTATAAAAAGAGAAGAGTGAGAGAATGTGAATTTAATTCACATTCTCTCGTTTTATTCTCTCGTTCTTTTGTCTTCTTCATCTTCTTAACTTCCTCCGACACCATTGTTGCTGCTGTCATTGCCGCCACCGTGGTCGCCGCTCGCTGCCGCCACCTTCGTTGTCGCTTTGATTTACTCTTTGTGGTTCGTGTATGATCTTTTATTCCGTTTAATCACCATGCATAAGCCTGTTGAGTTCTTGATCTTCTGGTGATGCGTTGATGATGAGTTTAAATTTATGTATACCCTGGGATTTGAGAGTTGATGCCACTGAGTCGTATGCTTTAATTTTATTTTTCTTCTTTTGAGTTGGAATGATAACTTGAGAGTTTAAGTAGTTGTAGACGAATTCTAGGGTTTGCTGTTGTTCTTGAGATTTTCTCGCTTTTCGATCTTCCTTGCCTCTGACTTGCACTTTTATTCGTGTTTGTGCCCGCAGAAATGTCCGACCATCCGCGGGTCCCCTACCAAACTCCTCCGTCGAGTCCTCACAGGTCTCCTCGAAGTGATTCTACTACTAAGGGTGGAGCCCCGCCTTCGCTTACCCAGGATAATGCTCGGGATAGGCGAACATCCTCGTCCCTTGGTCAGAGATCTTCGCTTAAAAGGGGTGATCCACCGCAGGGATCTAAATATGTCGTGAATCGCCCTAGAGGTGAGTCTCCCGAGCAGCAGAATCCGCGCACTGAGCCATTAAATGTGCACCTCTCCGCTCCAAGCCTCCACCGCGACTAATCCACCGTGCCTAGTTCGAGCAAGTCAACTAAGACTCGTCTTCGAAGAGAAAGGTCATGAAATAGAGTCTTCTGGAGATACAGCTCCTCCTAAGAAGAAGGTCATGGTTCTCGGAAGATACTACGGAGAGGCTTTCGAGGAAGACTCTTGCTTTGTTACTTTCCGTCCTTTACCTTTGGGTAACAAGAAGTTTACCTTCCGACATATTGATCTTGAGGCCTTCAAGTCAAGCATGGTCTTCAAGACTTCCAAGTTCGTTTTTATGCCTCCGATAAAGATATAACTTATGAGATGGTTACCAATTACAAGTATGATGCCTTTCATTTGTCGACGACCGTGGGTGCTTTCGAGGCTGGTTTGATGTTACCCTTGTATAAAGTCGGTGATGATTTCTATTACCGGGTCTTGTCTAGCCGCGATACGCCAAGAAAAGTCATAATCGCGGGTGCAACAGCTGACAGAAACTATCTTCGCCATCTTCGTGAATGCTATCTTCGTAGTAAGGGGCGAACGATGATGACTTGCTATGCCCTAAATTAGAAAAGGAGAAAGGGTGGTATACTCCCGAGAATTTCAACAAATCCTTTGGAGATTATGTCAACAGAATACCCTTAAACCGTGGTCGGTGAGTCTCCGCGGAACATTGCTTCGCCAAGGGGGAAGTTCGGCTTTTGAGTGAGGTAAGTGATTCCAAGATGGCGAGGGTTCCTCGGTGCCGAAGGTCTTCCTATTCCCGCCGATGAGAGGATTAAGCGTGATCATGACTATGAATGGTCTCGCCACCGTTCTTGAAGTCGCTCGGTCCGTGGGCCTATGGTTGGGTCCCCGGGCCCCATGGTTGGCAGACCTAATGCTTGACGGTCCTCATCGCGAAGTTTCTCCCGCTCGTTATGCCCATTACGCCTCTTGTGCGATGAGTTTTGTAGGCATGGATTTTGCTTATAATCGCGATGTTGACGACGCGGAAGACGAAGATATTCCCGATGCTAACCTTCTTTCGCAATCTCGATGTTGCTAAGGTGTGTTGTTTGTTTTCTATGTATATATTCCCCTTCGTTTTCTTGAATAATATTGATTATGCTAAGGAAAGGAGATGCCGATGGCTCTTTTATCATTATGTGTGGTAGGTGCGTAGAGACAAGGGGATCAATCCGCGCTCGTCGAATTCTCCCACCGAGGGTTCTACTCGGTTCGAGGATGTGAATAGTCCCGTGGATGGTGATGAGGATGTTTCCGACGGGAAGAGCGAATTGAGACTTCTCCGCCCATTCAAGAAGTAGATAGTATTGCCGGTGGGAGCGTTGGTGGAGGTGGTGGTGGTCAGGCCACTGGTGGTGGTGGTAACGATCAAGCTGAGGGGGCTACCAAGGATGGGGATGGCAGTAACGATCAAGCTGAGGGGGATGCCAAGGATGGGGATGGTGGTGACAAGGATGTTGTGTACAAGGGTACTGGGGATGTTGGAGACAAGGGTACTGGGGATGTTGGGGACAAGGGTAAGAAAATTGCTCTTGATAGTGGTGACAAGGATGGGGATGCTTCTTGCGAGTTTTCCTTTGGTAGGTTTTATCCTGGGAGCAATCATTTGACATGGCCACGCTTATGGGGCTTGTCTCGGATTTCACTCGCTTCCGATGGTGATGACTGGAATGTCCTTAAGGATAGTCATGGGGTGACCCCACACGTGGATCCGATGGCCGGGGTTTTGGCAAAGGTCATCCCGAGGTTTGTGTCGGCAACTCCTCCACCGGCCGGTGGGGTTTTGACGCTAAGTACAACCGGTGCCTCGCTTGGTGGGACGTCCTTAGACTCTCCTTCGTATGACTTTACGCGGTCCTTGGTCGCGGATGGTGATGATGCTGTTTTTGGCGTGGCCGCAAAAGAAAAACTTGCTTGTCGTGCCTCGTCCCGCCCCTGTGATTGAGGGGGAGAAGAGTTCGGACTCTTTTACTCGCGTCGGCATATGGAACTAACCCCTGAGGAGGTGGTAGATCGAATGTGGGGCGAGAATCTTGTGACCACGGGATTGATCTCGTGGTGGATCCTCCCCCTACGGTTTTGGTATGATGGCCATTGCTGATGGGTACCAAGACAATTATCCCCAACAAATTTATTGGAGGTTTGTCCTACTCTTTCTTCCCCGATTTTGCTTAAATGTGTTGTGAACTAATTTCCCTTTTTGATTGATAGATGATGAGGAGTGAGTATTGTAACCATCATCTTTACCGCTCTTCAAGGCCAAGTCTCTCAAGCTAGAAGGGAAGCTCCGGCATTGTGAAGAAACGCTTTCGGGCGTTGAAGCTTCTGGCCTCCGCTAAAGATGAGGAAATAGCGGAGTCAAGGGTCTCGCTTAAGCGTAAGGAGCAAAGCAGACGCGGAGGAGGCAAAGTCGCGCTCCGAGCTGGCCTCGGTTAAGGCCAAGTTAGCGGTTGCTTTGAGAAGAACTCCTCGTCTATTTCTGTGTCCGCGCTTCCTCTTCTTTGGTAGTTTCCCGCTCCTTATATATTCCGAGTTTTCTCCTTCTTCCCTCCTCCCGCCGTACCGTCTTCGGTGGGCGAGTCCCCGAATTGTTGTGGCTTCGGAGTGAGAGGGCTCGTCAAAAGGTCGCATTGTTTGAGTTAGTTGAAAAACTTAAGAGTGAATCGGCGAAATGGAATGCCCGCGCGGATGTTCATAACGCTATGGCCGAAGAATGGCGTAAGAAAAAGCTTTGCTTGGTAGATCTGCAAAATCGAAATAACCATGACCGCCACTTGTTCAACGGGGCTCTTTTATGGACGCGGACAATCTTGAGAAAGCCCGCGGCAGATTTCCTCTTTAGAAATTAAGCTTAATGTTATGGAAGACGAGCTGCGGAGAGCGCGGTCTTCTCATCCCTGATGTGCGGACTTATATGCAGCGTCTTGCCAAGGAAAGAGACGATGCTAGGGCAGAATGTAGTGCTCTCAGTAGTGCTTTATCCGCGTCTCGAGCTGATGTGGCTCGTCAGGTTGAGCGTGAGAGAGACTTAGAGGTGACTATGTATCGCCTTAACAAGGGATTGGAATCGAAGAATGATGAGGTTAATCGATATCGTCATTCTGACTCGATGCTTCGAAATGATCTAAGCGCGAGTCGGTATGCTCATAATCTTCTGCAGTAGATTATGATAGGTTATCGATGAATATGATTATGCCGCGAAGCAAAAGGATTCCGCGGTTGATCATTGTGAAGGTATACGTTTTTGTCATCGAGTGTGCTTTGTACTCGTATCTCATTATAACCTGTTCTTTTTCCATTATCTCCGCAGAGCTCCAGGGACAAAGCTTCGAGCTGCGGATGACAAATTTGCCGAAGCTCAAGCTAAGGTAGTTCAATTGGAGGGCCAAGTTAATTACCATCGTGGCCAGGCCTCGTCTCGGGAGGAAACGCTGAAGCATGCCAATCAAAAGGTGGACCTTCTTTCCACTTCCCTGAGTCAGGCCGAGATGAAGAGTGTAGCCATAGGCTTCGTGGCTCGTGCGGTTGCGAGGAGATTAATAGAACTCTTGGTGAGATTGAGTTGGATCTCGGGAAAACCATGGGTTAAACAAGAGTTACACTCGGCGTCCCGTACTCCGCGCTCCCCTCGAGCTCTTCTCGGGCCCTCCTCTGGTGGTAGTGTTCCTTCCTCGTCAAGGACAAACCCGCGGATAACGCTCCTTCCCGCAGGGTCACATCTAGTATGCTAGGGATTGATCTCGCTTGCTTATCCTTTTGGCGTTTTTGCTACTCTTTTTGCTAGGCTTGTAATCAACTCATCATGTACTAGATCAAACTTTGGTGTTAAATCAATTTGAATTTTGTTGAATTTGCATTTATTGTTTTTTCAAATAAGTTAACGTAATGAATACTTCCGTAGTATTTACTATCCAAGGATGTTGATCTTTGAATTTGAGAAAGTGTATTGTTTACGGCATTCCGTAGGTTGATATCCCCGAATTGCCTTGTGACTTGCACCCCGTCCCAAATAATTCCTTGGCTGTGGATTCCCGAACGGTGGGGGTCCGCCGACGTTCAAGGATATATTCCATTGAGTTCGCGGCTTGTAATATTGCTCGGGTATCTCGTTCGTGGGAAGTCGCCCACCGGCCGTACACTTATAGACGCTACGGGGAGTTCCACGAGATTGCATGTGTATGCTCCGATATGTTGCATGCGTGTGCTCTGTATGGGATATTGCCCTAAGTATATTGCAAAGGTAAGATCCACGCTTTGTGCGGATATCCTCTCAAAATGTCAATTCTTAATAATGGTATTGCACAATGATTTACGTGGTTCTACCTTAAAGCCTACATCCACGGGGTAACAATAGTATCGATACTTTATTAAGGTGTGACACGGTTTTCAATGTACATTGTGTAAGTAGTATATACATGTGGTTCATATGGTTTATGTACATTGTGTGAATATGTGTTTCATGTGGTATAGGTTGTGGGTTTTGAATAAATTGAAATGCGCGTGGGTAATGAATGGGATATGATACTTGAAAGTGAAAGCTTTGATTGATTGAAAAGTTAAGGTGTGTTACTCCTTTGTCAGAGATAGAAACATGTGGACTAGCAAGTCCCTTTTCTTCTTCCGAAATGCACACGCAGTGGTTGGTCATGGGTAGTATGGCTTGAGGTATTTGGCATTCCACGGATGCATGAGGATTTCCCCTTTCAGGTTGCGCAGATAGTAAGAGCCATTTCCTGCGATGTCGTGTATTACGTAGGGTCCTCCCCAAGTTGGTGCCAATTTTCCCCACTTCTTTTCTCGCTAGTATTGGGGAATGGTCCTCAACACATACTTTAACCTTCTACAAAATTCCTAAGTTTCACTTTTTTGTTATATTCTCCTCCAGCCTCTGCGTTGGTAGTTTTCCATTCTTTGCAAATGCCGCTTCTCTCCTTTCTTCGAGGTCGTCGATCTTTTCTAACATCATGTTCGTGGTGAGATTCTTTTCCCATGCTTCGTTTTTGTAGTTGGAAGTAGAATTTCCGCAGGATTACCGCTTCGCCCGTAGGTGAGCAAAAACGGGGATTCTCCTAGCCGACCTTCGAGTCGTCCTATATGCCCATAGGACGTTATGCACTGCTCACACCACCGCCCCTTGTACTCGTCTAGTCGTTTTTTTAGAATAAGTGCCAAAGTTTTGTTTGTGGCTTCGCTTGTCCATTGCTTTGTGGGTATATGGGGGTGGATTTGTTTTTTCGAATCTTGAAGGTGTCGAACAACAAGTCAATATTCTTTCCTTGTAGCTGTTTACCATTGTCTCCAAACTATCTCTCAAGGGGATGCCAAACCCGCAGATGATATTCGAAAAATAAAAGTAAAGACGTCCAATCCCGAATTCTAGCCAGGCTTTTGCTTCTACCCACTTGTCAAGTAATCCGTCGCCACTATTAGGAATCTTCTTTTCCCCGTCCCCGATACGAGCGGGCCTACTATGTCGATCCCCCATTTCCCAAAGGGCCACGGACTCCACCACGAATTCGATTTTGTGGTCGGGCGTGGATTCGCTCACGAATCTTTAACATTCTTCGCACCTTTGCGCCATCCTAGCCGGCGTCTCGATCATGGTTGGCCGCAGTAGCCTCGCGTCTTCGCCTTATCTCGCAAGGGATCTCATTCCACCGTGATTCCCCGCGTCCCCTCTGTGGATGTCTTTCAAGATGATATGTCCCTCTCGATCGAGACAGACAATACGAAGTGGCCCGAGGAATGATTTTCTCGATAAGGTTCCGTCTCTTAGCTCGTACATCCCCAAGCTTCTGGATTGTACCTTCCTAGCTTGTTTGGTATCCTGGGGAGTTTCCCTCTTTTAGAAAGAGTGGATTTCGGTTCTCCAATTTGCTTCTTGACCGTAATCGCTCGTCTTCATAAGCTTGTCGCGTGATGTCATCGTCTTGAAATTCGTCGAAGATGTGCTCTCCGACATCATCATCAGAAATATCTTCGTCCTTAGACTTGCATTGGTTAGCCGCGCATGTTTCTTGGGGCTTGATAGATGGTTCGTACACTCTTGTTATCTTGATTGCTTCGACATCCTCATTTTTAAGCATGGCTGATATGTATGCCAGGGCATCTGCGTGTCTGAGCTCCTTCCTACGCAGATGTCGAAATTTGATTTTTGGTATTTGGGAAACCAACGTTTGTACTGCAGCCATGTATGCCATCGTTGTCTCGTCATACACATTGTATTCGTAGCCTATCTCGCCGTATGATTAGTTGTGAATCACTTGTTAACCGTACTTCTTGTATTCCTAATTCAATTATCAAGCGGAGGGCGTGGACCACTCCTTCGTACTCTACGATGTTATTTGTATGGCCTTCGAATTCCAATCTGAATGCATGCACGATCCTATCTCCCGTGGGCGTGGTGATGACGATGCCTATCCCCGCGCCCCTCTCTATTTTTGGAGCCGTCGACAAAGACCTCCCATTGTCGTGGGTTCATTGGTTCAAGAATGTTATTTGGCTCCTTTTGTTTTTCCATTTCAGGGCACCCGCGGCCCTCCATCCTTGTATGCGCACCTCTTCTTCGTTGTCCAAAGGTAGGTCTGCTAGAAAGTCCGCTAACACTTGCGATTTCGAGAGTGTTGAAGTTCATAGTGGATATTGAATTGGTCGAGGTATGTGCTCCATTTCGCTATGCGTCCTACCTTTCCCGCCCCCTTTGAGGATGGCTTCTAAGGGCGCTCGGCATGGGATACGTATGTCATGGGTTAAGAAGTACGTCCTCGCTTTAATGTAGACCATACGATGGCTAAGATGAGTTGTTCGATTCTTGTGTAGTTTCTTTCTCATGAATTCATAGTCTTGTCGACATAATAGATCGGCTGCTCCTCCTTTGTGTGGGTTCCGACAAGTACTGCGCTTTACCGCATCGTCTCATTGTCGCAATGTATAGTGCCAAAACTTCGCCGTGGTCTGGTTTTCGAAGGATAGGGATCTCCGCTAGGTACCGTTTTAACGCCTAGAAAGCTTCTTCGCATTCTCGCCTCGTCCACTCAAATTTCGTCCCCTTTTTTAGTATGTTAAAAGAGTTTGCACCTATCCGAAGATCTTGAGATGAATCTTCCTGGGCTGCTAGGGATCCATTGAGCTTTTTGTACTTCTTTTAGGTTCTTTGGGGATGGCATGTCTACTATGGCTCGGATCTTTGCGGGATCTACTTCAATGCCCCTTTTCGTCACCAGGTACCCAAGGAATTTTCCTGATGTTACTCCGAACGTGCATTTTTCCGGGTTGACCTTCATATTGTGTTCTCTCATAGCCCCGAAGATGTCCCTCAGGTCCTGGTGGTGGTTCTTCCTCAATCTGCTCTTGACGAGCATATCGTCAATATAGACTGTAGGACCATAATATCGCAACGTACAGGACTTGCGAAGTTAATAAACAACGATGTCGCGAGGCAGTCGCAGAGAGCTAAAATAAACGACGCAAAGAATAACGACAAAGTAGACATAAAGGAGACGTGAGATCTCGGCGAGGGTTAAGAAGTGTCGCGAGATTGAATAGTTGTACACCGGCGACACTTCGCGAGACATTCCCGAAAATAAAGGATAGCTTAGTCATGTCATCCACTATGTATTACCCTATATAAAGGGTCGAGTGAGTCTCGTAAAAGGGGGATCTTTGGAGAATTGTGAGGCAAGTCATTAGAGAGAGAAAGTTTAAGAGTGTTCTAACTTCTAAGTGTAATTCTACTTTCCCCGGTAACACTTGATGAAATTAATCAATAAACATTCTCAATTATACAACTTTCAATAGACTAATTAATCAAAATATAGTGAGGGGTGTAGTGTGGGATTTCCCGCTACTACATATGCGCTAGAAACAGGGACCTAATCTTGTTGGTTCAAGAAAGAAAATCGCAATTAAAGTCTGTTTAGATCAAGAAAATGAGAAAGGAAACTCTTAGATCGGATGAAGCAGGGGGAAAAAGATATGGCATGTGGCGCAGATATGAGAGTAATGATTAGTAAATTTCATGAAAATATCGTAGGAAGAATACACAAAAGGGATTTTGAAGGAAAGAAGGTTACGACAGAGAAATGATATCACCTTTGAAAGATTGGGAAAAACAAGAGATAACATTCACTACGGAGAGATATCCAAAGAAAATTTGGATCACCCATTTCCATTAGTGATCGCAATTAACGCGTATAAGGAGAAAGAAGAATTGGAGAACACAAATAAAAACATGGGTGGTAAATGGAGTTTTAATTGATACAGGAGTCTGTGAATATAATGTTCTATCACACTTACAAAAAGATGGGATATGAAGACGAGGATATGACTTTCGCGGCGTACAATATTCAAGGATTTGGTAAATCCATAACCAAGGTTAGAGGAGAGATAAAAATACGTATTCCATTAGGAGGAATCGAAACTCGGTGACATTGAGTATAGTAGATATGGAATCACCGTATAACTTGTTACTAGGAAGATCATGGGTACATGCAATAAAAGTCAAGGCGTCGACGCTTCATCAATGTATCAAGTTTCCAACACCAACTGGAATAGGCGAGATCAAAGGGGATGCTTTGCTAAAGGAAGAATATATTATCAAAAGGAAGTAAAATGTTGCGAGGAACAAATAAACAAACAAAAGAATATATCTAAGCACCGCAAAAAGATGGCGAGGGCGGCTAAGAAAGAAGAAGAGTTCGAGTTTACATGATCAAAGCGAAGGAAGGAAAAGGAATACCTAGCGAGATCTCGGGAGAAGAAAATGATTCCGCGATGGAACCGAAAGGACCAACCCCCATGGGAGAACCGAAGGCCGATTACGTCGCGCAGAGCAAACTAAAGAAGTGAATATTGAACTAAGGAAGAACCCAAGATACTAAAGATTGGAACTAACATGGGAGCGGAGGAAGAAGAAAGAACTCATTGGTCATTGCGAGATTATAAAGATATCTTCGCGTGGGATATGGATGAAATGCCTCGGTATAGATCCATCGGTAGCTTGTCACAAGTTGGAAATTGATAAAAATGTGAAGCCATTCAAACAAAGAATTAGAAAGATAGCAACAAGATATCACCCTCGATAGAAGAAGAGTTGCAAAAGATGTTGGACGCAGAATCATTAGACAAGCAAAATATCCCGAATGGATAGCGAACATGGTTATAGTTCCAAAGAAGAACAAAGGAATAAGGATTTGCATTGATTTCACTTTGATTTAAATAAAGCCCGCCCGAAAGACAGCTTTTCCATTGCCGATATTCCCTACCTAGTCGAATCAACATAGGGAATGAAAGGGTATCCTCGCCGGATGGATACAAAGGTTACAATCGATCCCACTCGCCAAGAGGATCAAGAGCATACCGCTTTCTTCGCTCCAAGAGGATTATATTGCTATACTAAAATGCCGTTCGGTTTAAGAAATGCTTGGAGCGACGTATCAAAGGATGGTAGAAGAGGTATTCGCAGAATGGATACATAAAACACCGGAAGTCTATGTAGATGACATGCTAGTAAAAAGTAAGAAGGCGTAAGATCACGTGCGAGACTTGAAAGAAATTTTTGAGCAAATGAGGCGTTTCAACATCAAAGTCAACCTAAAAATGTACCTTTGGAGTTGCGTCGGGAAGTTCTTGGGTTACATTGTGTCAAAGGAAGGAATACACGTTGACCCGAGAAAATAAAAGCAAGCCGCGACATGCCGACGCCCCGACGAGAAAAGACGTTCAAAAGCTAAATGGATTGTTAGCATCACTAGGAAGGTTCATCTCGCGATCGTCGATAAATGTAAACATTTTTTCAAGTGTTCTAAAAAAGGGATCGAAATTCGAATGGACTAACGAATGTGAAAAGGCTTTACAAGGAATTAAGGAACATTTAATGGATGTATCCATTATGCGGATGCGTAACACGGGGAAGAGTTATTAATATATCCGCGACTACTTCGCACGCCTTAAGTGCAGTATTATTGCGAACGGACGCAGAGTGGAAAAACCAATCTATTATATCAAAAAACTTTTAATGCCGCAGAAAGAAATTATTCAAAAATTGAAAAACTAATCCTAGCGTTAGTATATGCGTCATTTAAACTTCGCATATATTTTCGTGCACATAACGTTAGAGTAATAACAAAGGTACCAATCGAGCCTGGGTAATGAAAAATTCAAAAAGATCGTGAAGAGTCGAAAGATGGAATGCTCAAATAAGTCATTGCAAACTCAAATATGAAATATTATCTTCAACCAAGTCACAGTGTCGTCGCAGACTTTCTCGGCAATTTCCTTTAGAGAGGATGAAGCGATGGATGAAATGATGGATGTAGAGGAAGAACATGGAGATCCAAAAGATTTGTTAATCGAACCAAACCGGTGGGAAATATTAGTGGATGGATCATCAAATGGAGAAGGTAAAGGAGTGGAATTGTTATGATTTCGCCGTAAGGCAATAAGTTAGCTTTTGCTTTTAGATTGGAATTTGAGTCTACCAATAATGAAACTAATACGAAGCCATAATACATGCTTTACGATTTGCAATAGAAATGAAACTCGAGAGTGTGAGAATTACCAAATGACTCGCAATTGGCAATTCGTCGATAATGTAAAAGTATGCTACAAATGATCCATCCCTACGTAAATACAGAAGCTTGTAGAAGCGTTGTCAAGACAGACATACCGAAAATAAAATGGAGGCACATATCAAGAAGAGATAATGACTCGCAGACGCTTTTGCCTTTATATCAAGTATGATGACGACCCGATCATGCGAGGAATATCAAAATACGTACGCTATCGGCGCCATCGGTAATAAAGAAGAGGAACAAGAAGCGATATAATGATGGTGGTAAATGAGATGCAAGGTTGCGAGGAAGATTGGAGAGTAGAACTTCACGCGTACTTAATGAAAGGCGAGGTACCAAGAAATAGATTGAAGCACACAAGTTAAAGAGCCGAGCAACAAATTATGAATTGCGAGATGGCGTGCTTTATCGGCGTTCTTTTGATGGACCTTCGCTTCGATGCCTAACAAGGAAAGAAGGAGAAACCATATTGAAGATGTCGAGCATAGTGGAGATGCCTAAATCATAGCGGCGGAAGATCTTTGGCATATAAAGCAAAGATGCAAGGATATTATTGGCCATATATGCATGAGGACGCGAGAGCAATAGCCGACGCTGCGAAGATTGTCAAAGACACGGAAGAAGATACATGCACCAGAGCACGCTTAAATTCTTCAAAAAGTGTGTGGCCTTTTGGAAAGTGGGGTTTAGATATTGTGGGACCATTTTTACCAGGAACTGGACAAAGGAGATATCTAATTGTCGCAACGGATTATTTCACAAAATGGGCGAGGTGAAAGCGGTCCAAAGACATTCGTGATAAGGATGTTTTTACTTTCATATTCGAAAATATCATATGCAGATTTGGGATCCCCCGCGCAATTGGTATCCGATAATGGGAAGCGCTTGAAGGGCAAAATATGAGTTGTCGCTCAATGCATTTCGGATAAGATGTGGAAAATCAACTCCATTATATCCACAAGCTAATGGCTGCTTTGAGGCAACAAACAAAACAATTGCCGATATATTGAAGAAAAAATTGGAAGGACACAACAAAGGATGGTGCGAACAAGTACCCAATGCAAGATGGGCCTATAATACAACTAAGAGAAGCCACAGAATGTCCCCTTTTGCCTAACTTATGGAGTCAAGCAAGATTCCCAACAGAGGTCGTGATTCCGACAACCAAAAAAGAGGTCCGGGAGAAAATCTTAGCGCTGTGCAATATTCTAATCAAGTTGGATGAATTGGAAGAAAAACGAAAAAGCCTTGCGACACATGGAGAATTATCAAGACTAGCTAGAGAATATAATAAGCGTGTAAAAATACGTGAGTTCCAACTGTGCGACTTGGTGTTGCGAGAAACACCAATATATCAACGCGAAAACGGAGGCAAGTCGGCAAGAAAATGGGATGGACCTTATATCATCAAAGAGGTAGTCGACAGGGGGCATATAGATTGATGGACCCGTATGGAAGAGATGTGGGGCAAAAATTGGATAGACCATGGAATAGGTTATATCTAAAGAAATATTATCCGTGATAACGAAAGATGACAAAATGAATTAAGATGAAGTACTTCTTCGCCGGGCGACATTCAAGAAATGCAGGAGAATCCGCAAGAGATCGCGATAAGAATAACAGAAAAGTCATGAATAGCTTAACAAAACAACAAGAGATAAGGAATGATTAAATGAATGAATCGGCGAATATCTCGCAGACAAAATAGCAAATGATGAAGAATGATTGCCTAAAAAGAATGAATGAACGGGACGAACCTTTATGGCGTACACCCTAGTTCGCGAATTATATTTCGTAAGAGGCAAATGTAAGACCTAAAGTGCGTCATATAAGGGGGTATCTCTTAACATGGCTCAAAGGAAGGTTACACCGCTCCCGAAACCCGAGTCATGCAAATTTGGGGCCCATGAAAGCCTATCCTGGGAGATACCTTGGATTCCCAACTATATATGTAGGTTATACCCTCGGTTGGGCGACCGAGGGTCTCTTCCAAGGAGTCGGTGGATGCACAAGGCGCCGAGGTACACGGTTGAGCCAGAGTGCCCGGATGGATGAACCTACCCCGGCCATTCTTGGCAAGTCTTGGCATGTGCCGCACTTCGCCCGAAGAAAACTCCACTTAGGGTGCGCCTCGTAACCATAAACCATATAGGTATAAGGGATAAGAGGCTGCGAAAACAACCATGTTGTTGTTAAGACCGGATGGGAGGAGCTAGTCTTGTATGGCCGATGTTTCGCCTCCTTGAAGGGGCAACCGGGGAGATGATAAGGGCGACGCTCTCCATTAGGGGGTGTCAAAACAGACGCAAATGTCATGAGGCTTTGTTTTCGCAAGGAGACTTAGGCTTGTCATATTTGTGCAATGATCCTGCAGAGGCAATAATACTAACGCGAGGGTAAGGCGAGATCAATGGGTCTTTACACGAAAGTGTACTGGACGTCCCGCGATTTCGCCGCACGACGGCAATGTCATGGGACTTTATGTTCGCAAGGATATCTAGGCCTGTCATATTGTCGCAACTAAAACATCCTCGCAGAGGCAAAAATACTTGAAAAATGATAAGACAAGATCAATGGGTCTTTACATGCAAGTGTACGGACGTCCCGCGATTTTGTCGCCATAAAAGGTGGCAGGGGGAAGACCTCTAATTAGGGAGGTCTAACTCCTAAGACCACACAAAATTGATAAGGCAAGATCAATGAGCCATTGCATGAAAATGTAAAGGCGGTCTCGCGATCTTGTCGCCACAAGAAGAGATAAAATAAAGAATACCAAAATGATAAAACGAGAAAAGTAGGTTTCTTCCCTCATGGAGATGCCTGCGACCTTGTCGCAATACAAAATTCGACATCAGCGAAGAATACAATGAAAAGATGATGATGATTAAGTAAAAATAATTTCATCAAAATGTAAGCGAATAAGCTTGCGAGATTATAGTTATAAATAAGAAGAAGAAAATAAGAGGATTCTCCAACAAGGGATTTAATCTCTCAATACAAACAGACAGTTGTAGCAAGAGTTATCAAACAGTTAATTCTCTACATCAATTTTATCGTCTTCACCAATTACTTTCTCAGCTTCACCTTCGCCAGCCAATGGACGTTCTTCGAGATATTTTCAAAGATCTTTATTCTCGCCAATTGGTGGATTCTCATCGATAGCTTTTCGCCATCTTTGTTGATAACTTCAATATTAGCGACGTCTTCGCCGCTTTCATAGTCATAATCACTATCTGGAGCATCAGGAACTTCATCATCACTTATTTCCAAAGGAGCGACGTGAATAGGATCAAGAGACTTCGAAAGCAAAATGTTATTCACAAGAACTTCCGCCTTTAGAGGGAACTGGCGTAGTAATGCCTTTTGACGATTCTTACTATCAATGTCCTTACAATGAGACATATAATCAAGTCTTCGCTCTGCACGGTCACGAGAACGAGCAAGATGCGAAGTGAGTAGTCCATTTTCCTTGCGAATTTTGGAATAATCAGACCTGAGGGTAGAAATAGTGGAGCGAAGCTTTCTCTCAGAATCTGCATAACAAATACACAAGATCAGAGAAAATTCTTATCGAACATTATCGACATTTTCAGGGTAGTCAAATAAATTGACTACCTTCCTTTTGAGAAGAAAGATGTTGAATTAAAGCTGCGAAATTATTCCCCAGGCGGTCCATGACATCATCAAATGAATCTCCCACTAAGCCTTTCAATCGAGAACGCAAATTCTTTTCATTGGAAACAAGTATGGAATTTTCGTCACGTAGTAGAGTTGGATTTTTCTAAATTGACACATTGTTCTTGAATTGCTTCGCTTTTACACTCAAAGTTATTCTACCCTGAATAAGTTTATCTCTCTCTGCAAGAATTACTTCCAGTTGGTTTTTCAAAGAATGATTGGCTTGCTCTTGTTCTTCACATAATTTTCGACAAGCATCATATCACTGCGAATAGTTCGCCACCTTATTCAACAAAGAACGTTTCTCTTGCGAAAGAGTTCGATTCTCATCCGATAAAGTTTGCAACTCCAAATCGATTTAGTCAAAGCATAAGAGAGGCGAGATAAATCATTACTTAACAAGTCTTGCTTCGCGATAAATTTAAATTTTCTTTTGACAAGTTATTTATTTGATCACCGCATAAGTGTGAAGATTATCTAAGAGATTATATTGTTCCATCCAACCATCTCTCTCAACTCGAACTTCTTCAACAATGGACTCCATCCGATATATCTCCATTATTCGTTTCAGTTTAATGCTTGGAGAATGAACAGAGAGTTTGAGTTGCAAAAAAAAAGAGAGCTACGCGAGGGTATACCTTTTAATTCTTCATTCTTCTTGCGAAGGTCATCACAATCCAGCGAGATGTTGTGAAATTTTTGATTGCACTTCACGGTCATGACCTGGAGATCATTCTTCAGCTTACTAATTTCTTGAACCAAAGACGCCTGCGAGACCTTATCAGGACCAAGGTGCTTACTTAAAATCTCGCAGACATTGGATTTGATAGGATCAGCAGAAGTTTTCTTGGCATCATTCACAAGATCTGAAAGAACCTTAAAGGCCACATCTATACCCTCCAAATTTTCTCATTGTTAGAGGAATTTGCTCTACTAAAAATGAGTCATCCTTTGCCAAAGGAATCTCATGAGAAGAGGAGGTCTCAGGGAGAGAAGTGGTTGGAGAAATAGTAGGAACATTGATAGCAGAGGGTGGTATAGCATCATTTGTAGGGGAACGATTGTGAGGAACTTGGTCTATGAGGAGTTGAGGCGTAAAAGTGTTGTCGCCGCAGAATGTTATCGAAGGAAGAGGCACGAAACTATCCCCGCGAAGATTTCGCAGAAGGAGAAGAAGGTCCGAAAGAAGGAAATGGAACGCCGGGAGTAACAGACTTGGCCTGGGCGAAGCCTTTTAGGAGTTCTATCAGCATTTCCATCATTCTGCGAGTAACAAGTCAATAGGCTTTGACTGTATAGGAGATTCTTGTTGCGAAGAGGGTTCTGACCGATGGCGAGCCCAAAGAAAGAAAAGGGTCCTTCACTGAATAACTGGTTTTGGGTTGGTTCTTGCTAAACAACAATGGCGAAAAAGAACTATAAAGTTAAGCATACCAAAGTGTGATTTCGACAAGAAAACTAACTTCAAAGCAATTAACCACAAGATTAAATTAGATATGGCAAGATTAACAAACCTCGGATGCCATGAGAATGACAACCGATAAGAAGTAATGAAGAAGAGAAGAAGATGAAGAAGGAAAACAAAGAAAAATACTTGCGAACGATGAAGAAGAGGAAAGCTTGCAGATGATGAGGAAGATGAAAGGGAAAAGAAATTTCTTCACAAGGAACACCTCTATAAATAGATGGGAAAAAGGTATTACGACCGGGTAACATTAAATGCGCCGTAAAAGAGGCAAATATAGACACGTGTTAACGGTCATTACCCAAATCCAAGGAAACTTGACGAAAAGAAATTTAGCAGAATTCAAATATATGGCATATTTCCTAATAAAGCGAGAAGAGATTGCGGAACCGATTATTCTCTCAGTAACACATGAGGCAAGAAATGACACTTTGTACATAGGAGCTTCTAATTTCGCAAAAGAATAGAGGCAAGTACGTACTTTTCAAGTCCAAAAGATTCTTTCGCTCGTTCCTTCATCAGCGAAGATCAAAGATTATTGCAACAACAGATTTTTCCTTAAAAATCGCTCTTCAAGCAATATTCAAGGAAAAAGAGGCAAGATGTAGGACCATAATATCGCAACGTACAGGACTTGCGAAGTTAATAAACAACGATGTCGCGAGGCAGTCGCAGAGAGCTAAAATAAACGACGCAAAGAATAACGACAGGCGAGACATAAAGGAGACGTGAGATCTGGCGAGGGTTAAGAAGTGTCGCGAGATTGAATAGTTGTACACTGGCGACACTTCGCGAGACATTCCCGAAAATAAAGGATAGCTTAGCTGTCATCCACTATGTATTACCCTATATAAAGGGTCGAGTGAGTCTGTAAGAGGGGGGATCTTTGGAGAATTGTGAGGCAAGTCATTAGGAGAGAGAAAGTTTAAGAGTGTTCTAACTTCTAAGTGTAATTCTACTTTCCTGTGTAACACTTGATGAAATTAATCAATAAACATTCTCAATTATACAACTTTCAATAGACTAATTAATCAAAATATAGTGAGGGGTGTAGTGTGGGATTTCCTCGCTACTACATAGACCTCTAGGGTCCCGCCAATCCACGGCTTGAAAATAGCATCGACCATCCTTTGGGTACGTTGCTCCCGCATTCCGAGTCCGAAAGGCATCCTTACATAGCAATAGAGACCGTGGGGTGTGTAAAATGCCGTATGTTGCCGATCTTCTTCTCGCTAAAAATAGTTGGTTATACCCGCAGTATCCGTCCATGAATGATAACTCTTCGTATCCTTCTACCGCGTCGACGAGCCGATCGATGTCGGGTAACGGATAACTATCCTTGGGGCATGCTTTGTTCAAGTTGGTGAAGTCGATGCAGATTCTCGACCCTCCATTCTTCTTTGGTACTATTACCATGTTAGAGATCCAAGTAGATGTTTGACTTCTTTTATAAAACCGGCCTCCAACAAATTTCGCAGCTCCGTTTTCTACCGCTTTGTGATACTCGTAGCCACCTTTCGTATCTTTTGTCGTACGGGGAGTGTGCCGGGTTTAATGCGTAGCTCATGTTGTATTGTCTTCTGGTCTATTCCGTGCATATCGAGATAGTTTCCATGCGAAGATGTCCGCGTATTCCTTTAATAGTTTTGTTAGTGAGGCTTCGCGCTCTCCGCCCATTAGAGTTCCTATCTTGATCTTCCTTGGGTTCTGCTCCGTCCCTATGTTAACTTCCTTCACCGCCTCCAAGGATGTAAACGTGGGCTTTGCCTCCCAAGGTGGGGGACTTTCTTTAATTGCTATTTGGTAGGCTCGATTCTTTGTTTGTGAGAGCGCCCGGTTAGCATTTGATGTTGATGCCTCCGTGTTCCCTACGGAGTTCCCTTAGACAAGTTTTTTTCCCGAGATCTCTTCTAAGTATTTGTCGATGGCTTTGTCCTTGGATATTGCTTTGTTCCGGCCCCGCGGGTTCTTTTTTCTCATCTTCTTCATTGTTTAGCCGTATTTGCATTGTCCGGCATTCCTTTGCGAAACTTGATCACCCTTGATTTCCATCACCCCAAAGGGAGTAGGAAACCTAAGGTATTGATGGTAGGTGGATGCGACTCCCTTAAGTTTGTGGACCCATTTTCGTCCAATAATGGCAAAGCAGTAGGGTGAAGGCGTGTTCACCACACCGAAGCGGCGTTAACTTTCACTCGGACCTCGCGTCTACTTGCAAAATAATATCCCCGACATGTGCTTCGTAGCCGTGCCATTGAATCCGTAGATGGTGTAGTGCGAGGTCAAGAGTTGCTCCATTAAGCTCCATACGCTTGAAGGTATCATAGAACAGACGTTTACGAGCTCCCTCCATCAATGAGTATTTTCTTTATGTTGCATCCTGCGATTGGGCGAGTGAGGATCAAAGGGTCGTTGTGATCTTCCATGTCGTCCTCAATGTCCTCGGCCTCGAAGGTTAGGGGTGCGTTCATCCATTCTTCGTGCTCTTCCACTTCTTTTCCATCTAAGTTGTAGAGCTCACAATAGTCTTCAAACTGTTTCCTCGCCTTTTCCCTATCTCGTGCGGTTAGGGTTGGTTCTTTGTTTTCCGAGCAGGATATAGTGTTCAATGTACGACCCTCCGGCAATTGGACCTCGTTTGCTGCGTTTGGTTCTCCGTCCTCGCCTCCAGCCTTTTCTATATACTTTTTGAGATCCCCGCATCAATCAGCCTTTTGTATCGCTATCTTAAGATTTTTGCACTTCTCGCTTGAGTGCCCGTAGAAGCAAGTGGAAATCGCAATACTCTATGGATTCTCGCCGAGGCCGGTGGTTGTTTCCCCTTAGACCAAGGCCGCCTAGGTCTTCACGATCCTTGATCTCCTTTAGAATGCGTGAGTAGCTGGTAATGAGCTTTGTGTAGACTCGGTCCTCAAATTTTCTTCCACCCCTTTGTGGTCATCTTTCCGATCCTTTTGGCGTTCGCTGATCTCGCTCGCTAATTCCGCGGAATTGGTCCGTGGGGGTCGTTGAGCCTGTGCTCTCGGGTTCTCTCTTTGAATTTCTTCCAACCTTGCATGTTTTTCGATGATTATCCTCAAATCTCCTTCTGTGGTTGGAGAGGTACCGTGGATTTCAACAAACAAAGGGCTCATCCTGTCGAGCCCCCATTTGTAACAATTAATACTCACCACGGGATCCACATGTCCTATGGCTTGACATATCTTGTGCCACCTATCCGTGTATTCTCGAATGGACTCCTTGTATTTGATTGCAAGTGAGAAGAGCTTGTCCATCCCTGTGTTTACAACCTTGTTGTACATATAAGTAGCCAAGAATTTTTCCGTGAGTTGATCATACGAATTGATGCATCCAGGCTTGAGGTTATCAAACCAAGATAGGGCGGATCCTTTCAGGCTTGAAGGGAAGTATCTGCAAAGTATAGCTTCGTCGTGGTCCCATCTGGCCATTACCCTGTTGTAATATCGTAGGTGAGCAGCGGGATCGGTGGATCCGTCGTAACACTCGAAGGATGGGACCGGGCACTTCTGGGGTATGATAGCGGTGGCCAACTGTTGTGCGAGTGGGGTGGTGTTGGCTTCCTTCATAACCTGTTCTAGTCTTCCACCTCCCTGTCTGGTCTTGATTTGATTGATCTCTGCTAACATCTCCGCGCGGAGACTCTCCATTGCCAAACAGTGTTCTTCTTGAATGGAAGGGCGTGCCTTCCTTGTAGATTTTGACGTCGTGGCCTCCTCCTCATCATAGTAATCTGATGTGTCCGGGTTATAGTCCGGATCGGGCCTTCTATTATTCCGCGCACCTCTTCGGTTGACTATTGCAGGTATGTTCTCGAGGATCATCCTCCTGGTCTCTATTCATCGTACCGAGTTAGCCTCGTCCCCGCTGATTTTTTAGCTCCGCGCTTTGGAGGATCTTCTCTCTTAATTGCTGGTTCTCTTGGGCTAGTAAGGCCACCGCGTCCGCGTATGTCTCGTTGATTCCGTTTTAGTTCTTCTAATTGCGCCAAAAACTGCGCAGACCGGTTTGATGCTTGATTTGTTCCTATCTCGGACTGGGCTTGTTCCTGGGGCCGCGGTGTTGATTTTCATTGCTATCTCGTCTACCCGGCTCTATCATTTCGTAGGATCCTCGCGTGCGCTTGTTCGTTTTGTTCGTTAGTCTGCGGCATCCCATAGGGGGGGTTCTGGATTACTGATTCTGCCACTGTTTCTCGAGGTTCCGTAGGCCTGGTTGTTGCTGTCACTTTGGAGGCGACCATTTGAGAAGTTCCTTCGGTAGGTGTAGCGGCCTTTGCCGCCGCAGCCTTCCTTGCTTCCATTGCGATGAGGCCCGCATCTGAAAGGAATGTGCTTTCCGCTCCATTCTGTGCCTTGTCCCCGGCTGCGAGTCCCGCGCCCTTTTGTTTTCTCCTTGTTACTACCGGCGTAGTCCTATGTGCCTCTTTTGAAGGTACCTTTGTCTTTCCTAAGATCTTTGTTCCTTTCCATTGCAATACTCGCACAAAGAACATGGAGGTAAACCGAGACAACAAGTCCACGGGTTAGTGTTAGTTCAACTTTGATTTCATAAGCTCGATTTCCAAAGTGGTAATGAGTGTACTCAAAGTTGTTAGTTTGGCAAATAATACGAAAAACATAGACGGATGCGGATTTAACCGGATAAGGTCCATGGGTTGTTGTTCGCAAAAAGTTCAAATCATTGGTGGAAGTTATGTTTGAAACATCAGGTTAAAATACGATCTGTTGGCTTAAGGGTCACTCAATGCCCAGATCCGTTGTTAGAAAATATAGTAGACACAAGTATGTGCGAAAAATAGCCCCTGCACTCCAGATCCGCTAGTTAAAAATCGTAAAAGACCCGTGATCTGCGTTAGACGGCACAAACAATACAAATACGTGCGAAAAATAAATTTAAACAAAGATCTGTCTATGTTCTAAGTAAAACTTTTGAGGTAGAGGCTATAAAATCACAGGAAAGATAAATCTTTTTACGGGACAAAGTCCTGTTTCTAGCGCCAAATTGTGAGCACGGAAATCTAGTGTCATCCGCGTGATCACAAACAATCTTAACATGAATTAGATACATGCATTAAAGTGCGGGTAAAGCATAGTATGCCTAGGTAGATGATGATTCATAGATTCCAAACCCCGCAAGTTTGTCATGATCTCGTCATCATCCCCAAGGTGATAGATCTGAGATCTGGATACATAAATAAAACTATATGAGTACTAAAGGTAAAGGAGACGATGGTTTACGTGGTTCGGCACTAAGGCCTACATCCACGGATCCGGAGATATCCACTATAAAGTAAACGATTACAAAAGTAAGGGAGACGATGAATTACATGGTTCAGGGAGAGATCTCCCTAAACACATACTTACTTCTCTCTATTCTCTCTCCTATTTCTTAGTTCTCTCTCTCTCGACCTCCTTTTCTGTGGAAGGGGTATTCATATATATAACTAAATCAAGTGGGTCCACTGACAAGGAACTGTGGGGACCTTATCTTCTTGTGCTCTGTGCATGGTCCGCGGACTTCCTTGTCATCCCGCGGCTTCTATATTACCCACACTTATCACGTTGACCTATCCTCGCTTCCTCCGTGGGTCGTCTGACACGTGCCCTCTGAGTAGATTGTGCTCTGTGCATGGTCCGCGGACTTCCTTGTCATCCCGCGGCTTCTATAATACCCACGCTCGTTACGCTGACCTATCCTTGCTTCCTTCGTGGGTCGTATGACACGTGCCCTCTGAGCGGCATTAAATACGAGTGGTTGGGGCTATCCAACCCGTGCCATTTGTCGGGCCTCCCCGTCACGTCTCGTGTCGGGCTTGGACTATCCCCAACCGTTGATTACATCTTACCTCGTGATGGGGTAGAGTAACTCATTGGTGTTGTGTGGGATCATCTATTTTGGATGCTCCTTCATCTTTGACCGTTGGTCTTGACAGATGGCACGTTGTCTAAACGCCACGGATGCCCCTATGTGTCATCCCTCTTTGAGACATGGCCTCCACGTGGGCTCTGCTAGTACACGTGGCAATGGAGATAAATAAGTGTACTTACAGTTTTTAATGGTTTTTTAAAAGGAAAAAGAGAAGGTTAGTAACGAGAAGGAGACGATTAGGAAGGTAATGGTCATAGTTTAGTTTTGTTTGACTTTTAGAGATGGTAAATAGGAAAAATCTGAATTGAAAAGTAAGTTGATTTTAGAAATTGTAAAAGGGATGGGAATTAGGAAAAACATGGGTGGGAAATAGGGAAAACCTTCGAAAGCAATCATCTCACACCCATGCTCTGATACTTGGTATGGCTAAAGAGACGTACTGCTTTTGGGCGCAATGTTGTGAAAAAGATTATAGGCCCAACCTCTGCCCATGAAAATAATAGTCCACCTCGTTCAGGTTGCAATAAACAGAAGGAAAACAAAACTATAAGATAAGCTTGAAATGCAACTAAAAGCCATACTTACCTGGACGGGGTCTATGGCTGATCATGAAGGGTCATGGCCTAGGTTAGCGACTTCCATTGCACTTCGGAAGGGTGCTCGCCTAAGATCTCCCCATTGAGGGAGAGTCTACGTCATAAATACAAACATTAACCAAATGATATGCTGTCCAATAGCATTCTGGGGGTTGCGTTGCAATACTGCAAAGGGCCTGGCGCACAAGCACATCCACCAAAAGTTGTGTTAGAAGTGGAATTGATTATCCATTCAGGTATCAGAATCCATTAGTTGAAATTATTAGCTCTTGTAATGGTTTGGTCACTGTAAAGGGGTTTAGTTAAGCATTTATTCAAGACTAGTGAACTCCTTTTTGAGCTACGGAGAGAGGAAGTTGATGATCCTAATGGTGTAGTTTTATATGATCGATCCGAAGCATAAAAGGGATGCAGCTCTAGAAATACGTGGTACTCATGAGTCATTTGGCATTGGGAGTTATGTTCCCAGCTTAGTTTCCCTTAAATCGGGTACTTTTGTGGGGGCAGGGGAACTATAAAGCAAGAAGGAAAGTTTGAGGAAGGGTGATTTCCTGGTTTAGTCACGCTACTTCTGAAAATGTTATACTGTTTTTCCTGATTAGAATGGAAGTAGTGGGAGAAATGAAGATATGAGAGCCGCAAGCATTCTGCCAATATACTGGGTTTGGTAAATTTAAACTAAAACAAAGCTACCTTGTTTGTTCAACCACATTTTGAGTAAGGTTTTCCCACCTCTCGGAAATTTACCATTTTGTCTTCCTTTTCCCCTTTCATTTCTGGAATGTTCTTGTTTGAATTGTCTAGATACTTTCACTTCAGCTTTTCTACCGTTTTTGTTTTAGAAGGACGATTAAGATGAAGAACCTTGTCAGATATATGTGATGAGCTCAGAATTCTAATGCAACATGAAGTTTTTTTTTTTTTTTCCCAATGTTAACCTTTTTTTCTTTCTCCCAGAATGATTTCAAGAGGTAATTTAATTTACAAGCTAACTACTGGCATCTTGTTATAACAACAATATCAGCTGCTGCTCAAATATGGTTACCTCCAAATGAGATTTCTTCCTTAAATCTCCAGTAAAATTTCTATGTGGGAGTTGATAGAGCAGTGTGCCTCCAAAGATTTGAAGAATTCACCATGTCCTTGACTGGAAATTGCTTTGACAAGATGACTTCAAAACCTAAAAAACTCATGGATAGATGTAGAAATCATAAGACATCCCATTCCTAATCCGGGAATCATTTTAGGATTCCAAAATATCACTTATCCCTTGCTCGGGAGGAAAAGTTAAACAGACAGACTTATGATAGGTTAGTCCCACATCATCTAAATTACTCATCTGCTTTTGTTTTAAATACCGCAAGACCAGCCCAACTAGCATTGAATTAAGTGTAGCTGTAGTGTTGGCTCCTAGTAGTGGCTGATAATTTTTTTTGTTTTCCATTGCGTTGCTGCCTCTCTGAAGCTTAAAGCCTTGGCCAATTCAGCTGTATACTTCAATCTCAAAGTTGATATTAAAGTTGCTAATTGGCATAGAGGTTGAATTGCTGCTTCTATGTCAGTTTACTTTCTTTGGCAGCCCATAATTAGAATCTGTTTATAGCTCATGTTTCATATATTAGCCATCTGAAGCGCAAACGATACAGTTCTAGAAAAGTAGTTTGAAGTATTACGACATAACTCCAGCATTGGACTTTTTCCCAATGGTGTATCTAAAGGAAATTGATCTTCAGAACTTATGCCATGGCATGCTTAACTTTCCCACGAGTAAGTCTGAGATATCGTAGAGAGCTTACTTGTCCTTGTTGGCTTCTGATTACTAGTCTTATTTGAATTTTTGTGATTTGTTTACACAATTGCATAAGTACGTACCTGACACAAAAGGTCAGTAGCTATTTTTCATTTTCGCATTGATTTGCTTATGTTTACTAATAACGCGCAAGAGGGGGTTTGGAAATAGTTTTCATCCAGCAATTGATGCGCCTCGGTTATTACCTCATTGACTCAATTGCGCCTCGGTTATTACCTCATTAACTGAGTCATTGCCCAAGGCACAAAGATGAATTTTCCAGTCGTGTATCAACTGCTTTTTATAGCTTCATTTTCACACCTGTAACTCTGGTTTGAGCAATGTGGGACTAATATTTATGACTTTCGGTTCCAAAACAATCGACGACTAACTTATGTTGGTCATGTTTTCCTTTACAATTGGTTTTTTTTTTCTTCGTTTTCCAAAAGATAAACCTTCCGTCACACTGGTTAGGTCACCAGTATTTATTTGATTTGTCATTCTTTACAATCGAAGTAATTTTCGTCCAAACCCAAAGAGGAGGAGCATGGAGAATAACTACTGCTCCAGAAGTCCCATATGGAGTCGCCAATTTAATGAGTTTTGGAGTGGTATCAATGCCTCTAAAAGATTTAGGTGTAACTTTGATCGCTGAAAAGTCCGACAGACAAATCACATTCAACACCAAAGGGTCTAGTGGTAGAATAGTACCCTGCCACTCGTACTGACCCGGATTCGATTCCTTCCCGGCAGGTGCATTCTTTTTTTACCTTTCTATTAGATTGCATTCTTTTTTTTACCTTTCTATCATTTAGATTTTTCTGCGATGTTGTCTCGTTTACCTTTTTATCCTTTATTTAGATTTTTCTGCGATGTGGTCTCACGATAGTCAAGTTTGCAGGAAGGAGGTAAGACCAACTCGATGTGGTTTGTTATTTATTTTTGATTTTTATTAAAGGGGAGCAAAAGATTTTTCTGCGATGTGGTCTCATGATAGTCAAGTTTGCAGGAAGGAGGTAAGACCATCTCGATGTGGTTTGTTATTTATTTTCGATTTTTGTTAAAGGGAGAGCAAAAAGAGATCTGAGATGAGCAAAAATTGTGGTCGACTCACTAATTAACCGGTATCACTAATTAAGACCGGTTATATATATCATCGAGTCGGACAAAACCACCATTTCTAACCACAAGAATTGTTCACATGTTCAACGACTTTTTTTTTTTTTTTTTTTTTTTTTTTTTTGCTAGGAAAGAAAGGATATATTAATATGAAAAAAGATTACATCATAGTTAGGCCAAATGGAGGATTTATGTCCAACCATTCACCCGATTTATTGAATCTTCTACTATATTTAGCCGCTTTATCAGCTCCTGCATTATAATTCCTACTGACAAACTCTAATTTAACAAAACTAAAGTCGCTTAATATAAAGAGACAATCCTCCAAAATGGATTTGTTGAACCAGCTAATCTGATCCATACTATTATTCATAAAGGAAATAACATTTTTAGCATCACTTCTTAGATAGATTTTGTTATTGTTAGAGTACTACTCGATCAAACTCGCATGCGCTGCTATCTTAAGCATGTTTGTCAATGTTAGTGATCAAAACTATAAGTCTTGGTTTCTAGCTAGTCTACTTATAGATGTCTTGGACTAGGACATAAATTGTGTAGTTGAGCCTTAGACATCACGACGTTCATCATTTGAAGACGAAGAACTACTAAGGAGAGCTTGTGGAACTTCATCAAGAAAAGGTATATGGAGACTGAAACTCATTTATCACTTGGAAAGTCTATTTCTACTATATCTCCTATATTGAGACATAAGTCGTGTTACGATATAGTTTTCTATTATACACATTTGAGATTTCGAGCTGAGTTTAACTCACTTACATATTTCTCGAAATATGTGTTGGCAAGCTTTCGCTTCGACCAAGTTCATCTTCTATTCTTGATGCAAGTCAAAAGATGATCATGTGAAAATTGTCGAGTAACATCTTACATGGTTTGTGTGATACAATCATTTGGTGTAGACTTGGAATGTTTCGTTATGATTATTTCATAACTTGAAAATTGCTTTGATGCTAATAGTGTGTGAAAACGGCTATTGTTATCCTCTAAGAAAGTTTTAATAATTGAAATAAGAGTTTAGAACACTAAGAGCAACCACAAAGTGGACGATCAAACCTATAATTATGGTCCAAATGACGAGACACAATGGATCGGAGTAAAGACTAAAATCTGACCAAGACCAAATTCCGACTATATTTGGTCATGACCAAGACCAAAACTATATATAGTCGAGCGGATGTATAATGTTCGTTTGTCACCGGGCGTGCATATAAAGTACGCTTCACATGAAGCGGTTGTAAAGTTCACGCCCCGCTGTGAGGCGAAGTTATAAAGTCCGCCTATTAATATAAATCAATATATTAAACCACACACACTTGTGGCACATGTGGTGAATCAACACCAGGCCAAGATATAAAGTCCACCTCAACACCAGGCCAACATATAAAGTCCGCCTCATTTGGGGCGGACATATAATCAACGCTTGACCAAGTTTTGGTCATTTTCCATTGTTCTCCACCACAGACTAAACCCAAAATTTGGTCTTTTTTTTTTGTTTTTAGTCTTTGATTTTACTTGTACCACTGCAGTTGCTCTAAACCATTATTGGATTGTGACATGTTGTGTACTCTTGCACATATGTAATCCATGTCTGGGAACCATAGTATGTGTACCCATACGCGTACCTGTTGGTTTGAGAAATCCGGGAACCTAAGTATGCGTACACGGTCGCATACTAGCGTGAGGTTCATGTCCGAGAATTTCTGCTGGGATTGGAAGTACGCGTACCCGTTTGCGTACTAGCGAAACCCAATCTTGGTCCGGATATTTCAAGTATGCGTACACGTTTGCATACGTGAAGGTTAAAGTTCTAAAATCGGTTGTGTACATGAACTTAAACATTTATATAATAAGGAATGCAATCTTTGCAAACCGTGGCTATAATGTTCATGAATTGATTCGACTGAATCAAACCGATTTTGCATCAATTGTGTTATTGTATACTTCTATGATAATATAGCAATTGACCAACTCTCTAACTAGCTTCATTTGAGTCATTTGAACTAGTTATGGTTAAGATTAATAAGGTTGATATGAGAGTGTTCATATGGCTAACTTCGGTTAACTATTGTTTGGCCAACATGGTGTACACGTTTAGGTACGGTTACTAAACCTAAATGAGGGTACATTTCATTTGTGTAACAAGCTAAGTTCAATCTAACGGTTGAAAGATATTAGCTTGGGTTTAATCAAGTTTTCATCTAACGGCAAATATTGAATGCTTTGTTACCAAGGTAACTTAGATTGCAAACCATGATTTGAAAACTATATAAAGGACAACATTTTTGACATCCAAAAACACTCATTCCAAGAGTACCGTTATCTTCGCTTTTTAAAAAAGAAATCCCAGTTGATAAAATGTAGTGGTCATCAATATTAAAAACATTCATATATTAAAACTTTATATCAATCAAGTTTCCGAATTTTATACATTCATATATCAACATTTATTTAGAAATATAGCCAGTATTATCTTATATCAATTAAAAACATCAACTCAATAGCGTCATTTCCCCTGGGCTCTTTTCCTTGACTCTTCGCGTACATGTGCACGTTCTTTTGCTTGTGCACGTGCCTCCGCCTGTGCTATCGGATCGGTAAGAATAACGTAATGAAGGAAAAGAACCGTGAAAAAACCAGCGACGATAAGCGAAACCCAAACCCATGCTGACGTATGCCCAATAAATTCACCCAGGGGAGTCTTCGGCTGAGAAGTTAGAGACTCCATAGTTAAAAAAAACTATACTTTTTACCTGCATGCATTATAAAAACACACAATTAGAAACAACTCAAGCACCCAAAAAGAAAATGAGATATCATATATGCATCAACCTTAACTGATGTTTTGGAATAGGTATTTCATCATAACACACATCATATCACTTCAAATGACGAAACCACAAACTATAATTAATCACCAACATATAGATCTTACAATGTCTTACAACTCTCCAAAGTATTGGCTCCAAAGACCCAAAAAACCAGAGAAAAAACATATGTGAGTTAGGTCTCAAGGTCCTATGAAACACGCTATTTGAAAAAGCGGGGGTCTAACAACCACAGACTGTTTAAGTAAATGTGCATCAGTTTTAGTTTTCAAAATCTCGACAAAAGATAATACTATTAGTATGTGCATTAAATTTAACTTTAACAAAAATATGATATGTGATACATGTGGTAAACATACATGGTTTACTAGATATAATATTAGGGATTTTTTGTTTTTGTTTTAGAAATCCCTTGTTTCAAAGTTTATACATTCATATATCAACATTTATTTAAAAATATAGCCAGTATTATCTTATATCAATTAAAAACATCAACTCAATAGCGTCATTTCCCCTGGGCTCTTTTCCTTGCCTCTCCGCGTACATGTGCACGTTCTTTTGCTTGTTCACATGCCTCTACCTGTGCTATCGGATCGGTAAGAATAACGTAATGAAGGAAAATAACTGTGAAAAAACCAGCGACGATAAGCGGAACCCAAACCCATGCTGACGTATGCCCAATAACTTCACCTAGGGGAGTCTTCGGCTGAGAAGTTGGAGACTCCATAGTTAAATAAAAACTATACTTTTTACCTGCATGCATTATAAAAACACACAATTGGAAACAACTCAAGCACCCAAAAAGCAAATGAGATATCATATATGCATCAACCTTAACTGATGTTTTGGAATAGGTATTTCATCGTAACACACATCATATCACTTCAAATGACGAAACCACAAACTATAATTTAATCACCAACATATGTATCTTACAATGTCTTACAACTCTCCAAAGTATTGGCTCCAAAGACCCAAAAAACCAGAGAAAAAACATATGTGAGTTAGGTCTCAAGGTCCTATGAAACACGCTATTTGAAAAAGCGGGGGTCTAACAACCACACACTGTTTAAGTAAATATGCATCAGTTTAAGTTTTCAAAATCTCGACAAAAGATAATACTATTAGTATGTGCATTAAATTTAACTTTAACAAAAATATGATATGTGATACATGTGGTAAACACACATGGTTTACTAGATATAATATTAGGGATTTTTTGTATTTTTGTTTTAGAAATCCCTTGTTTCAAAGTTTTATAAAATATTTTGGGTTATAACTCGGCTCTTTGTCTCTCCTGTTATATGTTAGGTTAAAATATCAAGACGATCCATTCCCAAAATATGCTAGGTGATCACTCAAACTTGTCAAGTGATATTGAAATAAAAGTCAAATTAAAAACATGCTAGCTTAGGATTTCTCTATCATCACATGCATAAAGAGAGCCCTTTCACCTTACCTCTCGTTAATTGATCTAACTAGCATAACATGATTCCTAAGGAGAAAAAGAGAGTAGTTTTACTGCTTAGAGAAAGAGAGACCAGAGCAAAAGTTGGGGGCCAAGTGAAGTGAAACTCGTCTTCGAACCTCAAAAAGAAAGACGTGTAGCTTTAAGAAGACCGCTAGCTGTAGACATGGAGGAGTTGTTAGGGGTCAATTTCATGATTAAAGAAAATTTTGATGAAATTAATTTAGGCGAGTAAACAAAAATCATGATACTCCCTAGATAAAGAAGGCTTAACATCCAAGTTGTGCTTGGAGAATAGGAAGACATAAAAAATAAAAATGATAATGATGAGATATAAAACTAATTAACTTGATATACTGAACATTAGCAGTCACCTTCATAGACTTTAGATAGTGTTATTGTTTTATGGATTCTTCACCCAACTGGGAACAAGGGTTAAACAAACAAAGTGATCACGACATCATACATTCATATCGTGAAAACAGGAAGATTTTCCCGGGAACATCACATCTTCACATCCCATAGATAAAGAGAGATTTTTATTTCCGGAACCAAAATCAATAAAAATGATAACAAAAAAAAAGAAAAAAGAAAGCGGAAGCGGTTTGAGCGGATCTCTCCGCTCTGATACCATAATAAATTATAATGTCCAGGACTTACTAGTTGTATACAGAACAAAATATATCTTAAACAAAGTGTTGATCTTCAGTTTGATTATTGATAATGTGCCGAGTCAACTTAAATTAAGCTCTGTGAAGTAATAGCTTTGCTGTTATGATTTTTTCTTATAAACAAGCCAATGCCGTCAGCAATGATTTCAAGTGCTCGAAGCAGCAAAGTGTACCAAAAAATAAAATCCGGCAAAAATCCACATGCATATAATTCAGTCCTTTCGATGTTTTCTATGAACTCGAAATGGCAGAGCAAATCTTCGTGAAAATCACTCTAAAAATTTTTGGTTAGTCAAATAAGTTCTGGTTAAGTTGAGGATCCAGAAATTTTGTGTTAAGGTGAAATGCAAATATTGTATCATGCAAAGAGATTTTGATGGCTTGCGATTTTAGATTGCATTGCAGAATTCCGTGGTACTAGAAAAAAGTTGGGTTAAGTGGTAAAATGCCCCAAAATGGACCCCATAGTTGTGAAAATCCCCCGGACGTTAGGGAAAAGATTAAAATGCCCCATTCCGTTAGATTTTCCGTTAGAGAGAGTTAAGTAGTCGAAATTTCCCTTCAGGGTAAATTGTTCATAATTCAGGGTTCAGTGTTTAAAATTCAGGGTTCATGGCTTAGGGTTCAGGGTTTGGGTTCAAGATTTAGGATTCAGGTGGTGGTGGTGGTGGTGGTATTGGTGGTGGCAGCGATAGTGATAGTGGCGGCGGTGGTGGCGATGATGGTGGTGGTGGCGGTGGTAGTAGTGGTGGCAGTGATCGTGATAGTGTCGGTGGTGGTGGCGGTGATCGTGGTGGTGGCGGCGGTAGTGGTGGTGGAGGAGGCGGTGGCGGTAGCGGTGGTGTTGGTGGTGGTTGTTCTAGTGGTAGTGGTGGGGATGGTGGTGGTGGTGGTGGTAGTGGTGGTGGCAGCGATGGTGGTTGGTGGTTGTTCGTTTGGTGGTGGCGGTGGTAGTGGCGGATTGGGGCGTTTTGATTAAGAAGGATAAAAATGGAAGTTCAAAACTCCATTGACCGGTCAAGATGCCCATTTTTGATCAAAATGCCCCAAAACTAACGGAATGGGGCATTTTAATCTTTTCCTTAACGTCCGGGGCATTTTCACAACCTTGGGGTCCATTTTGGGGCATTTTGCCACTTATAATTGCAGTTGATCAAAATGCCCCAAAACTAACAGAATGGGCATTTTAATCCTTTTCCTAACGTCCGGGGCATTTTCACAACCTTGGTGTCCATTTTGGGGCATTTTGCCACTTATAATTGCCACTTATAATTGCAGTATTATAATTGCAGTTTTTGCGTTACTGTCTAGATCCTAAGAAACAAGATGTGAGCCAGGATGCAAATTTTGGGTTCGTATTTGCTAAACACAGTTTGGGGGTTTCAGTGGTAGGTTTTTCGCCACGATGCTAGTTACACTGTAAGATCATATCATAAGGTAATTTAGAAATTCACGAGACATGCACTGAATAAATATTACAGTGTCAAGACTTATGCATATGATTTTGCTCATAAAAACAAACCAGGGAGTATAAGCAACTGGCAATCATCCGACTGAGAAGTTAGAATGATAAGTAAGCTTCAGCAGTGGCAAGAATGAAGCAGGAAGCCGCTGTTGTTGTTGGAGTCCCAACACTCAACAACTTATTGTCTCAGAGAATCGACAATTTGTGTGGTATGTACTGGCCACTGTGACCGAACCTTCATTTTAACTGTCACTGAAAACCTCAATACCCATTCCAGAGTAGTTTAAGGGGTGTTTCCTTGAGAACACACCCACTTATCAACTACAGACTCGAAATTAACATTTTCAAATTCATAGTACGGAGAATGTATTTTGCTTGAATTACAAGGCCCAAATGAGAGAAAAGTCACGTCTCACGCCTGTCAAAAAAAAAAAGAAAACAATTCGCTAGAAACAGGGATTGAACCTGTGACCTTGTGGTTAACAGCCACACGCTCTAACCAGCTGAGCTATTCCAGCTTTGTTGTTCAGGATAGCAATCTCTCAAATCTAAACCAATCTTACTAACTGACAACGCTACACCCTGGGTGGTGAAAAGGAACAAGATTTTACTCGGCCCAAATATTTTAACCTAAAAAATCTCTTATTCTTTGCCTGAGAGATCCAATGCAAATTGTTTAGCTTCCTGTACAGATATTATCCCATTGTCCATGCAAACTTGACCAACCATATAGTGATCCCAGTTTGGCAGACTGTCTCTTAGATGATTCCTTTCATTTCTAACTCAGTGTCCCACCCTAGCTCCTATGGTGTGAATGAGATGGGAAAGAAAAGAAGATAAAAGTCTGAGAGTAATGCACTGGAAGATGAGAAGCTATAGTTTGTTGCAAGTATGATGCTTCTGAGAATAACAACATCGGTAGAACACCAGAGGTCAAAAGTAAGTTAGGAGGAGTTCAAGGTCTGCGCATGCTTCTGATGGGTAGTAACCGCAAGCAACAGCTATAGGCGACTGAAGGGGGAGCGGATACTCTTGCTGGATTTGTTAGAAATGAAAAATTGGATGACGTGGGATTAAACAGTAAAGTTGATGCTAATGCCAAAGAAGAGAGAAAAAGAAAATTTTGAGAAGATTGCTCAAAATTTGGCGTTCCCAAATTCGCCTATTAGATGAGGTATGCAAGATGAGTTCGGAAATGCTCCCATTTGTAAGCCCTCATTTGTACTTTGGGAGAAGCCATGAATAAAAATTCTTCACTACATTAATTAAGCAAAAAAGTGGAAAAAGCAAACCATCTTGTCTGGATCTGAGTCAACCCCTGACTCGCTCCGAGTCAGCAGTCAGACTATTTGTTTTCTACATTGAGTCAGATCTGACTCGGACCCATTTGAGTCAGATAATAAAATACCTTGACTCATGGGACCAAACCACTGACTCGCATATTTTTGAGTCAGTTGAGTCAAATCTGACTCAAAACAAACATATTGAGTCAGATCTGACTTAAGTCAGGTTATTTCACTCAGATCCGGATGATTCAGATTCGGACGACTCAGATGAGTCAGGAGTAAACAAACAAGGTTCAAGTGTTTTACTCTTTCCATTGATTCAAAAAGAATGAATTGCACTTTAGGATTGTCACCGCAAATCATTTGGAGAATGAATGAATCTCCAGGCAGTTTTTGACAACAAGGCAGTATTAAAATGTTTCAGGCTTCTAAGACCTAACCCACCACTAGCGTTGCTGGTGCAAATCCTTTTCCATTGGTTCACGCAAATACCCGCACAGCTATAACCAAGCATGCAGCTATTAGTATAGCTTCAAAATTCATATTCATGAATTTTAAGATCCAAAATTCATATTAGTGAACTTCCGGTGTTTGGTTGCCACGTAGTCACGTACTCAGCACCAAACGTACCTAAACTGAACCTCTTGCTATAACTGAAAATTGTATAGCATGAATACCAGGGGCGGAGCCACCTTAGGACCAGGGAGGACAGTTGTCCTCCCTAGAATCCCAAAATCATATAATTAGCCTTTGGTTTTTAGGTGTTTTTAAGATTTGTCCCCCCTTAGGTTTAAACAAAATGAAGTAATATAAGCCTAGATTGTAAATTTACTAACACAAGTCTTACAAAATGTCTCACAGAAGGTAGTGATAGATGTGATTGGTATTAAAATTTACTTATGGGTATCAAATGTAGTGATAATATATGATGAATATTAGAAATCTATTAACAAAAACGTCCAAAAATTTCGGGAGGCCTTCGGCCGCATAATTTTTGTCCCCCAACCAATATTTCTTGGCTCCGCCCCTGATGTATACTTTCTCCATTGTCCATGTAAGAGAGCAAGCTCCAGAATCACATAAACATGTGTGATGAAATATACCTCGATGTTCAAACTTGACTTTTATCTCAGCAAGTAGCCCAAGAATTCCCATGGTCCAGATACTTTTCACAGAGAAATAACTTAACTGAGTAAGAAACTTGGTAGGGTCCAGTCAAGGTAGGTCCAGTCAAGGTATAGTACAGAAAGCAAAAGGTAGGTCCAGTCAAGGTATAGTACAGAATGCATGGACTCCTAGCCTGGCCCTGGTTAGACATGACAATTGATTGATGGATGAATCGCAAGCCTTTAACGTGCTTTTCGCAGAAGATCTTGTTTTGGTTTCACATTAATTTGCCATAGATAGATAGTGTTTGCGTAGACTCGTGGTTTCAGTTGAACAACTGACACTCAGAATTGAATAACAAGAGTACAAATTAGAGACCTAGGCAGTTACACATTAATTATACCCATTAATTATGGTCGAATCATTATAGAAGAAGTAAATATGGACTAGTGGAGTGAATTAATGTTACGCGGAAACAACAATCTTGGTGGCCAAAATGAAATGAAAATGACGTTCTAGCTAGTGTTTATCCAACAAAAGCCTAAGGATGATGGTGTGATCTATGATGTTTGTGGCGTCTCGTAAGGTTGGTTTAGACTCGCTTTCAGTTGAGCAACTAAGTTTAAATAATTAATTAAATAAAACAGAAGACTATGAAGGAGTTAATTGAACTTAAAAAAGTAATGTGAACAATTAACATAAGAAGAAGAATATTCATCTTCAGCATCAGTAATTGGTCATTTTAAGCTTCAACACTCATTAGTAAACCCGCCCGTTTCAGGTTCATTTTTTTTTTTCTTTGTTTCATATGACCAATTATGCATTTCCACAATAGTGTAACTAGTATTAATTTTGGTCTTTATTGGACCAGACAAGGACATTACATTTACAACTACTACCACTCAGGCATCAGTCAAATGGGCATTAAATTATGTTTGTTCTTTCTGACAATTTTGATCAAGATTTATTCTCTATCGATATTAACTCACTTCTGGAGAGAACCATTCCAGCTGATTTGTTGCCATTTAGATAGAGCACCGGCCTGTTGTTGTTTTCTCTCATTTTATGACACAAGAGAGTCAAAATGTCGATCATGCCGTGAATATTCTTTTAAGATTTTGATCGAGCCGGAGGTGGGTCCATAGGCATCCGGTAGGTCCAATAACAGCACAAAGGTGTAGGCCAGAGGCATGCCCTGACGATGTGGTTGGTTATTTTGGTGCTACCCCAACAAAGGCAAATGACAAATGGCACACATTCATCAAGTACCGTGCTTCAAAAAAAAAAAAAAAAAAAAAAATCAAGTACCGAACTAGAGACTATCACTATGGAAACGGGAAAGTTATATTATTATTAGGCCTCTTCCTATGCACATGCCAAAAAAATGGTGTTTGGCATGCCAGTGGGCATGCCAAACCATTTGCGCCACTATGGGGAAAACCACCGAGCGATCGAATCCCTAGCGAATGATATTGACAATATCGCCAATGATAAAGTCTTTATCGCCGGCGATATTGACAATACCGCCGATAAAAACAATAACGTCATTGGCGGTACAATGATTATCGCCAAGTAGTTATTCTGCACGGCTAGTTCCCCTATGGTTCCTATATATATACGTCATTTTACCTCGACGTAAAACTCACACTCGCTTCTAAAGATATTACTCCTTTATTCTCAATTTTAAGCTTCACAATGTCGAGATCCAATGAAGAAAGGGATATTATTATGAATATGTTCAAACAAAGAAGAAAGTTATCGTATGAGGTTGCAAGAAATTGACGAAGAGGAAGTCAAGATGAGAATCTAATCGAAACTATGATGCTTGTACATACGGGTCAAATACCAAGAGTTCCGTAGCCCAAAGAAGTATTATCAAGAAGATATACGTATCGAGGGAGGGAATTTTACCATCGAAGCTCATGCACGATTATTTTCTTCCCAATTGTGTGTACTCGATCGAGATTTTCAAGGTCGATTCCGCATGCCTCGTCATCCGGTGAAAAGATTATCAAGAACTTTGTCGAGTGGAACCTCAATTCAATTATCAGTTTGATGCACCGAATATTAGAGGTCATAGTCCCGAACAAAAAGTTACTTCGGCTTTAAGGATTCTAGGTTATGGCACTCCAGGAATGATGCGAATGATGAGTACCTTCGTATGGGTAAAACAACTTCTTACACTTACCTTTCATTGTTACGTGAAGTAATGATTAATCATTTTGGTCCAACATATTTACGAAAACCAACCGACGAAGATGTTAGACAAATATTAAGGGAGAATGAGGAAAGGGGATTCCCAGAATGCTAGGTAGTCTCGATTGTATGCATTGGGTATGGCATGGATGCCCCGTTTATCAATGGGTCAATATAAAGGTCATTATCCAAAACCAACAGCTATCTTAGAAGCTGCCGCTTCTTACGATTGTTGGATATGGCACGCTTTTTTTGGTCTTCCCACCACAAAATGATATTAATGTTTTGCACAAGTCGCCTCTGTTTGAAGATTTGAAGTATGGAATTTCTCCATCCATCCGTTTCATGATCAACGGCCATCGGTACACTCATGGCTATTATCTTGCGGATGGTATCTACCCAAAATGGTCCACCTTGGTTCAATGCTACCGTCGCCTCTCCTGTGGTGCATTGGGCCATTCATACCGATATTTTAACGATGCCCAAATGGCACCGAGGAAGGATGTGGAACGCGCTTTGGAATTTTGAAGAGGAAGTTCGCTATCATTTGTGGCCCATATCGTGGGTTGAGTCCTCGTGAAATGCACAAGACTATGCTCACTTGCATAATTCTTCATAACATGGTAATTCAGAAACCGACGTGATTCTGGATTGGATTAACTATGATGATGAAGATTTGAGACCGGAGATTCGACCTGAAAGAGGCCTCCCTGCAAGGAATTATGGTCAAATGACTAACAACATTCAGAACCGTAATTTGTATGACCAAATTAAGAGATGATCTCGAGATTGAATCTTTGGGCAGAGCATGGAAGATGATTTTATGTATTTTTCTTAATGTTTTAGCTTCATTTTAAGTTATGTTATGTATTGTTATTTTTCTAATTAATAAGCTTCAACATTTCATTTCAAACTAATATTAATTGGAATGCATAACAACATATCAAATTAAAACTTAAACTAGAACATTAAAACTTAAATCACTACATTAAACTAGTCATAAACTAGTACATTAATCATTTAGAGGAATTATTTCATCAAACTCATCATCAGTTCCATCATCATCATCTTCTTCATCACGGTTGTTAGTAAATCCAGCTTGCTTTTCAATCTGTGCTTGAATCCTCACAAATTCGATTTGCCATACATGTTTTTGTTGGGCGTTCATAATTGAGGTGTTAGCTTGAAGAATGTTATGCTTGTCATAGTCAAACCGGAATTTTTCTTGAGAAAGACGACTTTTCTTACTCTCCCGGTTTTGAATTTTCCTTTGAATGGATCTTTCCTTCGATGGTCTTTTGATAATCCATAAACTCCGCCATGTTAAATCCTACTGGAACTCCCTCCTTCTTGAGCTAATTTTCTAGCCGTTTTTGCCTTATTCCTCCCCGGAAGTTTTCCCTTAGTATTACCATCAATATAATTATTGAAAACTACGTTGGAATTTGAGCTTGTAGGGGTATCTGGTGAAGAATTTGATGGACCTTGTGAAAATGGTGAAGAATTTGGTGTTGAGGGAGAAGAATTATATGGTGAATTTTCAGGTACTATTTGATTATTTGTTAAGTAATCGGGATTATATTTGTTCAAACCCTTCAAAATATGATAACAACTTTCGAAAGCAAACTGTTTACCATGTTTTCGTTGCCAATCTGTACGAACCTCTCTTTCAAAATCAACATCATCGACCACTTTGTCCTTTCCTTTTCTCTTGGCTTGCATTATCAATGCAACATAAGCGGCTACTTCCTATTGATTACAATGAAGTGTTCTGACAATCCTTTTGCATCACGACCATTGATGTTCATGGTTTGTTCTTCATATTTTTGAAATATATTATCCCACATGGTGTTACCATGTTGGTGTGCACCACCGATACAATCTTGGGTAAAAAAAAAATAATTACGACAAATACATTCATCTTCTATCATGGTGTATTTTGCACCACGGACTCGATTCTTCTTACCTTTGCCTTGAGTTTTTGCTTGTGAATCCATTTTACAAGAAAATATATTGTAGAGGAGTTGTGATAGTTTTAGATTTGAAAAAGATTGAGAAATTAAGAAATTCTAGAGAGATTTAGAATTTTTGGTGTGAGTTGATATGAGTTTGAAATCAGGTATTTATAGAGGGGGGAAATTGTAGCCGTTAGATGAAGATCTGATGAGCGATTATCATAGTACCGAGCGATAGCTTGACTGTCGCTGTCGTTTGAATGACCATCGAACGATTCTTTGACCATCGAGCGACCGAGACTCTATCGCTCGCTGGAAACTCTGTCGCGTATGCCTATATGCCAGAAATAACATATTGGCATATGAGTTTGGCAGTTTGGCATACCCATAGTGGGTGCATATATGCCAAATACCATGTTTTGGCATGTGCATAGGAAGAGGCCTTACTCGTAAGCACCGCAGTCCTGCTATATTTGGTGGAATTCGTTTGGACTCCTCTAAAGGATTATGACTACTCTCAGAACTCCTGATCACTATCGGAAGGAACGAGGAAGGTAGAACGCTGGGAAAAAAACGTTTCAGTCCAAAACCCCACTAAATAGAATAGTTTAGTCCAGACCTAGTTGACTAGGTACAGTTTAATCCAAAAATTGTGTAAAGACGCTGCTGACCTCCACACGTGTTTCATAAAGCACACGTGCAGCGAGTGGAAACTGTTTTGTAACGGACAAATTCAACGTGGACGTGACACGTCAACAATTTTAAAAAATATAAAAAATAATTAAAAACAATTTATCTTTTAAACTGCTCGTCCAAATTTTACAAACTTTATATATTTGGATATCATTTTCCGAGAGCTACAAAAAGAGTACCCATATGACTATATAATTTTCATTTTTAAAAATTTTTAATTTACATTTGTGTGTACATTTATGTACACCGATGCAAAGATCAAAAAAAAAATCCAAAATCCATGATAGCCAGACTGCCACCGTAGTACGCACAGACTGAGAAAAATATCATCCATGCCAAGCTCCAGTTGGATAACATCCATAATAGTCGAACTGCATCGAGGAAAAAACAATGAACATAAAAAATCGCAACTTGAAAAGAAAGTGATTATCCTTTCACCAACATCCACATAAGAAAACAAAGCAAAAAAAACGATCAAATAAAAAGTTAGTTTATGGTCAGAGACACAATCCATGTGGGCATTACTACACAAACTTAGTATGCTTTCGAAATATCCGAGTACAATGATTCATTGAACTTTACTGAAAAGGAGATTACTAACATGCATAACAGATCAATCATACTCATACCCAGCCCTACTTTTTCATGAGAAATATATTGGTGCATCAATGTATTCATCCATGTGAAACATTCCTAAAACCAATCCTTCATAGCCACAAACAAACCTAATTTTTCATTGAAAATACACTGGCGCACCAATGTGTACACCCCTGCAAAACATGCATAAAATTGATCATTCATATTCACATTAGGGCACACTTTTTCATGAGAATTATACATGTGCAGCAATGTGTACATCCCTGCAAAACATGTAGAAAAAACGATCATTCATAACCACACACAAACCTACTTTTACATGGGAATAACAGAGGTGCACCAAAACGTACACTGCTTCAAAACACGCATAAAAATGATCATTGACAACCACACAAAAACCTATTTTTTCACGGGAATTACTTCCTATAGGTGCACCAATCTGTACACCGTTGTAAAACAAGGGAATCCTACTTTTTCATAAGATTTACACAAAAAATGCACCAATATGTACACCCCCGTAAAACATGCACAACACCAATCATTCATATTAACATCAACAAGTGTACAACTATATACACATTAACTATCTACATGTGTATAATTATGTACACATTAAGAATCAATGTGTTATTTCATTAAACGAAGGTTGTACTTATCAAATTCAACTAAGAAAGCCTAAAGCACACAATCATGTTATCAGTTAGGACCAATATTAAGGTAGGAATCATCAAGGGAACCAAAGTTTACAACTAGAACAAATACCTTGCACCGTGTTGCATCATCTTGGGCTGCAAGCATAGCAACATTAGTTGAGGACTCATTTTGTACAATTATATGCACTCCTACAAAATGATCCTATCTTTCCATGTCTCCCCGAGTTAACATCAAAAATCATATTAGAGAGGTAAATGAAAAATAATAATTAAATCTAAAATAAAAGATTCTTGTATAATAAAAAGCATGTTTACAACTATGTACACATTAACAATTAACATGTGTACGATTATGTATACATTTGTGCCAGTTTGTACCCATAGTTATTTACCCAAATATAGTGGTTTTTTCTACGTGCAAAGCAACTTGAAGACATATTCCAAGTGTATAAAAAATCCTATTTTTGATTAGTGCACCAAAAAGTACACGTGCATAAAATAATCTTCTTTAAACAGGTACACTAAAAATTATAAGAAAACAAAAATAAACAAATAGTGCATAAATAAAGAATAACCAAAGAACAAATAATGCTGGAGCACAAAAAAAAAATCATACATAACATAAATTGCATGAATCGGATTGGCAATGTTATGCTTAAGTCTCATACTGCACATAGTTTCCACTTCTCTTGGAATATTATGTACACATCAATAAGTGTACAATTATGTACACATTAAGAATCAACTGTCTAATTTGTGGAACTCACGATCCTACAGTAAAAGAAGATGAACACACTAGATATTAACCATCAAGAGTTATACAAGATAAGATTCAAAAAAAAAAAAGCCTAAACATATATGCATTAACCCTAAGAATACCATTCATAAGTTACAAATGAAAATGTGAGAATGCATCCACTAATAAAGAAAAGTTAGAATCATGATGAGTTTCATTTACTTTTTTCTATTTTTGAAAACTACATTTGTTTCTCCAACAGAAACTCTTAATTACACATTCAGAATTCAATAACAAAAGGCCACTCTAGGGAAGAATTAATTAACCCATTACGGTTTCAATAACAACTAAGACTGTTACAAAAAGGCTACAACTAAAACCTGAAGCAAAAAGGATACAACTAAGACTCATTACAAAAAATTTATCTGCTTTCAAAACTGGTGTACTAAAAAGTACACTGCGTATAACTGGTGCAGTAAAAAGTACACTGCATACAATTGGTGCACAAATAACATATGTACAACTATGTACACCTAAATAATCAAGATGTGTACATACATGTACACATTAATAATTCAAAAACAAAGTGTGCACAAATTAGTAAAGCAAGTTTTTAAAGTATTTGTAGATTGTAGAGAGCCAGATAAGAACTTGTACTAGTTGCCTATCTAACATTTGATAAGTCTCCACTCTTATAAATTTTAGGCTTAATAAAATATTTGGACCATCCATTCAAGCTTGACTCAAAAATGAAATTTGTAGTGGATCTCACCACAAAATTCAAGTGCCTGAAAACCTATTTGTAACTGTTTACTAATTTGTACAGAAGCCAAGTCATAACAATCTTGAAACCTAATTTTTTATGTTCTTTTTTCATTCAAGCATTTTTCAAATTATCATGCCCTATGAATTAATTTCCAAACGTTAATTCCTACAAATGTTTAGTTGTACGCAGTCGTGTGGAGCTTACCCATAGAGCTGTAATACAGAAACAATATCTAAATATTTCGCAAGCAAAAGAAAATCACAACCAATATAAAATGGGGACAAGGATTAGATGATAGAAAACAGAAATTGAATCACCTTCTTTAGCTTCAACCACTGCATGATACATTTTGAATGATATAGATGTTTTGCACGGCAAAGTGGTCAAAATGTCTCGGTTTTGTATTCCATACAACAGATCACACATCTGCAAAATTTTAAAATTAACCCGAAATGAGAAACACAGGAGTTGCTTGACTTAGTTACTAAACCATGTGAATGAGGGAGAAGGAAAATCAGTAAGTTACACTTAAATGCAATAAGCAGATTCGATTTATGTACTCGTCATGTTCTTTCTTGGAGAAAAATCCTACTTTATGTGAATCACCAAGAGAATCTGTTAGAACTGAAAGCACAATGGTGTACCACTATGTGCTCATTAAAAATCAATATGTGTACAATTATGTACACATAAACAAGCAAAAGGTGTACAACTGTGTACACATTAACGAACAACATGTGTACAACTCTGTATCCATTAAAAATCCACATGTGTACAATTACGTACACATTAAGAATCAATAATAAATACTTAAAATAATAATGATCAACTCGCATAAGCCGAATGCAATATTTGCTAACTGTTCATTTAAATGAAGGAAACCTAGACCAGCTAAGATGAGAGAAACACTGCTCATCCTTATGCATAAGGTGAAAACTCTTTGAGTTTGTTTAGGAAAAGTGGGTGGAGAATTAGAAATGAATCTTAAACTAAATAACGTATCATGCAAAAATAGAAATGAATCTTAAACTAGAAAAAATAAATACTTCACATTAAAGAAATGGAACAACTAATACAAATAATGAAATAAATTAGATTAAAGATTCAAAACAGAAAATCGTCCGTAAGTGGTTATGCGGATACCTCTCCCTTATATACTTATTAATGTTGTTTGCTAGTGTTAGTGGTTATTAGAACTTTGCAGACTACGGTAAGCACGGCGCCAGACTCCCATGCATTACATGATACTATAACAGCTAAATAGTAAATACATTTAAAGAGAGAATTTCAACTTGTTGCCTGGATAAAGACATAGGCGGTGAAGGTTGCGAGAATCTCTAATTGGGACATTCCTTCGCAGTTAACCTACTGTAAATAAATCTAATTAACGAGTCAGTTATCAACCAATCCATTAAAACCAAAAATACTTAAAACAGATACATATTTCTTCTTCTTACAACAAATTTCATAAATAAGAAATTAATCACAATTAATCCAATTCTACAAGACTTACCACCAAAAACACGAACTGAACAAATTAACCATAAATTGAATTTTTGATTCTCACTAAATTCACACAAACTCCGAATTTTGCACAAACTCCCCTAAATTCTCAATCACATTTCACTACCAATTAATTATGCAATTACGAAACAAAATACAAATATCTGAAAATGAAAATGGAAAAGAAAAAAAAAAAACTTCAAAATTCAAAGTAAATTAACCGCACTGCACCAATTCGTAGAAGGAGAATTACCTTAAAAGTAGATTTGTTGTCATCAACAAGAGACTTTGAACCTCTCAAAAAGAAGATTAACAGTACCAACCTAATTCAAATCAAAGCAACAACAGAATACCTAGCCAAAAACCCCCAATTCCTTATGCACCAATTCCTTCTTCTCCATCATACTATCACTCCTTTACTTGATCGACTTCATCGATGCAATTTTCACCGATCTCTCGCCAAAAATATCAGATCTCTCTTAGGTAATATGAAAACATAAAAAGGTATTTTATGTAATATGAAAAATATGATTCTCTGGATCGGGAGGAGTTTGGACTAACTCGTCTAAGTTTTGGACTAAACTGTCCAGGCGGGGGAGAATTTGGATTAACCAATACTAGGCTTGGGGAGGTAGGACTAGAGCGTCCAAAGCCCATTAACTTTGGGACTAAACGTCAATTTCTACTAGAACGCTACTAGCCTTTATGACAAGGGCTACGACTACGAGTGTTATGGAGCTCCAACAAAAAAATTTATACTAGCTAGAAGAAATTATTTGTAAACTCTATATTTAGTAAATTTTGTGTTTATTTATTTTCATTTTAGTAAATTTAAGTGCACACTAAATTTTAGTAAATTTAGTAAAGGGTTGGAAAGAGTGTAAGAGTGTGCACTTACACCTCTTTCCAAGCTGGTTGCTAAAACAAATTTGAGGAAAAAATCTGACTGCTGATCTATTTTCAATTTTATTTTTTCTTCTTTGCACCTCTAATCTAGCTGGTTTAATGGGCAAGTATATTTTCGTATCCCCAGCCTGAAAATCTTGGCTCCCCTAGAGTAAATACTGCAGTTTTGTTTGATGATAATTACGAATCTAGCAAATCTGGCACATTTCGAGCATAAAGACGCATAGGCCAAAACCACTCCACAAATTTCTTTCATCACGTATGGGATGGAAGGATGTCCTTAAAACCTTTAATCTCTAAAACCCAAAGGGTCTGTAAGTAAGAAATGATAATCCAAAGGGTTCGATTATAAAACCAACAGTAGTAAATGTAGTTCTGGTTATGGTCCTACACGACAAATATACCCAACACTGAGATTCTCTTTTTACCGCTAAAAAAAAGAAAGAATTCAGTTCCCCACTTTGTCTTCTTCATTCTTTTCCCTTGCTTTTTTTCTCTGTTTATAAATACAGGCGTAAGCTAGCATGGATCAAAAAAGAAATGCAGAAAACAAATTTAAGGAAGAAGAAGTAAAAATCTCTACTTTCTTGGCATTATAGAGAGGTGGTGGTGGTATAGGTGGCGCACATTAGCATTTGTATACACTAACCCAATCTCACAATCCATCTCACCTTATAAATTGAAAACCCCACTTCTGAAATCAACTTCCAGAACAAACCCAAGAATCAAGAATCAAGAAATGAAGGGGGTGGCGCACATTAGCATTGTACTAATGGTGGTGGAGATGATCGTCTGTGTCATCGGAATGACAGTTGAGTACGATCATAGAGCACTTGTGATTGATGGGAAGCGAAGAGTTTTGATGTCTGGTTCTATACATTACCCTCGTAGTACTCCTGAGGTTAGAAACAACTTTCAATCTCTTCATTCTTACTCTGTTTGCTCTCAATCTAACTCTGTTTTTCTAAACGTTTGCATGTAGATGTGGCCGGACTTGATACAGAAATCAAAAGATGGAGGTTTAGATGTGATTGAGACTTATGTTTTCTGGAATTCTCATCAACCTCTTCAGAATCAGGTCCTTACTTTATTTCTTTGCTGATGACTACTTTTTTAATTTCTTTTTAGTCCTAATTAAACTAAACATGATCATTGCAAAATGGGCTTCTTTGTGATTTTGCAGTTTGATTTTCAAGGAAGGAATGATTTAGTAAAGTTTGTAAAAACTGTTGCAGAAGCTGGTTTATATGTTCATCTTCGAATCGGTCCTTACGTTTGTGCCGAATGGAATTATGGGTAAATTTGCACAAATTTTTCATTTCCTAATTGAGCCAATTTTGATTCAAAAGGTTCTAATTTGATTGTTCTTGGGTTTTAGAGGATTTCCTCTATGGTTGCATTTCATACCGGGGATTCAATTCCGAACCGATAATGAGCCATTCAAGGTTTTAGCTTCTTTACTCTTTACATTTCATTTCTGTGGTGAAAATTTTATGAATCGAGTCTTTAATTGTTCTGAAATTTCTTGTTTTAGAGAGAAATGCAAAAATTTACAGCCAAGATTGTGAGTATGATGAAACAAGAGAAACTTTTTGCTTCTCAAGGCGGGCCGATTATCCTTTCACAGATTGAGAATGAGTACGGAAATATCGATTGGCCTGACAAGTCTGCTGCTAAATCTTACATTAACTGGGCAGCAGGCATGGCTATCTCGTTAGACACAGGGGTGCCATGGGTTATGTGCCAGCAACCGAATGCTCCCGATCCAATTGTGAGTTCAGTCTTCCATGAAAAACTTCCGAAATGAATTGATGTTGCATCATTTAAGATCGCATATCCATTGGTTGTTGAGTATATTTTTTTATTTCCAGACATTGGTAATTTTTTTACAAAATGTCACAGATCAACACTTGCAATGGTTTTTACTGTGATCAGTTTACTCCAAATTCTGGCAAGAAACCAAAGATGTGGACTGAGAACTGGACTGGTTGGTAAGATGTTTTCCTCATTTTGAACATGACTTCTGAGCTGTTGTATGGATTTATATTCAGTCTTAGTAACCTTTTCAAGGTCATGTTACATGTACTAGGTTCCAAACTTTCGGTGGCGCTGTTCCTTACAGACCAGTGGAAGACATTGCATTTTCTGTGGCAAGGTTTTTCCAAAGAGGCGGAACTTTCCAAAATTACTACATGGTAAAGCTTTTTGCGCGCTATTTTTTTTTTTTTTTGTAAATCTCCTGTTAGTTAGCTTTTTGCTAGTTGTATATGTAATGCTTTGTTATAAACAGTACCATGGTGGGACAAACTTTGGTCGGACTTCTGGAGGACCCTTTATAACCACAAGCTATGACTATGATGCTCCAATAGATGAGTATGGTAAGATTGCGCATACCATGTTGAGTTTTGAACAATATAATGTGTAAGATGTTTATGTTTGTAGTCGAACTCATGTATGGCGCAGGACTTATTAGGCAGCCTAAGTGGGGACACCTAAAAGATTTGCACAAGGCCATAAAGCTCTGTGAAGCAGCATTGATAGCAACTGATCCTAAGGAAATTAAGCTTGGTGACAACTTAGAGGTGATAAGAACACACTTTTTGTCTTTCAAATGTGTTTAAATGTTCTCATGGTCCGATTTCCATCCTGACATGGAACTTCCATTATTCTCAGGGACATGTCTACAAAACAGAAGCAGGAGTATGTTCTGCTTTTCTTGCCAATATAGGAACTCAATCTGATGCAACTGTGAATTTCAATGGAAATTCATATCATTTACCTGCATGGTCTGTCAGCATCCTACCTGACTGCAAAAACGTCATATTCAATTCCGCAAAGGTTTGCCTTAGCAATTTGCAAGACACATTTGTCTTCTATTATTCTAGTGACTTGGGTGTATTATGGTGTGCTTGCCGGTATGTATTCATACTGGACCTTATGATTTTCTTGTTATCTGGCAGATAAACTCCCAGGTTGTGAAACAAAAATTCCATCGTCAGTCTGACGATAAGATTGATAACTCTGCAGCAGAGTTTCAGTCAGGATGGAGTTGGTTTGTTGAACCTGTAGGTATATCAAAGAGCGATGCTTTCTCAAAACAAGGTCTACTTGAGCAAATAAATACGACATCTGATGTTAGTGATTATTTGTGGTATTCGTTAAGGTATAGAAGCCTAAAATTCTTTCTTAAGTTCCTATGCAATCTTAATTTGTTTGATGTGATAAAGTTTACCAATTTCAATGTTTTGGCAGTACTGAAGTCAAAGAAAATGAACCACTTCTTCAAGGTGATAGTCAGCCTGTTCTTCATGTCGAATCACTTGGTCATGCTCTTAATGTTTTTGTCAATGGGAAGCTTGCAGGTACGTGCCCGTAACTGTACAGAACAAAATTTTCTGTTTACTCTTTATTATTTTTGAGGTGCATTGTTTTCTTACTCTATCTGCTGTTATTTGATTTTTAGGTAGTGGAAAAGGAAGTAGTGGCAAAGTGAAAATCAGCCTCGAGGTACCCATTACACTGGTACCAGGGAAGAATAGCATTGACCTCATGAGTGCAACAGTGGGACTCCAGGTCTGTCCTCATCTTAAAAGGAAAAAAATAAAATTCTTCATTCTAATGCATTCAGCTAGTAGTATTCCTGGAAGGATCTTAATACTTGAATAACTGAATTTCCTGAAGTACATGTTTGAGCTATTCCTCCACAAAAGTGTGACCTCATGCAATGTTTTCATTTTTAGAACTATGGAGCATTTTATGAGTTGACTGGTGCTGGTATTACCGGTCCAGTCACGATAAAAGGATTGAAAAATGGAGCAAGTCTGGATCTATCCTCGTCCAAGTGGACATATCAGGTCAGTCTTTCAGAACACTGCATATTTTATTTTCCCTCAATAGTCATTGTTGAAATCTCATCTTGTCTTATCCTATGATTTGGCAGATTGGACTGAAAGGTGAAGAGTTAGGTTTGTATGATGGAAGTTCTTCACAGTGGGTCTCAGACTCTATCATGCCTAAAAACCAACCTTTGACGTGGTACAAGGTAAATAAATGTTAGATTCGTTGAATCTGATTCAGCATATCTGTTATATCACTAAAACGTATTTGTTTTCTTAGACGAGCTTCGACGCGCCTGCTGGAAGTGACCCAATTGCACTAGACTTCACAGGAATGGGTAAGGGTGAAGCATGGGTGACGGTCAGAGCATTGGTCGATTTTGGCCAACTAACATAGCTTCACAAAGTGGTTGCAGCAATTACTGCAGCTATAAAGGAAGCTACAGTGCAACCAAGTGTCTCAAGAGTTGTGGGAAACCATTTCAGCAATTGTAAGCTGTGCCTAGTTTCCAATGTTCTTCTTCTGTGGGCTTCTGTTTTTTAGGACAACTTTTTCCTGATGATGTGGTTCATCGCAGGTACCACGTTCCACGTTCATGGGTCAAATCAAGCGGTAATGTATTGGTGTTGTTCGAGGAGTTAGGCGGTAATCCAACTCAATTATCTTTTGCTACAAGACAAGCAGATAGCTTATGTGCACACGTATCGGAATCACACCCACCTCCTGTAGAATCGTGGACTTTAGATGCAAAGACAAAAGCAAATTCTAGACCAGTCCTTCAGTTGGAATGCCCTTCTCCTAATCAGGTCATATCATCTATCAAGTTTGCAAGTTTTGGAACCCCTTATGGAACTTGCGGGACTTATGGCCATGGTCGATGCAGCAGTGTCAAGGCTCTCACAATCGTAAAGGAGGTACATGATAACTTTTTTCTTATACACCTACTTGAAAACAAAGATATTTATTTTTCAGGGAAATGACTTGACTGTTGTGCTAGTTAACTTATGTTAAAGAAATTATGTAGCTAATGTGTCATTTCGTCAGGCTTGCGTCGGATTAAAGAGTTGCCAAGTTGAAGTATCGAGCAAGAATCTTGGAGATCCATGCAAAGATGTTCCAAAAAGCCTTGCAGTAGAAGCTGTCTGTGCATAAAGGAATTGATCATGCAGATGATTTAACTGTGCATGTGGGGAAGCTAAGGCGAAGCTGTGCAGCTCCACTTATAGAAGTAAAAAATATTGAAGCCAAAATGTATAGATAAGAAAGAAAGTACAAGATGCTCTCTAAATGCAGTGCAGTCGACCTTTCTTTAGTGTTAGAAGGTAGATAATGACCTGTTTGTAAAGCAGTCCCAATAAGTCTGCTGATTCAAAATAATTGTGAACCGTTCTGTTGATGCAAAAGGTTGTTAATATTTCATTTAAATCATGGCAATTCAAGTGAAAGTGTCACCGGAAAACGCGTACAACATACAATAGAAATAGCAACCTACAAATCGTCACGTGTTTCAGTTTACTATCTGGTATTTCAATTGATAATATTTGTATAGCTTTTCAAGGGGAGAAAAAGAAAAGCAGCAAACAAAATTTGCGAAAATGTACGACATTCCTAATCTTGTAACTATGAGCAAACTATTTACACAGAAAGTGTAGAGAAGGGATAAAAGCAGACCATAATGAGGTTGTCTTGTGACCCATATCCCTTCTCTAGAATAGAATAGGGAATAAGGAAGGGAAATGGTGTGTCACAGTGCTTGACCATAGGGTTTTGGGAATCCCACGGTGTCAGAATAGAATTCTTCTGGTGGTAGATAACAAAGGTTCTCCCTCCAACCTTTTATTTCTGCTGATGTAAACAACGATGAGCACAGGCAACGCGTTGGGAAACAGGGGTTATCAATCGGAAAATAATTACAACTGGACTCGATCTATTTTTAGAAGCTGTAGATACTTGGGAGTGAAGTTTCTATATCTTATAAGTAGTCATCTCCAGTGCTTCACTGTTACTATTAGTTTACAAAACCTAATTTGTTCGCTCCTGTTCTTCTTCAACACTCTGTGAAGTAGAAATTGATTGAATATTCGCTACTGTTCTTCTTCAACACTGTGAAGTAGAAATTGATTGAAGATTGATCTGAAGGGAAAGAAAGGATGGGTTTTTTGAATCAGAAAAAGGTAGAATCGTCATCTTCTTCTTGTAAGGGTAATGGTCAGAAAAAGAAGATTTTCAAGAACAGATCCAAGGGTATTGAGAAGAAATTGCATGAATTCAAAACTTTATGTGGTGTTAGGGCTTTATATTATGTTAAATCTGAGTTCAATAAGGATGGATTGGTTAGGATACTACCAGAAAACCGTAATGAATGTCAAGAGATTGTGAATGATTTCATTAATTATGATCCAAAAACAGCAGGGAAAAGAAAAATGGATGTTAAAGAAGAGAATCAACAAGTTAATTTTGTAAATCAGAAGTTGAGTAATTTATCTACTGAAGAGATTCAAAGGATTGAAAGGAATTTGAACCCTGTCTTTGGTATGATTTCAGAGAGAATAGATCAGTTGATGATGGAGAAGAACAAATCTATGGCAAAGGGTTGTAATGGAGATGATATGGTTATGATGAATGAACCTAAATTTGATTATCAACCTTCATCTCCCACGGGTTTTTCTAATTACAGTTCTGCTCTGAAGAACGAATTTGATACTAACCAATGGCTTAATCTTCCTGGTCTAACTAATACTGCTACTGAGAAATTAGATAAGTTGACGGAGGAGAATAAATCAATGGCAAAGGGTTGTAATGAAGATGATATGGTTATGATGAATGAATCCCCCTCTCTTCCACTTGAACCTAAATTTTCGTCATCCATGGAAGTTTTCAACTATAATTCTGGTATTGAGAACGAGTTTGATTATGGCATTAATCAGGAGGATTGGGTTAACCTTCCTGTACTAACTAATGATGATAATGGTAATGTGTTTGAGCCTTTTCCTGACTTGATCGACTTGGAGTTCCAGGCGCTGAATAATTATGCAGGTAGTAGCTTTACTGATATGATGATCAACTGCTACTGAAGAAAAGACTGGTGCTGCTGTGACTGCTGAGTATATTTTTGTTATCTATCTTCTATGTTGAATTTGTAATGCAAGTCTCTTGCAGTGATAATTTCAGGTGTGTTGTGTAATTCTTTTGATTCTAGAATTCATGGTTCATCCAAATGATTGTATTAACTTTTTGAGTGCGACTGGAAGACAACTCTTGTGTTTGCTGCCTACCAGATAAGAGTTACCTTAATTTGTCATTCTTTTTGAGGTCGTTGTATTTTGCTGCAGAGAAGTTTGGCAACCACACAGTTTCTCATTTTCCTTTTGTTTGGTTTTTATGTACTACCTTGACTATTGAGGAAAAATACATTCTAGGAAAATCTTAATACAATATTGATTGTCATTTTTCCTACCGTCTTCCGAAATTGTTTCAGTTGCTTTCAACAGCCTCGCATTACCGTCTTCCGAAATTGTTTCAGTTGCTTTCAACAGCCTCGCATCATTTTTTTTTTCTGTTCAAATCCACAATTTATCGACTGCACGAACGCAACAGCAAGTATATAACAAATCACACTCAGATTTCCAAACACAAGAGGTACAAGCACAAAATGTGCAATGAACGATAACATCCTCAAAATTCCGAACACCAGTATCACTCAGCATTCCATCAAAAAATAAAAATACAATCTCATTCAGCAACGTGAACCCGGACACCTGTGCATCTTGACAAGCACCGTAATCATATGAGCAGGACTTCTGAAATATTCACCTCCTGCTACTCCTTTTTAGCACCATAACTAATCAGTAAATTACTATATATGAAAAATAGATTATTGGACGGGGTTTGAGTTGAATACTGACTGCAAGTAAAAAACAGATACGGATTTTAATCTCAGAAACCAATCCATGATTAAGTTAACTAGCAAAGAATTTGATAATACAAGAACTGAATTACAAACCTCACATTCAAAGATATCTTGGGTTTGTATGCCAAATCGTGTTTCCTGCCACACCACATAGCACACTAATTTGCAGCTGCTCCGCTCTTCTTTCTTTGGCCATAGGCACAACTACTTCTGTCTACCTAAATAGTAAAGATATATAGACATATCTCTTAAACTTGCCAGTATTTAAGCTTGAATATAAGAGCGAGCATGCTGGTCAAACTTAGTCAGCCGTTGCAAAAGAAAAAAATTAACAAGAGGAATGCAGCCATTTTCGGCATCCAGATTCCCGTGACCAGAAAATCAAATAAATCTGAGAATCCTGCTCATGGATGTCACAGAAATCGGAGGAAACTACTTGCATTCCTAGAATCAATTTGGCGAACATCTTATACAAAAGTTGCATGTGATACCAAAAGTATGACAAGTATAACACACATTTCCTACGTTTCCAAGACAATAATAATATCAAGTATATAGCATTTTATACAAAAATTGAGATCTACGCTAAAGAACTATTATACCGTGTGTATCTATACTCATTGCTGAAACAAAAACAAGATAGGTGTATATAAGTTTGAACACTGAATGAAATTTACATTTAAGAGCCATGGAAACGAAAAGAACCCTTAAGTTTTAAAATACCTAATGGACAAACTTGGTGAACCCACGACTGATGCAAGGGGATGGAATGCATAGTAATACACACCTGCAAAATACAACACCAATGAGGATCTCTATAGACTGATCTTAAATAAGACATAACTCTAGTCAAATGATTAAATGCAGATAATTCAACAACGAGAAAGAAGATAGTAAACTCCAGGTATTGTCACCACATAGTAGACCTCATTGAGTTTCTTCTGTAAACCACACAAATGCCATATCAGAAAGTCACCCAATAGGAACAAACCGCCACATGATTTGAGCAACTCACACGTATATAACAACTATGGCTACCCATACTTAAAATAGGAAACTCTTCATACTACAATAACCATATTGGCTAGTGACCGAAGACATGAGTCCTCTGGGGGGGTGTAAAACTTGAAACAGAACGCTAGATGCACGAAATGATATGTAACCAGTGGGCATTTTTCTGTTCAACTTGCGGAAAAGAAAATCACAGCAAATAGAGGCGTTCTGTTGAGGGCAAAAATCAGCTTGTACCAGGTCAGTAAGAGAATTGATGGAAGGGCTATTTATTTTACTGCATATTTATTCCTGTATTACGAGCTGTAGAATTTGAAACAACTCGTCCCTTAACATGAACAGAAGTTGAAACGAACTAGAATAACGACGTGCTTGCAATGCATCTTTTTTTTTTTGGTCGGCAAAGAATAGAATTGATTAATGGAACACCCAACAAAACGATGGGACCCAACAACAAATAGTACAGCGCAGCAAAAGAAACTAAAAGATGCTTGCAATGCATCTTGAACAGGCGATGATGAAACAATATCAAAATTTGCAAAAATCTTCAAAATTTATTGATTTTTTCCAACTTAAAGTAGAGAGTAGGTTAAACTTATCAACAATATATGGGAAGGTCAGACAACTCAGACCAAACCATCTACCACCAAGTATGAAAGCTACCCTAGCCCAATCAACCGGAGTTTTTAGAAGGAACTAGCTTCTTCTTTCTTGGGTATAAGACTTATACCCTAGCCTAATTATAAGTGGTGTGCAACTATCATGAAAAGAGTGCCTAAAAGAATAGAAAACAAATTCTTGAAAACTAGGACATGAACCTTCGAAGGAACCATGAATTACCAGAGTCTCCTTTGAATAGTAATTTATGCGAGGTAAACCAAGTATTCTTGTCGCAAACCAATCAGTAACTGCATCCACTGAGAGATCCCCGTGATACCTACAACCAAGAAAGATACTGTAAGAGGTAATGTTGTCTTTCCTGCAGGGAAATCGTTATTATATAAGTAATCTGTCATACATGCAGTAAAGTGACATTCCTTGTAACTGAAATATTAGTAGGAAAGGTTCCAGAGGCCACAATAGGCAACGAAACATCGTAAACAGGTATAATCCGTTTAATTCAGTCACTCGGAGACTCACCTCACAAGACAATCTGAATTTCTACAACCAGGGGGAATGCAACAAGCGAAGGGAGACCTGTAAGCATTATCACATAATAAGAAGTTACTGACAAGAATCCGAGTATAAGTGGTGCTTAGAAAATTGTATTGGCATGCGCACAGAGTGAACCTTAATCAGCCACCACCAAAACACACAATTAGTAACATACAACTGTCACTACTAATCATTTTGCATACAAAAGCAGAGCCACTGCTTCTATTATGACTCAAATGTTATTTACAAGCAAGCAGTGTAGTTAAATTGATAAAGAACTCCTACCGTTTCTGAAGAAGGGCTGTCCTGTGGATGTCCTCTCGGCAAGGTAAGTAGCAAGCTCCCTTTCACCAAGTTCTACCATACCAGTATTAGCAATCCCGTCCAATAAATTAGCTGGAAAAGACATCCATTTACATGCATTATTACTGGCAGGCAGGACTACAGAATAGATTGAAAATCAAATGGAATTTAATCAAGCATGCATAATCTTCTATAAAAAAAAGTGAGATTACGAAAAAGTGCATTAGACCGAAACTGAGATTACGAGCACCTACTCTGATGCCTATGAAGAGTTATTCAAATAAGAAATCGGTCGTATACAAAAAAGAGTGAAAATGAGCAGAATATGGAACTTTGGCAAAATTTACTTCCAATGGAATAATAAGCACATAGTACATGAGAAACATACTGATTCTTTTCCAGTTATACAAAAACTTGTCAGAACGGCTGCTCCCCGATGAGTAAACCTGAACTAGCAACCCCTTTGAGCTCCCAATTGCATATTTAAAGTCTTCAGTAGTAAGTACATTGAAACCATGGACTGCAAGGTTAAATAAAAACAAACATAAAAATAAATTAGTCCTGACTAGTTGCGCTTTCCATATAATAATGTCAAATTTATCAACCGAAGGACATAACTTAAGAGAGACAAGTTTACCCACCAGAGGAAGAAGCATTTAGTAGAGGTAGCACAACTTTCGAGAATGTTTCCTCGGCAAGTTTTCTTTCACCTCTTCCAAAGTATGCTAAAGTTATTCATACAAACAACGTGAGGTCAAAAATAAAGTAAGAGTAAGGCGACTGACGTAAACTAAAAATAAAAACTTAATCTCTTTCATGTGATTTATAAGAACTTACAAGATGCTCAACAACGCCAAATGCATCATAGTCTCTCTTCCACAATGGATCCGTCAGCAGCTCATAAGCATAACATATCTGCAAAGGATCCAACATCACAAGACAGCACAAGAGTAAAGCTACAAAGTTCAAACACTGCATTCAACAAAACTCGACCAAGTTCAAACTTGTGAATGGATTCAACCTAATTGCCAGACATCCTACAAATTGTTGCTAAAATAACATTCAAGTTCAAAATTGCACTTATCAGTGTAACCTAATTTGCAATGTAATCTTCCAAAATGTTGAATTAAGAATCCTACTAACCTTAATGAAATCCCTTACGGCAGGCTCTTCCTCTCCTGAGCTCCTGAAATTTTTCAATTATCCAAACTCACCAAACAAAATTAATCAATCTACACACCGAAGGCAGTTATAATCTTAAACTACAACTTATTTCAGTCAAATCAAGTGAAATGAATCACTACCATCTCGCTGCAATTAACAAACAAGAACTCGTTTCGCAATGTAGACACAGAGACATTGTTAAATCAATACGCCATAATCAAACAATTCGATAACCAGCCACATTCTACAAAGTAACCTAAATCTTCATTTCATAATTTTCAATTGAAAAAAAAGTTATTATTATTCTACAAAATCAAAATTGAAAATTAATCATTTCATTCCAATACAACAGTAGCACCCAATTCTTTAAGTTTCTCCAAGATCGGATTAGCTTCTTCTTTAGTAAGTCCTTTTTTCATCACAACAGGCGCTTTCTGAACCAAATCTTTAGCTTCTTTCAATCCCAAATCAGTAAAACTTCGCACTTCTTTAATAATCTTAATCTTTGAAGTTGCATCAAACTTTTCAAGTTTTCAAATCAAATGCTCCTTTCTCAACAGCTTCTGCTGCTGGTTGATCCACTTCCTCCAGCAGTTCCACCGCCTGATGCATTGAGACCTGAGATTGCTGGACCATATTTGGTTAAACCCAATTTGTGTCTGAACAAAATCCCATAATCATGTTTTTCGAACTTCGTTAAATCGATTAGTTGGTCTGTGATTCTTTCAAGCTTCTGCGTCTGAGTTTCTGTTGTTGTTGAAGATGCTGTTGCTGTACTGAGAGATCGATGGTGGAGAATTCTGGTACGGGAGGAGGAGGAGATGAAATTTGTTATTAGGGTTTTCGATGGAATTTTTGTCATTTTTTTTTCTGTTTTGTGAGTTTTTTAAGAAAATGGAACAGTGAGAGAGTGAATACGAGCAATAAATCACTTCTTTTCTTCTCAATTCATATTATGCATCCGTTTTTGTCATTGGGGTTCTCCAGTAAACAACCTCAGTTGGCCAAGCATCAGCCTTCTTCAGGGTAGATGCAAGCACTTGAACTAGGGCTGCACAACGGGTAGGGTGGGTAGGATATGGCCTATTTCGCCACCCTACCCGTTGAATGGCGGGTAAGAAATTTTTTACCCGCCACCCTACCCATCATTAAACGGGTAAGACCCTACCCGACCCAACAAATGGCGGGTCGGGTAGGATAGGATAGGGTGGCGGGTATAACCGTTTTTTTTTTTTTTTTTTCCTTTTTTGATATTCTAGTTTCTACCTTGTAGACTTTACATACAAAATCTTGCAAATACATATAAAAACAAAAGCTAGTCTATCTACATAAGTACCCAACGGTACTGCCAATCTAAGTAAAAATGAACAAAAGCATCCTGGTAGGCACAAATCCACCAAAGGTTTAAAAATCTGTAGGGGGTAAAGCAGAACCCAACTAACAACACAAAAATACAAAAAAAATCTCCAAAGGTTTAAAGCTCTCCTCATGGGGCTTTGATGCTACGACGAATCCCAAAGATAATTCCATATTCTTCATGTAAACTTGGTCTTCATTCATCATCTACGATTATAGAAAAGCTTTAATTACCTCCGCTCTTTGTTGGTTTAGTCCTCCACTGGTTGCAATAAGCAGAGAGCCATTCGAATTGCGCTCACTTACAGCACCTAAAAAAAATGTGGAACAATAACAACTGATTCTTAATAAATATGCTCAAATCGATGTGTATGACATGGTAGTCCAACGAAATTTCTACATCTACTTCTATCGAGAAAGGTCATGATATTATTAAAGAAAGTTGTGCCCACATATGTTGTGGAGTGATGTACGATGTGTTTGGAGTCCTTTTACAAACATGACATATGTTTGTATAGAGTTGAATTGGCATACCTCACGTCTCGACTTAGAGAGATCATCCATCGTCAAGGTCGGGCGTTTGTCCCGCATTGGCAAGAAGTTAGGTTATCCATCTAATAGAGTGCGAAGTGAATATAATTATATATAAAACAAGAGGTCGAATTAAACAAAACTACAACTTCAACGCACCTTTTGTCGCTTCTTATCCTTGACTACTCGCAGATCGCCTTGCCTTAGAGTGCCCGGATTGTGATGCATAACGAACCAGATCAAGCATCAAGATATGTAATAACAGTTTTGCTTATGTAAAGTAACCAAAACGTATGAGCTTGGTACAACAAAACAACACTAAAATTACAAAGAGGTTGAGAGATGTCTTCAAGAGCGTCGGTGGCAACCTCGACAATGAACTTCTGCGTGGCAACCGCAACCAAACCTTTATTCTCAGAGGAAATAATAAACAAAATCTTAAACATACGAAGTATTTGTTAAAGTCTAACAGCGTACATATACGCTATCCGATATCCATTTCGTATGAGAGCTTTCAAAACCCAAAACTCAAAACAATCAATCAATCTTGTTCCTAAGCAAGTATTTTCCAATTGATTTTTTTTTCCAGGGCTTACAAATTCCAATGTTACTCATCATATTTCATCATCAAATTAATAAATTTGATCACTTCCTATGTGGTATTGTTTCCACTATTGGACCCTAAGTACCGAATAAAAGAAGAAAGTAAAAGAGCATGATTCACTCACAGGTTTGTCTAAATACACTAGCTTTCATCAAAAGGAACACTAATTTTGTAAAAAACAACAACGAGTTTCAAAGATCGATACGAACACTAATTTCCTAAAAGACAAGAAAAGGTGAGATGATAAAGGGTTAAGTCTCTTACAATCGAACATCGGGGCATTGAAATCCACTCTTAGCTACATAATGTTCCACTAATTCATCCGGAATTTGCAGAATACAAACACAAATTCACAAAATCTAAGTTCTTTTTCTCTTAAGATTACTCGATACATATACAAAGATGAATAATTTTCAATTCAATTGAAACCCACTTACTAGAATACTTCAAATAAACCATCCCGATTAAAAATGCACAATTTGCAATTCAATTCAAACCCAAATAATAGAAAACACCCCTAACAACAAATATGTATTTTCTCACTATAAGCCATCACCGATAGAAGTAGTTACCTGGAAGCTAGTGGTTTAACATGGAGAACATCATCAAGTACAATTCAACACCAACAACATGATTTAGGACTTTTTTTTTTTTCATATTGCTTGACCCAAATTTGTTAATTGCTTTTCATTACCTTTAACAAAAGAAGATCCAGAAAGCCATCCCTCAACATTTACAACAATAATATGAAAAACTAAATTCCTTTGAGAATTTTCATCAATCAGTTAACATGCATGTTAAGTTTTCATAAAATCTCATTTATTTAGGAATTAGGGTTTGATTTCATAGCACAAAGAGTAAAATCATGAGAGCGACTTGATGATTCAGACTAGTTTTTCTTCCTTTTCTAAAATCAAACATGCAGAGGATGAAATCAATCAAAATCCTCACAACATAATCAAACCCGAATTTACCTTTTGAAATTCCTCTTTAGATGGAGATGGAGCAACAACAGAGAAAGGGTTTCTTCAAAAGATCCAACCGAATGAGTTGTCCACTTCTAGATTTGGGGTTAAGTTTGATTCGGGAAGAAGGCTATTCTCTGTTCGAACTCGTATATGGTTTGGGGAGAAGAAGAAAGAAGAGAAAACAGATGTGGAAGAGCGAAAATAAACAACTTCATTTATTACCCCTAGTATGTTTCGAAATAACGAAAAAATACAAAGAAGAAAAAAACAACACAAGGGTAACTAAGTCATTTCGTAATTAACGGGTAGGCGGGTAGGGTAGGTTAATTTCGAGCTTTACCCGTCACCCTACCCGTTTAACGGCGGGTAAAAAAAATTCAACCGTCACCCTACCCATCAAACGGCGGGTAGGGTAGGATACGGGTAGAACAGGGACGAGTAGGGTAGAAATGGCGGATATGGATAGGGTATGTGCACCCCTACTTGAACTTCATCATAGCTCTGATGTAACTATTAGCAACCCAAGCCGAGCCTAATCCACATTGATGAGCTATAAATGGTAAGAAAAAAAATAATTTTTAACAGCACTGACCACATTAAGAAAAAGGCAAAAAGACTTTGAGAGCCTGGGATTCAAGCTACAAAATTTAAGGTCAATAATGAAAGTTTCAAAATGAAAGCGGACACCGCAGAGCGGTTCAAGAATAAGTTCATTGCTTTGGCAGGGAATCTTAGTTTCTTCAAAGATATCTGACCCAATTAATCTTTGGCTCAGCAACTAAACTTTAGGTAAATTTAACTCCAAAAATTTTCTAAAGCACCATCACAGTAACAAAAACATGCAAATAAAATGGAAGAAAAACCCCTCTCACGCAAAAATTTAATCCACTTATGAAAACCCGAGTAGAAAAATTGAGAACCGATACAAAAATTGAAAACTACTAACATCCTAAACAATTCAAATCAATCAAAAATACCCCAAATCCACATATTTAAATCGTAAATAAGCAAAATCAATTAAAAAGAAAGAAAACCTAATCTGAGAAATTGAAATCAGAGGAAGTAATAATGTTTTTATACCTTAGAATTTCATCCAAACTGTACTTCTTAGAATTCTCCTTACAGATAGATAAGATATCCTTTAACCTACGAATGATAAAACACAGAACAACACTTCAATAACAATCTACCTAAAATTTAAAAGGAACGATTATGATTTGCATAAAAAAAAAAATTAACGAGGAAAAAAACCCACCTCTTAGATTTTGATCTCGAAGACTACTAATTACTCCTTCTTCACCATTTTGATTTGAATCTCACTTGATAGCTCTTTCACTGTGTAATACCGAGTAGAGAAATGAACCTTCAAACTTCAGAAAGCAAATACTTAAAGTGATGAGCATGTAGGGTTTCTGAAAGCAGATTTAGGTTTCCAGTATGAGTAACAATCAGATCACGGATAAACTCTCCCAGCGGCAGCCGATGCAAAAAAGGGATAAACGAGGACTAGGGTTTCACGTTGTTGCAGCGAAGCAAAAAAAGGAATAAAAGAGGACTAGGGTTTCACGTTGTTGGAGCGAAAAGTGAGAGGGTGAGACTTGAGAGGCGGGGGAGAAAGAGAAAGAAATTAGGTTTGAGTAATTTTCTCTCTCTTCTAAGGGGTTAGATATCTAGCTGCTAGATTGGCCATCCACGTTAGCCTGGGCAACCTCCTAAGTCCTATAGGATGGCCAATCTAGCAACGGAACGCTGAATAATACAACGTCGAACGCTGAACAGTGCAGCGTCCAGGTGAATGCTGAACCGAACAGCGCCCAAAAAATGCTTAATTGGTAGAAGTAATATACCTCTAACGCTGAATGAAACAGCGTCCAGGGAAGCGCTAAACAGTTCAGCGTTGATGCCCTGGAATATTCGCAAAATGCTGAACTGTTCAGCGTTTGGACCACTTTTTGGACGCCGAATCATTCAGCGTTTCAATCTCGCTGCTAGTTGAACTGCGAGCGCTTTCTAGGAGAGAGAACTACCAACTAGCAGTGTTAACTTTTTTCTCACAATTATTTTTTGATTTGCAACACTTTTTGGCCAATCTAGTAGTTCAATCTAGCCCATAGGACTTAGCCTAAGCTTAAGCTAAGATTGGAGTGCTAGATTGGCCAAAAAGTGTTGCAAATCATGAAAAAAGTGTAGGAAAAAAGTTAACACTAAATCTGGCTACTTCTCTCTCCTAGCATTTGCTCGCAGTCGCACTATCGGCGAGATTGAAACGCTGAATGGTGCGGCGCTCAAAAAGTTGTCTCAACGCCGAACCGTTCGGCGCTCACAAAATCTAACGGCTGAGATTGAAACGCCGAACCGTTCGGCGTTCAAAAAGTAATCAAAACGCCGCATGGAGCGGCGCTCAGAAAAACGCCGAATGGTTAGGCGCTCACAGATGACGTGGATGGCCAATCTAGCGGCTAGATATCTAGCCCATAGGACTTAGGAGGTTGCCCAGGCTGACGTGGATGGCCAATCTAGCGGCTAGATATCTAGCCCATAGGACTAAGCCTTATATAAGACAACCTAATAGTTTCCTTGACTAGTTAATAAACGAGATAAAAGGACACGATATCTTGTTTGTGTTTTCCCCACATGCACCTGAACTCGGCTATAATATGGTAGAGCTAGACGATCATTACCTATGACCCCAATTTAATTGGTCCACAAATATCTGACGGTCAGCTTCTTTCCATGTGTCAAAAACAAAATTTATTGAACAGTTCCCATGGTTTTAATAAGGCAATGACTAAATACAACCCACAGTTGGGTTAAATACAACCACCATTTCACTTTTAGAGATTTCACTTTTTACTTTTAAAAATAACTAAATACAACCCAAAAAGTAAATAAATCAAACCCTATTCATAAAGGTATATATCTTCATCGAGGTTCCTCTTGAGTGTGCTTGACTGGTTATTTGTATTCTCACATGGGTAATTATTGATTGTATACACCAATGGGGTTGGTAGTTGGTACTGGTATAGCTGTTATAGCACCATGTAGAAATTGACGTTTAATCCCAAATTTGTTGGGCTTTGGACAATCTAATCTTGTCCTCTAAGGCCTAGTATTGAGAGGTCTAAATTTACACAATTTGATACGAGTTAAATCCTTATATGAACGATTTAGTCCAAACTCTTTTTCTTCCGTGCCAAAAATGACCCTCATATGAAATTCGCATACTGATTTGTTCACAAATCATTCCTTCACTTCGATTCCTCATTCGGCATTGCTCTGCAGCGACGATGAAAATTTAGGTTTTAGTTGATCACTTTGGTTTGATCGACCGCTTCTTTCAAATTGCAAGGATTTCTGTCTCCATCTCTTGTATATGTACAGATTAGACATGAAAGAGGTTATATGTACAGATCAAACATGAAAGAGGGGGTTCGCATATTCTATATATGAGAATCAATGTTTATTCTATTAGTTTTCAGGTTAGTGATCGAACTTTGGTTACTCTTTATTCATTTATCTCTTGTTCTACTTTGTTTTCTACTCGATTTTTATCGGTTTCGATGTTTGCTATTTTGATCGATCAAAAATATGTTCAACCTTTTATCACTATTTTCAATTTTAATTGAGAAAAACGTTGATTGTTTTTCTATCTGGATGATTCAGCTATTTTTTGAATTATTTAGATTTGATTTTTTTATTTTAGGTTTTTGAATATGATTTAATTTTGATTTTTTTTTGTTTAATTTTGATTTTAAGCTTAATTTAGTGAATAGAGATTGGTATCCTTGTATGTTGATTGAGATCCTTGACTGTTTTATTTTTTCAATAGTTGTTTGTTGATTTTTTAGATCTAATTTTTTTTTCTCCAGGTGGAATTCGAAGCACAATATTGTGTGTAAATTTTTCAATCTGATTTAGTTTGTAAAACAATGCTGGTTTTGGTCTTTCATCTTGAGGTGAGGGAGAAGAAGAGATAGGAAAAAAAAATTACACACACTAAAGGCATCAGGAAAACAATTGAAACTCCCCTATCTTGTTTGGACTTCCTTCATTGAGGTATATAAAATTTTCTACCGCCTTGTAATTCTTTTTCGTCTTTGAATTCGACTTGATGATCAAAGTGTGTAATTATAAAAGAGATAGAGAACAGAGAAAATAGAGTAAAAATGTCGCCATTAATTAAAATGTAAACTGGATTGTGGTATTGTTTCCGTGAATGGGGATTTAAGTAGGAATGAGATTTGAAAGAGTGGGTTTGATGGAGTCGGAAAATTTGGATGAGCACTATTTATAAGGGATTTGTTGTTATTACTTTGGAGTGGGTATAGGTGTGGGTTTTGGTTTCTTAATCTTAAAAATTACTACTAAAGAATACGAACAATATTATGGCTACTTCTTAGTAAACTCATGGGGAATGCAGTGGCACTGGCAGGTGATAATCATGGATATTGCATGAGATGTCATGAATCTTAATGTAATGCTTAGCATCGGCGTTCCACTAAGGAGTGTCTAGGGTGATGTTGGATTTTTGAGCACTTGTACTAGATGATGCTCTAAATTTTATATGAAATAAATTGTATGAGAACAAGATGAAAGGTCACTAAAAAGTTTTTGAGTAGGTAAGTACATATGTTTGGACAGAATATAAATAGATGCACTAATTTATCAAAATGGTAAAAATAATATGAAAATATTTAATAACACGGATGAGTTGATGGTGGGTTCAAGAGTGAATGCTTTTATATCGAATTGATGCACTGGCAAAATATGATGTTGATGGTTTTAATTCACAATTTGTTCTTTCTTGAATCTTTCTTAATTCATCGTGTTCATGTTGGTGAGTTTAAACTTGAAAATGCATGGTTAGGTGAATGAAAAAAAGGCTACGACAGAATTGCTACTATTAAGACAAAGAGTTGCGGAGCTTAAACGTTTGTGGTATGCAAATTATCATATCTGTTTTAAATGAGATTTTTGTCCTTTTTTTTTTTTCTTCTATCTAGTTAATTTGTTGATTTTATTGTCAATTTTTTGGTATAATTAGGTCGCGATAATAAGATTACTTGTAGCAAAGGTTCCTCATTCAGATGGTGAATGGAAATCTCCCACTACGAATTTCAGATGGTTCAAATGAATAAATGTAAGTGCTGCCACTTTAAAAAAGAAAAAAAAGTTAAATTTTTGTATTACAAGTCTGTATTTCACTGTTTTTACTTTGCTTTATTATTGTTTGCTTATCTCTGGTGTTATGTTAAGAGCTTATATGTTGTAGGTGACTTTTTTGGAGATGTCACATTATCCGAGAAGTGACTCTTGCTGCACAAGGACTGGTGAGTGCAATTGTGGCCTTTGTTATTGAATTGTTAATGTGCACATAACGGTACACATGTTGATTCTTTAGGTGTACATAATTGTACACATGTTGATTCGTATAGGTATATATGTGTACATAATTATACACCTGCTGTTGTTACTGTGCACATAGTAGTGCACATGTTGATTATTTTCGAAGCTGAACATAGGTCTGCAACGTATTGTTTTTGTTTGTATCTATTCTGAACATCAACTTTTTTTTGGTCCTGAAACTTATTTGTGGTTGGATGCAGACGGTAAGGATTATCTCTCAATGTGATATGCCTTCATCTTTTAGATACTGAGGCAAATTAAATCTGTAAGTATTTTCCAATTACCACTTTTCTAGTATCAAATGTTTGAATTGAAGTTGCAAAGAAAGTTTTATGTAGTTTTTCTTTATAGTTTCTCTATAAATGTTCCTCCATGTTGTATAAATGCTCCAATTTAAACTTAACTTTGGTGCTTAACTGTATAAATTGTGCTAAGTCTTTTAATTACATGCAGTTGATATGATACTAACTGAAATGACACAATGTACGTGACTGGATGTCTCTGAGATTAGACTTGTTCTGATATTGAAACTATAGATGTTAGGTGTTAGGCTTATACAGTAGGATGAAGCTTATTTCTCGGTCTATATCCATTTATGTTTTTGAACATTTGAAAAAAAATTTGGTCCCCTATACCGTGCTCTTCTTTTGGAGTTCTATTCAACATAGGATGCATTTACTAATTAGAGATGCATCAGCGATACTTCTATAGAAGTTTGATGTTTTTTTTTATAATGTGCACATAGTTGTACACCTGTTATTGTTAGCGTGTACACAAATGTACACCTGTAGTTAACGTGTACATAAATGTACACCTGTTGATTTTAATGTGTATATAGTTGTACCACATGCTGATAAATTTACACCTGCTATTGTTAACGTGCACATAAATGTACACCTGTTGGTTGATTTTAATGTGTATATAGTTGTACCGCATGCTGAATTTTGAAACTCTCAGGTTTGAAAGATATTACTCATCTCCTTCTTGGTCTAGGGGCAGGGTAACTTGGATAAAGGTTTTCTTGTTCGTTGATATTATATGTTGTTGCATTATTATACACCTGTTTGCTTGTAATTGTTGGATTAAAATGCATTTCGGGGAGGAAAGAAAGAAGACCAAAATAGGATAAATCGATTCAGTAGCTTCATTTTGTTTTAAGCACGGCTCCGATGTGGATAGGTTTGTTTATTTTTATTGCTTGCTTTTCATTTTTGTGGATAGGCCAAAGGTGATAAAGATGTGTCCTCATCTCATTCTTCCATGCTTGCAACCCAAGATGTTGCAACATGGTGATAGGTATTTGGTCTAATTGTATACTTGATTCCCGTTTTGATGCCCACCTTAATGTTGGTCTCAGCTGATAATATGATTTTTTGCAGTAGGATATCTTAGCTGAAAAATTAGGTTCGTACATGTTTTGGAGGGGTGTACATATTGGTGCACTAGTAGAATTCCCAAGAAAAAGTAGGTTTATGTGTGGTTATGAATGATTGTCTTTATGCATGTTTTGCAGTCCATAGATATGAGTGATCGATTTTGTGGTTATGAGTGATCGATTTTGTGCATGTTTGGCAGGGGTGTATATATTAGTGTACCTATGTATTTTCTCGTGTTTTACATCGGTCTACATATTGGTGCACCTATGTAATTCCCATGAAAAAATAAGTTTATGTGTGATTGTGAATGATCGGTTTTTATGCATGTTTTGAAAATTATGGTTTCTCTGTGGACGTTGTATTGAACTCTAGTTTGTTTCAATTTGGTTTGCAGCATGTGACTGATTTATGAGGAACAAAAACTTTGGTTCGTATTTGCTCATATTAAGTTTGTGATGTTAGGCCCAAATTCTTTAATTTAATAACTGCCTAACTTTTTCTTTTCATCTTTTTCTTTGTTTTGTTTCTTATGTGGTTATTGGAGAAAGGTTATCACTTTTTTTTCAAGATGTGGTTTTTTATGTTTTATTGTTTTTTCCTCGATGCAGGTTAACTGGTTTACAATGCAAATCCTGCCATCATTCAGCAAGAGCTTGGCGTGGTTGATATTTTTGTCAGTCTGGCTATCATGAATGTTGGATTTTCTGTATTTTTGCCGATGTGTACAAAAAAATTTAAAAAAGTAAAAATTATATAGTCATATGGGTACTCTTGGTATAGATCTCGAAAAATGCTTTCCGAATATATATAGTTTGTGAATATCGGACGAGCGGTTCGAAAGATAAATTGTTTTTTAGTTATTCATATATTATTGAAAATTGCTGACATCATCATGAGTTATTTTGGACTAAAATGCAAATATTTGGATTAAATTGTAAATTATAAGGATATTAGTGTATTTATCATGTATTTGGACTAATGTGTACCTAGTTGACTCGAGCTGGGCTAAATAATATTTTTGGACTGCTTTTTGGACCAAACCGTATTTTTACCTAGCACCATTACCTCAAGGACGAGTCCAGGGCCCAGGCACCATAATCTTTGTACCAAGCTTCCCACCGTAACCTTTCTTCTGCTGGCTTAAACAATTTCTTTTTCTTAAAGAAAAAGAAAAGAAAGAAAAAAAAATGTGGCATGTTTCGGTTGATGTCAAAAAATTTGGGCCACCTAGCGAATTTTAGATCATTGGGCTAAGCTTTACAATCCCAATCCCCGACCATAGAGCATGCTAATAAGAGAGACCGGTTTGTTTGCCTCATTTGATTGGGGGCCAGACATTTTAATTGGGGGCCAAGCACTAGAGGACAAAAAAGGTCACCCAATCCTAAATTGGGTCATCCCTTATAAAAAAAATTTCTAAATGGCTAAAATACCCCTAAGTGATTAGTATTAAGAATTAATTAACTTGATTAGTGTGGTAATTGTGTTTAGATAAAAATCTGATTTTGGGATAAAAATTTGGGGAGATTTTATTTTTGGGTTTTATGTGTTGAGAAGAAGAGGAGAAGTTTTTGAGTGGAAAAATTAGGGTTTTTGAAATGAGTGATTCAAGTGGAGGGAATGAGGTTGGTGAAGCTTCAAATAACAACCATGATTGTGTTGATGGTTATATTGTCTCAACTAATCATATGGATTGGATGTTTGATGAGGAGATGTTAATGGAGGAAGCCATGAATAATGGTGGAAATGAAGATCCTACTCCTCAAAATGAAGGAACCGATACTCCAAATGAAGAACCCGTACCTCAAAACAATCAGGTAAACCTCATATACTCTTGAAATTGTCTGAATGGTGCTCCGAGGGGTCGATTCATGGTCACTGTTTAAGTCGTCAGTGTGAGAGTCGTTATAGTCGGGGTTGGGATTCATTAACGACTCTTTAAAGTCGTCAGTGAGTTGGAATTACCGATGACGACTCAAACCTGCAACTTTTCCAGGTTATGAAAAATCGTTAGGGGCGGGTGATAAACACTGACGACTCTTTATGCTAGGTCAAAAAGGGTCGTTAATTTTGTTTGTTTAGAGACAAACGACTCTAAACCCAGAACTCTCAGTAAATAAAACACTTAGAGTCGTCATATATGTATTCGTATAAGATGACGACCCTATCCCGCCATTTCAACTTTTATGTAGAGTCGTTCGGTGTTTTATTTAATATACTAACGACCCTTGCGCTGGATTATCATAACTTTTGATTTCATAGAATCATTTCATTGAATCGTAAAAGGCATACATCTTTCATAGCGATACATTGAAGGAAATGAAATACAATAGATAATAACGGTGCACTGATACACTTAATCATAAATGGCGTAATTATACATAGTGCCTTCCAAGATAAAGTAGCAATCGTCGAACTCAAACTTTTTCCCACGAAGCTCCTCGTAATAGCCATACGCCTTCCTCAACTGAAAACGCAAATATACTCAGTTAGTAGTGTTGAAAGCTTTGGATAAGTTTTACCTCTTGTTTAAATACTTACTCTTATAGCACCCAACATATTGGGCATGGCTTCCCTTACGGCCTTGATTTCTCTTTTGAAAACTTCACACTCGAAGAATATCTCCTCGAACCGTTCCTTGACGAGTTTCAAAGACCTTGAGTTGCAATTTCCGTCTAACGCCACAAAAACGATGAATACGCGGTTCCACCAAGCATCCGATGTTTGATCAATGTCATTTCCTAGATCTTCAAAGTGGTTTGTGACTGTTTTCCAAGCTCTCACAATAGCGCAATTCTCTTCTGAAGTGTAAGTACTAGTCATGGTGTTTCCTCTTCTTTTTCCTCTTGGATAATAAATGTATGAGAATGAATGTGAAGGTTTAGAATTATGGTTTGGGTGAAGAATGGGTGAGGTATGGGTCTCTATTTATAGAGATTAAGGACCCAACAGTCATTTTTTTGAATTTTTAACCGTTGCCCGACTCAACCACATTTGGTGAATTCAAAATTCACATTAACTGCATTAAGGATCGTCATTATGTATATTAAACAAGTGACGACTCTTGATGATAAAAAGTGTCATTCATGTGTTTTGTTTACTGAATTACGACTCTACCGTCAAATAGTCTCTGTGTCAAGTGACCTTTAGAGTCGTTAATATGTTCTTCTCCATAAATGACGACTCATGCCAAGAATTTCAAACAATCTTTAGAGTTGTCACTTTTGCTTTAACTAATCATGACGACCCTTTATGAACTATAGTTATTGGACCGATATTTGAAGTCACTCATTTTATTGAATCGAAAAAAATACATGTAGTTGAAATAAAATAGAAGAGAAACACATAAAATTGTTCAATACATCGCGCTAGAAAATCTCTACGCGTTTAATTGTATTGGGCGAATTGCCATTCAACTTCCTCCAAGAGAGTGTAGCAGTCCTCGTGCAAAAACTCATGGCCGTACTTTAATTCGTATTGGCTCCGACCCAAAGTATACTGAGAAAACAATTTTTTAAATAAGTTAGCGTTGTTGAATAATGATAACCAAATAAAAAAAATTTGATGAAAGGCCTATTGATTCACAAACTTACTCTACTCATTCGAGGTTCGTTCGGCATAGCGTCCTTACGAGCTTTCAATTCGTTTTTGAGCAGTACGCATTCATTGTATAAATATGCGTACCTTTCCCTTATTTGTGGGAACGTCCTCCTAGAACGATTTCCGCTTAGTGCTTTGAATACCTTAAACACCCGTTTCCACCAAGCACTGGTGTTTTGATCATGCCCAAGGTAAGGCCCTCTTATTGGGTCTTCGTTACTGGTCACCCATTGCGCTTCCTCAACGGAGTGTTTTGTGAGAGTGGTGTGTGCTCTGACAATAGCAACATCTTCTAGATTATTGAACGGAGTTGGAGCCATTTTTTAGTGTTTGAAAGTGATGAGTGACTGATTTAGGAAGATTGAAAGTGATGGGTGAATAAGTTTGGAAGAGATAGGTCTTTATTTATAACAAAAATGTACCCAACGGCTAGTTTTTTGAAAAAAAAAAAAAACAATTACTTCTGCAATAACTGCTCCTACTAGTCAAAGTTACCGTTGATTTTCAAAGTCTGCAATAAGTTCGTTTAGAGTCGTCAAGCTAGATATATAAACAGCAACGACTCAAGGTGAAAATCAAGGCGACATGGTTTATATTTGGGAATGTAGAGTCGTGTCTCGTGTATAAAGAGGGTCGTCATTTGTCGAGGAATGGGTCGTTGTTCTGCAAAATTAATGATGACGACTCTTAGTGTCGTCAACCTGTAAATAAATATGACGACTGTTAGGGTCGTCATTTTAACATCTCAGAAATTAACGACTCCTGAATGATATTTTTTCTTTTCTATGTAGTTGGTTGTACGGGCGAGCTCTCAACCTGAACCAGTCTCCATTATCGGTATGGATACCTCCCAACACTATATGACCGATTTGGTACGTTTTTAATGTTTGAATCGATGTATATCTTTATGAAAATTATTTAATTAGTGTTGCATCATGAACGTGACATTGGTTTTAATGTAGACGTGGGAGACAAAGGCTGAGGTCAAGGAATGGATTATTTCCAAGGCAAAAGAGAAGATGTGTGTAGTTGTTCAAAGCAAACACGTTGATTATAAGCAAATGGAGATGGTATGTGAGACAGCGGGGGATAAGGAAGAAAGTCACAAAGGGAAGAACTACAAGTATGAGAAGAAGACGACGAGGGTCTACAAACTTCGTCGAAGAAGATACAATGCCCCTTCAGGATTGTTTTCAAAAGGCATCCTGAAACTAATCTATGGAGGTTGTATAGTATTCCGGATGGTCGTCACAACCATCCTCCACCTAGTACTCTTTTAGGGCACCCAAAGATATGCCGATTGAAACCACATCAAATGGAAAAGGTACGACAGATGAAGCGATGTAGGCCCCTTCGGATCCTAAATGCAATAAGGGCGGAAGATAAGGCAAACCCGTCTATTATTTCCACAATCTACGCCGCCAAAGCAACGATCGGAGAACCAATGGGATGGTAGATTAATTATGCAACAATCGAGTGGTTGGCGTAAAAACTTAACTACGCCATGCAAACAAGGGTGGGTCCTAAGACAAAGTGACTCATATTTTTCTTGCCCATCCTAGGATGGTGGATTTGGCTCGGTGTTTTTACCGTGTCTTGTTCATAGATTGCACCTATAAGACCAACAAGTATAACATGCCGTTGTTGAACGTGGTTAGTCATACTTCGGATAAGCAATCATTCATCGTGGCATGGTGCTTTATGGAAAAGGAAGAAATAGAGGACTATGTTTGGGCTTTGGAACAAGTTCAGTTGATTTACCGAGGCGAAGACACACCGCGGGTTATAATTATGGATAGGGATTTTGCAGTCATGAGTGTCGTTCGTCAAGTTTTTCCACATGCTCAACATTTTCTTTGTACGTGGCACATCCAAATGAATATTTTTTCTAATTGCAAGAATCATATCCAAAATATCAAGCCTGCAAAGGGTAATCAACGTTCCAAGGAGGAAGACGAGCGTCTAAGTAAACTTTCAAAAAAAGAGATAACAGAAGAGAAAAGGAAAGAAAAGGAAAAATATGCTGAAGATGGTGATCTATGGGAGGATTTCTGCAAAGATTGGGACAATTTGGCTCATTCGAAGACCGAAGTAAAATACTATGCAAATCTTCAAAAGTTTATTGATGATTGGAGTACGGATCATAAGAAGGTTGTCGATTATTGCCTAGATACATGATTGAATCCTTGGAAGGAAAAGTTTGTTTATGCATGGACCAATAAGTACAAGCACTACAAAAATGAGTCCACGAGTATTGCTGAGAAGTCCCATGGACGTTTGAAAAAAATTCTTCAAGAGAACACACAGTGGGGTAGTTACGGTGCAGAAGCTATTCACGAGCATGCCGAGGATGACCTTAGCAAGATAGTGACTCAGATGGAGTATAGTAAGGACCGTTTTTTGAAGCAATACATGGAAGACAAAGAATTGCTACGTGGGGTTTCGCACCAAGTATCATGGTGGGCAATAAAGCATATGATGACTGAACTTAACAAATTTCGAGCGAAAGCTTCCGATGGAAAAGTCATTAAATGTAATTGTACAACTGAGACGTGGCTTGGCCTCCCGTGTAAACATAAGCTCGGTGGGTACAAGGGGCTCATTCCCATTGAAGATATCGATCCTTTTTGGAAGCAACTTGGGTTCATCCCAAATCCCACAGGAGCCGCTGATGAACAATTTGGAGACCTTGAGATTGGCAAGTATATCAATGAGAAATATCGAAAAACGAATTGTGCAGGAAGACAAATACTGGTTTCTAATTTGTGGCCGGCTGCCCGTAAGAGCTTGGGAGTAGAAGAAGAGCCAATCAAACAAAAACCACCGGGTAGACCCACAACTAAAAAGTCTTTTAGAGAAACCGTGAAAGCGGCAAAGAGTTGCAAAAGTGACTTGTCACGTCATCAGTATGTCCAGGCGGAATATACGGAGTATGAGAACTCTTTCGTACCCAAGACAAGGGGTCCGCCAAAGGAAGACATGGATGTTGTAGACCATGTGGTCGGTACCCAGCAAAGCCAAACGAGCGGAATGGTTACGATACGAGGAATAAAAGGTAATCCGCGCACCCCTAGAGATTCACAAGGAAGACCACATCGTGTTGCTTACACTTTGTATGAAGAGTATACCGACCAACTTCCTCACATCATCTTGGATCACCTATTATCCACCGACGACGTTGACGGCGATGGAAATTGTGGTTACCATGTTGCAACGGAACAATTAGGTCATTTCGACGAGGCCGACAAACTTAAGCTCACCCAAATCGAATATGCAAGAAAAAAAATGGCAGAAAAACTAGTTCAGGACAAACAACTATATTTGAAAATGCTCATGGAAGGAGATCAAAAGAGAAGGAATTGAAGTTTAGGGAGTTGGTTTCAAACGTGAAATGGAGGAAGGGGTCGAAGAAGGCCGGTTATAAGTTTTGGATGCAAATGCCTTTTGGTGGCCAACTTTTGGCGGACACATTCACTTGTGTTGTAATTGTATTCAAGAAAGGCTTCCCGGAGCCTCTTGTATGTACGTACCCTCAAAAACTAGGTGCGAGGCGGCGACAAAGAAAAGAAGAATTGTAATGGCACATGTGAATGATAACCATTACATAGGCTTGAAGATTTCCGAAGAATGTCCTCTACCACGGGTGTATGGTGATTGGGGAGAGTACACCAAGGAGTGGACAAACCAATATGAGTATGGAATGAACATTTGGAATGCACCCAACCCCGGTTTACTTAGACTTGGGAAATGAATCGTGAGAGAAGATGTTTATTCTCAACTATGCATTGCATTTTGAAGCATACTTTTTGATAATGGTTGTATCTTCTACCCAGATATTGGTATTTTGAAGAATGCTTAATGAATACAATGCGTTTTATCCTAGTCGTCATTTATATATACATACACGTTAACGACTCTAACCTTAAAAATGTGACAGTTTCCTGGATGTTTTTTCAGTAATACAGGCGTCATCTATATATACATAATCAATAACGACCCTAACGTTGAAAATTTGCCAGTCTCCTGGATGTTTTCCCAGCAAGAATCGTCATCCATATATACATAACCATTAACGACTCTAACGTTGAAAATTTGCCAGTCTCCTGGATGTTTTGCCACCAAGAGTCGTCATCCATATATACATAACCATTAACGACTCTAATGTTGAATATTTGCCAGTCTCCTGGATGTTTTTCCAGGATAGAGTCGTTATCCATGTATACATAACCTTTAACGACTCTAACCTAAAAAATTTGACAATCTCCTGGATGTTTAAATACTTACAGTCGTGATCCCTATAAACATACAAAGTAACGACTCTAGTTCTTACCCTGAGAGTCGTCATCATTATAGTGTATACATGGACGACTCTATTAATAAAACCCCCAACGATTCTTTTTGTATACACATTTTCCAAAAAAAAAAATAGTCGTTGGTAATAATTGTATATATAGAGGAACACTTCCAGGAGCAAATTCAATTGAAAACCACCTCAAGAATTTTAGTTTGTAAATGGCAAATCCTTCATCGACTACCAATTAAATTGATAACATACTTAGAAGATGCAAGCGACCAACAAAATCAATATTGGCAATGGAAGAAGAGATACGCAAAAAAAAACATGCGACCTACTAAAAAACCGTTCAACTACACGCCATATCCTACGAAGGAAGAAGAAGAGTTGCGCGAGACCAGAAAACGAGCCGAAGAACAATCCCAACTCCGGGAAAGATTCAAGCAAGTCGAGGAAGAGACCGAATGGGTTAAAAATTATTACATCGTCAGGGATCTACATGAAGAACATCAACACGATACTAAATTTTGGAGCCAAGTTGGTTCGGGTCCTTTCGTTAATAACAACAAGAAACTACGATATCCTTACTTGCCGTCCCACATTAGTCATATGACGATTCTTGTTATGAAATGGTGCACCAAGTACAACGAGTTTCTCGCGAGGCACAAAGGGGATAGGCGTGCTGCCCAGGCCGCATATACCAAATGGAGAGGAGAGCCTTTTTATCACATCGAAGCCGCAATGCTAGTTGAATCTCGCACCAGAAACAGGAATAACATGTAATGTGTGCAAAGGAATTTCCACCTTCTAATTCATATTTAATATGCTATTATTCCAAGTTTCCTTTCAATCGAGATTCAATTTATTTTAATAAACAGTCGTTAACTATCTTTATTAATTCAGTGACGACAATACCTTAAGTCGTCATATAATTAATTTTACGACAACCTGCTCTTGAGTCGTCAACTAGTTTAATCACCTAGATAACGACCCATGTTGTGAATTTCAAAAAAAAAGACCGTTGGGATTTTCTTCTATATAATACAACCCCCTCCTCTTGAGAAAATAGCCCAAAACCATTTTATGTTCCACCAAACTACTTAATCTTACAATTGCAATGGCTGAATGGGAACCGTATGAAGATTTGTGTCTCGTTAAATCGTTTGCTAATACCTTTCGTGAACGTCCAAATGAAATCTATTCAATGTTTTGGAAGAGAGTTAAGGAGTTCTTCTACGGTCGTACCGCGAATCCTAATAACCGAAAATGGAGAGACTTGGCATTTCGATTCAACTACATTAAAAGTGCAATGAGAGAGTATGTATATGGTGTACGACCATCATCCACGAGCTCCTCTTAAGGAAAAAGTGAGTAATTCGTTAATATTTATACTTTCCTCATGCTTCAAAGTTACTAACATATAACATTCCTCGTTTAATTTCAGCTGGAACGTTTCAATGGGTTATGGACAATACGTAATGGGGATACTAAGTTCATTCACTACAAAGAATATACAACGGTGTATCGTCGAGCGAGAAGGTTCATTGACGAACATTTGATGTCTCAAATTCAAGAATACCCATATTAACTGTTTTGTAATTCGAGATTGATGGAATGTTAACTAGAATCAAAGAGTTGTTACTATTATATGTTATAAACATAACGACTCTATTATAAACCCATGTTGGACTTTCTCCTGGTTGTTATTTTTACTAAGAGTCGTCAGTATATCCCATATAAAAGCAACGACTTTGTATACCATAAAAGTCGTTAACCTGCTATATGATCCCGCTAATGACTCTATCCATAGAAAATATGGTTCATCTCCTGGATGTTTTTGCTAACATAGAGTCGTCATGGGTTTTCAATATAACCAGTAACGACTGTATGGAGGAAAAAAACAGTCATCACTGTGTTCATTTCCCTTTGAGTCGTTAGACTTCTAATTGAAACACTTAACGACTATGTGTATGACAATTAGGGTCGTTGATCTGCTACAGTAAAAAGCTGACGACCCTAACCGTATCACATCATAAAATCTTGACTGCATATTAGAGTACTACATTATTCTAACAAACATACTAGTAAACATCCTTCTTAAAAACATGTAGTTTCAACAAACCATCCAAACCAAACACATAAGTAGTTTCAAGAAACACATAAGTTCAAGTCATAAAGTAAAATAAACATAAGTTCAAGTAGACGGTAACATCTCCTCACTCAAGACCATCATCTCGACCTCGACCTCCTCCTTACTTCCCTGACCGGGAAACTTTCCGGCTTTTCTTAGGAGGAGGACCACGTGTATCATCGCCTCAGGGAACCACCATCTTCTCCTAAGACCTTGTTCATCATGATGTTGGCTACTTTGCCCCTGTTCACCACGTTGTTGTGCTCGGCTACGTGTTTTCCGGTCCTCTTACCTTCCTTGGCCAGCTCAGCAAACATCTTCTTTGCATTGGGATTTTCAATGTGCGTGCAATAATCAGCGTACCGATGTTGCTTCGCAGGATCAAACACTTCCCCTTTGTCAGCCGAGCAACAAAAAGCCTTGACAAAAAGCTTCATTCGTTCCCTCTATATACATTAAAAAAACAATTCTAATGAACTGACCTATATTTGTATGTAAATGAATAACACAATTACACAAATAAATACTCACCACTAGTTTAAGAATGGTAGTATCATCTCTACCGTCAGCTTGAGAAGAAGATGTGGATGCTCTGTTGGTCCTCCTACCCATAGCCTGATCGATCCGTATTACCCTACCATGGGAGAAGCCTTCGTACCATTGATAGTAATCCGTTGTTGCCTCGTAACCTTCATCCACATGCACCCAAAATGTGATGTCTACGAGGCTAGAATATCTATTATTCCAATGCTTGACATCAGTTGCAGGTTCATAGACCACTTTTATGTCATCCTTGTCGGCCTCACATTTGTTCAAATTGTGCTTGAACGGAGGTACATCGTCTTCATCGGGTGAATCTTGAACAAACCCAAGTTGACGCATGATTCTCATAGGATTGTACATTGAAAAACCGTTAGGGTGAAACAAAGGGCCATGGTAATACACGACATCTTCCATTGCGCCAACTCTAGCATCCTTGTAAGGAGTAAAGATTACCTCTTCCGCCGTGATGTTGTCAAGTTTTTTACGCATTTCTATCAAGGCATCAGTTTGTTCCCTATCCTGAGAACCGGAGTACAACCAACGGGTTCCTGTTGGACTACCTGGGCTCCATTTTGAGATGATTTTCACATCTTCATTGTCTTTGAACAGTGAGGGGAAATGATCATAAATCCACACCTATTTTAAACAATCAAATAAACATAAAAATATATCGAAGGAAAAAAACATACTAAAAGAAGACAACTTTCATCAATCCAAATACCTGGATTAGAGCCAAATTCCCATTAATTTGAGAAGTTCGTTCGCGAGATCCCTGGGAAAGCTGACCATTCAGATGTGCAACTATGGCAGTCCCCCAAGAGTACTTGTTCACATCTTCTAAGGGGTCCAAAAGTCAAGAAGGTTGGCGCTCACCCCGTTACCTTTTTGTCGTCGGAAATAAAACCGATGCAAGGACGTACAACAAATAAGCGGCCCGCCGCATAACGACATTCCATATCGTAGAGACCTCCTTTTTTTCCTTCTCTTGAGTACCAGCAAACATCTGCCTAATGTCCACAAGTTTGAACTCTTTCTTCGGTACTTAGTTCCCAAGACGAAAATCCCATCGCCTTCTCTTTATCCCACCAAACAAGTTCTTGGTCCATGTATAAATTTCATCCCAACTAGGCCTTCTCTTGAAATTCTCACTGGTTGATTTACCTTCGACCTGCACCCCTAATATCTGTTCTGCATCATCAGGAGTCAATGCCATCTCGCCAAAAGGAAGTTGGAATGTGTCGACTTCAGCGTAATACCTTTCACAGAAACTAGATACTTAACCTTGTCATACGCAATCACAGAGTTCACAACGGCATTGTACAAACCGGAGTTTTCAACATATTCTCTAACTCTTGCACATTCACCTGTTAGCGGCCACAACTCCATTTTCTTAAAAGAAGATTGGTGCCTGAAAAGACGTGCGGCATTCTTATGATCCTGCAAAAAATAAACAAATAAATATTAAAAAACATATTAAAAAAGTAATATCAACCAACTAATCAAATAGCAAGCAAAGTTGGGATTCTTACTATTGTCTCATAGATGGTATGAGCCCACGATCCAGAATATCCAAATAGAACTTTTCCTCCATCTTTAGGTTCTCCTCTAGGTTTACCACTTCGAAGAGGCTCCAACATCAAATGATGCGCGGGAACGTGTCTCGCGCTGGGTGCAATATCAGTTACATCATTCATAACCCTCTTTACCGGCTCCGGCTTTGCATTCTGTTCTTCAGCTTCTACATCTTGTTTACCATCATCCTCTTCATCATCATTACCACCAACATCATCCCCTTCATCCTCTTCCTCCTCATGACCACCATTATTACCTCCATCCCCTTCCTCCTCCTCATCATCACCATTACCATCATCAGAATCATCACCACTAACATTATCTTCATCATCATTGTCACTCTCTACTTCCTCTTCACCTCGTACGGGAGGATCTTCTTGTATCTCCTCTTCTTGGATTTCTTATTCTTCACCACTACTGCTAGCGGAAATAACAGGAGAGTCTGATTCTGATGATTCCGACAACTCATTACCTTTGTCTCTTGGTTCCGTGATAGAAAATGATACCTCACTCGGCTTCTTACCGCGTAATGGACCGGCAAGTAAGTATTTATCATGGCGTGGAGCTTTGGAAGGAGGAGTTATCGTCATTGGAACCTTGTCTTTGGTTCTGCATTTGGTTTCGAAACAAAAAAAAAAAAAAAACCCAATAAGACATCAACTTTATGGTTATCAGATCAAGAGTCTTCACTCCAATAAGCTAATACACAACCGACCCTTGTACACCATGTGACGACTCAAAGTTATATGATGACGACCCTGTCAAATAATAAAGGGTCGTCAAAAAGACAGTAACGATCCTACGATTTGGGTTGACGACTCTAGGGCATATACTTAAATGACGACTCAAGGGGAAATGAGATGACGACACTATCAATTTTTGGAACAGAGGGCTGTTCGAGTTCCATCTAGAGTCGTTAAGAATTAAACAAGGGTCGGCAAAACAAGAGTCGTCATCTGCAACATAAAAGATTAACGACTCTATTCTAGGGCAAAAAATGTCGAAGTAGCAGAATAAAGGTCGTCATCTTCAACCTAATACACTAACGATTTTTCATAAAAAATGCATGCAAATGAAAAGTCGTTAGGGGTATCCACTACGATACTAACGACCCTTTAATCGAAACCGCAAAATTTCGATTACTGACTCAAATTCGCAATCAAAACACAACAAAAAAACGCATAGAAGGTGGGTTTAAGTTCACATACCTTCTAATTGGACCCATATCTTCTTTGGGTTTCGATTTTTTGGGTTTTGGAGTTCGTCCCTCGATAACCTTTCCTTTGACGGCGTCGAGGAGATTGGGGATTTGAAGTTCTTTGCGAGCGGTCTGTTTTGTACGAGCCATGTTTGAAGAAGAAGTTAATCGTCGATTATCTTCTAACATCGACGATGAATCAGTCGAAGAAAAAAAATCGTTTGGGGTCGTTAATGGTGGTTGTGGAGAGGAAGAGGAGAGGAAGAGGAGAGGAAGATGAAAAGAAAAAAAAAGAGAAACTGTTTTTTCTTTTGGTTTAGTTTAGGGTATATGAATTGGGGGCCTAATTATGATTTCAAATTAGTGTTAACTGATTTTTAAGATTTGTGTTTAGTAAAGGGTAAAACAGTCTTTTCAATATCGGATTAATACGCCCCTCAAAAAATTGGGGTGAAAATAAAATAACATGGCCCCCAATCAAATGAGGTTTGTCTGGGGGTGTACCAAAATCTTATACTAATATAAAGAAAAGAGGTATTTTGGTTGGTCACAAAAGGACAAAATAGCTTGGTGTAACCTTGATATTACTAATATGACCTCAAATATCAACCACTACTATACATATGTATTCAAGGTTAAAAAGGAACGCGTAATTGGGGGATATATAATCTAATTGGGGGATATGAATTACTTCCCCCAACCCATGGTGTGTGCTAAGGGGTGACTTTTGGGGGCGAAAATACTAAATTACCCTTCCCACAAAATAAAAATCAAAAAACAAAATCATATCCCCCATTTCCATCTCCACTTCTTATTAATCTTATTTAGGGGTGGAGCTTTGAAACCCAAATATTTCCCATTCCCTTTCAAATTCTAAACTCTCCCCACTCTATATCAAATTCTCTTCTCCTCACTTTGGAAACCAATTTTTTTTTATTCGGAAGTGATGAAGATCATGCTGAAAGTGATGATGACCTTTCAAATTCTAAACTCTCCCCACTCTATATCAAATTCTCTTTTCCTCACTTTGGAAACCAATTTTTTTTTAATTCGGAAGTGATGAAGATCATGTTGAAAGTGATGATGACCATGCCGAATTGATGAAGACCATGCCGGGTATCATGTTCCAACATATGGTCTTCATCAATTCCGGATGGTCTTCATCACTTCCGAATTGAATTTTTCTCGTATTAATCGGTCCACTTCCTATAGAAAATAAAGCAACATGGTATGCTTGGGAAAACACTACCGGCATGGTCTTCATATCAACTAACCATGCCGGCAAAGTGGACCGATTAATACCGAAAAAAATTCAAAAAGGAAGAGATGAAGACCATGCCTAATTGATGAAGACTATATGCTTGGAACATGATACCGGCATGCTCGAGAATTTCCTATCAATGCCTTGGTAGTCAAGTGAAAAAAAAATCAACGTTCGGATACTTTTCATCCTGTTCCTAAGCATGGAAATTTAAGCAAAATACTATCTTGGAACATGTCTGCTTTGATGCTCGAATCCATGATTACCATGCCTGCACTGCTCAAAAACCGAAAAAAATCAACATCAAAACCAGAAAAAAATCGTGGGGCTACGCCCCCCCAACCCCCGGATAGTGGCAAACAATTTATGAATATTTCCAACAATTGCCCGCATGGGTTTTTGGTTGAATACCATGCCGTCACCAAGCTTTTTCAAATTACCCAACAATGGTGGATTCAAAGAAGAAAAATCAATTTTTCAACCTCTTATTAGCGGTAATTCTCTCATCACAATCATCTTCCATTTTCAAAAAAGAATTCCTCTCAATTGTGAGTTGTTATCATTAATCGAAGATTGAAGATATGATTGTTGTTGGAATTGAGCTAAAGATTCAAAGCAATTGCAAGTCTCTCATCACAATCATCTTCCATTTTCAAAAAAAAAAATTCTACTCAAAATTTTTTTCCTCTAAACTAACACAAACAAATTCAAATAAACATAAATACACAAATTATATCCCCCAAATCATTAATATTTTACTAATCATAATTAGTAACTAATCCTGATTAGTGAGGGTTAAATTAGGAATTAAAAATTTAATTAGATAAGGGGTAACCCAACTAGGATATTTGGATCCCTATTTTGTCATTTAGTCATATCCCCCAATTAGTTTTCATATCCCCCAATTGCGCGTTCTTAAAAAGGTACATTGAATCAATACTTACATAAACAACCTTATGTATTCACACATTCACATAAATGCTATTGTTATAAAAATACATCAATTTTCTTAAAAACTTGATATCTTTCGAAATACACATCGGATTTTTGTAAAATTAACATATTTGGAAAGCTCTTTGAAATACCTACGTAATGAGTACAAATAAGAATATTAAATTTTATTTTACGAAAAAAATATCATTATTATCAAATCAAATTTGGTATTGTTAAAAGAACAAAATTCAAACATGTGCATCGCACATCTTAACCCTATCGGAATCGGATGAGGGTCATTCCGTTAGGTTAATATCCGACATCCGATAGCCTAGGGGTGTACTTGTAATTTCCAACCCCAAGTATTAAATGTCGAAATTACTTTCAGTCTTTGGCCTCTTCAACATTTTCTTAGCAGAACTCTCACTTCCAAAACTCGAATATCTTTTTCTAAAACTAATCTTTGGAGCGAGAACAAGAAAGAACAAACATTAAGAAACCCTTCTAACAATTTCTTTCGATTACCTTCCAATTTCATTTCAATCTAGATTTTAAATCTTAGATCAAGGAAAAAACAAAGAATGGCAACAAGTTTTAAAATAGGTTATGCATTCGAACCAAACAAGAAGACTTTTATCACAGATGCAATAGTGGATGCATCAAAACAAAGAGGTATTGATCTTATCAAGATAGATACTGATAAACCATTAGCAGAGCAAGGTCCGTTTGATTGTACTTTACAGAGATTATCTAAGGAGATTAGGCTTAAACAGTTGGAAGAATATTCATCACTAAACCCTGATGTTTTGATCATTGATCCTCCTTCCAAAATTGAAGTTCTTCATGATCGTTATTCAATGTTACATTGTGTAAAAGATATGATGAAAATGAATAGTCAAGAGAATGAAATTGGAATGCCCACTTTTGGTATACCGAAACATGTTCTGGTAACAGATGTTGATTCGGTGATGAATGTGAATGCGGAGGGGGGGTTGCAACTGAGATTTCCTTTGATTGCAAAACCAGAAATGGTTGATGGGAGTATGCAGTCGCATGAGTTGTCATTGGTGTATAATCTCGATGCTCAAAGAAGTTCACACCCCCTATTGTTTTGAGAAACAAATTGGATGCGGAGAATGGTCCTTAACCTTCCATCAACAAAAAACTCAAACCTGATTTTAACGGATAAAAATCCGATATCCGATAACTTAACCTTAACCTTATCGAATTGGATGTTTTGGGTTCGCGGATATTATCGGATATCGGATATCCGCTAACCCTTAACCTTAACCTTATCGGTATTACCAATATCCGGCGGATATTTATCCATTGCCAGCCCTATTTGTAATTAATACTGGTTGGCACATCAATGAAAATCGCCTAAAAAGTGTCGGGGGAAATGTTCTGGCCGTAAGACGGTACTTCAAGTGACCACTTCAGAAGTGACCCCACATTGGTACTTTTAGATAAAAAAGACGCGTGAGAAGTCCTAGCGAGGGACCAACATTGGTAGTGAACTTATTGTTCTTTGAGAGAGAGAGAGAGAGAGAGAGGGGAGAATTAACTTTAACTTCAAAAGTTCATCTTTGATCTTTCTTCTTCATTCTCAGAAAGTCCTCAGCCCTGCTTTTCAGTTTAAGCTTTTGGATCATGGACTTGTAAGTCCAAAAGTTCTTTTTCTTTTAACTATATTTCTTTTGTATTTTCAAATCATAATCCGTTTGAAACTAACAAACAATTTTTCTTTGATTTCAGTTCAAAGTTAGCAACAAATGGTCTTGGAAATATTATGATCAGATTGGGTTTGTGCATTTTCTACCTTTCGATCTTCACCCTTGTGATCTGGGGAAAAGTATGTGATGAAAGATATGATTGCAAACGAAATGAAGAAAATTGTGAAAAGCTGATTTATTATCAAGACGGTATGATTTTCTCTTACTCGGTTTCTATGTTGATTGGTTTGTTTTTACAACAAATGTTGGCTGCATGGAGATGTTTTCCAACTCCACCAGTGGTACCTACAATTGAACAACAGAAGAAGATGAAAAGATTAAGGATTCTGATTATGGGTTTGGAACTTATAATTTTCACTCTTCTCTTCCGTGTGATTGTGTTTCTGCTTCTAATGAGCGTTGGGTATTATAGAAGATGCATTCTCTTGTTGGATTAGTGGAACATGGGGTAGCAAATTCTAATTTATTATAATCATGTTAACTGAGTTAGTTAATTGACTTCTAATTAAGCAGCAAACTCTGAAGTAGCAAGTAATTTAATTTATGTTAGCTGATCTGCTGGTTGAAGTATTAAATTAATGAATTTCAAGTTTGTTTAGTTTCTGGTTTGATTATTATTATGCTTCAATTAATTGTTCCTTTCTTTTTTACTCTCTCATCCCAATCTTTATTTCTCTGTTGAAATTTCTTCCAACATTGTTGGTAATGATGGAAAAACAGTTTATTGTTTTGTGTTTGATTCCTTTAAGCATATTATTGTATTAGAAATTCTGGGGTTTGATTGGTTTGGTGCAATTGGGGAATATTGCATTGTGTACTTTTTTCTTCATGGTCTTCGCTCGTATGGTTCACCATTGTCGTTCATAAAGGTATATCAAATGGAGGGGCATTGTTTACTACCATGCTTAACGTTGTCCGCTGGCCTGTAAGTTTCTTCTCCTATCCCCTGGTTTTCCATACTAAGATTTTTAGATGAATCCAGTCTACCAAATGAGATGTGTGACACCTTTTACTGTACATATATTTGTGCTGTTTGCAGTTCACTTGGACCAGCAGCACCAAATGTCTCTAATGTTATCTGAGCAACATTTGCTGCTTACCCAATTTTTGAGATGATCGAGAGAAATACAGTTAGTAAATTCAGCTTTGGCAAGGGCAAGAAACTAGAAAGAGTTTGTGGTCACATTGAATTCAAAGACATTTGTTTCAGTTACCGATCACGAACAGATGTAGTGATACTTGACAAGACTTGTCTAGATCATAGCTCTCGTTGGAGGAATGGGTCTGGCAAGAACTCTGTGATTTCATTGATCGAGCGCTTCTGTCAACCTTTTTGATGGGCGAGAGATCAGGGAGCTTGACTCAAATGGGTTAGACAGCAAATGGGGTTGGTTAACCATGAACCTGCTTTATTTGCAACAAGCATCCGCGAAAATATCCTCTACGGAAAGATGATGCCACCAGTGAAGATATTTACCATGCTGCAAAGCTTTCTGAAGCCATGTCATTTATCAACAACCTTCCAGATAGATACCAAACACAAGTAATGATCGACTTTACTGTTGTGAGATATGCTGCAAAAATTATTTTTCCTCCTCTTAAATGTTGATTTGTTAAGGCATTTACATATTTTTGTTGTCTAACGGATTTGGTGTTCTCATTTCTTCAGGTGGGGGGGAGAGGGATATAGTTATCAGGTGAACAGAAGCAAAGGATTGCGATATATACTCAAAACCCCGCCCCCAATACTCCTCCTTGATGAAGCAACAAGTGCCCTCGATACAGAGTCTGACAAAAGTGTCCAAGAAGCTCTCGATTGTGTCATGGTGGGAAGGACTACAGTCGTGGTCGCTCACCGACTTTCCACCATACAGAATGTAGATATGATTGCTGTTGTTCAGCAGGAAAAGATGGGAACATTATTTAAATACCCTTAGAATATAAGGCCTTCACAAATACCCCTCGTCCATTTTATTAATACCCCTAAGTGGTATTTTTAAGTGGATAATGAAAATGAACTAGTACTTTTTTTGGATAATGAAAATGAACTAGTATGTTCTTGACGCTTATGGAAAACGTCAACCCAACCTCCTACGGAGGTTGAATTGACTTAATATAATTTTAGATATGCCAAAAACTATACCCTAAAAACTTAAAATATACCCTTTAGGGGTATTTATGAAGACCCTTGAAAAGGAGGGGTATTTTTTCAATTTCCACGGAAAAGATTGTGGAGACTGGGAGCCATTAGGAGCTTATGTCAAAGCCTAACAATTCTATTCATCTCTTGTTCAGTTCCAAGATTCAGCTAATTTGCAGCGACACCCCTCTCTCAGCTCGAGCATGGTCAACCACTCAGGTACCTTATCTGCAGTAGTATACTAATCAATTGGAGGAGGTGTGTTCTCAAACCACCATTCCGCCAGTATTTCATCACTTTGAAATAAAACAGTGGTGATCAATTAGATGCTTGTGATTGTTTGGACTAGGCAGATTTCTAGCTAGATCTTCTTAGATTTCCATCAAGAATCCGTCCATAGGTGCCATAACTACTAACAAGTCATTTAAAAATGTATGTAACTTTTGCAATTAAAAAGAAGAAAAAGAAAACAAAATTACTAGAAAGTTCCCTACATTATATTTGTATCTTCTGCATATAAGGCTTTCTTTGCTGTTGTTGTTGGAAACTGTTTTAATGCACCTTTGCTTTTATTCTTGGCCAGCATCAAATATTCAAGAGTAGGGGTGCACATACCCTATCCATATCCGCCATTTCTACCCTACCCGTCCCTGTTCTACCCGTATCCTACCCTACCCGCCGTTTGATGGGTAGGGTGACGGTTGAATTTTTTTTTATCCGCCGTTAAACGGGTAGGGTGACGGGTAAAGCTCGAAATTAACCTACCCTACCCGCCTACCCGTTAATTACGAAATGACTTAGTTACCCTTGTGTTGTTTTTTTCTTCTTTGTATTTTTTCGTTATTTCGAAACATATTAGGGGTAATAAATGAAGTTGTTTATTTTCGCTCTTCCTTATCTGTTTTCTCTTCTTTCTTCTTCTCCCCAAACCATATCCGAGTTCAAATATTCAATAGCCTTCTTCCCGAATCAAACTTAACCCCAAATCTAGAAGTGGACAACTCATTCAGTTGGATCTTTTGAAGAAACCCTTTCTACTGTTGTTGCTCCATCTCCATCTAAAGAGGAATTTCAAAAGGTAAATTCAGGTTTGATTATGTTGTGAGGATTTTGATTGATTTCATCCTCTGCATGTTTGATTTTAGAAAAGGAAGAAAAACTAGTCTGAATCATCAAGTCGCTCTCATGATTTTACTCTTTGTGCTATGAAATCAAACCCTAATTTCTAAATAAATGATATTTTATGAAAACTTAACATGAATGTTAACTGATTGATGAAAATTCTCAAAGGAATTTAGTTTTTCATATTATTGTTGTAAATGTTGAGGGATGGCTTTCTGGATCTTCTTTTATTAAAGGTAATGAAAAGCAATTAACAACTGGGTCAAGCAATATGAAAAAAAAAGAGTCCTAAATCTGTTGTTGGTGTTGAATTGTACTTGATGATGTTCTCCATGTTAAACCACTAGCTTCCAGGTAACTACTTCTATCAGTGATGGCTTATAGTGAGAAAATACATATTTGTTGTTAGGGGTGTTTTCTATTATTTGGGTTTGAATTGAATTGCAAATTGTGCATTTTTAATCAGGATGGTTTATTTGAAGTATTCTAGTAAGTGGGTTTCAATTGAATTGAAAATTATTCATCTTTGTATATGTATCAGTAATCTTAAGAGAAAAAGAACTTAGATTTTGTGAATTTGTGTTTGTATTCTGCAAATTCCAGATGAATTAGTGGAACATTATGTAGCTAAGAGTGGATTTCAATGCCCTGATGTTCGATTGTAAGAGACTTAACCCTTTATCATCTCACCTTTTCTTGTCTTTTAGGAAATTAGTGTTCGTATCGATGCTGGAAACTGTTGTTGTTTTTTACAAAATTAGTGTTCCTTTTGATGAAAGCTAGTGTATTTAGACAAACCTGTGAGTGAATCATGCTCTTTTACTTTCTTCTTTTATTCGGTACTTAGGGTCCAATAGTGGAAACAATACCACATAGGAAGTGATCAAATTTATTAATTTGATGATGAAATATGATGAGTAACATTGGAATTTGTAAGCCCTGGAAAAAAAAATCAATTGGAAAATACTTGCTTAGGAACAAGATTGATTCAGATTGTTTTGAGTTTTGGGTTTTCAGAAAGCTCTCATACGAAATGGATATCGGATAGCGTATGTACGCTGTTAGACTTTAACAAATACTTCGTATGTTTAAGATTTTGTTTATTATTTCCTCTACAGAATAAGGCTGGTTGCAGTTGCCACGCAGAAGTTCATTGTCGAGGTTGCCACCGACGCTCTTCAGTACATCTCTCAACCTCTTTGTAATTTTAGTGTTCTGTTTTGTTGTACCAAGCTCATACGTTTTGGTTACTTTACATAAGCAAAACTGTTATTACATATCTTGATGCTGATCTGGTTCGTTATGCATCACAATCCAGGCACTCTAAGGCAAGGCAGTCTGCAGTAGTCAAGGATAAGAAACAGCAAAAGGTGCGTTGAAGTTGTAGTTTTGTTTAATTCTGACCTCTTGTTTTATATATAATTATATTCACTTCTGGCACTCTATTAGATGGATAACCTAACTTCTTGCCAATGCAGGACAAACGCCTGACCTTGACGATGGATGATCTCTCTAAGTCAGTACGTGAGGTATGCCAATTCAACTCTATACAAACATATGTCATGCTGTAAAAAGGACTCCAAACACATCGTACATCACTCCACAACATATGTGGGCACAACTTTCTTTAATAATATCATGACCTTTCTCGATAGAAGTAGATGTAGAAATTTCGTTGGACTACCATGTCATACATCTGACGGAGCATATTTATTAAGAATCAGTTGTTATTGTTCCACATTTTTTTTTAGGTGCTGTAAGTGAGCGCAATTCGAATGGCTCTCTGCTTATTGCAACCAGTGGAGGACTAAACCAACAAAGAGCGGAGGTAATTAAAGCTTTTCTATAATCGTAGATGATGAATGAAGACCAAGTTTACATGAAGAATATGGAATTATGCTGGGATTCGTCGTAGCATCAAAGCCCCTGCGGAGAGCTTTAAACCTTTGGAGATTTTTTTTTGTATTTTTGTGTTGTTAGTTGGGTTCTGCTTTACCCCCTACAGATTTTTAAACCTTTGGTGGATTTGTGCCTACCAGGATGCTTTTGTTCATTTTTACTTAGATTGGCAGTACCGTTGGGTACTTATGTAGATAGACTAGCTTTTGTTTTTATATGTATTTGCAAGATTTTGTATGTAAAGTCTACAAGGTAGAAACTAGAATATCAAAAAAGGAAAAAAAAAAAAAAAAAAAAAAAAAAAACGGTTATACCCGCCACCCTATCCTACCCGACCCGCCATTTGTTGGGTCGGGTAGGGTCTTACCCGTTTAATGATGGGTAGGGTGGCGGGTAAAAAATTTCTTACCCGCCATTCAACGGGTAGGGTGGCGAAATAGGCCATATCCTACCCACCCTACCCGTTGTGCAGCCCTATCAAGAGAGTTAATCACTGGAGAGAATGAGTTTAGGTGGAAGCTTCTGTGAACCATTATGTTCCAAGTAGGGTGAGCCTGTCCAGCCAAAGCCTGTGTCAGTGAGAAGATTGTATGCAATGCCAGCTCCATACTGGATCTATGGTGCCCAAATGCCCACTCTTTGCTCTTGGTGTCACAGGAGCACTTGTTGCATATTACATGGATCGGGAAACTACAAAACATAAAGGTAAGAAAACCTCACTTCTCTTTCTTGGGGGTGCAATCATAATTGTAATTGTTCACACCATTGAGCACCTTTGCTTTTGTATTATTCTTAGAAAACATATTTTATTTTTTTTACAGCAATTTTTAAGAATTAGTGTGGTTGGCTTGAAGAGACAAGTGACAACAGCTGGATGCTGTCATCGCGCCTAGAAGTTGATGCGACTTGGTTGAAAACAATAGTTGTTGATCGTACTACCATTCTTATACAAAATTCATCTCTTGCTGTAACTTTGTTTGTCATCGGCTTTATTCTTAATTGGAGGCTCACACTAATTAAGAGTGCTTTTGTTCGTGGTCAAATGACTGGATTGTTCTATGGTGTTGCACAAATTTTCCACTTCTTACGGGCTCGCCTTATGGCAATGCTTTCACTAGTCTATACTTTTGACAGAGAGCTACAAATACAATTGAAGACCTAGAATTACTATTCACTTCCACTTGAATAAATTTTCATCTCCTTTTACATGCTGGTACATATAGCACATACAAAATAATGTATGTCCAGAATTCTTTTTAGGACTACAAATATGAGTTGAAAATTATTTTGTAGCCGAGTGCGAATTGAAATTAGATTGAAAACAACTCTCAGTTGTGTGTATCTGAAGGTATTAATAGTTCGCTAATTAAGAATTTTTGTGTTTTCTTTTAACTCCATGATAAAGTTTTAGGGTTAGTACCATAATTAGAATCATTGACGACCAAGCACGCTGCGATAAAGTTTTAGGGTTAGTACCATAATTAGATTTCTCTCCTGAATACACAAATCAATTACCAGTGGCTGGAAGATTTCTTTCTGGTGTGTCAAATTCACTCTAAGCATGCACACGGTACTCTTGAAGGTAGAAAACGAAAAGAAAACATACTGGCAGACATAAAGCTTAGTAATCTGAGCTAGTAGTAAACTGACCGGCCACCGTTGTTGAACTGAAGTTAATCGCCGAACATACCAAACTAGCCTACTAGTCATATTTTGTCGAATTTCTTCTCATAGTCGGCCATCCTTCAGGTGCATGATCTTCATTAGAGGTTACAAACCTCTGAAAATCACCATAATCTTCAAAATCTATACGTAGTTCCTCCTCCTTATGAATGAAGGTTTTTGAGTGAATATGTAACAAATTTCCTCGCCTTGGAAGGAGACTGAAGACGGAATTATTTGTACTAGTATGATTTTGTTGATGACATATGTGCTGTGCAGCATTTCGTTTATCATTGAAAATTGAATTGCTAGTGACCGAAATGATAATGTCGTCAAAACATTATCGCTACGGAGAAGGACAAGATTAGCATGGCCCCTGCACTAGGATGACGGAGCATATTGAATAAAATCAATTTTTTGACCGAAATGAAAAATCGTTTTCATGGAATAACAAGGCACCAGTACCAATACCATGAAAATTGACAACAACCAACTGCACTGATGCTCACAATCTGCCAAACCAATGGATATGAGAAATGAAGCTCATTATGATTGGAATGCAAATTTGTAGTCGAATGAATTGACGAAGGTAAAAGGTTGAGCTGACAAAATCAAATCTCAGAAAAAAATACACAAAATTGGTTAAAAAAACTAAAATCAATAATTCCTGGGTGAAAAAGACATTTAAATTTTGATATTGTTTAAATGGACAAAAATATAAAAATAGCCAGGATATAACCAGTTTCATCCTACCCGGGATGAATCCAGTTTCATCCTATTGCGGCAAGAGAGGCTCGAAATCTCGACCTCAGGATCACTCAAAATATAGCAATGAGACCTACGCGCTAGTCAACTGCGCCACCGCCCCAATTTGATCTTTTTTCGCAATTTTCAAAATTCATAGCCTTCTTCTTGGTAAGATGCGTATTCCTTGAATCAGATTGGGACGTGTTAAGAGATTAGTTGTTGGGCGAACTCAAAACAAGAGGTAGCGACCTTGTGTGTCAGAGTTTGGGAAACTTCAAAAGGTTCTGGCATGACTATTGGGTTCTGTCAACTTAAAGACGAAATACGCAAGACTCTTCAGAGTTGGTACTAATAAGAATGCGATGGTGGCAAAGGAAGTCCGAGTTTTACCTTCAAAAGGGAGCTTGATCCTGCAGAACGTACAGATTGGCTGGAGATTCATCATGAACTCAGGAGCGGGATACTGATGTAGTTTTCAACACTAGCGATCTTCATAGCATGCTCGTCCAAGGATGATCAGCTTTATCGGTAAGTTGATCCACTCTAAAATTCCTCCAAAAGTGAAGGTCTTCTGTTGGGTTTCTTGTTTATTTTTCAACGACTCAGCGGGAGTTTAAAAGCCATCCGTTTGAAATCTGAGAAACCACCTGTTTGAGATGGCTACCCGAAGGCCACACTCGACTACATTTAGATTCCCATATGTTCACCTGCCTTTCTGTCTAGCAAATCCGACAAATTGCTATACACACCCCTGGATCGACACCAGAATGACTAATCTGACAATCTTGTTTTCACAAAACAGGATTAGTACTAAAAATAAGTTTATATGGACCTTTAAAATAAGTTCCTTTGTTGTTTGATTTGCTACAGTAACACTGCGCTGAACAACAGGAGATATAATTTCCTTAATGGCCCTTTCCATCGCCATGGGAACAATTCTGTTGCAAGCAACTGTGTTTGGATTAAGGATACAGTAGCCAATCAGTAAGTAAACAAGTCCTGACTTCTGGAACTGCATCTGTAGACCCAAAGCAATCTTTGGGTTGACAATACTCGCAATCTAAAGCTGTGGTTCAAAACTTGTCGGTGAATTAACTTCAGCATAACTAGGGGCTGGGTGGCTGTGACATCTTTTGTTGGAGAAGTTGGGATTTCCCTCAACTTCCCTAGTCCGTTCTTTCAGAGGTCGGCTTGACATCTTTCATATCAACTCCAAGATTATTAAATACTCAAACCTAAGATGAAAAACACATAAAAAAGGAAAAACAAATGAGCAAAAAAAGGTGCAGTGAGATCAAATTGATGGTGCGAAGAAATGAAAGAGAGCAAGCTCCAGAATCACATAAACATGTGTGATGAAACTTGAGGTTTATCTTTAAGCATAGATCTCAGCAAGTAGACCAAGAATTCCCATGGTCCAGATACTTTTCACAGAGAAATATAACTTAACGGAGTGAGAAACTTGGTATAGCCACCTTGCCGTTCTCATAAGTAGTTTTAACAATCTCCTTGTACCTTGTTCAATATTTTCAAATGAACCTTAAGAACTTTAGGTACAAATCATGGAAATTGGGCTCAATGCTCTCTGTTGGGAAAGAATAAAAAGAAAACAGTCAAATTGCCAACATCGCTTAGCAAGATAATTAGATATATAAAATACAAATAAAAGCAGCAGAGTACAATGTAAACTCATACAAAAATATATTGACCAACAGAGCACAAAAATCCTAACTTTTTCATCACCATATATTGAGCAAACCATGAATATAACTCTTCTTTCAAAACACCAGTGAACTCTTTTGCTTTGGTTTTAACACTTGCTACTGAAAGATTATTGATCATAAATGATATTATATCTTGAGTCTCTTGCGCAGGAACATGTTCCCACGAGTTAAAGCCATAGTCGATGGGTATCAAAGGCAGGCTACAGGGGCAGTGTATTGCAAAAATAAATAACCAAATACCCAAGGCAGAGGCAGAATTGTAGGGGAAGCGATTCAGACAACAACTAAGATTTTTGTATAGGTTACATACTCTTAAGTCTTATCTAGTGAAAAGCATATAGTAAGCCAGTATGTTATTTGACCGTGTATAGTGTGTCGCCTATAAATCCAAATATAAAATCCTATATTTTAAGGAGGCGTGTCATCATTCTTTAATGCCGAGGAGGCGAGGACACACAGGCCAGATTTCTAAAAATTAATTAACTGACCCGAGGCCGAGCTAAACTGCTCAATAGTACTTAAATGGTTTCTACATTCGTCTAAATCAGCTCTAGTAAATAGCGGACAATCGTCTGCGAAGAACAATTGAGAAACCGGCACACTATGCCTCAAAGAGGAATCCCAGGACTCATGAATCACAGCTAATTGGTTTACCAGAATTGATTATGTGATTTAGATGATTTCTGTTAATTTGTTTGGCCACAAACCTACTCTTAGCATTCCATGCCACAATTTTCATATTTGGATCAAGTAAAGGCTATCAAACTACTAAGAAAATGACAAAGATGGTAATTTTTGAAGGCAATTGAAATAGGAATGGATAAAAGGGAAAATAGAATTACTAACCTTTAGTTGCCGCAGAGGATGAATCATCGAAATTTCCGATTAAAAGAAGATTTCAAGCAGTAACTTTGCACAATTTTTTTTTAAAAGAAATCAAGATTCCTCTCATGTTGGAAAACAACGTGGATTTGAGAAGCAGACTCTTCCTTCCAAGAGGTAAAGACTGCAGAGTAATTCCTCCCTGGTCCCGAAACTCTAAGATTAAGCGGAACTATTTTGTGGTAAATTTACATAAAAGGTAAAAAATAAATCAGAGTATCATCTCTTAGGCAAATCTGGCCTTGGATTTGAAAACCAGACTTCTTCTCATAAATAAATTTCACAGCCAATCTAAAATCGAATCTCAAATGAGTTTACACAAAAAAATAAAAAAAATAAAATTAAAAATGCGAGTACAGTCCCCGCATAGTGATGCCTCTCTAAGATCAAAATGAATAATTTTGTGGTAAAGTTGTTTTCTTATAAATCAATTTTTAGCATGTTGTAGTGTTTTTTTTTCTTTCATTGGGAAAAAAAAAACAGATATTTTTGACACTATTTACACAGAAATTGTGCAGTGTAGAAAAGGGATAAAAACAGACCATAGTGAGGTTGTCTTGTGACCCATATCTCTTCTCTACAAATAAGGAATAAGGGAAATGATGTGTCACAGTGCTTGACCTTAGGGTTTTGGGACTCCATAAAAATAGCTCCACTTAGGATTTGGTAGGGTTACACTTGTGAAAACATTAACCACGACGAAACCTAAAAACCTAAAACATTAGAAGATAGTTTGAGTTCTTAGCTAGTGGATATTATTGTGTGCTCATCAATAAAACATTGTAGTACCTATTGATCCTTGTTCTTGTTTCGGAGCTCAAGAACAAGGTATGGGTTATACCCGCCTCCGCTTGTATTTGTTTAAGCTATAATATTTAAAAAGAAAGATTGTTCTTCAACTAGCTTTTCACATTCATTTCTTCCTCTTCGAAGTCGTTCACAGAGTCACAGATGAACTCAATGATTTCTTTTTATTCGGTTCTCGGTTCGACTGATTTACTTTGCTAGGGTTTAATATCTAGGGAAGGGAAAACTTGAGAACCGTCCAATTTAATTAGATTAGCATCATCGAGATGATGATTTGAAAAAATCGGGCTACTTGAATTCCGTGTTACTTGGGCTACTTATTGCCAGTTCAACATACTATTTGATAAGAGTACTTAACTATATCTCCATGGACTAGACTAAACGTGATTTATCCCTGATTTATTCAAGGGGGTTTAGCGAAGTACCACACTTTCAATTTGATATTTATGAAAGTGCCACCGTTTTTTTTTTTCAATATTTATAAAATGCCACATTATTGACCTTTTTCATCCCGTTTTTTAAGAAAACGGTTAGCTGCCGGTAGTGCATACGTGGCGGTAAATTAGCTGTAGTAAAAGACATTCAATCCCCTAAATCATCTAACTATGACTGATTCAAATCGACTTAATAGTGTGAGTCATTGCCGAGTGTACGAGCAAGTGCCGATGTGAACTATAACTTAACTTTCGTTCATCTTCTTCCCCATTAAAACTCGTCATTTAATATTAGATTAAGATTGTAAGGCCAATAAGGTTGATGGTATGTAACTGATAATAAAATTGGTTAGTGAACTTATTACAGACATGTTGTGGGCGTCTGGTGGTAGAACTCAAAGGGTACTTTTATCAAACATGAGATGTACATACTGATGGTGAGAAACATATAGATCCCTGTTCATGCTTTAAGACTCCTTTTTAGCCGATCTTCCTGCAAATACGAATAGGAGATGTTAGAGCACTGCTCGTCCGAACTCGCAAGTGTTACTATCTCAAACTTGTTGTCAAGTTTAATTGCCAAAACTATAAGTCTTGATTTCTAGTCTACTTATAGATAAGTCTCGGATTATGATAGAAAGTGTAGTTGAGCATTAGACTTCACTGCGTTCATCGATTGAAGACGAAGAACTACTAAGGGGAGCTTGTGGAACTGCATCAACAAAAGGTATGTGGAGACTTGAAATCATCTATCACTCAAAAGTCTATCTACTATATCTCCTATTTGAGACAAAAGCCGTATATCTATATAGACTTCATTTATACACATTTGATATTTCGAGCTGAGTTTAACTCGCTTACATCTTTCTCGAAATATGTGTTGGTAAGCTTTCGTTTTAACCAAGTTCATATTATATTCTTGACGAAAGTCAAAAGATGATCATGTGAAATCGCCTACTGGTAACATCTTACATGATTTGTGTGAGACAGTCATTTGATGTAGACTCGGAATGTTTCGTATTGATCATTCTATCACTTGAAAATTGCTTTAAAGCTAATAGTTTGTGTGAGACAGCTATTCCCATCTCCCGAGAATGTTTCAATGGTTGAAATGAGAGTTTAGAACAATTGGATTTAAGCATAGTATGCGTGTTTCCATATATGTAATCCATGTCCGGGAACCATGGTATGCATACCCGTATGCGTACATGATTTTGATAAAGTCCGGGAACCTGGTATGCAAACCGTTACGCGTACTGGCGTAAGGTTCAGGTCCGGGAATTTCTGCTGAGTTTGGATGGTATGCATACCAGTTCGCGTACTGGCGAAACCCAAACTTGGTCCGGATACTTAGGTACACATACCTATACGCATACCTAAGTAGACGATGTTCTAAAATCGGTTTGTTCATGAACTAATACATTTATATATTACGGAATGCAATCTTTTGCAAACCGTGACTATAATGTTCATGACTTGATATATGTGAATCAAAATCGAATTTGCTTCAATTGTATCTTGTATACTTCTATGAGAATATAAACAATTGAACAACTCTAGAACTAGTTTCATTTGAGTCATTTGAACTAGACGGGATAAGAGAGTCTCAACCTTCCCAGAGCGACCAAGAAAACGTTTTTATTTCTCTTTCCAGAGCGACCAAAGAAACCTTCCCTGCCTGAAATCTTCATTCTCAGATCTAAAAAAGCGGGGGTACAACAACCTCACCCAATAATTCACTTAGCAATCTGTATGGACTAACTCCAATATACTTATAAGAGAATCAACTAGACAGTCAGGCTCAATCTTAATAAAAAGTATATCAAAGAGTTATATCTCAATTTCTCGATTCAATACTTACTCAAGCAAATAGAAAAATGCGAGTCTAATTGAATACAAGAGAAATTAACTTGAACGGTACCAAAGACCAATGTTCAAGAATCAATCAATTTCAATCAACAACCAAAAGTCGGATTTCCCAATTGATTGATTCAACGCACAACCTGTGATATTTCAATTATATAACAAACTATAATGCGGAAAAGAAATAACATAGACACCAGAAGTTTTGTTAACGAGAAAACCGCAAAATGCAGAAAAACCCCGGGACCTAGTCCAGATTGAACACACACTGTATAAAGTCGCTGCAGACACTAGCCTACCACAAAATAACTTCGGTCTGGACTTTAGTTGAACCCCAATCAATCTCACACTGATCCAAGGTACAGTTGCGCTCCTTACGTCTCTGATCCCAGCAGGATACTACGCACTTGATTCCCTTAGCTGATCTCACCCACAACTATGACTTTAGTTGTGACTAGTTTTCTATATTGCCTATCGGAGAAATTAATCGCAAGCCAATCTTACGATTGTACTCAATACGATATAAACAACAAGATCAGATCACGCAACTACAAAGAAAATAGTTGGGTCTGGCTTCACAATCCCAATGAAGTCTTTAAGTTGTTAACCTACAGGGTCTCGGTAGAAACCTAAGGTTAAAGGAGAATCGACTCTAGCTTATATAACTAGTATCACAGGAGGTGTGGGGATTAGGTTTCCCAGTTGCTAGAGTTCTCCTTTATATAGTCTTCCAAATCAGGGTATTCAATCTAAGTTACCTTGGTAACAAAACATTTAATATTCACCGTTAGATGAAAACCTGATTAGATTCAAGCTAATATCTTTCAACCGTTAAATCGAACTTAGCTTGGTATACACAAATGAAATGCACGTTCATTTAGGTTTGTGTAACCGTACCTAAATGTGTACTCCTAGTTGGTTCAACAGTAGTTAACCAAGTGGTTAGCCATACGACTCAAAAGAACTAGGTAGAGAGTTGTTCAATTGCTTAGATCTTATAGAAGTATACAAGACACAATGAAGCAAAAACGATTTTGATTCACTCGAATTAGTTCATGAACTTTATAGCCACGGTTGCAAATATGCATCCCTTAGTTTATATAAGTTTAAGTTCACGAATAAACTGTTTTTAGAAAATAACCTACTCAAGTATGCATACATGTACGCATACTTAAGTACCCGGATTAAGTTTGTTTTCAGTTCACAAACTCCAGCAGAATTTCACGGGACATGAACTTCCGACAGTACGCGGACTTTAGTTCCGGCTATCCTGAGCAGCAAAGTACGCATACTTTGGTTCAAGGATTTTGGACTTACACAAGTATGAGTTCACATACAATATTTATATCCATTCAAGGTCATATATTCTAAACTCTCGTTTCAATCATTGAAACATTCTTAGAGGATGTTAAATAGAGGTTATTCACATACTATTCTTCATCAAAGCTATTTTCTAGATATTGAAATAATCAACATGACTTTCATCATTTGTAAAGATGAACTTGGCCAAAGTGAAAGCTTACCAACACATATTTCGAGAGATAGATAAGTGAGATAAACTCGGCTCGAAATAGCAAATGTGTATAATCGAAGTCTATATAGCAATACGACTTTTGTATCAAGATAGGAGATAGAGTAGATAGACTTTTGAGTGATAGATAAGTTCAAGTCTCTACGTACCTTTTAGTCGATGAAGTTCCACCAGTTCCTTGAGTAGTTCTTCGTCTTTATATGATGATCGTCGTGGAGTCTAGAGCTCAACTACACTTTCTATCCTAGTCCGAGACTTGGCTATAAGTAGACTAGAAATCAAGACTTATAGTTTTGGCAACTAAACTTGACAAACAAGCTTGAGATAGCAACGCTTGCGAGTTCGACTGAGCAGTGCTCTAATAATCTCCCCCTTAGTCAATTTTAGTGACAAAACTATCAATACATATAGAATACAAAATAAATAAACTTTGCAGCTTCTCTTCCACATGCATGATCTCCTTGGTTCTTAAACATTACTCGAAATCTTCGTCACTTCCAAGTACTCCAATGATTCCAAAGGTTGTAAGTTTAGCATCATCGTTGTTGAAAATCCGTACCCATAACAATGAGAAAACAAAATTTCTCAATCATTGTTACACAATGTCAGAGTATTATTACACATCATCAAAGTTCAATTGTATCACAACTTTGACAACAATACTATGGTGATATGTATCACTCCCCCTTAGTCAATACTCCATCTCACATGGAAATCACTCCCCCTTACATAATTAATGATCCGAAAACCATATGTATTTTTAGTGTGAACTACACATTAATTCTCCTCCCTTTTGTCAATAAAATTGGCAAAGGTAGGAAAACTAGTGGGATCCTAATGAAATTTCCATAGAGACACTTCATGACCAAAAGAAAGAACATATCAACTTTTTAGATGCAATCATATAGCCGAAGCTAAATGCATTCATCAAGGAGTTTATAAAGATGCAAGATAACACCTATAATATTCCACAGCCGCACTCCCCACAAAGATTTGGCAATTAAGCACAAGTTCAATTAAGAACTCTCCCCCATAAAATGTAATTCCCGAAAGAACAACAAGAGCGACCTTACTTTCACAAGAAAAGAAGGATTTCTTTGGATAACACAAATCATATAAGAATATGAATTTGTATCCAAAATACTCAATTAAATTAACCACAAGAGAACCCATGATTATTTTAATCGGAAATGCTCAACATAAGAAAACTTATGGAGCCGCACAATATATACATAAAAAATATGGATCAAGGAAGATCAATACTGCGGAATAGACAAGGATTCATTCTATTTTCCATCACTATTTTCAACATAAGAAAACTTACGGAGCCGCACAGTATATACATAAAAAATATGGATCAAGGAAGATCAATATTGCGGAAGATCAGGGAAGATCATGGAAGTATATTCTATTTTCCATCATTCTATTCATTCAACATAAGAAAACTTACGGAGACGCACAGTATATACATAAAAAATATGGATCAGGGAAGATCAATACTGCGTAATACACAAGGATTCATTCTATTTTCCATCACTATTTTCACAATGACATACAATAGACATAATCCTTGTAAACAAAAGTTTTATCCTTTCTTCCATCAAATAATGACATAAAAGGCTTTAACTTTTGTAGTGTCAAAAGTTCATTCTATATTTTATCAATACTTGCATATCGACATATGAAAGACTTAACGTTTGACCACGTATAGGACAATCATAGTTCATGGACGCAAACACACATATCCCATAACAAATTGCAATATATAAAACCATAAAGATTAATACTGCAAAAAGCATCTTCCAAACAAACTTTAGAGTTTAAATAAATAAATCTAAAAACATTGAAGATGAAAATCGTTGGACATAGCTATGTGTAATCACAATAATTGCAATTCCAAACTCTAGTAATCCTTCTCAAAAACAAGAAAAAGGACAAGGACCATTCTTAACTCATCCAAATTCAAGAATTCTCATCTCTATTTTGAAGCTAACTCAAAGAGGAAGAGAATACAAAAAGAATGAGGTCCTTCCGAGTTCGGACGAAGAAGTTACGGCCAAAACAAGTTTACCGAATATCGACGTTAAGTATGCATAACGGTTTGCAAACGAATTTTCATGACCTGGGGGATTATGCAAACGGCTATGCGTACTTAAACCCCTGGATTTTGATTTTAAATGATGTTACGCATATCTGGTAGGTGTACCATGAAGTACAAACATCCCGAACTACTATTTTCAAACCTAAACGTTTAAGAACCTTAAACACATATCAAGTTAGGTAGAAATGAAAAATAAGCAAGGTACATGGATCATTATAAGTACTCTAAGCAAATAAAAACACAAGTCTTGCTCAGGTTTATAGACATACCTTTTAAGAAGAATCCAGTCGAATTCTACAGCCTTACCGAACATAATATGTGTGACCCAATTCTCGTGCTTCCCTCACCGTATACATAGCAGGGCATTTCTTGGTGAGGATGCACTTACAACACAATAAAGTTGTGTTGGGGGTGAACAATGTCTTGCTCACCATGAGTGACCTTTGGATTATCATGACAGAGATCGCTTTTAGAACCTTTCACATTGACCGGTTGTCAGCCGACACAAATATAATTACACTTTCTTACTACTCAAAATATAAATATAGCAAGGGCAAGAAAGGATCGATCCCACAGAGAGGTTTAGGTTGTCAAATTGTTTCGGTTCCCTATAAATAACACCGAGGTTTTGTGATTATAATAAACTAAATAAAACAAATAAAGAAATAAGCAAACAAATCAAATCAAGGATAAGAAAGTATTGGTCAAGGATTTCGTTTTCATTCACAAACATGTTTTCACACAATAACTAGAATTAATGTTTTAATCTCAACTTTTATCAAAGACCCTAAAATACCTTGATCGCAAGAATATCCCGCAAATCTCCTCATGTCATCAACAAACACATTAAAAGATGCGAATATGAATTCTACCTAAAGGAACAACCTAACGTGTAAAATCACTAATCAAGTTTAATTCCCTAGATGCATTAGGTTCTATGAAATCAGGCCAATCAAAGCAATCGAACGTGGAAAGCGCACTAATCCGATTTAACAAATGTTATGGTTCACATATGATCATAAGAATATATCACTACAAACTATAATCATATTTATGCTACTTGCAATCCGGAATTATCACTTTTGCGTATAATAACCCTAATCTAGCAATAGAGATGAAAGCAAACTCAATCGATTCGCGACTCGACTAAACAAGCATTCAAATCATGTAACAATATTCATGGTGAATCATAAACGATAATATGAGAGAAAAATAATTTATTGCACAAAAACTCATGTTTGGAAAGTCAACTTATTCCATAACCAATAATAAAACTAGGTACTCATATTCATGGAGTTCATAACAAGAAGAAAGAGAAAAGACTTCATGGTGTAAAACCCTAGAACAAAGTAGAGGATCAAAAGAATAATAATAAAAAGATAATCATCAAAGATAATAAAAGTCTTCTCATTATATGTTTCTCCAATTTCCATAAAGGATACTCCTTCCAATATTAGGTCTTCTCAAAATCCATCTCCAAGTGGTCCACCAAGCCCATATGTGAGAAAAACCCATGTAGAAAATTCTCCCCAAAAACGGTCGACGGAAAGCTGGGATTGTGGCCGGAACTTGACCGGAAAAGTCACCGGAAACTGTCTCAGGTGACCGGCAAAGTCAAACCGGTCACCGGTCAACGGGTTGGATCGGTCGGGTCAACTGGGTCAGCTCGGCCGGGTCATACCGAGTCAACTCGGAGTCAACTAAGTCAGTTGACCCGAGTCAGTCCAGGCCAGAGCTGTTGCAACCAATGTAGTGCTTCCAGCCATCTTGGCTGAGTATCTTGCAGCATCTTGGCTGTGCATTTTCTCAGTTTCGTAGCTCGACCACGGCCAAGATGGCCATCACTCGCAAGTCTTCCAACACCATTTCAGCTCCCCGCAACACTTCTTCACAACCATGAGGGCTATTCCACCTCCAACCGCAGTACATAAACAGGTTTCCACCGCATATCCTCACTTCAGTCCTTTGTTCTGCACTGCAATTCAATTCCATTGCACCAGAACCACCACCTGTAATGAAGCATCCTGTATATTCACAAACAAGCATACACATTCAACTCCATTTCCCTTCTCTGCCATAACCAATAGCACATTCTATAATTTTGCTCAACAGCTACAATCAAAACTTATAATTCCAGCTGCAATTCTACTCCAACTTGCCCTGCAAAATACAAATCCAATAATGTTCCGCCACCATTATCTCCCGGTTTCAAAACCAGGCCATAGCACTTCCATTTGCATCTGCTATACCTCCTTCTCAGTCCACCTGCACCTGTGACATCTCAGCTCAAAATCAATCAACACCACTCTACAGCCTCACATTCATTGATTTTCTGGCAATAAACCACCACCAGAACCACAACCCCTGTGTCATCAATTTCGGCCAAGCACCCACAACAGTCCTGCAATCTCTAGCTCTATGCACCTGTCACTGCATCAGCTCACTTTCCACCTCCAGATGCTCATTCAACTCCAGCTGATCACTTGCACCCTTGAGCTGCACCCTGTAACAATGACAGCTCTTTCACTCTAGTTGCTTCCATGGTTATTTCATCACCTGAGTTCAAACACCAACTCACTCTCCTATAATTCCACCAGAAATACAATCAATTCCATTTTCACCTAAGCTAGCTTCTTCTCACATCAACTTCCAGTAGCCACCACCACAGATTCCAGCAACACCCCATCCAATTTCATTTTAATAACCTGTATTGCTTCCCTGTAACTCCAACAACAAGCCATATGCAAGCCATCAACACAATCAATCATCCAACACAAGTTTCCACCTGTAGTTTGAACTCACAGCATCACCACCAATCAAGTTCTCAGTTCCAACTTCCCTTCAATTTCATACCCATTTCAATTAACAGACCCATGCTCAAATAATTTCAACCACCAGAAAGAGCTTCTCGATCTGCAAACTTGAACCCAACCTGAATCAAATTCTAGTTCGAATTAAACCCTAGTCTTCAATTATCGAGCCCATTCCGCTCTTCTGAATCGTCAGCAGAAAATACTCAAATTTATCACAGATCCCATCTGAACTCAATTGCATCTGTTACACGATCTGTTCATCATCTTCATTCTCAAGCAAACACTCTCAAATTCGTACTCAAATCTTCCTCCCTGAGTTCTCTCGGAACTGTATGAAACAATCGTGACTTAGATCCATCCTTTTCCTTGTATTCTCGCCACGAAACTTCGACTAACCCTTAGTGAAGATCCACTCATGGCTAGACGGCGGTGAGAACCATAGTAGCAGCTCTGGTGAATAGAACCAGTCCTAGCTTCTTCATCCCTTTCTGCAAACCATTTCTATAAATCCGTTTCTCTCTGCTTCATGAATCCAAAACCCCCTTCGTCTCTAGTTGCTCAACTGAATCTTCATTGAAACCTCTTCAACCGATTTGATGAGTAAAACGGCAGCCATCTATCTTCTTCTCTATTTCTGAATCCCAGATGGGAAAATGATTGACAAATCAATTCTCTGATTTTAGGTGCGGTGTAAGAAAGTAGGTTAGACATAACCACCCAGGTGAAGCAGATAAGGGGTACCCAGCTGGTAGCCCCTTAACATTTGCTGGCTGTCATTTAATACCTCTCCAAAAGAAAGTTGTCCCTTAACCTTGGGTCAGCTCCATATATCACTTGCCTGTGAAATGACAATTTCGCCCTTTAGATCAATTTGGATAATTCCTTCTTCTTTTCCTCCGTGCGACTCCAGCGTACCTGATAACTCAAAAGCAAACATAAAATACCTAATTCACACGAAAAATAGCAAAGAAAGCATAAACTCTATATAGTAAATACAGTGTATTCTACACCTATCAGATTCCCCCACACTTAGACTTTGCTTGTCCTCGAGCAAATCAAACAAAACAATAAAATACAACAACTCCGTGTCGTCGAGGCTACGGTTAATTTTAGCATAAATAACAAGCCTTAAACCCCTAGGTGTCCCTAGTGGACGAGTTATAGTCTCGTGAAGGTTTACTAGAGATATACCCACAAAACCTATATTTCAAACTCCGTCTATTCGTGACAAATCAATGAACGAATCCAAAATGACTACAGGAGGAGGTACCTTGCAAATTCAATTGATATATTAGTAAATAAACTCTAATTAGATAGTCGAACAAGCCACAATACTCGGAAACTAACAAACCACAATCACAATGAAAAGATTAAGAAGATGGATATAGATGTAGATGTTGGCGAATATTCACAAGTGTTCGATGTTTCCCATATATGTCTGAAGGTCACCGCTAAGATGAACCTAATCCTATTGGATTGAGCTACTTGGTGCTGAATGCTACATCAAATCAATTGGCATATACAAGGGAACCAAGAGTGACTTTATTCAACACAATAATAATTTCTTCTCTTTTTTTTTACATGATTGGATCAAACTGGATCCAATTTCTCTTCTTTTTTTTAGACGGCATGATTAGATCTTTTGGATCCAAGCGCATGCTTCCTTGTCAACACGTATATGATAGTTGCCTTGGATCCTGCATTCCACGCTTGTTTAGGCGACGGAGACAGGGACTACGTTTCACACATACTGCTATTCCCAAGTGTCTTTTTATTCCGTTTTGGTCTAATTGGTCGGTCTCTTTTTTTTTTTTTTTTTTTTTTTTCATATATATTTTTTCATCATTTTTTTTTTCTTTTTCTAGTAACTCAATCACTCTATTTCATCCTAGCAGTAATAACACATCGATGTTTAGTGACCCACCAAAGCACTTAGAGAACAATAGATAAATATGGAAAAATAAAAATAGAATGTGATATGGTGATATTCCGAGATATGGTAACAACTATCATGTTAATTTGTGATTTCTGAGCTATATTCTTCCCTTTTAGTTAATTGGTTCCTCAACTCCTGCATTCAAAATGGTTCCATCCACTAATGGTGTCATCCTAAAGGCACAAGTTTCTAGATTTCGGAGTTCAAAAAGCACAATTTTTTCTTGGTTTTTCTAATTTTTTTGATTTTTTTTTTTTGATTTTTTTTTGATTTTTTTTTGATTTTTTTTATACATAAAACAAACTAAAACATATAAATGCTCCCCCACACTTAAACTTTACATTGTCCTCAATGTAAAATTGAATCTTCCAAAGAGAGTTCAAGGTGGGAAATTCCGCAAATGATATGCAAAAACAAGAAAATAAAGATAAAAGCAAATGCATAAAAATAAAAAGATAAGGATAAAGATACAAAACCGGGGGGTTGCCTCCCACTTAGCGCTTGTTTTAAAGTCGACGGCCCGACTTGCTTCTTGTAAGATTCATTCCCCATACACCAATAATCGGAAAAGTTGGGGATCCTTCCATAGAACCTGTTTTGCAAACACTAGCTTCACACCAATATTAGTAATATAAAGCAAAAGTGAAGCTATGAACCGATAAAAGCTTCCCCCACACTTATTCTTGTCCACACATGGAAGTGTAAAAAGAATATAGAAGTCGGGTACCTCCACGGTTTCTGGTTCCATAACCTAACAACATTAAGTCCCCTGCCTAGCACATAATGGTTACACTATTGTGGGGTAGGCATGAGATGGTGACAAATTTGTATGAAACGACCAAGCTATGGCGAATATATATTTACCGGATAGGTTGACATCGTCAGGCATTGCCCTGGAACTGGTTGGTCCTGATTAAGGTTGTGAAGGAAGCAGGACTTGATCTGGTGAGTCGCGCACAGCTTTCCTCATATGTATCTGATAAACATCATTGATTGTTATCCCGAATTGGTAGCCTTTATAGGTGGTAAGTAAAGACTTCTTTTCTCCTGGGATTCTGTTGACTTGCGAGATTATAAAGAATCATCTCACGCAGTCGTTTATTCTATATCTCAGGTACTGCTCCGCTATTATCTGATCTCCTGATTGACTGATCGATTGATTGACTTATTTTGTGTGCTCATAACCTCTTCTCCTTTGCAGTTTATCATGGAAGCGGTGAACGATCATTCTGTCGCTTCTCCAGAAAGAAGCTTCGAAGTTGACAAGCCCGAAAATCATGCGCACGAAGAAGTAATGGCTAAGATCGATCTTCCACTTCGTGAAGTCGGTCGTGCTATACAGGGGATATCGATCTTGCACCTGCGTATTTCTAGGGGACGCATCTGTGCACTTTCAGCTGCGATTGACATGGAGGAGCGGTGGAGGCGCGAGGAAGCGTTGCAAGTACTAGTAAGCGTAAGGGCAGAGAGATTTGCAGCGCGGTTGAAGAGGCGGAGAGTTGAGCATAAACGACCTCTGAATGAAGATAAGTGTGATTACCCGATCCAGGACGGCGTGATAATTCTTGATTCTGACACAGACGAACCTGAACATTTGAAAACAATCGGCACGACTCCCAGTGTTGTTGTGCTCTTTGATGCTCCCGCTAATGATGTTGGGATGGAGTGCGCTGCTGCTGCGGAGATGTCTGATGTAGAAGTTGAGGTAGATCCGAAGGGAGGTGCATCAACAGGTGATGGAGAAGAACCCAACGGTAGTGCAAGCGAGGCATTCTCTCTTGACGACTAAAACCTCTTCTATTTTTCTTCTTTCCAAGTATATTTTGTACCCTCGAACATCTTCCTTGTACTCAGTGGCGGCTGAGTTCAAGGTTTTCTTCCATTTGATTGTTTGAATAAAGGTTTTTTTTTTATAACCCTTTGCCAAGACTGCAACTGAATCTTCTCGGGCGCAAGGGTGTGTCTTCACACGTGATTCTTTGTGATAAAAGAAGTAATGTCATAATGGAATACTTACGGACCTGTGTTCCTGACGCAAGATCTTCCTGGCCTTGCTGGGGCAGATGGCTCAAATCACTTTCCTTTTGCGCACGCGTTCTATTTTCTTCTTCTCATGATATGTTTACTTAGGGTTTCCTTTCTTGCTCTAGTGGGCTGATTTAGGCTGACTCAGGACTTTGTGTTTTTAGGGGTAGAGATATTCTCAGATGGAAATAATGCTTCAACTAAATTGAAAATTGAAAATTGAAACCCTAACTATGAATGCAAGTATTGCAATCATTTTCTGTGGGAATTACAAATATAACATGAAATTGTAAAAGGAAACACGCTGGAAAAATAGCACGGCGTTTTAAAGAGTGGAGGACGTTGGAAAGTGGTAGCACATCGTCTTAAGTTCGGTAGGGTTTGAGCCATTATGAGTGAATTGTTATGCCTTCTAGTTTATCAGCGTTGATGAGCTTGCAATAGCCGCCTAGGATAACATCTGCTACCAGGTATGGTTCAACTTCTCTTTCGGTGGGTGAGTCAGGTGGAGTGGTCATTTTCACCGTCATGCTCCCGACTTTGAATGTAGTCGTCTTTGTCACCAGGTCTCCAATCCCAAACGGGTTTGGGCGTGCAAATACTTGGACCTTCGTCTTATCGTCTTTGACCAAGACAGCCTCTACACTCTTGATAAAACGTTTGAACGGGCCGGTTTCCCATTCACATCTCTTAGCTGGGGTTGGTTCGTTGGTCGGAGCCAGTCCCCAGGACTTGTCAAAATGAGGGGCGGTAGGTTGTAAAGAGGGTTGCGTGATGAGACTTACTTGAGATCGGAACTTTTCAATGTATGCTGACAGGCTCTCTCCGGGAAGTTGTGTCGCATTGGCAAGCTGCTGGTGCGGCAGCAGACAGTCAGGAGGTCCAGAGGGCGTGTTGGAGATTCTTTCAGGTGTCGAAACCGGTAGAGGACAGACTTCTAGTGTGGCTTCGTTGTCATGCATCCAAGAGCGCCCTAGGATCATGTCGTAGTTGGGGTGATCTTTGACTATGTAGAACTTTGCTTGCGTCGAGGCATCACCCAATTTGACTTCAAGATCGATGTATCCATATGCATCTCTGAGTTCTCCTGCTGAATCTTTAACCACAGTTGGGTGACGAATAACTTCCTTCATTGAAATCTTTGCCGCTTTCAAGGTCTTGACAGTAATGATGTTAAATTGGGAAGCCGTATCAATCAACGCGCTATCGAACTCAACGTCTCTCAAACGAGTGACAATTAGGAGTCCCCAGTTTCCCTTGCTCGCGTCCTTCAGGAAAGACTGGGGTTCCCGGACTGCTCCTGGATACAAACGCCTGCCTGGCACAACATGGTTGAGGGCCGTAAATATGTCTTGACGCTGCCCCTTGGAAAAGTACAAGATTTCACACAAGTGTTCCATCATAGATTGTACAGTCTTGCGAACAGAATCCCCTGAAATCATGCAGTTCCTGATAGGGAGAGGGTCTCTACGAACACCTTCGTTTCCAAGCTGGAGTTCCCCTGTCTCTATCTTTTCCCTGAATATTTGCTTCAACCTGTTACAATCTTTGGTTGGATGATGGACGAATCTGTGGTAGCAACAGTATTTGGGATCTGCCATGTCTTTCTCAGTTGGAGGATGCCTGGCAGGAGGCAGCTTGATGGCGTCGTCTTGGATCCACACTTCCAAGAGTTCTATCACTTTATTCATGGGGAAAGGAAAACCTGTATCTTCGGTATCTTGTGCAGGAGATTTGTCCGCTCCTTTCCGAGACGAAGTCTTGTGTGCCGGGGATGCCCGCTTGGTTTGTTGTTCCGTTACTGAAGCTTTCCTTTCTCTCCTCCGCCTACTACACTCCACGAAGGGCCGGTGTTGTATTGCTTGTTCGTGAGGCGCCGCTTCCTCGACTTTCACGTGAATCTTCACTTTGAACGACTCTGTTCTTTCTAGCAATGTTTGGTGCGATTGTTCTTTGAACGTTTGGCGGCTTCATGGAGTTCAGAGAATGTTTGAAAGCCCAGATTCTCTAACAGAGCGCGCTATATGGGTATCATCCCATTGATGCATAATTCCACCAGTTGTCGTTCGGTGACATTCGGGTCGTGACAATCTAGCGCTTGGGTCCTGAACCTTTTAACGAAGTCGTTGGGATGTTCGTTGTTCCGCTGGAGAATTCTTCCCAGATCTGAAAACGTGATTTGTTCAAACACGAAGAAATACTTCCTTTAGAAAGCACTGACCATATCACTCCAATTGGATATGCTGTTAGGCGCAATGTTTTTGTACCAGGTGTATGCCCTCCCCGTAAGTGATTTCGAGAATTCTTTTAGGCGTAGAGCATGATTGTATTCATGTTCCCCCAAAGATTCCAAGAATCGAGAAACATGTTCACGAGCATTACCAGTACCGTCGTAGAGGGAGAACTAAGGTGAGGTGTAACCTCTTGGAAGAGGAATTCGTTGCACATCTTGAGGGTACGGTGGCTGATGCTGGTGTATATCCGTTCGGTCCCCTTTTCATCGATTTTGGAGAAGTCGTTCCAGGTCCTCGCGTGTGATAAAGTTGGACGGTTGGTCCCTTTCTCCTGAGCGTTCAGGAGCAACACGAGCTTCTTCACTCATGTGGGTCCGAGTGGAAACGCCCGCTCCGGGGGTATTGAAGGCGTCTCTTGTTGGCTCCAAGGGTTGCCGTGAATCTTGTGGCAATCGTTCAGTCAAAGTCTTAAGGAAAGTGAGTACCTCTTTCTGAGTTGCGGCCATATCCATTTGAGTTTTAGCAAGAATTTCCTGCTTGTCCATCAAGTCTGCAATGGTAATAGACGGTGGTCCTCCTCTCGTGCCTCCGGCTACCCGTCCTGATGAAGGAGTGAAAGTTGTTGCTCTGGTGACCACTGGAGGAGTTACACTTGAGGAGATGCCGGGATTTGCGGCTGCTCTGGCTCTGGTGATGGGAGGCGTTACACCTACTGGGATGTCTCATGCTCCGCTAGTGTTGGTGATAGAGGTAACGGCTCCTCGAGATGTGTTGACTACGGTAGCTCCACTGACAGGTACATCAACACCGGGAGTGTTATCCACACTAGCTCCATCCGAATTGATTGCCGATCCAGACCTGAGTTCTACCATCTTGAAAATGAATTGTTGGTTGAATTGGTTCTAAGATCTACCCTTTTGAAATTGATGAAATTGAATCGGATTTCGAAGAAATTGACTTTACAACTGAGAGATTAACCTCCCACCGTGGTCGCCAATTGTTTATGGGTGAAAATTACTCCTGCCGGATTTGGTAATTTGGGGTGTGTGGATGAGGAATGAATCTAAACCCTAAACAAATGCACTGCGCGGTGAGTGCTTGTAGATTCGGAAGTCAATCTGTGCAAGTCCGGCCTAAACCAAGAAATGGTCGTTCCAGACTTGTTTCGGTCACAAAGTGAAGGAGATGGGGTTGATCTTAGGGAGGGAAGCGAAGAAGGTGTTGAGATTGTGAAGGTGTTGGCTATGAATGACTTGTAACAGAAATATGAGCAGGCTTACGATTGATGCAAGCAGGCTCTGGGTGTTGGAATACGTTTTGTATTAACACTTGCCTCTGCTTCGTCTGGACTTGTTCCGTTTTGGAAATAGGGAGGAGAACCTATTTATACAAGTCATTTGAGACTTATTCACGTCTCTCGTGGGAAGTGGAGGAAGTGGAGTGATGGAGTAGTGGAGTTGTGTGTTGGTGTTACACGACCAGTCTTGCCCACTTCTCCTGTTCATATCTAACCGTCCATGACTCCCTAACACGTTCTTGTGATGGCGCGTTGCACGCTGCATGCTGTAAACCGCCAGACCAATACCCCAGTATGTATCCCCCCAGTTTGTGACATGATTGATGTCTGGAACGTGTGGATCGTGGATCCACGAAAGGTAGCATGTAATGCTAATTTGAATAATTGTGTTATTCAGGAAGTTGATACTTGTGAAGTATCGTGTGTATTTTATATAGGTACTGCATCATGGTGTGGTGAAGTGATGGGTAATGACGCCTCACTGACCAATTAACTCCTGACCAGGGTTATACAACCAAGCTGGTGAAGTTGGACGGATGAGATGATCTTTGAGACACTCATCTGCGACCGTTAATGAAATTAGGGTTTTGAAGAGGTGCGCAGCATCACTCTTGACTTGGTCGAAACCAAGCATGGGATACAACTTTGGCCAGGCCGACCATATATGCGTGTAGACGACATGATGGTGTAGGCGCCTATACCCCATTACCTCACGAAAGTATGATTTGGGTCACTCAATTCATCCGGTGAAATCGAGTGGTCGAGATCAATTTGCGACAGAAAACAAGTCCCGCAAGAGCCGCACGTCACGCCCACTTCAGGCACACGTTCCAAGACGACAAATCTTGGTCGGTCTTGGCCGATTGGCCTGGTGTGAAGCTGGTAGGCTGGTGTTCACGCCTATACCTGAATATCCCATAAAAACGCGATCTGAGCCATCCAAATCATCCGGCGAAGTTGAGCGGTTGAGATCAGTTTGCGGTTTTGGAGGTGTGACCACGCTAGTTTGGGCGTGCATTTTGGAATAACCAGGCATGGTGTGCCTTGGCCGACCGGGTGAGGGAATAGATGGGTTCACGGTGGTCATGTTGGTATGACCGGACACCTTAATCTAATCTTGGACCCTCCATTCGTGCTAGGAGAAGATGGACGCTCGTGATGCTCAAAACCCTAATTTTGGGTTTCAAGGCCGTGCGTCACCCCTTGTTTGGGCGCACGAATTTGTTACGACCAAACATGGTTGGTCTTGACCGGTTGGTCAGGTATGTAGGCGGACCCACGGTGATTGTGTTGACATGCTCTGGGCCCTTTGAATCTACATCTACACCCTCCATCTATACCTGCGAAGATGGATGGTTGAGACTGTTTTGCGACACATGTAACATGCAAAGAAACCCTAATTTAGGGTTTTTCGCCCATACGCTCCGGTTTGGACGTTTTGGCAAGCTAGGCCAATCTGCGGGAAGGCCGACCATGCGGGTCCGCGTTGGTTCGGCAGTGGTTATTCCATACCGCTCGGGGGTGATGGAATTGATCCGGGTCATCCAATCATGCTCATGGAGTTGGATGATCTGCGATCATATCCGGACCGATGCGGTCGAGTCCGGATGCTCAATCGGGCTAGTATAACACACGAGAGAGCTCTCAATCGGGCTAGTATAACACACCGAGAGTTGCAACTTTGTACGGGTATTTCGTACATGCTTTCATTATAATGCTTGGAGGTTCGTGTTGCTCTGCTGAGAGCAACACTCAGTCGTCATGCCACATTGATAATGAGTACCCGAAATACAAGGCTGCTTGCGCATTAATCAACAATGCTAGAAATTCACAGGATGGGATTGTTGCCACATGCTCCATGAATTTCATGTATTCACAGAATGGGATTGTTGCCACATGCTCCATTCTTGGTGAATTAAGTGAGGGAGTATCCAACACTTATTGATGGCTTTATCTTTTACAAGATGTCAGCGCATAATTTTCCGGCTTTTACAATATTAACCTTAAATGAAAATCCACCATCAACAATAGGTTTTCGGGCCAAAGGTTACCATGCGTCGTTTGGTAACCTTGGATGGCTAGGATTTGCTCCTGGGATTGAAGGGGGACCGTTGATCGTCGCACGCCATCATTTTTATTAGCCGCGTAGGGAAGGCCAACATCGTGACGCGGATAGGTTGGCATGTCGTTGGCATGGCATGGTTTGGCGTGGACAAACTTAGGTTTTCGGGCCAAAGGTTACCGTGCATCGTCTGGTGACCTTGGATGGTTAGGATTTGCTCCTAGGATTGAAGGAAGACTGTTGATCGTCGCATGCCTTCGTTTTTGGTAGCCGCGTAGGGAAGGCCAACATGGTTGCGCGACTAGGTTGGCATGTCATTGGCATGGCATGGTTTGGCGTGGCCAAACTTAGGTTTTCAGGTCAAAGGTTACCATGCGTCGTCTGGTTACCTTGGATGGCTAGGATTTGCCCCTGGGATTGAAGGGGGACCGTTGGTCGTCGCATGCCTTCGTTTTTGGTAGCCGCGTAGGGAAGGCCAGCATGGTGGCGTGGCTAGGTTGGCATGTCGTTGGCATGGCAGGTTTGGCGTGGCCAAACTTAGGTTTTCAGGCCAAAGGTTACCATGGCACCTTGGATGGCTAGGATTTGCCCCTGGATTGAAGGGGGACCGTTGGTCGTCGCATGCCTTCGTTTTTGGTGCGTTGGTGGCGTGGCTAGGTGCGTTTGGCTTGGTGGGGCCAAGGGCTTGGCATGCCGTCGGCACATGGTGCGGCTAGCATGGCTAGGGCCAAGGCAAGGTGCGGTTTGTCTTGGCATGGTGGGGCCAAGGGTTTGGCATGCCGTTGGCATATGGTGCGGCTAGCATTGCTAGGGTCAAGGCAAGGTGCGGTTTGGCTTGGCATGGTGGGGCCAAGGGTTTGGCATGCCGTTGGCATATGGTGCGGTTAGCATGGCTAGGGCCAAGGAAAGGTGCGGTTTGGCTTGGCATGGTGGGTCCAAGGGTTTGGCATGCCGTTGGCATATGGTGCGGCTAGCATGGCTAGGGCCAAGGCAAGGTGCGGTTTGGCTTGGCATGGTGGGGCCAAGGGTTTGGCATGCCGTTGGCATATGGTGCGGCTAGCATGGCTAGGGCCAAGGAAAGGTGCGATTTGGCTTGGCATGGTGGGGCCAAGGGTTTGGCATGCCGTTGGAATATGGTGCGGCTTGGCATGGCTAGGGCCAAGGCAAGGTGCGGTTTGGATTGGCATGGTGGGGCCAAGGGTTTGGCATGCCGTTGGAATATGGTGCGGCTAGCATGGCTAGGGCCAAGGCAAGGTGTGGTTTGGCTTGGCATGGTGGGGCCAAGGGTTTGGCAGGCCGTTGGCATATGGTGCGGCTTGGCATGGTTTGCATGCCTTGGCGTGGTATGTGTGGCTAGCATGGTTTGCCATTGGCACAGGGGTGCGGCTAGCATGGTTGGCATGCCTTGGCGTGGTAGGTGTGGCTTGCATGGTTTGCCATCGTCACAGGGGTTTGGCTAGCATGGTTGGCATGCCTTGGCACGGTAGGTGTGGCTGGCATGGTTTTCCATTGGCACAGGGGTGCGGCTAGCATGGTTGGCATGCCTTGGCGTGGTAGGTGTGACTGGCATCGTTTGTCATTGGCACAAGGTACGACTAACATGGTTGGCATGCCTTAGCGCGGTAGGATGTGGCTGGCATGATGAGCCATTGGCACGTGCAGTGTGAGAATTAGGTTTTTGGCTTGTCGAAACCCTAATTAGCGTTAAAAAAAGGTACCCTGGATATTTTCTCGCAGAAAAATTAAAGGGTTCAATAAATGTGCTTGGTTTGGACATTATTACTCAAGTTACGTGGACGTGACTATTTGGCGACTAGGGTTTTACGACTTTACCCCTAAGTTAAAAACCACCATCAACATTAAGTCCCCTGCTTAGCTCGGAACAGGTGCCTTGTTGCGAGGTAAGCATATGATGGTGACAGACGAGGACAGAATCGAAACGCATGACATGCAAGATGGTCAGGAAAGTCCGACTAACCTTATTCGAGAGGTAAGGAGAGTTCATGATTCCGTATTTGCCGGCCTTGCATAGCTTTTATTTGTTGTGTAGACCGTGAAATGGTGAGGTGAGAAGCGTCGGCTTAGTTCGACTACTCATCATCTTCGATGGGTTAGGGAATATCATGACGCTGGCTTGGCTAGTTGGTGTCGGCACGGCGAGTCATGGCATGGACGGCTTGGCATGATGGGGGCCGCGGCGATGGAGTGGGTGACTTGGAATGGTGTAACCATGGAAAGGTGCGGTTTTGCGAGGCGAGGCGTGCACGGAGGGCTCGGCGTGGTGGGGCCAAGGCAAGGCGAGGCATGCACGGACAGCTTGGTGATTTGTCTTCATGGGCCCAGTTGCCTCTTTTCCTTACTTGGCTCAAATAGGAATTTTCTTTTCTCTTCAAAACCCGAGAGTGTTATGCCCACAAAGGGGCATTACTCCTTCTTCTCAGGTTACGTTACCGGCTTTACTTCTGAATCTCAGCGCTGGCGCCGGAAAAGCAAAACACGAGCGAGTGTGTCTTAAACACGTCCTTCCACATTCTTTCACCAAACCCTAATTATTTCGCATAGCCAGGCATGAGGCTTTCCCTTATATTGGCCGGTAGAAAGAGGTTTAATTAGGATCGGATGTCACGCCTTAATTCACGGCTAGTAGGAAATCTTTCCTCTTTTTTTTTGGGACTGCATCGTCCTGCTGAACATAAGAGATGATCTTGAATTCTCCATTCGTACAGTTCGTCCTGAAAATCGTGTTCATTCTCTTCACAGGTATCATCTCGTGTTTTTCTCCTGGTTTCCATTTTATCTTCTTCTTTACGTATGTTGTTGGTATAGATAGGGTGAAAACTTGCTCATTTTCTCTATTTTTTGTAGTGTATAATGGGATCTTCCAGAGGAATTCGTACCTCTAATTCTTCGGAGAAAAACCTTGGACTCCTCGAAAACCAGTTTTCTTCTCATGAGGAGGCATTAGGTAGAATCGAATCTCTGTTCCATGAAGTCAAGGAATTATCCAGACCTTCCTTTTATCTATCTTGGTGAAGTGCGGGCGCGTGTTCGGACTTTCTTAGGCTCGGTGAACATGGAGGAGGAATGGGAAGGTGATGAAGAGCCCCGGTGCGTTGAGAGGCTTCGGTGCGTAAAACTTCTTCTCGGTCCAAAGCTTGGGCGGATCGGACCGCCTCCGAGGTTGAAACGACGGAAAACTGAGTATATGGAACCTTTAAAGGAAAGCCAACATAACTTCTTCGTTCAGGACGACGTCATAATTCTTGATTCTGATACGGATGAATCAGGAAATCCTCCTCGAAAGGTCGCTGAGAAAACCGTTGAGGAAAACGCTGCATTTGATGGGACTGAAGCGGCCTTCGGAGTTGACGCCGGAAATGTTTTCGGCGACATTAGGGGGTCGTGGTGGCATATGCTGGACCAGTTTTTGAAGTGGGTGCTGGGAAAGAGATGGGCGTTGTTACTGCTGAGGTTGCTTCAATATGGGATGTTGAGGTTGTTACTGCTGATACCGTCGAATGGAATCTTTGCTGCCCAAGAGATTGTTGGGGAAAGTGCTTGAAAATAGCCCTGACCGAGGCGACTCGTTTTCCATCTTTCGATGACTAGCTTCTCCCTTTTATCATTTTTGTTTGTTGCGTAGTCGTCATGATGTTTTTGTAGACTCATCTTTACCTTCTTTGTATTCGTGGCGAAGTTAGGGTTTCGCCAATTAACGTTCCACTTGTGTTTTTTGAATAATTGAATAAGGTATTTTTGACATGGTTTTGGCTTTATAGTTGCGATATGATGGTTAATAGCTTCTCAATGATTTTGGGTTAGTTTGATGTATTTCTCTGAGATTTGGAAAACCCATTCGGAAAGAAATGTATGTTTTTTTTTTAATGAAAATGAAAATTCGGAGAAGAATACAAATGGTGTATTCATCTCGGGGAAATACAAATATCAAGAGAAACTGTTTGAAGGAAATACTAAAGGGAGAGTGGCTGAGAAAGTACAATATTTTAGGGATTGGAAAGCTTGAGCCATCGCGAGTGAACTATCACGCCTTCCGGCTTGTCTGTGTTGTTGAGCATGCAGTATCCTCCTAAAAGAACGTCTGCCACCAGATACGGTTCGTCTTCTTTTTCGTTAGGCGAACCAATCCGAACAGCTATTTTTACCGTCATCTTCCCAACTTGAAACGAGTTTACTTTGACCACTATATCTCCGATTGAAAACGGGTTCAGGTTAGGGATGGAAATTTTCCCCACCCAAACCCATCCCCATGGGGATCCGCCCCTATGGGTTAGGGTTTTACCCGTATAAATGGGGAACAGGGCGGGGTACGGGGAATCCCCGAAAGTAGTGATGCGGGGATGGGGTGGGTATGGGATTCAAGGTCCCCACCCCATACCCGCCCCATACCATAACCTATTATAGTTGATCGAGGAACTTTTTTGGAAGATAACGAAGAAGATCATGATGAGATGATTAACATGGAGGAAGATGGTTAATAGTGAGGAACTAAGAAGTAAAAAGAACCATAATACTTAATTGTGGATCAATTGTTTCCTTTACTTTTAAGTTTTACTTGGTTATTATAAACTTAAATGGTTAATAGTGAGGAACTAAGAAGTAAAAGGAACCATAATACTTAATTGTGGATCAATTGTTTCCTTTATTTTTCAGTTTTACTTGGTTATTATAGACTTAAAATTTTAAAATGCACTGCTTAGGTTAATATCATTGTTTGCACCATCATAATTATTTTTAAATTATTATTATTTATTTTTTGTAAAATTTTGTTACATGTTAATTTCTGGTCGGCAACCTAGCAACAAGCTGGGCTCCAACGCCTTTTTGAATAGCAATACCTTATTATTTATAAAATTTTAATATTTATTGTAATGTTATGGTAACCCATGGGAAACCCATCCCCTACGGGGATTCCTCATACCCGTCCCCGCCCCATTCTTATGGGGAACGGGTAGGGGATGGTTTTTGGTTTTTTGAACAAGATAGAGGATGGGATTCAAGGTCCCCGCCCCATTGCCATCCCTAGTTCAGGTATTGTGCATCCGTTTGAATCTTGGTCTCGTTGGTCTCGATGGCAGTTTCTAAATTCTTTACAAAACGTTTGAATGGTCCAGTGCCCCATTCACATCTCTTGACAGCGTTTGTTCTAGTAATCGCGCTGAGTCCCCATGAAGGAATAGGGGAAGAAATGACTGGTTGTAGAGAAGATCGTTCGGCCAGACTTACTTGCGTTTGGAATCCACGATTTAGCTCCAACAGGTCTTCTTCAGGTGTCTGGATTCCATCGGTAACTCATTGATGTGGCAGAAAGTGGGACGGTTCGTTGGAGATTCTTTCGGGCGTTGACATTGGTAGAGGGGATGCATCCAATTTCGCTTTGTTTTCGAGTACCCACAAGTTCCCCAATATCATGTCATAATCCAGTTCTTTGACAATGTGGAATTTGCCACGCGTTATAGCGTCTCCCATCTTGACCTCGAGGTTGATGTAGCCGTGCGCATTCAAGGCTTCCCCTTCCGGGTTCTCAACCACGGATGGGGATCGGGTAGCCTCTTACCTGGTAAACCCCGCTGCTTTCAGAGTCTTGAAAGTAATAATGTTGAAGTCAGAGGACATGTCGATGAGCGTATTGTCGAATTCGATACCTCTTAAATAGGACGTGGTCAGCAGTCCCCAGTTTTCCTTTTCAATTCCGCTTGCTGGGAGAGCTTGGGCTCCTGACTTGACTTCCATTGAGGGAAAAAGCCGTTTGCCTGACACGACGCGACTGAGAGCCGCGAAAATATCTTGGCGCTGCACCTTGGAAAGGTAGAGAATTTCGCATACGTGTTGCATCATGGATTGCACAGTCTCATGCACGGAATCCCCAGAGACCCCACATTCCTTCTCGAAGTGGGTCTCGATGTACTCCCTCGTTTCCTAGTTGGATTTCCCCGCTTCATCTTTTCTTTGAAGATATGTTTTAGTCTCATTGCAATCACCGGTTGGGTGGTGAAAAATCATGGTAGTGGCAAGTATTTGGGGCTTGCCATCTCGGCCTCAGTCGGTGGGCGTCTGGGAGATGGTAGTCTGATAACATCTTCTTGAATCCATGCTTCTAAGAGATCGATCACCTCCTCAATGGGAAACGGGAAATCTAGGGTATTTCCTTCAGTTTCGTGATGACGCATGGGAGCTTTAGCGGCGGCCTTCCGTGGCGGAGTTCCCCGTCGTGCTAGTTCTTCACGTTTAGGCTGCTGGTTTGCAGCTGGGGCCTTCCTTTTCCCTCCCTCGTTTACTACGCTTACAGAGGAGGGGCTAGTGTTAAATTGTTTGCTGAGGAGACGTATATTTCCGCGATTTTCGCGCATGTCTTCGGTTCTGGTCGGTCTAGCCCTTTCCAATAACGCTTGTGTTGTCTTTGCGGATCGTCTGGAAGCTTCATGGAGTTCGGAGAATGTATGGAAACGCAAGTTCTCTAGAAAGGCGCGGTAAATGGGAGCCATACCGTTGATGCATGTATTCACCAGTTGTTGTTGCTCGGTCACGTTTGGGTCATGAAAGTCTAGTGCTTGAACCCTGAATCTCTTAACGAAATCGTTCGGATGTTTGTTGTCCCACTAGTACATTCTTCCTAGGTCCGAGAAGGTAACTTGTTCAAACACGAAGAAGTACTTCTTGTAAAATGCGGTAACCATACTACCCTAGTTGGGAATGTTGTTTGGCGTGATGTTGTTGTACCACATGTACGCTCTTTGATAGGTGTCATAAACACCTTCATTTATATCTATAGTTTATGATTTCTTTGCTATGTTTTCGTGTGAATTATGTATCTTATGTTTACTTTTGAGTTACTAGGTGCTTTGGAGTCATTCGAGCGAAAAGAAGTGGAACTTGCTCAAATGTTGGATTTATTTTCATCATGGTGACGAGAACGGAAAGGCGAAGCTATATGCGAAAGAATGAGGTCACTCGAACGTCATACGAGAGAATTATGAATAAAAGCATCGATGAAGCTTGTCAGTTCCCTAGAACTGACAGTTGAAAGGATTGCTTAGGTCGCCCTTATACAATTGTTGGTTGCCTATAGTAATTTGGTTCATTACATGCCCCTAGAAAAGATCGGGAATGTTATTCTCCATTACAATCCATTTACATTTCAGAGAGCTGAGCTATGGCGGCTTATTTCGTTAGCATTCATGGAGATGAAGTAACGGAGAAAATAGTAAAGATTAAAGAGGGGTTTTGTGATGATGAAGAAGGTCTGCTACTGGTGAAGGATCTGAGGCTGATTCAAGGGTGGAGATGCAGAGATTCACAGATGAAATGGTAGTGTGATAATCAAGCTTTTGCTGTGAGAAGATTGATGGCCAGAATCTGTGAAGTAAAGAAGAAATCAAATCGAGAAGAGATTGGGTTTCCTGGTGCTGCTGTTGAGTGCAAGAGGAAAAGATTTGACATGGGTTTGATGGCTGAAATTAGGGTTTGAACCGTGAAGAATCAACAGAGAAATTGGGGTTAGAATTTGAATACAAAAGCAACACGGATCCTGGATATAAAGGGTTCACCAGATTGGGTGTTTGGCACCGAGAATGTTGTTCTGTTGTTGGCTGAGAAGGAAAAGAAAATTTAGAAAATGGGTTTTAGGCTGAAATCAGGGTGATAGAGATGGTAGCGAAATGGATGTGTGTTGTTGATGTTACAAGAAGAGATTGAATCTGAGCTACAGCTGATGAGTTGGATTTGAACAATGATTTCAAGGACTAGTTGGTGCTGATGCAGTGATGGAGTTGTAATTGGTAGCTAACAAGAGTTGGAGCAATTACAGGGAGGTGGAAGTTGTGTAGCAGCTGCTGATGAAGAGCAAGAGAATGAGCTGTAATTGCAAATCTGAATTACAGGTGTTAAGAAGCTGAGATGGTGATGGTGATGGTACTGAGATGGCAGGTTGCAGCTGGTTGTGAAGTGCAGGGAGATGCAGGTGTCATAGCTGAATTACAGATGGTGCAGCTGAAGCTGTGGGCTGTAGGAGGATTAGTGATCACAAGGCAGTGGCATTTTATTTGAGGTTGAGCAGCTGTAACTGATAGTGGTGGATGTAGCTCAAGTTGCAAATGTTTGTGTGCTGATTCAAGGAGCTGAGAAATATGGTGGAAGTGGTCAAGGGTAGTGATAAGTTTTTGAAGCCAAGGATGAACTCAGGGAGCTGATTGAGATGCAGTGAACTCAAGGAATGGCTTGGTTTTGGCAGAATGAGATGAAGGGCTTGAGGTAGAGCTTATGTTGCAGGATAGGAGATGAAAGTCGGGTTCGGTTGTTCTTTGCAGACAAGATGGTGATTGCAAGACTGGTGAACCCGAGTATGGAGGAAAGATTATAGCTGAGTTGAAGTCCTAAAGTAGCTAAACCATGTTGCAGGTGGCCTGTGATGGTGCAATGGTTCTGGTAGCTGTGGTTTATGAAGGGAGTGGAGCTACAGATGAGTTTATATTGGTCGAGCCGCAGTTGTATGAGCTGAGAGCTGGAACTGTGATTAGTTGCTTTGTGTTGCAGTAGAACGGAATGAATGCCATATAGATGTATGTCTAGGTTGTACGTAAGGGAAGTTATGGGAGACTGCAAGGCTATGATGGTGTTTGTCACTGTCATGATTTACGAGTAAGAACTGGATTGTTGATGCAATTGCGAGAGATGGAACTGGTGTGGAGTAAGATTGTAGGTGGTAATTACTGCTTTTGCAATTGGAGTTGTTGTTGTTCTCAAGATTGAAATTGCGGCTAAGGTTCACAAGAGGATGGATTTGGTGGTGACTGATGATCTTTGCAACTTAGATGTGGTTTCAATGAAGAAGAGCAGCTGAGATGAATTGAATGTTGCATGACTGAGAACTGGAAAAAGATGGGAATGAATGCCAGGATGTTTGCAGAGTGTATAGCCATAATGGCTGGAATTGAAGTTGTGTTGCGCCATCTTGGTGCAAAGACACCTCCCTCGGCAAGATGGCTTTGGCCGATCCGACTCGACCCATTCAGGTGGTTAGATAGATGACTCGATTCGACCTGGTTCGACTCACCGATTCACTTTGACTCGACTCACCCGACCGAGTCGACTCGTTGACCCGGTGAACGGTGGACTTTGCCTTAGGTCACCCGAGCTATTTTCGGTGACTCTTTCGGCCAATTTTCGGACATAATACCGTTTTCCGGGGACATATTTTTGGATATATTTTCTACATGGGTTTTTCTCACATATGGGCTTGGTGGACTTCTATCTATTGGACCTTTGAGACTTGACCTAATTTTGGAAAGCAAAGATATTTAAAGGAAAGATTTCTACAACTTTTAGGAGACGTTATTATTCTTGGAAGCGAAGGAGAGAGCCGCTTTGTTTACGCTACTAGGGTTTGCTTTTGTTCATCTTCTTCTTTATTCAATTCATATTTTTGTGATGAAATCCATAGCTATGAGTAGCTAATTTATTCACTATTGGTTAAGGATGTAGTCCTATTTCTAAAACTTGTGCTTGATTTATGTATTAGTTTTCTCTCTTGATTATCGTTCATACTTCTACTGTTTTTAATAATCGCATGATTGATGTATTGTGATAGGACTATGATGTTTGATTAGTTAAGTGGCCAATTAATTGAACTTGCATCCTTGTCCATAGCTATTTTAGGGTTTTTTATCGAGCGATAACTTTGAATACAAGTAGCATAATATGTTTACGGTTTGTAGTGATACACTCTCGTAATCATATGTAGAGTTTGACCATTGTCCGAATTGTTATGCGCAGTGTATGACAATTGCATTGATTAGCCTATTTCTGAAACTTAATGCTCCTAGGAATTGAACTTAATTAGCGCAAGGCGTTAGGTTATTCTTTAGGTAGAATTTACATACACAGCTCTAATGTGTGTGTTGATGAACTTAGGAAATTAATATATTATCTTGCTCTCTTGATTCTCTAGGATTTTGATAATAAAAGAGATTAAATTGTAATTCTAATCATATATGCAAGCACATGTTTAAGATTGAAGATGAATTCCTTGACCAATATCTTTCTTCATTGATTACTTTCTATAATTTACTTTGCTTTTGTTTTACTTTTATTGCTTACATAAATCAGAAATCCCCCAAATTGGTTACTTCTAGGAAATTGAATACGTAATAACTACAACTGCCTCTCTGTGGAAACGAACTCTTTCTTATCATATACTTTAGGAAAGTGAAATTATTTTTGACGTATACGACAGCGATCAAATTTTGGCGCCGTTGCCGGGGAAGGCAAAACAAACAAAATAATTTCCCCACACTTAGACTTTGCTAGTCCTCGAGCAAATCAAACAAAATAATTCTAAAAATACATACAACTCCGTGTCGTCGAGGCTACGGTTACTCTTAGCATAAATAACAAGCCTTTAAACCCCTAGGTGTCCCCAGTGGACGAGTTATAGTCTCGTGAGGGTTTACTAGAGATATACCCACAAAACCTACTTTTCCAACTTACTAAATCTCCGTAATGATAGCATCCAACGCGCTAAGAAGACATAGAGATTCTGCACACTAGTAATTAGAAGTTAGATACATAAATGAACACAATCTCATCCTTAAAAGTTGAGAGAGAAATAACCATCCCTTATCGAAAGAAATTCGGGTTCGGAGTGATCAAAAGTCTCGACTTTGCCTCACAAGAAAGGGTTTTATGAAGTTGCTCTCAATAATAAACAACTTTTTTATGGGTCACACATGTGTCCAGGTAGGAATGAAGAGAGAATCCTGCGACACGTTGAATGGTAGGAAGGCAAAACCCTCCGAATTGTTTTGAAAACCCACATCTTTTATCATTTTTGAAAACCCATTTTTCTGACGATCTCTAAGAAAGGAAATCAACCACTTAACGAAGGTGGTAATATGCTTACTTACCTCGTTATCCGTTCGGCATGCAGCTAGCACCACTCTCACAACATCCATAGAAACGTCTCCGGTCTTCAATCGGTGTCTTTATCTTCGTCTTCGGTCTTCAACTCTTGATGATAACTCTTAAACTTCGTAGAATCTTGACAATGCGATTCTTTCCTCTAATTCCTTGTTGCTTGAAACTTCTTTGTAGATATTCCTTCTTCCATTGGCTTTATTGAAAAAAATACAAAACTAAAAACGAACTATACAAACCCAAAATATGATACAATGAATTTTTCTTGTCTCTCTCTCTTTTTTTTTTCTATTTTTTTTTTATTATGAGACAAGAAAAATAAAACAAATACAAAATGAAAACAAAACAATAAAACTAGTAATGAACCTAAAGAAATTTTCTCCTGTCTTTTTTTTTTTTTTTTTTTTGAGACAAGAGAAAATAAAATACAAATAAGATAAAATAAAATAAAAATGTAAATGGGAGCCATACCGTTGATGCATGTATTCACCAGCTGTTTCTCGGTCACGTTTGGGTCATGACATTCTAGTGCTTGAACCCTGAATTTCTTAACGAAATCGTTCAGATGTTCGTTGTCCCGCTGGTACATTCTTCCTAGGTCCGAGAAGGTAACTTGTTCAAACACGAAGAAGTACTTCTTGTAAAATGCGGTAACCATACTACCCCGAGCTTGGGAATGCTTGTTTGGCGTGATGTCATTGTACCACGTGTACGCTCTTCCGGTAAGAGATTTCGAAAACTCCCTCAGACGGAGAACGTGATTGTATTCGTGTTCGCCCAGGGATTCGAGGAAGAAAGAGACGTGTTCACGTGCATTTCCAGTGCCATCATACAGGGTGAATTGAGGAGAGGAGTATCCTCTTGGGAGAGGAATTATTTGTATTTCTGATGGGTAAGGAGGTTGATGCTGATGCATGTCTATTTCACCATTCTTGACTCGATTCCGAGAAGTTGCTCCAGATCCTTTCGTGTGACAAAATTGGATGGCTGACTTCTTTCCAATGGGGGTCTGGCACGAGTCTCGTCGTCCGCGGAGACGCGTTCCGCCGAGGCGCTAGCGTCGGGGGTGTTGGAGGCGTTTCTAAATGGCCCTGGATGGCATGGCTCACGCGGCAGCCGCTTTGTCAGGGCTTTGAGAAAGACGAGTACTTCTTTCTGCGTCGAAAACATATCCGTCTGGGCTCTAGCGAGAACCTCATGTCGTTTCACCAAATCAGCGATGGTGATATAGGGTCGGCTTCCTATGGTTCCTCCGGTTTCTCGTCCCATTGGTGGGGTAGTTGGAGTCTTAGTGGCGGTTGGAGGCGTCATGCTTGATGAAGCGTTAGGAACGGTAGCGGCAGCTCTGGCCCTGGTGACTGGCGGCGTTACACCTGAAGGAGCGCTTTCAGTACTGCCAGGATTAGCGAGTTGCGCAGGGACGTTAGAGGCGGCAGCGGCTCTGGCTCGGGTGATTGGTGGCGTTACACCCGAAGGAGTGCTTTCGGTGCTACTGGGGTCAGTGGATGATGTAGTGATGTTGTTGGAAGTAGCGTTAACACCAGGGACGGATTCTGCGTTGGTATTCTCGGCAGTTGATCCGGATCTGAGTTCCACCATGTTGGAGTTGTAAGTGAAAGGTGATATCAGAAATTTGGAAATCGATATTGCAACCGATAGATTGATCTCCCACTATGGTCGCCAATTGTTTGTGGGTGAAAATGGTTTCTGCTGATTTCGGTAATTTCGGGTGTGTGGGTGAGAAACGAATTTAAACCCTAAACAATATGCTGCAAGGGAGTACTTTAGATTCGAGAGATCAATTCGCACAAGTCCGGCCTAAACCAAGAAATGGCCGTTCCCAGACTTGCTTCGGTCACAAAGTGGAGGAGAATGGGTTGGTTTTGGGGAGGGAAGCAAGGAAAGTGATGAGACTCCGAATAGTTGATTCTCGGAAGAGTAGTTGTGTTACGACTTGTATCAGAAAGTGGGAAGCTAACGTATGAAAAGCTAGCAAACGTTTTCTGAGTGGTGTATGCTCCTGCCTGAACTTGTTGTTCGGTGGAAATAGGTAAGACCTATTTATACAAGTCGAAGTGAAACGTACCCTGGTCTCATTAAGGAATGGAAAAGTGGGTGAGTAAATGGGAGGAGGTGGTAACGTTAACGCATGGAATTGATGTTCCATAAAAAGAACGTTTCACAATTAATTCCCTGTATTTACTAACCGCCTCATCTTATGACACTTCCTTATGATGGGCGTAGTGTACACCGCATGTTGTAAACCGCCAAACCAATACCCAAAGAGGATCCCCCAGTTTGTGATATGTGTTGATGTCTCGAATGTTTTTGTGAAAAACATGTAGCATGTTGTTGTTGTCTAGCAAGTTGCACTTGGGAGACTTGCTAGCTTGGTGACCTTCGATGGTCGAGATTTTGCATCTCAAGAGGAAAGATAGACGTTGATCGTTGCACGCTTTTGTTTTGGTAGCCGCGTAGGGAAGGCCAGCATGGTGGCGCGACTAGGTTGGTATGCCGTTGGCATGGCATGGTTTGGCGTGGCCAAACTTAGGCATTCGGGCCAAAGGTTACCATGCGTCGTCTGGTAACCTTGGATGGCTAGGATTTGCTCATGGGATTGAAGGGGGCCGTTGATCGTCGCATGCCTTCGTTTTTGGTAGCCGTGTAGGAAAGGTCAGCATGGTGGCGCGACTAGGTTGGCATGGCATGGTTTGGCGTGGCCAAACTTAGGTTTTCGGGCCAAAGGTTACCGTGCGGCGTCTGGCAACCTTGTATGGCTAGGATTTTCTCCTGGGATTGAAGGGGGACCGTTGATCGTCGCACGCCTTCGTTTTTGGTAGCCGCGTAGGGAAGGCCAGCATGGTGGCGCGGCTAGGTTGGCATGTCGTTGGCATGGCATGGTTTGGCGTGGACAAACTTAGTTTTTCGGGTCAAAGGTTACCGTGCGTCTTCTGGTAACCTTGGATGGCTAGGATTTGCTCCTGGGATTGAAGGGGACCGTTGATCGTCGCACGCCTTCGTTTTTGGTAGCCGCGTAGGAAGGCCAGCATGGTGGCGCGGCTAGGTTGGCATGTCATTGGCATGGCATGGTTTGGCGTGGCCAAGCTTAGGTTTTCGGGCCAAAGGTTACCATGCGTCGTCTGGTAACCTTGGATGGCTAGGATTTTCCCATGGGATTGAAGGGGGACCGTTGGTCGTCGCACGCCTTCTTTTTTGGTAGCCGCTTAGGGAAGGCCAGCATGGTGGCGTGGATAGGTGCGTTTGGCGTGGTGGGAACAAGGGCTTGGCATATGGTGCGGCTAGCATGGCTAGGGTCAAGGCAAGGTGCGGTTTGGCTTGGCATGGTGGGGCCAAGGGTTTGGCATGCCGTTGGCATATGGTGCGGCTAGCATGGCTAGGGCCAAAGCAAGGTGCGGTTTGGCTTGGCATGGTGGGCCAAGGGTTTGGCATGCCGTTGGCATATGGTGCGGTTAGCATGGCTAGGGCCAAGGAAAGGTGCGGTTTGGCATGTCATGGTGGGGCCAAGGGTTTGGCATGCCGTTGGCATATGGTGCGGCTAGCATGGCTAGGGCCAAGGCAAGGTGCGGTTTGGCTTGGCATGGTGGGGCCAAGGGTTTGGCATGCCGTTGGCATATGGTGCGGCTTGGCATGGCTAGGGCCAAGGCAAGGTGCGGTTTGGCTTGGCATGGTGGGCCCAAGGGTTTGGCATGTCGTTGGCATATCAGGCGGCTAGCATGGCTAGGGCCAAGAAAGGTGCGGTTTGGCTTGGCATGGTGGGGCCAAGGGTTTGGCATGCCGTTGGTATATGGTGCGTCTTGGCATGGTTTGCATGCCTTGGCGCGGTAGGTGTGGCTGGCATGGTTTTCCATTAGCACAGGGGTGCGACTAGCATGGTTGGCATGCCTTGGCACGATTGGTGTGGCTGGCATGGTTTGACAACAGCACATGGGTGCGGCTAGCATGGTTGGCATGCCTTGGCGCGGTAGGTGTGGCTGGCATGGTTTTCCATTGGCACAAGGGTGCGGCTAGCATGGTTGGCATGCCTTGGCGCGGTAGGTGTGGCTGACATGGTTTTCCATTGGATAGGGGTGCGGCTAGCATGGTTGGCATGCCTTGGCGTGGTAGGTGTGGCTGGCATGGTTTGCCATTGGCACATGGGTGCGGATAGCATGGTTGGCATGCCTTGGCGTGGTAGGATGTGGCTGGCATGATGAGCCATTGGCACGTGCGGTGTGAGAATTGGGTTTTTTGGCTTGTCGAAACCCTAATTAGCATTAAAAAAAGGTACCCTGGTAATTTTCTCGCAGACAAATTAAAGGGTTCAATAAATGTGCTTGGTTTGGACATTCTTACTCAAGTTCTGTGACGTGACTGTCTGACTAAGGTTTTACGAGTTTACCCCTAAGTTAAAAACCACCATCAACACCAACTAAATGAGAAATCCAGGAGTAAATATATCTATGAACACCGGAGATAGTAAATCAAATGCTATATGAGTTGGGATGGCATATTTATCAGCAGTAACCAAAACTTCAAATAGTGAATGAATCCACCCTCCGAGCGATTTAGTTACAGGCGTGCTCCTTACGTCTCTTGAACCTTGCAAGGTTCTACGCACTTGATTTCATTAGCTGATGTCCTTCACAGCCTAAGAGTTGCTTCATCCGAAGTGAAGACTTTTGATACCAATCTGCCTCTAAAGGATATGCATATTTGATTTCCATTTAGATTAAAGATCAACGTGTGGAAATATGTTTGCAATAGCAAGCTAGCAAACCTCACGAATCTGGAACTTACGACTCCCGGACAACATCATAAATTTTTAACCACCTCTCAAGAGCAATCATCGAAAGATCAACTAAGATTAGTCTTTAGATATTTATCTTGAGGAATCACAAAGTCTGAGACGAAGAGAATTTTGTGATTACTATCTATCTTGCCTGAAAGAGATTACGAAAACCTCAATAACATAAAGCAATATCATGATTCATGAACTATCAAGGTAAAGATAGTCGAAACAGGCTTCACGAATCCCCATGCAAAGTCTTTTTAGGCGTAGACCCAAAAGATCAATATAGGCGACTCTAGAATCAATTAGGACACAAATTTTCAGGGATTGATTTTCCCAGTTGACAAATATGTTTTATTTATAGTTTTCAAAGACCGGGGTTAGCTTAGAATTCAAGCTAAGATAAATTGAGAATCAAGCAAACAAAATAGGCATTCAAACTATAATATAAGTGAAAAGATGAGGGTACCCATATACACCGCAATATTTAATTATCCACCTATAAGTCCTCTTACCGAAAGTGATTTTCTATGGACAAAGTCAAGACAATACTACAAATCGGTATTCACACTTTGTGTGATCGTTTATGGATACTAGATCGAGACAATACAACAAGCAATGTGTGATTACTTGATAATAGGTTCGGACTTAACCAAACTCTATATGATCACTATCAAGTAATACGAAGTTAACGTTTGTGTATTTACTTTAAATTATAATAACAACAATTATAGTTGCGGAAAGGAAAAGTAAATGACACAACAAGATTTTGTTAACTGAGTTCGCCAACCTACCCTGTGTAGAAATTCAGTAAGTTCATATTTCTCTCTTTTGATGTTTGAAACATTCCAAAGTGATATACTCATTTGCTTGGGAAATTTTCAATTGATCCACAAATTAATTCATGTGACTAATATTGTTAAGGATCTTTGAACATCTAATCGGAAAGTAGATAGGGACTATTCTCTTCATTAGAACTTAATTGTATTATCAACTTAGGTTGACTGGGTTTATTCGCATGTGGTTTTCTATTTCTTTGTCGCCTAATATATTGAGATTGAGACATTTCTATTGAGTAAAAATTTAGAGAAGTTGAATAATATGATTTTTAATGGAAAATTTTTGTAGAGAAGATTGAGTTTTTTGTGAGTACAAAATTAAATGAGTGTGTTATTTATAGGGTTTGAAAATGTGATCTTTTTTTGGTTGTTGAGAAATAGTTATTGTCGTTGTAAGGTGAAACGATCACCTCACTTTGCGACAGTCGGCTCAATTCCCTACGTAAACTTTTATCCTTATTATAATGTTACATATAATGTTAACAATTATGCACGTAACTTGATGTGAGCTATACTATATATTATATATGTGATACATGTGATTCAGTTATATCATAAAATAAAGTTTTTCTTGGCATTAGATACTAGCATCAATGATATCTATTAAAACTACTAGCTTCTACAAGATATTTATTAGAATTATCAACTATGATAATCAGCTTATTTGTTATCAAATATGAATATCGAATTACTAGCTTATAAGTTTATCGCACACATGGTTCAAGGGCTATTTTTTTGGCATGAATTATAGTTTAGGGGGAAAGTTACCAACATTAATAAATTAGGGGGGAAAGCTACATTACTAATCCGTTTAGGGGGGAAAACTCACCAAAGTATAAACACTAATATTAATGTGTTTCCTTCCGTAGATTGATGTGGACGGAAAATTTCTCGGACCTGCAGAAAGGGGCTCTTGCGTTGGTGGGTTGTACAACAACATTCATGTTTTTCGGTCTATATTTAGGAAAGCCAATAACAGATAAGCATGGTTGCACTGGAGGAAGTGAATTAGCCGACGAGGTTCTTTTTCACAGTTTAATCTCGGTGGTTTCTTCTTTTGTCTCTATTTTCTTTTATATCCCATTAACGGTTTTTCTTCGCGGCTTGACTATAGAAGATCTGATGGAGAAGAAGAGGATGATGAAAATAAAGAGGTCTTTTGTATTCATCACTATTATCATAATGCTTGGAATTCTCTTTATGGGCTTGGCAATAATGAAGTTTATGGAGGTGCGAGCTGGTCTGTGGGGTTGTCTATCACCCAAAATGAAGGGAGTTGTGATACTTATAGCTTATCTATCATGATGGAGTACTCTTGCTGTAGAATGATTTATTTGTGCGTCACTTCTACTATCACTTATCAATCATCATCGTCTAAGTCGGATTAGATTAGTGTTACAATCTTAATGAAGAAAGGAATGATTCTAGCATTGAGATTGGTAGTGGGGTGAAGATGAGAATAATCAAAGGTTTGGAAGAAACATTACTTTTATGTAGTTATTTTTATTTACATAACCTAATATAGTTTACCTACGTTACTTTTATTTAGGAAACAATATAAGAATATACTTTTAGGATTGAAAATCTTGTCTACCTGAATGGAAAGGCAATGCAAAGAGAAATTGCTCAAAAAGCTGAATAACTACAACATTCTATTGAGGATTCATTCCCATTGAACCTGAAACTAGGAGAATCTCAACTCCTAGATTTCTTACTTCAAAAGTCATTTGTAGCTTTATATTATGTACCTTGAATCTCAATAGATCCAACTTCATCATGTACAAGTTTGTTGCCAAGACAAAAGCTTTAAGTCCTAATCTTCTACAAACTGCAAAGCTGAATAGTTATAGCACCCAAAGAACCAGAGGAAGCTTCACCATACATCAATACAAGTCAAGCCAAGTATTATTTTACATATCCAGTTTACTTTTACAACTGAAAACAAGCGCGAAACAAGTCGTGATCTTTCACAGGAAAGAAAGTAAAGCATACAATCATTTTCGGTTCTAATCTATGAAGAAGACAAAACAACTCCAACAGTATCAGTATCTATATCATTTTCACCTTTTTTTTCTTCTCTTGTTTATAGTGGTTGTCGGGTTTTAGTTGGGCTTGTTAAAATTGTATGTGATTTTAATGATCTAGGTTGTTTTAACAATCTAGTAATTTACAACAAAAATAAAATAATTTATAGGGTTAGTTTTAGGACTTACTAGTTTGTAATTTCTGATGTTGGGGATGTGATAGTCTCATAGCAGCATGAATAATTTCAGGTTTTCCAAATTCAATGTCTACGGAAAGTTCGCGAAAGACACCAATAGATGCTTTTAAGTTACCGAAACACTAACAACAATTAGTTACATAATACAAATTTTGTTGAAGACTCAGACTGCGTCCGAAGATCGATTACGTCCTATAATGAATGATTCGGGTTATCTCTCAGAATCTCACTTAGAAAAAAATAAGAGACAAATGGGTAGATCTATGGATCATGTCTTACACATGTCATATGTTTTTTTACCATATTTTAGAAAAAACCTTTAAGAAATGGTTAAATTTTTGGATCCTAACATATCTGTTGACTGTAGCTTTGTTAATATGGTTTGATTGTGCTTCTTTCAACCCAAACCAGGCCATTTAAACTAGTTTCGTTACTTAGAAAATCGCATGGAATGGTTAGGGTTCTACTTTGGATTTTTCCCTGTAACTTTGTTGTTGAGTGGCTTCATTATGTTGGTTGCCTGTTTGAAATATTTGTGATAATTGGAAACATACTGGTCTATCATGTAACCGATCACAATCATGTGATTTATACTGTCTTTGAAACTGAGTATTATTATCAACGTAACCGAGGCTTGCCTTTTTTTTCAAAAAATAAATAAATTAAAAAACTTAAAAACTTTTATTCTACAACTAGTTGTGATTGTAGGAAGCATGCTTTGACTTTAGAATCCTTAATTCCTGGTTGTACTACAAAAATCTACTTATTTTTCATTTACTTTTGTATGGATGGCAATTCAATGTATGGCAAAACATTTATCGATTTCAAGGGCTTGAGTTCCTAAAAAAAAAAAAAAGTTTTATAATCCATGTACTAGATCTTAGAAATATAACAATTAATGTATTGTTTGAAAATATCATGCATATGGTGTGTAATTTATAGTCTAATTCACAACCTATAATCTATATGTAGTTGGACTTATTACACAACCTTACTGGAGATACCTAAAAGATTTGCGTAAATCCAAAAAGCTCTGTGAAGAAGCATTGATAGCATTGACCTCATGAGTTCTACAGGGACTTCAGGTTTGTCTTCATCTTAATTAAAAATCCGAAGTTTTTTTACTAGAACACCAAATGACATTGAGATAGTTGTAATCTCGGGAGGGTCTTAATATGTGATCATATCTTAAGAAGTTCAATGCTTACAATTTTACATGAAGTGAGTTTCATTTACTCTTATTACTGTTTTGATTGCAGGTGGTTTAATACAAATGAACCATGACCGCTCACAAAATCTGTAGTACGCAGTGAATGCTTCCTTTGTAGAATCTCTATATGTTGATTATATGAACGCAACTGTATGCTTGGACGGTTTACATACCTGAATATACTCATGTAGATGCTCTTCTTTCAATTTTGCCACATCTCAGGAATGTTTCTATTGTGAGAGAATTTTCGTATTTGTGTTTCTTATTTATTTATTTTGGTCTCTTTTGTATCGTATTTATCTTTATAGAAAGAATTACTTTTTATATGTAGTTGGTATATGATATTTGATTAATTAATTGGTACGAGTATCATAATTTTTTTATTATTGTTATCAATGAAATGAAGATAAAGAAAATAAATAATAAAAATTAGCCCGATACACATATTTCAAGCTAAATACATCAGTTGGTTGAGTCAGATCCTACTCAAAATTTTGAGTCAGATCCAACGAAATGAATAAAAATATACATGCTTACATGAAGTGGGCAATGTGATTCAAAAATCAAGATTAACGGACCTATATACCAAATTGATATTTGAAGCACCTAAAATTGAACAACATGGTAAATAACGCTGATTTGGACAAAGATGAATTTAACTATTCGACTTCTATAAAAGAGAAGCCTAATGCTGAGCCGGCTAATGAGACAAGACTATGTTTGGTTTTGACATTATCAAGAGGCTCCTAAACCGGTGGGAGAGATGCAGACGCTATTACTGATTAGTGCAACACAATCAAGTAATTTTATGACGAGAATTGAAACTCTAACTACTTATTAGTACAAATATAAATTGGTAAAAAAAAAAGGTCCCTGACAATGCCAATGTCAACATTCAACAACGATACAGTTAAGAAAATGGGAGTTGCCAGATCATGATAGCCGAAAGAATAACAAGTCTTGTGAAGTTTAAAACATTCTGAAGTGTTTTGTTAGAGAAACGTGTCCAAATTTTTTTTACAGTCAGGAGGAAGATAACTTAATACAAAGTGTTAATATATAATAATGTATTGATTTAATAAGAGATAACATTTTCCATTGCAAAACCAAAACCCTTTTTAAAAACCCAACACACAAGTATATGTGATAAAGTGATAACTGTAGGGGTTATCATCATTAAGAATATTTTACTTTGTTCTAACCTACTTCACATTGAAGTACTCCAAATGTAAAATGGAAGAGACCATCAAACGAGCATATATAAATTTGGACTCAAAATGATATCTCTCAATCCTGTCCCACGGCCATGACCCATGAACATTTTTCATGTGTTTGTCCAAATGAAAGCAAGTGGTACACTACCCCAACAAAAATGAGCTGACAAGAGAAATACACATAAATATCTACCCGTCCCATCCTTTTTTTCACAAAAGAAAAAGATATTAGGGTGAGAGAGGCTCTCGAGCTTCAGGATCACCCTATTCACAAAATAAAAAGTTATTGGAGCAACAAAAGCTTGAAATCTCGACCTCAAGATCACCCTATTCACAAAATAAAAAGATATTTGGGCGAGAGAGGCTCAAACTCTCGACCTTAGGAATTAGCTGGAGTAATGCACCCTGGATCAGGGACGAGGATCTTGGTGTCAAGGATTGGCTCAGGCATAAGTTTAAGTTGTTTCCAAGAGTAATACCAAACTAATATTAAGACCCCCACCAAACCGACCACACCTTATAAAGATGAGTAACACCTTGTTTGTTTGCAGCTGATTTGGTGTTTGGATCTGAGTCAATCCCTGACTCGTGCCGAGTCAACAGTTAGACCGTTTGTTTTCTATTTTGAGTCAGATCTGACACAACCTCTGACTAAGACCTAACCCCTATCTCAGATCTTTGAGTCAGATAACAAACTATTCTTGCCTCATGAGACCAAACCACTGACTCATATATTTTTGAGTCAGTTGAGTCAGATCTAATTCAAAACAAACATATTGAGTCAGATCTGACTCAAGTCCAGATCCAGACGACTCAGATGAGTCAAGAGTACACAAACATGGTGCGAGTCTAAGTTGCGTTTGTTTTCTGGCTGACTGGAAATCTGAGTCAAAGAAGTACCACCATGAGTCTTAACATCTGAGTCGACTGAGAAGACTAAAACGCCCTCGAAATTTTGAACATTTTTATTTCACATTCCTCTTATTCCTCTTTCATCTGATTCCTTAAAATCATCAATACTACTGGATGTGTGTTAGAGATGAATTTGTTACCGGTAGATGAAAAAACAAGGATTCAGGTCATTAATATAAACATGCATGAAGTTATTTTGAAACTAAAGCAGGTTATCTTTAAACAAGAAAGCTTTCCCAGGCCAGGACGTGATTCTATTACGTTCGTTCTAAACCTAAGATGAGAGCTGCTCTTGCCGTTGATGTTAAAGTTCGGTAAGTTGATTTTTAATGAATAAAGTTCAGTTTTTTAATTGTTTGTAGTTTCTATTTGGATTTTTATGATTCGGGTCTTGCTAATTTGGTCTTGTTTGGGTTCTAGTGGTTTATTAGGTTAATTGCATTAAAGGGTTTTGGTGTTTTAGTTTGGGGATTAGAGGAAACTGGGTTTTATCTGTTTAATTTAGAGATAAATGATGGTAGAGATTTTGTATATTTCGGAGGAGTTTATGTCTGGGGATGATGTCTTGCTAACTAGTCTGCCCCTGCATTTGGGAACAGACGTCGGAGATATAAGCTAGTGACAGCTTCCGTGGTGGGTGGGACATTAGTTTTGAGATAATGCCAAGCGACACTGCTGCGAAATCGGAAGAAATTGTAGTGAAATTGGAAAAAATCGAGAAATTACATTTTCTAGTGAAAGTGCGGTTACATTTTGTTGTTTTTGACTAACAGGGATTACTTTAGTTAGAACAAGATGATATTTTCTCACATAGATGCAATATTTTCTGTACTAGTGTCCTTTTCTGGATGTGTATAATTATTGTCTTGATTAATAGTCGAGCATCTTGCTTTCAGTGCAACAAATAAATACACAAATCATGGTATTGTTAAGTTTCTAGAAAGTGTCGGGGCAGAGTTTGGTGCGTGTCAAATTGTGGAATTGCTTGTGCCTGTCGACAAGCCTGAACTATTATCACAAGCTATATCAGTCCTAGCAGAGTTTTGCTTCGAGGTATTGATAATTTGTTTTCATTGATTTCTGATCTACCAGTCTAAAATGAAGATTTGTTGTGAACTTCAATATTTACTTGTTTATGCAATATAGGTTCGAGTTTCAGCAGAAGATTTGGAAAAAGAAAGAGATGCTGTTTTGGAAGAATATAGAGGAACTCACAATGCCAATGGTCGGATGCAAGATGCACACTGGAATTTGATGATGTAAGGATTATGATCAGGTACTTAGTTTTGAGAGCTATTGCTCAGCTTGTTCGAATTTAATTATTGGTCGTAACACATGTAACAAGCATAGGATAACTATTTCTACAGAAAATAACGCTGAACTTAATAATTTATTTTATTTGTTCAGTGATTTCCATTACCAGTTGGAGATAAGCGCTACACTCTTCAGGCCAAAACTAGTAGTTGCTGGTGCAAGTGCTTATATACCCTTCTGTGATTATGCAGCATTTGCCAGGTAAACTACATTAAGTATATCCGAGCTCAATTGGCCTTATTTTTCAGTTTATATTTTTCTTGGCATCTTTGGACTGAGGCAATGTGAAATCATTGCCAGTTGATAATGCTCACTAGCCCGCAGTGGTATCATTTTGCTGAATGTTGCCATCTATATTCTCAACATATCAGTAGGATAGAAGAAGGATAATTTAAGGGCTGAGGTTTCATTTCCCATTGTCATACCTGTATATTTACTTTTATACGGGTCTGCCTACCAACTGAAAAGTATTCTTTTCACGGATTTGCAGGTGTGCAACAAGCAAAAAGCTATATTCTTGGCAGATATGGCTCACATCAGTAGGCTTGTTGCTGCTGGTGTCATCTCATCTCCATCTGAGTATGCCAATGTGGTCACCACTGCAACGCATAAATCCCTTTGCGGACCACGTGGGATTGAAGTCAACAAACAAGGCAAAGAGGTTTGCTTTATTCAGAAATGTGAATTTTACTTTTTTTACTTTATCATTATAGGCCAGTTTTTGGAACCGTATTTGTTCTTGGTTTTGTATCCTTTCAGGATTTATGTGTTCTTTTGATTTCGAATGGAGATTCCACATCTAATATTCCATTCTGTCTTGAAGGTCATGTGCGACTATGAAGACATGATTAATCAAGCTGTCTTCCCTGGGCTTCAAGGAGGTTCTCACAGTCACCCAATTACTGGATTAACAGTTGCAAAGAAACAAGTTTGCATAATGATCTGCCTCTTTTCTAGGTTGGTTTTCCTTTTCTCACCCTTCTCACTTTGGTGGAAGAACATGCGATTACGGTCATATGTATGTTCCATATTTGAATGTTACTCTTTAAGATTTCTTCATAAGGTAGATGCACTCAAACACACACATAAGCATCTCGTTAAAAGCATTTGTCCTTTAAAAGAATGACTTTTCATTCTGTTTATTCATGTGTTATGCTACAGTTTTTACCAGCATTCATTGACTTGCCATTGTCGGTCCTCCTGATATTCACAGGACCAGATTTGCCGATCTTCTTGATATGATTAAACTTTTTTCTCAGAGCTGTATGAGCAAAATTCATAGAGATTAATTTTTTTTCAAATCATATGATGCAGGCAACTAGCCCCCAGTACAAGGCTTATCAAGAACAAGTTTGCAAAAGTAAGGGTTTCCACGGGTTATATTCTGATGGAATTAGATACTGCTACAATGCTCTCTCTCTTGACATTTATTTTCTTGTGTTGTAGCATGTTAACTCTTGAAGACCTTGAACGCATTGAGATATGACCTTGTTTCCGGTGGTACTGAGAACCATCTAGTCTTTTGCCAATCTTAAAAACAAGGTTAGTAAGGAAAAGTTTCATTTTAATTCCTGGAAATTCAGAATGAAAATTGCGTTCCAGTACCCTGTTTTGTCATTCTGTGGCATATTGAAGAATGAAAGTTTGTACTTTTTGGTCATGTCCTGTCATTATGTGGCATGTCCAACAGCTCGGTTGAAGTAGATACTCATAAGTTTACTTTTTAATTTCTTAATTACTTCAGGGTATGATGGCTCAAGAGTTGACAAATTAATTGGTTCAAGGGGATGTGTGTACCATGGTTCCTGGTGGCATTCTAATGGGTAAGCTTTTCCTTTAAATTTAGAGTACATGGTTTTGAATCAATAATGACTTATGATTAGGTAAAATGCTAAAATATGGCTTAATGAATTCCCTCGTTTTTTTTTGTGATTCAGGAACTCCTGTTCTCACATCAAAGGGACTCCTTGAGGAAGATTTCGCTAAAGTAGCAGAATTCTTTGATGCTGCTGCAAAATTGGCCTTGAAAGCGGAAGCTGAATGCAAAAAAGGTTCCTAATTGTTACCTTCGTCTCTTCAATGTGTGCTTGTCTGTGTTGGGAGTTTTCTAACCACATGTGTGCGCCAAGTATACTTTGTTCGCATTTCTAATTTTTTTGACACTTTTTTTTAGTTGTTCAGCATGCATACCCATTTCGATTGATGTGTGTCTACTATGGAAAAAATATGTAGATTAGCAGATATAGCCTAATCCTAGAGAAGCAACAAGACAAGTATACGATACAGCAGATTAGTAGTACCTTTAATCCATCTTGCATCTGACCATTGGCATTGTGAGTTCCTCTATGTTCTTCCAAAACAGCGCCCCTTTTCTTTTTCCAAATCGTCTGCTGAAACTCGAACGTATATTGCATAAACAAATAAACAAGTAAACATTGAAGTTCACAACAAATCTTCATTTTAGACCGGTAGATCAGAAATCAAATTATCAATACCTCGGAGCAAAACTCTGCTAGGACTGATATAGCTTGTGATAATAGTTCAGGCTTGTCGACAGGCACAAGCAATTCCACGATTTGACACGCACCAAACTCTGCCATAATAAAATATTGTATGGTCTAAGATTATAAGGGTATATTCTGTCATAATAAAATAAATCAGTTAAGTCAGACATGACTCAAAAAACAACACATTTTTTGAGTCAGACCTTACTGAGCCAGACACAGGTGAGCCGGGTGATTTTAATCAGATCCAGAAAGAACAAAGAAAAAACAGGATTGTTAGTGGTTGTACCAAAAAAAACCTGGAATTTGAATTCTGAACCCGCTTACAACGGGGTGGGGAGAGTTTTTTTTTTCTTATTTTTCTTTTTACCTAGGCTCGTAGGAGTAATAGCATTGGTATTCTGACTCAATTGTTTCCAACTTAACTTAAAGTGGTGCCAACCAGAATGATAACATGATCTAATAGGCTGGCTGCGGTTATCACATGCATGTTCAATCAAGCACGAGTCAGCAATATGTTCGTGGAAACACAGTATTCTCAGTTAATCTTTATGTTTGTATTTTTCTCTGCAGACTGACACCAAAAAGGATATCCTCTGTATCAATGCCATACCGGTTGGATGAGAGCACTGGTTACATTGATTATGATCAGGTACTTAGTTTTGAGAGCTAGTGCTCAGCTTGTTCGAGTTTAATTATTGATCGTAACACAAGTTCACAAGCATAGGAATAACTATTTTTATTTGTTCTGTAATTTCCATTACCAGTTGGAGATAAGCCAATGTTGTTCGTTTCGGGGATCGGCCCCGAATCGCCTGGAGGCCGATCCCCGATCTGGGAGTAACTCGGCCGATCCCAACATGTACATATGAGGAGTTCAAGGAGCTGGACAAGCATATTTATACAAGGAGATTGAGTAATTGGTCAATCAAGTTACACATGAGAGGAGATTTTTTGGGATCGGATCCGAAGGAAAAGAAGAGAGCTTTGTTTAGCCCTAGTTGTTGGTGCAAGTGCAGGTGCAAGTTCTTCCTGCCAAAACTGATTGTTGCTTGTGCAAGTGCTTATCTACCCTTCTGTGATTATGCACGCATTCGCCAAGTAAGTACATCCGAGCTCAATTGGCCTTAATTTCAGTTTATATTTTTCTTTGGCAACTTTGGACTGCGGCAATGTGAAATCATTGCCAGTTGATAATGCTCACTAGTGGTATCATTTCGCTGAATGTTGCCATCTATATTCTCAACATATCGGTATTTAAGGGCCCAGGTTTCATTTCTCATTGTCATACCTGTGTATTTACTTTTGTACGGGTCTGCCTACCAACTGAAAAGTAATCTTTTCACGGGCTTGTAGGTGTGTGACAAGCAAAAAGCTATATTGCTGGCAGATATGGCTCACATCAGTGGGCTTGTTGCTGCCAGTGTCATCCCATCTCCATCTGAATATGCCAATGTGATCACCACTAGAACACATAAATCCCTTCGTGGACCACGTGGGACGATGATTTTTTACATAAAGGGATTGAAGTCAACAAACAAGGCAAAGAGGTCTGTTTTATTCAGAAATGCGAATTTTACTTTTTTTACTTTATAGGCCAGCTTTTGGAACCGTATTTGTTCTTGGTTTTGTATCCTTTCAGGATTTATGTGCTCTTTTGATTTTGAATGGAGATTCCACATCTAATATTTCATTCTGTCTTGAAGGTCATGTACGACTGTGAAGACATAATTAATCAAGTTGTCTTTCCTGGGCTTCAAGGAGGTCCACACAATCACCCAATTACTGGATTAACAGTTTGCATAATGATCTGCCTCTTTTCTAGGTTGGTTTTCCTTTTCTCACCCTTCTCACTTTGGTGGAAGAACATGCGATTACGGTCATATGTATGTTCCATATTTGAATGTTACTCTTTAAGATTTCTTCATAAGGTAGATGCACTCAAACCCACACATAAGCATCTCGTTAAAAGCATTGTCCTTTAAAAAAAAATGACATTTCATTCTGTTTATTCATGTGTTACGCACTTACGCTACAGTTTTTACCAGCATTCATTGATTTGCCATTGTCGGTCCTCCTGAGATTCACAGGACCAAATTTGCCGATCTTCTTGATATGATTAAATTTTTTTCTCAGAGTTGTATGAGCAAAATCCGTGGATACTAATTTTTTTTCTTCAAATCATATGATGCAGGCAACTACCCCTGAGTACAAGGCTTATCAAAAATATGATTATTGGAAGGGATATTTTGGAGGTGGTTTTGCCCTCTAGTGTTACAAAGGATTGTGACGTTAATCCTCTAAAACATAGTGGTGAAAGTAGTGGGTTTGTGTTATCTCAAGTTGAGAAGTTGGATAAAGTGCAGAAGGAAGTGGATATGGTTGGTGCGAAAAATTTCCAAAGACGATTTTGGAAAAAATTACAATGGGTAATTCCGACTGTGTGACCACATTTTTACTATATATATTCTAGACGATTTTGGAAAAAGTGTGGTTAAACATCTTCATGACCACATTTTTCTTTGTACAATCCTATTTTTAGTTGATCATAACAGGCTTCCATGTTGAGTAGTAAAACCAGCCCTACTGTTACTACTACCAAAACATTAAATTGAGCTGAACTGAACTGAACCAAAGTGATTAAAAAAGTTTTGAACTTCTCCTGATTAAAAAAGTCACTCCACTAGGAGTAGCATTACATCGTCATTGCCTACGAAATCCAACTATTTGCAGAAGTACTTAATATTATTCACTGTCTGGTATTTGATGTAATGAATATACATTTGAATTATATGGATTTGTTATGTATATATTTGACAGTCGCGTTTCGATATATTTGCCCTTATTAGAGACCCTGTAAGCCTCTTTAATGTTGGTCATGAACTTTCCTTCCCAAGAAATGCATTTTCAGCAATCCATTCATTACCAGGTCAGTGGCAAACTCAAGGCAATTTTTCAGTTCTTAATTAGTTTTCAGGAAATGGTCTAGGAATTCAATAGCAGTATCAAATCCTGTCTCGCATAATACAAACTTTTCCTTTATGGGGTTCTTGTGCTATGAGTCAGTTGGTCCCTGAACTAGGATTTGTGTGCCGGAATTAAATTCTAACAACTTGCAAGCTTGTGTATTGCGGAAAATCATTGAAGTTTTGGCCTTAATTTTGCCATCATTCCGATTAGTATCATCTACGATTCTATGTTTTCCTATATATACGACAGTTCCATCTGGTTTCTGTAAATTGTAATTGTTAGAAATCACATAGGTGTCTTAACATTTTCATGTATGGGGAGGAGCAGCTGGATCCAACAGAAGCAGCCGAACAAAAAGAAAGTAAATTTTTCGGCCCTAGTTTGGTGTCCGGGGTTGGCAGTGCCGCACAGTCCCTGTCGCCAGTGCCGCGCAGTCTCTTTGCCTCTGCCTGTTCCCCAAGTTTTTTGGATTGCAATTCCCCAAGATTTTTGTTCTTGATGTCGAGTGTCCGGGGTTACGTTGCAATGCTGCAAAAGGCCTGGCGCACACGCACATCCACCAAAAGTTGTGTTAGAAGTGGAATTGATTATCCATTCGAGTATCAGAATCCATTAGTTGAAATTATTAGCTCTTGTAATGGTTTGGTCACTGTAAAGGGGTTTAGTTATTCAATGCCTTTGCATTTTTTCAAGACGGGTGAACTCCTTTTTGAGCTACGGGGAGAGGAAGTTGATGATCCTAATGGTGTAGGTTTATATGATCGATCCGAAGCATAAAAGGGATGCAGCAGCTCTAGAAATACGTGGTACTCATGAGTCATTTGGCATTGAGAGTTATGTTCCCTTAAATCGGGTACTTTGGTGGGGGGAGGGGAATTCGAGGGATTATAAAGCAAGAAGGAAATTAGTCACGCTATGTTATATACTGTTTTTCCTGATTAGAATGGAAGTAGTGGGAGAAATGAAGATATGAGAGCCGCAAGCATTCTGCCAATATACTGGGTTTGGTAAATTTAAACTAAAACAAAGCTACCTTGTTTGTTCAACCACATTTTGAGTAAGGTTTTTCCACCTCTCGGAAATTTACTATTTTGTCTTCCTTTTCCCCTTTCATTTCTGGAATGTTCTTGTTTGAATTGTCTAGAGACTAGAGGCGTTTAAGAATTTGTCTACTTAGATGATACTTTCACTTCAGCTTTTCTACCGTTTTTGTTTTAGAAGGACGATTAAGATCAAGAACCTTGTCAGATATATGTGATGAGCTCAGAATTCTAATGCAACATGAACTTGTTACTTTTTCCAATGCTAACCTTTTTTTCTTTCTCCCAGAATGGTTTCAAGAGGTAATTTAATTTACAAGCTAGCTACTGGAAGCTTGTTATAACAACAATATCAGCTGCTGCTCAAATATGGTTACCTCCAAATGAGATTTCTTCCTTAAATCTCCAGTAAAACTTCTATAAGGAAGTTGAGAGAGCAGTGTACCTCCAACGATTTGAAGAATTCACCATGTCCTTGACTGGAAATTGCTTTGATAAGATGATTCCAAAACCTAAAAAACTCACTGATAGATGTAGAAATCATAAGACATCCCATTCCTAATCCGGGAATCATTTTAGGATTCCAAAATTTCACTTATCCCTTGCTCGGGAGGAAAAGTTAAGCAGACAGACTTATAATAGGTTAGTCCCACATCTTCTAAATCACTCATTTGCGTTTGGTTTAAATACCGCAAGACCGGATTAACTAGCATCGATATAAGTGTAGACTTGGCTCCTAGTAGTGGCTGATATTTTTTTGTTTTTCCATTGCGTTGCTGCCTCTCTGAAGCTTAAAGCCTTGGCCAATTCAGCTGGTAGTCTTGTTTTGGCCAGCTTGCAACATTGCACTTTAGGCCAATTCAGCAGTATACTTCAATCTCAAAGTTGATATTAATGTCAGTTTACTTTCTGTGGCAGCCCATAATTAGAATCTGTTTATAGCTCATGTTTCATATATCAGCCATCTGAAGCGCAAACGATACAAGTTCTAGAAAAGTAGTTTGTGTATCTAAAGGAAATTGATCTTCAGAACTTATGCCATGGCATGCTTAACTTTCCCACGAGTAAGTCTGAGATATCGTAGAGAGCTTACTTGTCCTTGTTGGCTTCTGATTACTAGTCTTATTTGAATTCTTGTGATTTGTTTACACAATTGTATAAGTAGCTATTTTTCATTTTCGCATTGATTTGCTTCTGTTTACTAATGACGCGCAAGAGGGGGTTTGAAAATAGTTTTCATCCAGCAATTGATGTGCCTAGGTTATTACCCCATTAGCTGCGTCATTGCCCCAGGCACAAAGATGAATTTTGCAGATCGCGTATCAACTGCTTTTTATAGCTTCATTTTCACACCTGTAACTCTGGTTTGAGCAATGTGGGACTAATATTTATGACTTTTGGTTCCAAAACAATCGACGACTAACTTATGACTTCTTGCAATTCTTCACAAAAACAGACGATCGTTGAGTTGGTCATGTTTTCCTTTACAATTGGTTTTTTTTTCTTCGTTTTCCAAAATATAAACCTTCCGTCACACTGGTTAAGTCACCAGTATTTATTTGATTTGTCATTCTTTACAATCGAAGTAATTTTCGTCCAAACCCAAAGAGGAGGAGCATGGAGAATAACTACTGCTCCAGGAGTCCCATATGGAGTCGCCAATTTAATGAGTTTTGGAGTGGTATCAATGCCTCTAAAAGATTTAGGTGTAACTTTTATCACTGAAAAGTCTGACAGACAAATCACATTCAACACCAGTGGTCTAGTGGTAGAATAGTACCCTGCCACTCATACTGACCCGGATTCGATTCCTTCCCGGATGGTGCATTCTTTTTTTACCTTTCTATCATTTAGATTTTTCTGCGATGTTGTCTCTTTTACCTTTTTATCCTTCATTTAGATTTTTCTGCGATGTGGTCTCACTATAGTCAAGTTTGCAGGAAGGAGGTAAGACCAACTCGATGTGGTTTGTTATTTATTTTCGATTTTTGTTAAAGGGAGAGCAAAAAGAGATCTGAGATGAGCAAAAATTGTGATCGACTCACTAATTAACCGGTCTCACTAATTAAGACCGGTTATATATATCATCGAGTCGGACAAAACCACCATTTCTAACCACATGAATTGTTCACATGTTCACCGATTTTTTTTTTTTTTTTTGCTAGGAAAGAAAGGATATATTAATATGAAAAAAAGATTACATCATAGTTAGGCCAAATGGAGGATTTATTTCCAACCATTCACCCGATTTATTGAATCTTCTACTATATTTAGCCGCTTTATCAGCTCCTGCATTATAATTCCTGCTGACAAAATCTAATTTAACAAAACTAAAGTCACTTAATATAAAGACACAATCCTCCAAAATGGATTTGTTGAACCAGCTAATCTGATCCATACTATTATTCATAAAGGAAATAACATTTTTAGCATCACTTCTTAGATAGATTTTGTTATTGTTAGAGTACTGCTCGGTCAAACTCGCATGCTCTGCTATCTTAAGCATGTTTGTCAATGTTAGTGATCAAAACTATAAGTCTTGGTTTCTAGCTAGTCTACTTATAGATGTCTCGGACTAGGACATAGATTGTGTAGTTGAGCCTTAGACATCACGGCGTTCATCATTTGAAGACGAAGAACTACTAAGGAGAGCTTGTGGAACTTCATCAAGAAAAGGTATGTGGAGACTGAAACTCATTTATCACTTGGAAAGTCTATTTTTACTATATCTCCTATATTGAGACATAAGTCGTGTTACGATATAGTTTTCTATTATACACATTTGAGATTTCGAGCTGAGTTTAACTCACTTACATATTTCTCGAAATATATGTTGGAAAGCTTTCGCTTCGACCAAGTTCATCTTCTATTCTTGATGCAAGTCAAAAGATGATCATGTGAAAATGGTCGAGTAACATCTTACATGGTTTGTGTGATACAATCATTTGGTGTAGACTTGGAATGTTTCGTTATGATTATTTCAATAACTTGAAAATTGCTTTGATGCTAATAGTGTGTGAAAACGGCTATTGTTATCCTCTAAGAAAGTTTCAATAATTGAAATAAGAGTTTAGAACACTAAGAGCAACCACAGTGGACGATCAAACCTATAATTATGGTCCAGCTACGAGACACAGCGGGACGGAGTAAAGACTAAAATCTGGACCAAGACCAAATTCCAGACTATATCTGGTCGGCGACCAAGACCAAAACTATATATAGTCGACCGTATGTATAATGTTCGTTTGTCACCGGGCGTGCATATAAAGTACGCTTCACATGAAGCGGTTGTAAAGTTCACGCCCCACTGTGAGGCAAAGTTATAAAGTCCGCCTATTAATATAACTCAATATATTAAACCACACACACTTGTGGCACATGTGGTGAATCAACACCAGGCCAAGATATAAAGTCCGCCTCAACACTGTGCCAACATATAAAGTCCGCCTCATTTGGGGAGGACATATAATCAACGCTTGACCAAATTTTGGTCATTTTCCATTGTTCTCCACCACAGACTAAACCCAAATTTTGGTCTTTTCTTTTGGTTTTTAGTCTTTGCTTTTACTCGTACCACCGCAGTTGCTCTAAACCATTATTGGATTGTGTCATGTTGTGTACTCTTGCACATATGTAATCCATGTCTGGGAACCATAGTATGTGTACCCATACGCTTACCTGTTGGTTTGAGAAATCCGGGAACCTAAGTATGCGTACACGGTCGCATACTGGCGTGAGGTTCATGTCCGAGAATTTCTGCTGGGATTGGAAGTACGCGTACCCGTTTGCGTACTAGCGAAACCCAATCTTGGTCCGGATATTTCAAGTATGCGTACATGTTTGCATACTTGAAGGTTAAAGTTCTAAAATCGGTTGTGTACATGAACTTAAACATTTATATAATAAGGAATGCAATCTTTGCAAATCGTGGCTATAATGTTCATGAATTGATTCGACTGAATCAAACCGATTTTGCATCAATTGTGTTCTTGTATACTTCTATGAGAATATAGCAATTGACCAACTCTTTAACTAGCTTCATTTGAGTCATTTGAACTAGTTATGGTTAAGATGAATAAGGTTGATATGAGAGCGTTCATATGGCTAACTTCGGTTAACTATTGTTTGGCCAACATGGTGTACACGTTTAGGTACGGTTACTAAACCCAAATGAGGGTACATTTCATTTGTGTAACAAGCTAAGTTCGATCTAACGGTTGAAAGATATTAGCTTGGGTTTAATCAAGTTTTCATCTAACGGCAAATATTGAATGCTTTGTTACCAAGGTAACTTAGAATGCAAACCATGATTTGAAAACTATATAAAGGACAACATTTTTGACATCAAAAAACACTTTATTCCACGAGTACCGTTATCTTCGCTTTTTAAAAAAGAAATCCCAGTTGATAAAATGTAGTGGTCATCAATATTAAAAACATTCATATATTAAAACTTTATATCAATCAAGTTTCCGGATTTTATACATTCATATATCAACATTTATTTAAAAATGTAGCCAATATTATCTTATATCAATTAAAAACATCAACTCCATAGCGTCATTTCCCATGGGCTCTTTTCCTTGCCTCTTCGCGTACATGTGCACGTTTTTTTTCTTGTGCACGTGCCTCCGCCTGTGCTATCGGATCGGTAAGAATAACGTAATGAAGGAAAAGAACTGTGAAAAAACCAGCGACGATAAGCGAAACCCAAACCCATGCTGATGTATGCCCAATAAATTCACCTAGGGGAGTCTTCGGCTGAGAAGTTGGAGACTCCATAGTTAAATAAAAACTATACTTTTTACCTGCATGCATTATAAAAACACACAATTATAAAAAACTCAAGCACCCAAAAAGAAAATGAGATATCATATATGCATCAACCTTAACTGATGTTTTGGAATAGGTATTTCATCATAACACGCATCATATCACTTCAAATGACGAAACCACAAACTATAATTAATCACCAACATATAGATCTTACAATGTCTTACAACTCTCCAAAGTATTGGCTCCAAAGACCCAAAAAACCAGATAAAAAACATATGTGAGTTAGGTCTCAAGGTCCTATGAAACACGCTATTTGAAAAAGCGGGGGTCTAACAACCACACACTGTTTAAGTAAATGTGCATCAGTTTTAGTTTTCAAAATCTCGACAAAAGATAATACTATTAGTATGTGCATTAAATTTAACTTTAACAAAAATATGATATGTGATACATGTGGTAAACACACATGGTTTACTAGATATAATATTAGGGATTTTTTGTATTTTTGTTTTAGAAATCCCTTGTTTCAAAGTTTTATAAAATATTTTGGGTTATAACTCGGCTCTTTGTCTCTCCTGCTATATGTTAGGTTAAAATATCAAGACGATCCATTCCCAAAATATGCTAGGTGATCACTCAAACTTGTCAAGTGATATTGGGATAAAAGTCAAATTAAAAACATGCTAGCTTGGGATTTCTCTATCATCACATGCATAAAGAGAGCCCTTTCACCTTACCTCTCGTTAATTGATCTAACTAGCATAACATGATTCCTAAGGAGAAAAAGAGAGTAGTTTTACTGCTTAGAGAAAGAGAGACCAGAGCAAAAGTTGGGGGCCAAGTGAAGTGAAACTCGTCTTCGAACCTCAAAAAGAAAGATGCGTAGCTTTAAGAAGACCGCTAGTTGTAGACATGGAGGAGTTGTTAGGGGTCAATATCATGATTAAGACAATTTTGATGAAATTGATTTAGGCGAGTAAACAAAAATCATGATACTCCATAGATAAAGAAGGCTTAACATCCAAGTTGTGCTGGGAGAATAGGAAGACATAAAAAATAAAAATGGTAACGATGAGATATAAAACTAATTAACTTGATATACTGAACGTTAGCAGTCACCTTCATAGACTTTAGATATTGTTATTGTTTTATGGATTCTTCACCCAACTGGGAACAAGGGTTAAACAAAAAAAGTGATCACGACATCATACATTCATATCGTGAAAACAGGAAGATTTTCCCGGGAAAATCACATCTTCACATCCCATAGATAAAGAGGGATTTTTATTTCCGGAACCAAAATCAATAAAAATGATAACAAAAAAAAGAAAGAAAGAGGTTTGAGCGGATCTCTCCGCTCTGATACCATATTAAATTATAATGTCCAGACTTACTAGTTGTATACAGAACAAAATATATCTTAAACAAAGTGTTGATCTTCAGTTTGATTATTGATAATGTGCCGAATCAACTTAAATTAAGCTCGGTGAAGTAATAGCTTTGCTGTTATGATTTTTGCTTATAAACAAGCCAATGCCGTCGTGAATGATTTCAAGTGCTCGGAGCAGCAAAGTGTACCAAAAAATAAAACACATGCATATAATTCAGTCCTTTCGATGTTTTCTATGAACTCGAAATGGCAGAGCAAATCTTCATGAAAATCACTCTAAAAAATTTTGGTTAGTCAATTAAGTTCTGGTTAAGTTGAGGATCCAGAAATTTTGTGTTAAGGTGAAATGCAAATATTGTATCATGCAAAGAGATTTTGATGGCTTGCGATTTTAGATTGCATTGCAGAATTCCGTGGTACTAGAAAAAAGTTGGGTTAAGTGGTAAAATGCCCCAAAATGGACCCCATGGTTGTGAAAATGCCCCGGACGTTAGGGAAAAGATTAAAATGCCCCATTCCTTTAGATTTTCCGTTAGAGAGAGTTAAGTAGTCGAAATTGCCCTTCAGGGTAAATTGTTCATAATTCAGGGTTCAGTGTTTAAAATTCTGGGTTCAGGGCTTAGGGTTCAGGGTTTGGGTTCAAGATTTAGGATTCGGGTGGTGGTGGTGGTGGTGGTGGTGGTGGTGCGGTGGTATTGGTGGTGGCAGCGATAGTGATAGTGGCGGCGGTGGTGGTGGTGGTGGCGGTGGTAGTGGTGGTGGCAGCGACCGTGATAGTGGCGGTGATCTTGGTGGTGGCGGCGGTAGTGGTGGCGGTGATCTTGGTGGTGGCGGCGGTAGTGGTGGCGGTGATCTTAGTGGTGGCTGCGGTAGTGGTGGAGGAGGCGGTGGTGTTGGTGGTGGTTGTTCTAGTGGTAGTGGTGGGGATGGTGGTGGTAGTGGTGGTGGTGGTGGTGGTGGTGGTGGTGGCGGTGATGGTGGTTGGTGGTTGTTCGTTTGGTGGTGGCGGTGGTAGTGGCGGATTTGGGCGTTTTGATTAAGAAGGATAAAAATGGAAGTTCAAAACTCCATTGACCGGTCAAGATGCCCATTTTTGATCAAATTGCCCCACGGAATGGGGCATTTTAATCTTTTCCTTAACGTCCGGGGCATTTTCACAACCTTGGTGTCCATTTTAGGGCATTTTGCCACTTATAATTGCCACTTATAATTGCAGTTTTTGAGTTACTGTCTAGATCCTAAGAAACAAGATGTGAGCCAGAATGCAAATTTTGGGTTCGTATTTGCTAAACACAGTTTGGGGGTTTCAGTGGTAGGTTTTACGCCACGATGCTAGTTACACTGTAAGATCATATCATAAGGTAATATAGAAATTCACGAGACATGCACTGAATAAATATTAGTGTCAAGACTTATGCATAAACAAACCAGGGAGTATAAGCAACTGGCCATCATCCGGCTGAGAAGTTAGAATGATAAGTAAGCTTCAACAGTGGCAAGAATGCAGCAGGAAACCGATGTTGTTGTTGGAGTCCCAACACTCAAACAACTTATTGTCTTAGAGAATTTGACAAGTTGTGTGGTATGTACTGGCCACTGTGACCGAACCTTCTTTTTAACTTTCACTGAAAACCTCAATACGTACCAATTCCAGAGTAGTTCAAGGGGTGTTTCCTTGAGAACACACCCACTTATCAACTACAGACTCGAAATTAACATTTTCAAATTCATAGTACGGAGAATGTATTTTGCTTGAATTACAAGGCCTTCAACAGACTTACCTGATTAGGCTTCAAATCCCGCCTGTCAAAAAAAAAAAGTTCGCTAGAAACGGGGATTGAACCTGTGACCTTGTGGTTAACAGCCACACGCTCTAACCAGCTGAGCTATTCCAGCTTTGTTGCTCAAGATAGCAATCTCTTAATTCTAAATACTAACTGACAACGCTACACCCCCAGAAATGTCTTCTAAGGGCCTCGAACGAGTCACCCGGACCAGAATAGATATGTTGTAGAGCTTAGTACTTTCCGGAATTCCATGTGAGTGGTGAAAAGGAACAAGATTTTACTCGGCCCAAAAATTTTAACCTAAAAAATCTCTTATTCTTTGCCTGAGAGATCCAATGCAAATTGTTTAGCTTCCTGAACAGATATTATCCCATTGTCCATGCAAACTTGACCAACCATATAGTGATCCCAGTTTGGCAGACTGTCTCTTAGATGATTCCTTTCATTTCTAACTCAGTGTCCCACCCTAGCTCCTATGGTGTGAATGAGATGGGAAAGAAAAGAAGATAAAAGTCTGAGATTGAGAGCTGATAGTAATGCACTGGAAGATGAGAAGCTATAGTTTGTTGCAAGTATGATGCTTCTGAGAATAACAACATCGGTAGAACACCAAAGGTCAAAAGTAAGTTAGGAGGAGTTCAAGGTCTGCGCATGCTTCTGATGGGTAGTAACTGCAAGCAACAACTATAGGCGACTCAAGGGGGAGCGGATACTCTGGCTGGATTTGTTAGAAATGAAAAATTGGATGACGTGAGATTAAACAGTAAAGTTGATGCTAATGTCAATTGTCAAGAAAGAGAGAAAAAGAAAATTTTGAGAAGATTGCTCAAAATTTGGCGTTCCCAAATTCATCTATTAGATGAGGTATGCAAGATGTGTGAACACGGAAATCATGTGGATAACCATATGTTCACAAACAATCTCGGCGAGTATTAAATACACGCATCAAAGTTTGAATTTAGTCTAAGACTCATTGGTAGATGTTGATTCATTGATTCCAAACCCCGCGGGTTTATCATGATCTCATCAACATCTAAATTGGTAGATCTAAGAAGTAAACATATAAACAAAGAGGTATGAATGCTAAATGTAAAGGAGACAATGGTTTACGTGGTTCAGCACTAAGGCTTACATCCACGGATCTGGGGATATTACTATGAGGTAAATGGTTACAAGAATAGTCTTGAGACTTTGAGTGTTCATCAAACCCACCGGTTGATGCTCATACTTACTTCTCACTGATCTCTCTCCTATTCTCTAGTTTTCTCCCGATGTCCCCCCATGTTGGGAAGGGATATCTATATATATAGCTCCTTTAAGGGGGTCCCTTGGAAGAGAGTCGTTGAAGTTTTATCTTCTCGTGTTTTGTGCAAAGTCCGCGTACTTCCTTGTCATTCCGCGCCTTCTAATGTCTCTATGTTCATTACGCTGGCCAGTCCACGCTCTCTCCGCTGGTCATCCGTCACGTGCCCTCCGAAAGCGGCATTGAATGCGAGTGGTTGGGGCGGTCCGATCTGCGCCCGAGCGGTGTCGGTCTTCCCCCTGTCACGTCTGCGTCGGTTGAACCTTCCCAGTAGTTGATTATCCCTTACCTCGTGATGGGGTAAAGTGTAGCAGAGCGGTTCTTCGATGTTACGTGGGGATACCTTCCTTTGATACTCCTTCATCTTCGACCGTTGAGTTTGACAGATGGCACGCCGTCTGGATCCTATGGATGCCCCTGTGTCATCTGCTTTTATGACATGGCCTCCACGTGGGCTTTGCTAGTACACGTGGCGAGGGATATAAGTAAGTGTACTTACAATTTGACCCTCTTCTCGTGACTGGGCGCCAGCTTTAGTTGGGAGAAGAATCGTGTGGCACGTTTTTATCTCTCTCTTCATAACTTCTCCTAAAAAGGAGTTATCTCGCATTTATTGTGCACGTTTCCCACATCCGGTCATAATCTGCTCTTTGGGTAGTGGACGGTTTCTTTTGGTCTTATAAAAGAGAAGGGGATGAAGGAATGTGAATTAAATTCACATTCTCTGATTATTCTCTGCCCCTACTTTCTGCTTCGCCTTCTTAACTTCTTCTTCTTAACTTCGTCTTCTTAACTTCTTCTTCTTAACTTCGTCTTCTTAACCTCATCCTCTGCTGCTGCTGCTGCTGCTATTGATGTTGCGGTCGTTGCTGCTGTTGCTTATTGAAACTCAGGTAGGATTTTTTACTTCGTTTACTCGCCATTCCTACCCTTGTTGAGTTTTTGATTTTCTGGTGATGAACCCTGATGGGTTTAATCTTATGCATGTCGTGGAATTTGAAATTGCTTCCTCCCCGAACCGTGTGTTTTACCGGCTACGTTTGATTCTATTCTACTTCTTTTGTGTTTCAGTAATAGCTTGAAAGCTTAACTGGTTGTAGATGAAATTTAGGGTTTTCCTCACGTTCACTGCTGTTCTTGAGATTTTTTCATTTTTCAATCTTCCTTGACTCTGATTTGTACTTCCATTTGTGTTTGTGTCCGCAGACATGTCCGATCGTCCGCGGGTTCCTTATCAAACTCCTCCGTCAAGTCCTCATAGATCTCCTCGGAGGGGTTCTAACATTAAGGGCGGAACTTCCGGCACCTCCTACGCGGGGTGATCCTCGGGACAGGCGAACATCCTCATCCTCTGGTCAGAGGCCTTCGCTCAAGAAAGGTGATCCTCCTCAGGGGTCTAAGCACGCCGTGAATCGCCCCAGAGATGGGTCTCCCAAGAGACAGCAGAATCCCCGCGATGAACTTCTGGATGTGCAGCCTCTTCGCTCCATGCCTCCTCCGCGGACTTCATCTGTGCCTAGTTCAGGCAAGTCAACTAAGAGTCAGCCTCCGAAGAGGAAGGCTTCAGAGATAGGATCTTCGGGAGATGTTGTTCCTCCTAAGAAGAAAGCAGCGGGTTCTGCGGAGGATGTTGTGGGAACCGTTTATGAGGATGACTCTTCTGCTACCTTTCTTCCTTTACCTTTGGGTAACAAGAAGTTCACTTTCAGACACATCGATCTTGAAGCCTTTAAATTGAAACATGGTCTTCAGCACTTTCAAGTGCGCTTTTATGCCCCTGATAAAGATATAACCTACGAGATGGTTACCAATTATCAGTACGATGCCTTCCATTTATTGACGACCGTGGGCGCTTTCGAGGTCAGTTTGATGTTGCCTTTGTATACGGCTGGTGACGATTTCTACTACGTACCGGGTTTTGTCTAGCCGTGATACTGCTAAGAAGAGTCATAACCGTGGGGTGCAGCAGTTGACAGGAAATTATCTTCGCCATCTCCGAGAATGCTATCTTCGTAGTAAAGGGCAAACGATGATGACCTGCTATACCCCCAAGTTAGAGGAGGAGAAAGGGTGGTATACTCCTGAAAATTTTAACAAGTCCTTTGGGGATTATGTTAACAGGAATACACGTAAGCCGTGGTCTGTGAGTCTCGAATATTGTTCTTTGGTAAGGGGGGAAGTTCGCCTTTTGAGCGAGGTAAGTGATTCCAAAATGGCGAGGGTTCCCGGTGTTTGAAGGTCTTCCTATTCCCGCTGATGAGAGAATTAAGTGTGATCATGACTATGAGTGGTCTGCTACTGTTCTTGAAGTTGTTAGTCCGTGGGCCTATGGTTGGGTCCCCGGGCCCCATGGTTGGCAGCCTACTGTTGACAGTCCTTATCGCGAAGCCTCTCCTTCTCGTTATGCCCATTACTGCCCTTGGCATATGAGATTTGGAGGTATGGATTTTGCTTACAATCGTGATGTTGATGATGCGGAAGATGAAGATATCTCCGATGCTAATCCTCCTACGCAGAGTGCTAACATTGCTAAGGTGTGTTGTTTGTTTTCTACGTACATATGCCCATTCGTTTTCTTAAGTAATGTTGATTATGTTAAGGAAAGGAGATACAAATGGCTCTTTTAGCATCGTTTCTTTATCATTATGTTTCATTGTTATTACGTCTCGCAGGTGCTTAGAAAGAAAAAGATCAATCCCAAGCAATCGTCGAATTCTCCCACCGAGGATTCTACGCACTTCGAGGAAGTGAACAGTCCAATAGATGGTGAAGAGGATGTTTCCGATAAGGAAGAGCGGATTGGGACTTCTCCACCCTTTCAAGAAGGAAACAATGTTGTTGGTGGGGGCGATGGTGATCAGACCACCGGTGGGGGTAGTGGTGATCAGGCCCCTGGTGGTGGTAGTGGTGATCAGGCACTTGGTGGCGGTAGTGGTGATCAGGCCCCTGGTGGGACTGTTAAGTCGAGTGGGGCCGCGGATATTGAGGTTGGTGAAAATCTGATCGCAGAGGACAGTGGCCTTGGCCTGCAGCGGGCCGTTGTAGACAAGGGCAAGGGAGTTGCTCTTGATGGTAGTGATAAGGATGGGGATACTTACTGTGAGTTCTCCTTTGGTAAGGTTTTATCCGGGGGACAATCTTTTGACATGGCCGCAGCTATAAGACTTGCCTCGGATTTCAACTTACTCTCCGCCGGTGATGACTGGGATGTTCTTCAAGATAGCCGCGGAGGTGATGCTGAGGTTCTGGTGGTTCATCCAGAGGGCTTTGTTGGCGCTTCTTCCTCTGCTGGCGGGGCTTTGGTGCAGGGTAATACTGGTGCGTTACTTGGTGGGAAGTCCTCTGATTCTTCCTCAGATGATTTCTCGCGGTCTTTAACCGCGGATGGTGATGATGCTATTTTGGCTTGTCTTAAGAAGAAAGATGTGCTTGTCGTGTCGAATCCTGCCCTTGTGATTGAAGGGGAAAAGAGTTCGGACTCTTTTACTCGCAGGCACATGGAGCTCACCTCTGTGGAAGTGGTAGATGGAGAGTGGGATAAGAATCTTGTGGCCAGCGGGATTGATCTCGTGGTGAATCCTCCCTCTACTGTTGCGGGTATGATGGCTATTGCCGATGGGTATCGATACTGATTATCCACGTTATTGGAGGTTTGCTCGCTCTCTATTCCTGGTTTTACTTAGGTGTGTTGTGTGAACTAATTTCCCTTTTAATTGATAGATGATGAGGAGTGAGTACTGCAACCATAATCTTTACCGGCTCTTCAAGGCTAAGTCTCTCAAGCTTGAAGCGAAGCTCCGCCATCGTGAAGAGGTGCTTTCGAGTGTTGAAGCTGCGGCTCGCTAAGGATAAGGAAATAGCGGAGTTGAAGGGTGCTGCTTAAGTGCAAGGAGCAGCAAGTGGCGGAAGAGGCAAAGTTGCGCTCTCGAGCTAGCTTCGGTCAAGGGCGAGGTTGGAGGTGGGTGTCTCATTCTTTTTTTATTATTAGAGAAGAATTCTTCCTCTATTTCAAGTATGCGTCTCCTTCTTTTTGATTATTAGATGTTCTTTATATGTTAAACTCCTTATGAGTCATCTTCTTCTCCCCCGATGTACTATCTTCGGGTGGGTGGAATCCAATAGCTCATACTAAATAATTACATTTTAGAGTTAATGTGGCTTTGTTAATCATACTGGGTGATGATTAACGAGAATAGTGGCGTCAAAAATGTCAATTTGTATCCTAAACTAAAAATATTTGGTCGTAGTGAATCAATTGCTTTGACTGTACTTCATTTCCCAATACCGACTAGGAAGCTTACTAGTTGCTTAAAGGATGTGTAAAAGCTATTTTCACCGAACAGACGAGAGATCATCCTTTGCAAAATCGTGCAATATTCAACTAGTCCGCACGCACATCAATAAAAAATTGTTCCTTTCAAAAAAAATCAAAAAAATTTTGTCAAAATAAGTTTATTGGAAATCATCCGTTAGTTGAAAACTCAAGAGTGAATCGGCATCGCATCTAAAAGATTATTCATTGTTTTAACTGTGTTGATTTCAATATGAGTTAAGTTTTCATGATTTGAATTTTTGATGAAATGCTCGCGTGGATGTTCATTAATGTTTGTTGATACATTTTTCAGAAGTGATGAATGTTATTAAAAACCGTAACTCGCTATGGCCGAAGAATGGCGTGATGCAAAATGAGATCGTAATTCAATAATAATATACGAGTATAGTTGTTTCAATATTTTCTTTTCTGTTTTTATTCAAATTTTTCCCTTGCCACTGATATTTTAAAGAAAACCGTAAAAGTTTTGCTTGGTAGATCTACAAAACCAAAATAACCATGACCTATCATTTATTCAACGGGGCTCTTTTATGGACGCGGATAACCTTGAGAAAGCCCGTGGTCGATTTCCGCCCGGAGGTTAAGCTTAATGTCATGGAAGAAGAATGTCATGGAAGAAGAATCAAGCGCGTTCTTCTCATCCCTCAGATGTGCGGGCTTATATGCAACATCTTGCCAAGGAAAGAGATGACGATAGAGCGGAATCTGGCGCTCTTAGTAATGCTTTATCCGCGTCTCGAGCTGATGTGGCCCGTCAGGTTGAGTATGAGAAGAACTTAGAGGTGACTATGTATCGCCTTAACAAAGGCTTGGAATCGAAGAATGATGAGGTGAATCGATATCATCATTCGAACTCGATTCTTCGAGATGATCTAAGCGTGAGTCAGCATGCTCATAATCTTCTGTAGATAGATTATGATAAGTTATCAAATGAATATGATTACGCCACAGAAGCACGGGACTCCGCGGTTGATCATTGTGAAGGTATACGTCTTTGTCATCGAGTGTGCTTTGTATTGTATTTGTTATAATTGTTCTTTTTCTATTATCCGCAGAGCTCCAAGGACAACTTCGAGCTGCGGATGACAAGTTTGCCGAAGCTCAGGCTAAGGTAGTTCAATTGGAGGGCCAAGTCAATTACCATCGTGGTCTGCCTTGTCTCGGGGAGGAAACGCCCGAAGCAAGCCAATCAAAAGGTGGACCTTCTTTCCACTTCCCTAAATCAAGCGAGATGAAGAGTGTAGCCATAGGCTTCGTGGCTCGTAAATGCGGTTGGCGGAAGAGATTAACGGAACTCTTGGTGAGATTGAGTTGGATCTCGGGAAGAACCATGGGTTAAACAAGAATTATACTCGGCGTCCGTGCCGCGCTCCCTTCAGTTCTTGGCCCCTCCTCTCGGTGGTAGTGTTCCTTCGTCGGCGAAGGACAAACCCGTAGATAATGCTCCTTCCCGGTAGATCATAGCTAGTATGCTAGGGATTGATCTCGGTTGCTTATCCTTTTTGGCGTTTTTGCTACTCTTCTTGCTAGGCTTGTAATCAACTCATTGTGTACTAGATCAAACTTTAGCGTTTAAATCTGACTTTGAATTTTGTTGAATTCGCATCTATTGGTTTTTCAAATCAAGTTAATATAATGATTAATTTCTTAGTGCGTTTAATCTAAGGATGTTGAACCTTGGAATTTTGAGAAAATGTATTGTTCGCGCAATTCCATAGGTTGATATCCCCGGAATTGTCTTGTGACCTTGCACCCCGTCCAAATAATTCCTTGGCCGGAGGATTCCCGAATGGTGGGGGTCTCGGCCGACGTTCAAGGATATAATCCATTGAGTACGTGGCTTGTAATATTGCTCGGATATCCCGTTCTGCGGGAAGTCACCCCCTGGTTGTGCACTTATAGACGCTTACGGGGAGTTCCGAGAGATTGCATGTGTATGCTTTGCGCGGGATATTCCCCGATGTATTGCAAGGATATGATCCACGCTTTGTGCGGGACATTACTTTAAAGTATAATGCCAGTTCTTAATAATTGTAACTGCACAATGATTTACGTGGTTCGGCCCTAAGGCCTACATCCACGGGGTAACGATAGTGTCGATATTTTATTAAGAAGTGACATGGTTTTCAATGTACATTCATACTACGTTTCTTGGTTGACCTTCCTATGTACAGATGGGTGTGTAAGTAGTATATACATGTGTCTCATATGGTATAGGTCGTGGATTTTGAATAAATTGAAATGCGTGTGGGTAATGAATAGAATATGACACTTGAAGAAGAAGGCTTGGATTGATTGAAAAGTTAAGGCGCGTTACTCCTTTATCGAGATAGAAACATGTGGACTTGTAAGTCAATTTTCTTCTTACAAATGCATACGCGAGATGGTGGATTACGGGTAGTATGGCTTGAGATATTTGGCATTCCACGGATGCATGAGGATTTCCCCTTTCAGATTACGTAGATAGTAAGAGCCATTTCCCGCGATGTCGTGTATTACGTAGGGTCCTCCCCAAGTTGGTGCTAATTTTCCCACTTCTTTTCTCGCTGGTATTGGGGAATGGTTCTTAATACATACTGCCCTTCTAAGAAATTCCTAAGTTTCACTTTTTTGTTATATTCCCTGGCTAGCCTGCGCTGGTAGTTTTCCATCTTTTGCAGTGCCGCTTCTCTCCTTTCTTCGAGATCGTCAAGCTTTTCCAACATCATATCCGTGGTGAGGTTCTTCTCCCATGCTTCTGTCTTTGTTGTTGGTAGTAGAATTTACGTGGGGATTCTTCGCTTCGCTCCATATGTGAGTAAAAACGGAGATTCTCCTGTAGGCGATCTTCGAGTTGTTACGTATGCCCACGTAACATTATGTAATTGTTCACACCACCGCCCCTTGTACTCGTCTAGTTGTTTTTTAAGGATAAGTGCCAAAGTCTTGTTCGTGGCTTCTGCTTGTCCATTGCTCTGTGGGTATATGGGGGTGGATTTGTTTTTTCGGATTTTGAAAGTGTCGAACAAGAAGTCGATATTCTTTCCTTGCAAACCAAGCTGGTTGTCGGAAACTATCTCTCGGGGATGCCGAACACCGCAAATGATATTTTGAAAAATAAAAGTAAAGACGTCCGAATCACGAATTCTTGCCGGTGCCTTGGCTTCTACCCACTTGTAAAGTAATCCGTTGCCACTATTAGGAATCTTCTTTTCCCGGTCCCCGATACGAATGGGCCCACTATGTCGATACCCCATTTTGCAAAGGGCCACGGACTATCCACGAGTTTAACTTTACGGGCAGGGCGTGGATTCGTCTGCCAAATCTTTGACATTCTTCACATCTTTGCGCCATTCTCGACCGCGTCTCGGATCATGATTGGCCGTAGTAGCCCTGTGTCTTTGCCTTATCTGCAAGGGATCTCATTCCACTGTGATTCCCGCTTCTCCTCTATGGATGTCTTTCAAGATGGCATGTCCCTCGGATCGGGACAGGCAGCGGCGAAGCGGCCCGAGGAATGATTTTCTGAATAAGGTTCCGTCTCTTAGCTCGTACATCCCTGCTCTGGATTGTATTTTCCTAGCCTGTTTGGTGTCCTGGGGGAGTTTCCCTTCCTCAAGGAAAGAATGGATTTCGATTCTCCAATCTTCTTCCCGACTGTAATCGTCGTCCTCATCTGCTTGGCGCATGATGTCATCGTCCTGGAAGTCGTCGATTATGTGCTCTCCGATATCATCGTCAGAGATATCTTCTTCCCTGGGCTTGCGTTGGTTAGCCGCGCATATCTCTTGGGGTTTGACGGATGGTTCGTACACCCTTGTTATCTTGATTGCTTTGACATCCTCGTTCTTGAGCATGGGTGATATGTATGCCAAGGCGTCCGCGTGCACGAGTTCCTTCCTACGCAGTGTCGGAACTTGATTTTTGGTATCTGGGGAAACCAACGTTTGCACTAGAGCCATGTATGCCATTAGTGTTGCGTCGTACACGTTGTATTCGTAGCCTATATGCCGTATGATTAGTTGTGAATCACTAGTCAAACGAACTTCTTATATCCCCATTTCAATTATCAAACGGAGAGCATGGACCACTCCTTCGTATTCTACGATGTTATTTGTATGGCCTTCAAATTCCGGTCCAATGCGTGCACGATCCTGTCCCGGTGGGTGTGGTGATGACAATGCCTATCCCCGCGCCCTCTCTTGTTTTGGAGCCGTCGACAAAGACCTCCCATTGTCGTGGGTTTACCGGTTCAAGAATATTATTTGGTTCTTTTTGTTTTTCTATTTCCGGGAGCGCCCGCGCCCTCCATCCTTGTATGCGCACCTCTTCTTCGTTGTCCGTGGTAGGTCTCGCTGGGAAGTCTGCTAACACTTGCGATTTCGAGAGTGTTGAAGCTCATAGTGGATGTTGAATTGGTCGAGGTACGTGCTCCATTTTGCTATGCGTCCTACCTTTCCTGCCCCTTTGAGGATTGCTTCTAATGGTGCTCGACATGGGATACGTATGTCATGTGTTAAGAAGTACGTCCTCAGCTTTAAGGTAGACCATACGATGGCCAAAATCAGTTGTTCGATTCTTGTGTAGTTTCTTTCCACGGAATTCAGGGTCTTGCTGACATAGTAGATTGGATGCTCCTCCTTTGTGTGGATCCGGACCAGCACGGCACTTACCGCATTATGCATTCTTCGCGATGTATAATGCCAAGACTTCGTCGGTCTGGTTTTACGAAGGATAGGGATTTCCGCTAGGTATTTTTTGATGCCTAGGAAGGCTTCTTTGCATTACGTAGTCCACTCAAATTTCGTCCCCTTCTTTAGTATGTTGAAAAAGAGTTTGCATTTATCCGGGATCTCGAGATGAACCTTCCTAGAGCTGCTAGGGATCCATTGAGTTTTTGTACTTCTTTTAGGTTCTTTGGGGATGGCATGTCTACTATGGCTCGGATTTTTGCGGGGTCTACTTCAATGCCCCTTTTTGTCACCGTGATATCCAAGGAATTTTCCGGATGTTACTCCGAAGGTGCACTTTTCCGGATTTACCTTCATATTGTGTTCTCTCATGGCTTCGAAGATGTCCCTCGGGTCTTGGTGATGGTTCTTCTTCAACTGCTTTTACGAGCATATCATCAACGTAGACTTCCAAGGTCCTGCCAATCCATGGCTTAAAAATAGCATCGACCATCCTTTGGTATGTTGCTCCCGCTAACCGGAGTCCGAAAGGCATCCTCACATAGCAATATAGGCCGTGGGGTGTGTAAAATGCCGTATGTTGTTGATCGTCTTCTCGCTAAAAATAGTTGATTGTACCCGGAGTATCCGTCCATGAATGATAGTTCTTCGTATCCTTCTAATGCGTCGACTAGTTGATCAATGCTGGGTAGTGGATAACTGTCCTTGGGGCACGCTTTGTTCAAGTTGGTGAAGTCGATGCAGATTCTGACCCCACCACTCTTCTTTGGTACTATTACCATGTTAGAGATCCAAGTAGGATATTTGACTTCTTTTATAAAACCAGCCTCCAACGACTTTCGCGACTCGTTTCTACGGCTTTGTGATATTCCGTAGCCACCTTACGTATCTTTTGTCTTACCTGGGTGTGCCGGGTTTAATGCGCAGCTCATGTTGTACGATTTTCGGGTCTATTCCCGGCATGTCGGATAGTTTCCACGCAAAGATGTCCGCGTATTCTCTTAGTAGTTTCACCGGCGAGGCTTCGCGTTCGTTGTCCATTAGAGTTCCTATCTTGATCTTCTTTGGATACTCCTCTGTTCCTATGTTAACTTCCTTCACCGCTTCCAAGGATGTGAATGTGGGTTTTGGTTCCCCCAGGTGAGGAAATTTCTTTAATTGCTATTTGGTAGGCTCGGATTCTTTGTTCGCGAGAGCATCCGGTTAGCGAGTTGATGTTGATGCTTCCGTGTTTCCTAAGGAGTTTCCCTTGGACAAGCTTTTCCCTGAGGTTCCGTCCAAGTATTCATTGATGGCCTTGTCTTTGGATGTCGCCTTGTTCCGAGCCCTGCGGGTTCTTCTTTTCTCATCTTCTTCATTGTTGAGTTGTATTTGCATTGTCTGGCATTCCTTTGCGGAAACTTGATCACCCATGATCTCCATTACCCCTAAAGGAGTAGGAAACCTAAGGTATTGATGGTAGGTGGATGCGACTCCCTTAAGCTTGTGGACCCATTTTCGTCCAATAATGGCATTGTAGGGTGAAGGCGTGTTCACCACACCGGCGCAGTCAACTTTCATGGGGCCTGCGTCTACCGCAAAATAATATCCCCGAGAGGCTTCGTAGCCGTACCATTGAACCCGCGAGATGATGTAGTGCGAGGTCAAGAGTTGCTCGTCATTAAGCTCCATACGTTTGAAGGTATCGTAAAACAGGACATTTACGGAGCTCCCTTCATCAATGAGTATTTTATTTATGTTGCATCCTGCTGTTGATGGTGGTTTTTAGACAAGGGGTAAAATCGTAAAACCCCATGACCTAGTGTTACCCACAACACATTAACTAAGAGCATTTAACTCAGGTGTAAATAATTAATAGGGGTATTTTTCAAAATACCAGATTAGGGTTTTCAACACAGAACCCTAATTCCAAAACCAAGCCGCACACTGCGCACCATGGCAAAGAATGCCAAACCAAGCCGCACTCTGCGCACCATGGCAAGAATGCCAAACCAAGCCGCACTCGCGTGCACCATGGCAGCAATGCCAAACCAAGCCGCACTATACGCACCATGGCAACCATGCCAAACCAAGCCGCACTCTGCGCACCATGGCAAAGAATGCCAAACCAAGCCGCACTCTGCGCACCATGGCAACCATGCCAAACCAAGCCGCACTCTGCGCACCATGGCAAGCAATGCCAAACCAAGCCGCACTCTGCGCACCATGGCAACCATGCCAAACTAAGCCGCACTCTGCGCGCATCATGGCAACCATGCCAAACCAAGCCGCACTCTCCGCACCATGGCAACCATGCCAAACCAAGCCGCACTCCGCGCATCATTGACAACAATGCCAAATCTCCAAGCCGCTATGCCTTTGGAACACGCCAAATATAGCGCCCTAGGCTTGCAAGACTTGCAACTAGGTCAACATGGCCGCACGTGCCATTGGCACATGCCAATACGTGCCGCAAGCCATATTCCAAGTCGCTATGCCTTTGGCACACGCCAAATATAGCGCCCTAGGCTTGCAAGACTTGCAACTAGGTCAACATGGCCGCACATGCCATTGGCACATGCCAATACGTGCCGCAAGCCATATTCCAAGTCGCTATGCCATTGGCACACGCCAAATATAGCGCCCTAGGCTTGCAAGACTTGCAACTAGGTCAACATGGCCGCACATGCCATTGGCACATGCCAATACGTGCCGCAAGCCATATTCCAAGTCGCTATGCCATTGGCACACGCCAAATATAGCGCCCTAGGCTTGCAAAACTTGCAACTAGGTCAACATGGCCGCACATGCCATTGGCACATGCCAACACGTGCCGCAAGCCATATTCCAAGCCGCTATGCCATTGGCACACGCCAAATATAGCGCCCTAGGCTTGCAAGACTTGCAACTAGGTCAACATGGCCGTACGTGCTATTGGCACATGCCAAACACACACGCTGGTAGCCTAACTTGCAAAACCATGCAACCTACCACCAAGGCATTCCGCACATGCCATTGGCACATGCCACACGCGCCATTAGCAGCACCACTTGCACTCAAGGCCCAACCAACGAGATATCAACACAAAACTGGGTGATGCTTCTTTAGGGTTTTGGTTTGGCGGTCACAGCATGCAGCGTACACTACGCTCACAATTAAGAAAGCGTGAATAGGAATAAAGCGGTCAAATAAAAGAGGAAATAATGGTGAAAAACGTTTTCACCCATTAAACCATGCGGTTACCACCTCCTCCCATTATTTCACCCTTTACTCTCTTCCTTCATGAGGCCGATGCGTTTCAATCTCGACTTGTATAAATAGGTCTTACCTATTTCCACCGGACAACAAGTCTCGGTCGGGAGAAATATACTACACTTACACTCTCGAAAGGCAACTTTGCAAGCTCTCCAAAAGCTTTCATCTCTTGCAAGCTTCCTAAGCTTTCACTTTCTGATACAAGTCGAGATACTACTCTCCTCAACACCTTTCTTTGCTTCCCTCCCCAAATCAACCCTTCTCCTCCACTTTGTGACCGAAACAAGTCTGAACGACCATTTCTTGGTTTAGGCCGGACTTGTGCATGCATTGATTTTCGAATCTATAAAGTGCTCACGTGCAAAGCACATTTGTTTAGGGTTTGAACCGTTTCTCACTCACCTACCGAATTTACCGAAATCGCGAAACGATTTTTACTCATAAACAATTGGCGACCACAATTAAAGGGATCGATCTATCGGCTACAATGTCGACTGTCGATCTCGTTCTTCGACCCCAGATGTCAAGATGGTAGGGGAAAGCGACTCGATCCGAATCAAGCGCCAGACGACCGGTTGCCGGTTGTAAAACTACACCCGGCCCAGGGACTCGTTGAAGATGCTACCAGCGATTGGGGACTTGCGACCCGATGATTCCTCGGACAACCCGGTTATCGATTGTTAAAACTACACCCGAAAACGGGGACTCACGTTGAAGAAGCTACCAGTAATTGGGGACTTGCTGGGGATGCTACTAGCAAAGCCACCAGCAAAGAACCGCCTTTTTACATGGAGAGGGGCGTGTTCACAAAACCTATGAAGTGAGTAAATTTAGACTGCACAAGATATACGATCTATTTTTAGGTTCCTATTAAAACCGTCATCATCTTCTTTGAGTCTTGTGCCAATTGCTAGCACACACTCTCATAGAAGCAATATTCCTTTCCAAAAACATAATCGAGTCATATTATCAAAACCATTCATCCCGAAATAATCCAACACCCAAAAAAAGCTACCATTTGTCTATCAAAGGTCAAGCTTTGAACCGGACATCCAATATGTCTTTCAAAAAAAAAAATAAGAACCTAAATGAAAGATCAACAGAGAAACGTTCAAGGAAAATCATCCAACAGAAGTCCGCTCTTCTTGGAGAAAGTCAACTTTGCATCTTCAAGAGACGCTCTCTTTATAGTCAACATCTTGGAAAGCTTTTCGAGTTCCACCTCTTGTCGTGCAATCTCCTTGGCGGAAAGGCTTTCGATTGCTGCATCTTTCAACTTTTGGATCTCAGCAAGGCCTTCGACAAACCACGAAGTGTTGAACTCCTTTTCTACGCACACGTCGCGATGGTGCTCCCAGTCGGCAATAACGTCTTGAAACGGTGTGACCAAATCACCTCACGCATATCCTCGATGGAAGATAAAGCCTCTTCCACACGCTTAACCAAAGTGCAAATCGACTAGTGACTTTCTTGGTTGTGGCCATATGTCTCGTACTTCTCCCAGTTACGGTGTACAACGCCTCGTGCTTAGCCGGCACGCAAGCCGCCAACCAAAGACATGACTCGGATAAGGAACCAAGTACGGAGGATCAAAAAGGCGCCCGCACCTGGCCTCACGACTCGCAAAGGGTCTTCTTCCATGTCTACGGCAAACCATCGAGAGAATCATCCGCCGTTTGAGCCACATCTGTGCCGAAATTGGCTAACGCCCATCTCCAAGTCACCGGTGGTGGTCACCAAAGGCAAGTTTTCGTGTGGCTCTACCCCGAATCATCCTCCGAACCGGATTCCTCCCCCAGTGAACTTGAGTTAGACATTTTTCAAAAGAAGAAACGAAGAAGAAAGAAAAGAAGCGCTTGCCGTGACGCGCTTACTAGACGTGCTTACCGGACACGCTTACCGGGACGCATATGCCGGCACCCATGCCGCACGCGCATGCTAGCCACGATATCACACTCTGTGCTAACAATTTGCATCCTTCCAGGCGCTAACATCTTGCGCCCTTCCAAGACCATCCTCTCCCTTCGAAACAAAGCACCATGAACTCAACCCATCTATCAAAAGAACGCAATGGGCTTTGGCACATCCTGAAATCAATATTGGAAGAGGAATATACCCCTTTATGAAGACAACCGTATGGTGTTCTGCGGGCGAACAGAACGTGTCTTCTTCTCATCTTGACACTTAGGTTAACAAAATTGGCACGAAACACCGGGTGATTCTTCCGAGCAGAGGCAAGTTTTTTTGACGAAGAATTCATCATCCGTGTTCGGTTTGGAATTATGAGCATCCTTCGACGAAGTGAAATTTGGTTCAGGTAACATCTTATCGAATTCCTTCATAACAATTTGGTAATAAGATGTCTGCACAAAACAAACGAAGAAAGGCGAAGTTATCTCCCTGACACATAATCGTACCCAAAAAATAAAAAAAAAAGAAGGGGTAGGAAGACGTATTTTATTCGAGTTCAAGACTATATACGCATATTTTCTTCGGGTTCGAGACTATATACGCGGCATTCTATACGGGTACAAGTGTGTCTACGATATCCTTCTTCGGGTTCAAAAATATATGGAGCATTTTTCTATTGGTTCAAAATCTGCGCGCGTTGTACTTCTCTCAAGAAGCAAAAATCATATATACAATATTTCCTGCGGGTTCGAAGTCATATGAAGCATATACACGATTCTTCTTCGGGATTCATACGAGTTTCTCTACGGGTTGAAATACACACGCAGTATTTTCTTGAGGTTCAAATATTTCTTTCGGGACCGAAAATTCATATATGCAATATTTCCCACGGGTTCAAACAATATATGCAGTATTCCCTTGGTCGCATACGTACAATATTTTCTACAAGAGGCACGCCAAGGAATCATATGCAAGGATTGTGGAAGCGCCTACTCTTAAGGTTTATACCTATGTGAAAAAAAAAAAAAGAGAGAGAAGAGTACTCGAAGACATACACGGAAGTTTGGTTTCTCTTTGCCGCTAGTATGAAAAGAGGAAAGAATAAAGCGCAGAATGGGGAAAAAGGGGCTTTATATATATATATATATATATATATATATATAGGCGTGAAAGACTTTGAAATAGGGAAGGATTTCCCTTTTACCAAAATCACGCGTGTAAGAAACGGGCCCAAAAGGGTGCGACTTCCCAATGCCGCCCAAGTCACGCCTGCAAGCATGGTTTCCAAATTGGACCGGCCCCACCAATTGCGACTTCTCAATGCCGCCCAAGTCACGCCTGCAAGCACGCACGGCTTCTACACTTCGCGCCGGTCCCACCAGCTAGCCAACTCAGTTTCCCAACTCACGCCAACTTCCCAACGTCGTCCAAGCTGCACCGGCCCCACCAATTGCACCGACCTGCAAGCACACACGGCTTCTACACTTTGCGCCGGTCCCACCAGCTAGCCAACTCGGTTTCCCAACTCACGCCAACTTCCCAACGTCGCCTTGCCGCATCGGGCCCACCAATTATGCCAACCTCCCGATTTGTGCAAAACTACCGGAGGCAAGGATTCCAAATCCTATTTATAAAAGGTCGGACAAGCCTCTTTCAATTTTCTTTACGGTTTGCTGTTAATAGTTTGTCACCATCTTATGCTTACCTCGCAACAAAGCCCCTGTTCCGAGCTAAGCAGGGGACTTAATGTTGATGGTGGTTTTTAGACAAGGGTAAAATCGTAAAACCCCATGATCTAGTGTTACCCACAACACATTAACTAAGAGCATTTAACTCGGTGTAAATAATTAATAGGGGTATTTTTCAAAATACCCGATTAGGGTTTTCAACACGAGAACCCTAATTCCAAAACCAAGCCGCTCTGCGCACCATGGCAAAGAATGCCAAACCAAGCCGCACTCTGCGCACCATGGCAGCAATGCCAAACCAAGCCGCACTCTGCGCACCATGGCGAGAATGCCAAACCAAGCCGCACTCTGCGCACCATGGCAACCATGCCAAACCAAGCCGCACTCTGCTGCACCATGGCAACAATGCCAAACCAAGCCGCACTCTGCGCACCATGGCAACCATGCCAAACCAAGCCGCACTCTGCGCACCATGGCAACCATGCCAAACCAAGCCGCACTCTGCGCATCATGGCAACCATGCCAAACCAAGCCGCACTCAGGCACCATGGCAACCATGCCAAACCAAGCCGCACTCAGCGCATCATTGACAACAATGCCAAATCTCAAGCCGCTATGCCTTTGGCACACGCCAAATATAGCGCCATAGGCTTGCAAGACTTGCAACTAGGTCAACATGGCCGCACGTGCCATTGGCACATGCCAATACGTGCCGCAAAGCCATATTCCAAGTCGCTATGCCTTTGGCACACGCCAAATATAGCGCCCTAGGCTTGCAAGACTTGCAACTAGGTCAACATGGCCGCACATGCCATTGTCACATGCCAATACGTGCCGCAAGCCATATTCCAAGTCGCTATGCCATTGGCACACGCCAAATATAGCACCCTAGGCTTGCAAGACTTGCAACTAGGTCAACATGGCCCATTGGCACATGCCAATACGTGCCGCAAGCCATATTCCAAGTCGCTATGCCATTGGCACACGCCAAATATAGCGCCCTAGGCTTGCAAAACTTGCAACTAGGTCAACATGGCCGCACATGCCATTGGCACATGCCAACACGTGCCACAAGCCATATTCCAAGCCGCTATGCCATTGGCACACGCCAAATATAGCGCCCTAGGCTTGCAAGACTTGCAACTAGGTCAACATGGCCGTCGTGCCATTGGCACATGCCAAACACACACGCCGGTAGCCTAACTTGCAAAACCATGCAACCTACCACCAAGGCATTCCACATGCCATTGGCACATGCCACACGCGCCATTAGCGGCACCACTTGCACTCAAGGCGCAACCAACGAGATATCAACACAAAACGGGGATGCTTCTTTAGGGTTTTGGTTTGGCGGTCCACGACATGCAGCGTACACTACGCTCACAATTAAGAAAGCGTGAATAGGAATAAAGCGGTCAAATAAAAGAGGAAATAATGGTGAAAAATGTTTTCACCCATTAAACCATGCGGTTACCACCTCCTCCCATTATTTCACCCTTTACTCTCTTCCTTCATGAGGCCAGTACGTTTCAATCTCGACTTGTATAAATAGGTCTTACCTATTTCCACCAGACAACAAGTCTCGGTCGGAGAAATATACTACACTTACACTCTCAGAAAGGCAACTTTGCAAGCTCTCCAAAAGCTTTCATCTCTTGCAAGCTTCCTAAGCTTTCACTTTACGATACAAGTCGAGATACTACTCTCCTCAACACCTTTCTTTGCTTCCCTCCCCAAATCAACCCTTCTCCTCCACTTTGTGACCGAAGCAAGTCCTGGAACGGCCATTTCTTGGTTTAGGCCGGACTTGTACAGTTGATCTCTCGAATCTATAAAGTGCTCACGTGCAGCACATTTGTTTAGGGTTTGAACCAGTTTCTCACTCACCTACCGAATTTACCGAAATCGGCAGAAACGATTTTTACTCATAAACACCTGCGATTGGCAAAGTGAGGATCAAAGGATCGTTGTGATCTTCCATGTCATCCTCAATGTCCTCGGCCTCGAAGGTTAGAGGTGCATCCATCCATTCTTCGTGCTCATCCACTTCTTTTCCATCTAAACTGTAAAGCTCACAATAGTCTTCAAATTGCTTCCTCAATCTTTTCCCTATTTGTGCGGTTAGGGTTGGTTCTTTGTTTTCCGAAGCGGGATATAGTATTTAGTGTGCGGTTACCCTCGGCAATTGGACCTTTTGCTGCGTTTGGCTCATCCTCCGTTCCAGCCTTCTCTACGTAATTTTTGAGATCCCCCGCGTCTACCAGCTTTTGGATCATTATTTTGAGATTTTTGCACTTCTCTGTTGGATGCCCGTAGAAGCAGTGGAAATCACAGTACTCTTTGGATTACGCCGAGGCCGGTGGTTGCTTCCCCTTAGACCAGGGCCAGTCTAAGTTCTCGCGGTTCTTGATTTCCTTTAAGATGCGTGCGTAGCTGGTGTTGAGTTTCGTGTAGACTCGGTCTTCGAATTTTCTACCACTCCTTTTGTGGTCATCTTTCTGATCCTTTTCGTATCTGCTGGGTCTGTTTACTTGTTCCGCGGAGTTTGTCCGTGGAGGTCGTTGAGCCTGTGCTCTTGGGTTCTCTCTTTGAATTTCTTCCAACCTCGCGTGTTTTTCGATGATTATCCTCAAATCTCCCTCTGTGGTTGGGGTGGTGCCGTGGATTTCGACAAACAATGGGATCATCCTGTCAAGTCCCCATTTGTAACAGTTAATACTCACCACGGGGTCCACATGTCCTATGGCTTGACATATCTTGTGCCATCTATCCGTGTATTCTCGAATGGATTCCTTATATTTGATTGCAAGCGATAAGAGCTTGTCCATCCCTGTGTTCACAACCTTGTTATACATGTAGGTGGCCAAGAATTTTTCCGTGAGTTGATCATACGAATTGATGCATCCCCGGCTTGAGGTTATCAAACCAAGATAACGCGGATCCTTTCGGGCTTGAAGGAAAGTATCCGCAAAGTATAGCTTCGTTGTGGTCCCATCTGCCATTACCACCCGTTGTAATATCGTAGGTGGGCGGCGGGATCGGTGGATCCGTCGTAACACTCAAAGGATGGGACCGGACACTTCGCGGTATGGTAGCGTAGCCAATCTGCTGTGTGCGAGTGGGGTAGTGTTGGCTTCCTTCATAACCCGTTTCTAGTCTTCCACCTCCTTGCCTGGTTTTATTTGATTGATCTCTGCTAACATCTCTGCGCGAAGACTCTCCATTGCCAAACAGTGCTCTTCTTGAATGGAAGGCCGCGTCTTCCGTGTAGGTTGTGACGTCGTGGCCTCCTCTTCATCATAGTAGTCTGAAGTGTCCGGATGGTAGTCTGGGTCAGACCTTCTATTATTCCGCGCACCTCTTTGGGGTACTCCTCTTTGGTTGACTACCGCAGGTATGTTTTCGAGGATCATCCTCCGGTCTCTATTCTGTACCGCCGAGTTAGCCTCGTCCTGGCGATTCTCTAGCTCAGCGCTTTGGAGGATCTTCTCTCTTAATTGCTTTGGTTCTCTTGGGCTAGTAAGGCCACCCCCGTCCGCGTATGTCTGCGATTCCTTTTTAGCTCTTCTAATTGCGCCAAAATCTGCCAGACAAGGTTTGATTCCCGATTTGTTCCTATCTCATGCACTGAGCTTGTCCCTCGGGGCCGTGGTGTTGATTTCCTCTACTAGCCATCTACCGGCTCAATCACTCCGTGGGATCCTGCGTGCATTTGTATATTTTGTTCATTAGTCTCGGCATCCCGTAAGGAGGGTTCGGATTACCGATTCTCTCTTTTGTTTCTCGAGGTTCGGTAGGCTGGTTGTAAGCCGGTCACTTTGGAGGCGACCACTTGAGAAGTTCCTTCGGTAGGTGTAGCGGCTTTTGCCGCTTGCGGCCTTCTTTGCTTCCATTACAATGATGCCCGCATCTCAAAGGAATGTGCTTTCCGCTCCATTCTGCGTCTTGTCCCATTTGTGAGTCCCGCGCCCTTCCGTTTGCTCCTTGTTACTACGGCGTAGTCCCGGGTGCCTCTTTTAAGGTACCTTTGTCTTCCCCGTGTATCTTTGTTCTTTTCCATTGTAATATTTTCTGTAGATAGAGCATAGAGGTAAACCGAGACAAAGAGTGCACGGTTAGCGATTAGTCCGAATCGTATTTCATGAATTCGATTTCTAGTGGCAAAGAGTGTATTCAAAGCTATCGGTTTAGCGAAAAGTACAAAAATCTAGACGGATGTGTGGAATTAATTGGGATAAGGCTCATGGGTTGTTTTTCGCCAAAAACCCGGATCTATTGGTATAAACTATCTGCGAGATACTAGTTAAAGCATAGATCCGTTGGTTAGAGGTTGCCTAACGTCCGGATCTGTTGGTGGAAAATACATTGGGCATAAATATGTGCGAAAAAATAGCCCAAAAACACAGATCTGCTAGTTTAAAGGTTGTAAAGGACCCAAATCTGCAGGTAGAAAGTACAAAGGATACAGATATGTGCGAAAAATGAGTTTAAACATAGATGTGTGTGTGCTTTAAGTGAAATATTTGAGGTAGAGACTATAAAGTCACAGGAAAAGATAAATCTTTTTACCGGGACAAGGTCCCTGTTTCTAGCGCCATATTGTGAACACGGAAATCATGTGGATAACCATATGTTCGCAAACAATCTCGGCGAGTATTAAATACACGCATCAAAGTGTGAATTTAGTCTAAGACTCATTGGTAGATGTTGATTCATTGATTCCAAACCCCACGGGCTTATCATGATCTCATCAACATCTAAATTGGTAGATCTAAGAAGTAAACATATAAACAAAGAGGTATGAATGCTAAATGTAAAGGAGACAATGGTTTACGTGGTTCAGCGCTAAGGCTTGCATCCACGGATCTGGGGATATTACTATGAGGTAAATGGTTACAAGAATAGTCTTGAGACTTTGAGTGTTCATCAAACCCACCGGTTGATGCTCATACTTACTTCTCACTGATCTCTCTCCTATTCTCTAGTTTTCTCCCGATGTCCCCCATGTTGGGAAGGGATATCTATATATATAGCTCCTTTAAGGGGGTCCCTTGGAAGAGAGTCGTTGAAGTCTTATCTTCTCGTGTTTTGTGCAAAGTCCGCGGACTTCCTTGTCATTCCGCGCCTTCTAATGTCTCTATGTTCATTACGTGGCGATCCACGCTCTCTCCCGTCGGTCAGACGACACGTGCCCTCCGAGCGGCATTGAATGCGAGTGGTTGGGGCCCGGTCCCGATCTGCGCCAAAGGTGTCGGTCTTCCCCTGTCACGTCCGTGCCGCCTGAACCTTCCCAGTAGTTGATTATCCCTTACCTCGTGATGGGGTAAAGTGTAGCAGAGCGGTTCTTCGATGTTACGTGGGGATACCTTCCTTTGATACTCCTTCATCTTCGACCGTTGAGCTTGACAGATGGCACGCCGTCTGGATCCTATGGATGCCCCTGTGTCATCTGCTTTTATGACATGGCCTCCACGTGGGCTTTGCTAGTACACGTGGCGAGGGAGATAAATAAGTGTACTTACAAGATGAGTTCGGAAATGCTCCCATTTGTAAGCCCTCATTTGTACTTAGGGAGAAGCCATGAATAAAAATTCTTCACTACATTAATTAAGCAAAAAAGTGGAAAAAGCAGACCATCTTGTCTGGATCTGAGTCAACCTCTGACTCGCGCCGAGTCAGCAGTCAGACTGTTTGTTTTCTACATTAAGTCAGATCTGACTCGGACCCATTTGAGTCAGATAATAAAATACCCTTGACTCATGGAAACTTGGTATGGTCCAGTCAAGGTATACTACAGAATGCAAAAGGTAGGTCCAGTCAAGGTATAGTACATGGACCCCCTGGCCCTGGTTAGACATGACTATTGATTGATGGAGGAATCGCAAGACTTTAACGTGCCATACATGCCTTTGATCTTTTGGCAGATCTTGTTTTGGTTTCACATTAATTTGCCATAGATAGATAGTGTTTGCGTAGACTCCTGGTTTCAGTTGAACAACTGACACTCAGAATTGAATAACAAGAGTACAAATTAGAGACCTAGGCAGTTACACATTAATTATACACATTAATTATGGTCGAATAATTCTAGAAGAAGTATTCAGTACATGCTGGATTCGAGAAACAAAAATCCTAAATATGAACTAGTGGAGTGAATTAATGTTACGCGGAAACAACAATCTTGGTGGCCAAAATGAAATGAAAATGACGTTCTAGTGTTTATCCAACAAAAGCCTAAGGATGATGGTTAATGTTTGTGGCGTCTCTCTAGACAGGCCCTTGGGTTTTATTCTTCTGCTTATCTCTAGTAAGCTTTTTCAATATAATTTTTACCTTTGCCGATTAAAAAAAAAAAATGTTTGTGGCGTCTCGTAAGGTTGGTTTAGACTCGCTTTCAGTTGAGCAACTAAGTTTAGATTTAATAAATAATAGTAATTGGGCCGAATAGAAAAAGCGAAGGAGAGTCTTTATATATGCCTTTTTTGTAAAATATCTAAGTGATCAATTACTGTAAAAGATTAGAAATGGTTAGGGTAGAAAACCAAAAATGTCCTCCCTTTATCCTATCTTTAACTCCTTGTGTATCCTATATAATTGGAAAACAAACTTTAATATAACATATCTAAAAATCCGTGCCTTGAATTTTACAAATTTTATCTCGTTGGAAAGGTTATAAAAACTCTACGCAACAGTATAAACAACAAACAACAATATTAAATTTTAAGTTTTTAGAAAAAAAATTCGGAAACCACCACAAAGGATATTTATCATTTTAAGCATAATTTTAGAAAATTAAATGTATATTCATTATGCAAACCACCTCTACAAAGGATACACATTTTTTCAAACGGAAAAAGTATCACTTTTCCCTAAAAGCCGAAAATATCACTTTTCAAAACAATGCTTTTAAAAACGAGGATGTGATAGTGGGAGAAAGTATTATTTTTCAAAACGGAAAAGAATATGAAGATGGAGTTTGTCCATGGCTATGCATTCACTTTTCGAGAATTGTGCCTAAAATGATAGTATCATTTTTCTTGAAACGGATGGTAATACTTTTATTAGTTGCAATCCATAAACCAATATTTTGCTTTACATAAATTATGTATCCTTTGTGATGGTTTGCATAATTTTAATTTTCTAAATTTGTGCCTAAAGTGATATATATCTCCGATTTTTTCGTAAAAACTCCAAATTTGATATTGTTGTTTGTACTTGTTGCGTAGAAAAAAGCTTTCTAACGAGATAAAATTTGCAAAATTCCAAGGCGCGATTTTTTAGATATGTTATATTAAAGTTTGATTTTTATACCAAGATAGGATACGAGTTATAGTAATTGAACTAAAGGGAGGAAAGTATCAATCTTTCACTCAAAAAAGTGGCCAAATAAAGGACCTCCTAAGCAAGGGAATATTTTATGTATCATTTTTTCCGGAAATAAACGGGTACTCCCCTCGTTTCAAAAAAATGATACTTTCATTTTAGGCACAATTCTCGAAAATTATATGCATAGCCGTTACAAACCACCATCATCTTCATGCATATTTTTGATTTATGGATTAATTTTCCGTTTGAGAAAAGTGATACTTTCCCCGTTTCGGGAAAAGTGATACTTTCCCCCGTTTCGGATAGTTTCGCTCCGTTTTGGAAAAAATGAAACTTTCGCTCCGTTTCAGAAAAAGTGATACTTTTTTCTCAATTAAATAAAACAGAAGACTATGAAGGAGTTAATTGAACTTCAAAAAATAATGTGAACAATTAACATAAGAAGAAGAATATTCATCTTTAGCATTAGTACTTGGTCATTTTAAGCTTGAATAATCAACACTCATTAGTAAACCTGCCCGTTTCAGGTTCATTTTTTTTTTTCTTTTCTTTATTTCATATGACCAATTATGCATTTCTTTCTTCTTACTTTTTTGACGGAATGAACCAATAATGCATTTCCACAATCAGTAGTTCTGTACAGATCGAGAAAACAAGACTAGATAAAAACAGCCTCTCACATTTTATTTTTTTTAATAGGCCCCACCTATCGGGAGACGTGTAAGGATGGGCTGTGAGGGGCGTTTTTTTTTTGTGTGGTTTTTATCTGGTTCTACCGAGCCTTTTTGTGTGGTTCTACGGAGACTTTTTGTTCCACCATAGTAACTAGTAATATTAATTTTGGTCTTTATTGGACCAGACAAGGACATTACATTTACAAGTTACAACTACTACCACTCAGGCATCAGTCAAATGGGCATTAAATTATGTTTGTTCTTTCTGACAATTTTGATCAAGATTTATTCTCTATCGATATTAACTCACTTCTGGAGAGAACCATTCCAGCTGATTTGTTGCCATTTAGATAGAGCACCGGCCTGTTGTTGTTTTCTCTCATTTTATGACACAAGAGAGTCAAAATGTCGATCATGCCGTGAATATTCTTTTAAGATTTTGATCGAGCCGGAGGTGGGTCCATAGGCATCCGGTAGGTCCAATAACAGCACAAAGGTGTAGGCCAGAGGCATGCCCTGACGATGTGGTTGGTTATTTTGGTGCTTCCCCAACAAAGGCAAATGATATACAGTTTTGTTTGACATCAATTTCTTCTTTTGAAATCTGCATAAAAGCTTTTTACAAATTACAAATTCCATGTAAACAAGCACATTTCGAGCATAAGGCCACAAATTTCTTTCATCACGTATGGGAGGGAAGATGTCCTTAAGGCCTCTTCCTATGCACATGCCAAAAAAATGATATTGGCATGCCAGGTGGCATGCCAAACCATTTGCGTCACTATGGGGAAACCGCCGAGCGATCGAATTCCTAGCGAGCGATAATCATAATATCTCCAGCGATAAAGACTTTATCGCTGACGATATTGTCAATATCGCTCGATAAAAATAATAACGCTGGCGATACAATGGTTATCGCCAAGTAGTTATTCTGCAACGGCTAGTTCCCCCTATGGTTCCTATATATACGTCATTTTACCTCGACAGAAAACTCACACCTGCTTCTAAAGATATTACTCCTTTATTCTCAATTTTAAGCTTCACAATGTCGAGATCCAATGAAGAAAGTGATATTATTATGAATAGGTTCAATTACGACAAAAGAAAGTTATCGTATGAGGTTGCAAGAAATTGACGAAGAGGAAGCTGAAGATGAGAAACTAATCGAAACTTTGATGCTTGTACATACGGGTCAAATACCAAGAGTTCCGAGCCCAAAGAAGTATTATCAAGAAGATATACGTATCGAGGGAGGGAATTTTACCATCGAAGCTCATGCACGATTATTTTCTTCCCAATTGTGTGTACTCGATCGAGATTTTCAAGGTCGATTTCGCATGCCTCGTCATCCGGTGAAAAAGATTATTGAAGAGCTTTGTCGAGTGGAACCTCAATTCAATTATCAGTTTGATGCACTGAATATTAGAGGTCATAGTCCCGAACAAAAAGTTACTTCGGCCTTAAGGATTCTAGGTTATGGCACTCCAGCGGATGCGAATGATGAGTACATTCGTATGGGTAAAACAACTTCTTACAGTTACCTTTCATTGTTCTGTGAAGTAATGATTAATCATTTTTGTCCAACATATTTACGAAAACCAACCGACGAAGATGTTAGACAAATATTAAGGGAGAACGAGGAAAGGGGATTCCCCGGGAATGCTAGGTAGTCTCGATTGTATGCATTGGGTATGGCGTGGATGCCCTGTTTATTGGGCTGGTCAACATAAAGGTCATTATCCAAAACCAACAGTCATCCTAGAAGCTGCTGCTTCTTACGATTGTTGGATATGGCATGCTTTTTTTGGTCTTCCGGGTTCACAAAATGATATTAATATTTTGCACAAGTCGCCTCTGTTTGAAGATTTGAAGTATGGCATTTCTCCATCTGTCCATTTCATGATCAACGGCCATCGGTACACTCATGGCTATTATCTTCCGGATGGTATTTACCCAAAATGGTCCACCTTGGTTCAATGCTACCGTCAGCCTCCTGCTGGTGCATTGGGCCGTTCATACCGATATTTTAACGATGCCCAAATGGCACCGAGGAAGGATGTGGAACGCGCTTTTGGAATTTTGAAGAGGAAGTTCGCTATCATTTGTGGCCCATATCGTGGGTTGAGTCCTCGTAAAATGCACAAGACTATGCTCACTTGTATAATTCTTCATAACATAGTAATTCAGGAAACCAGGCGTGATTCGGATTGGATTAACTATGATGATGAAGATTTGAGGCCGGAGATTCGACCTGAAAGAGGCCTCCCTGCAAGGAATTATGGTCAAATGACTAACTACATTCAGAACCGTAATTTGTATGACCAGTTAAGAGATGATCTGAGATTGAATCTTTGGACAGAGCATGGAAGATTATTTTATGTATTTTTCTTAATGTTTTAGCTTCAGTTTAAGTGATGTTATGTATTGTTATTTTTCTAATTAATAAACTTCAACATTTCATTTCAAACTAATATTAATTGGAATGCATAACAACATATCAAATTAAAACTTAAACATTAAAACTTAAACCGCTACATTAAACTAGTACTAAACTAGTACATTAATCATTTAGAGGAATTATTTCATCAAACTCATCATCAGTTCCATCATCATCATCTTCTTCATCACGGTTGTTAGTAAATCCAGCTTGCTTTTCAATCTGTGCTTGAATCCTGTCAAATTCGATTTGCCATACATGTTTTTGTTGGGCATTCATAATTAAGGTGTTAGCTTGAAGAATGTTATGCTTGTCATAGTCAAACTGGAATTTTTCTTGAGAAAGACGACTTTTCTTACTCTCCCGGTTTTGAATTTTCCTTTGAATGGATGTTTCCTTCGCGATGGTCTTTTGATAATCCATAAACTCTGCCATGTTAAATCCTTTGGAACTCCCTCCTTCTTGAGCTAATTTTCTAGCCAGTTTTGCCTGATTCCTCCCTTGAAGTTTTCCCTTATTATTACCATCAACATAATTATTGAAAACTACGTTGGAATTTGAGCTTGTAGGGGTATCTGGTGAAGAATTTGATGGACCTTGTGAAAATGGTGAAGAATTTGGTGTTGAGGGAGAAGAATTATATGGTGACTTTTCAGGTACTATTTGATTATTTGCTAAGTAATCGGGATTATATTTGTTCAAACCCTTCAAAATATGATAACAACTTTAGAAAGCAAACTGTTTACCATGTTTTCGTTGCCAATCTGTACGAACCTCTCTTTAAAATCAACATCAGTCTGACCACTGTCCTTTCCTTTTCTCTTGGCTTGCATTATCAATGCAACATAAGCGGCTACTTCCCGGTTGATTACAATGAAGTGTTAAACAATCCTTTTTGCATCACGACCATTGATGTTCATGGTTTGTTCTTCATATTTTTGAAATATATTATCCTACATAGTGTTACCATGTTGGTGTGCACCACCGATACAATCTTGGGTAAAAAAAAACATAATTACGACAAATACATTCATCTTCTATCATGGTGTATTTTGCACCACGGACTCGGTTCTTTTTACCTTTGCCTTGATTTTGTGCTTGTGAATCCATTTTACAAGAAAATATAATTGTAGAGGAGTTGTGATAGTTTTAGATTTGAAAAAGATTGAGAAATTAAGAAATTCTAGAGAGATTTAGAATTTTTGGTGTTAGTTGATATGAGTTTGAAATCAGATATTTATAGAGGGGGGGAAATTGTAGCCGTTAGATGATGATCTGGTCAGCGATTATCATAGTATCGAGCGATTGGAAGACCATCGAACGATTTTTTGACCATCGATCGACCGAGACTCTATCGCTCGCTGGAGACTCTGTCGTGTATGCCTATATGCCAGGAAAAATATATTGGCATATGAGTTTGGCAGTTTGGCATACCCATAGTGGGTGCATATATGCCTAATACCATATTTTGGCATGCGCATAGGAAGAGGCCTAAAACCTTTATTTAATCTCAAAAAACCCAAAGGGTCTGCAAGTAAGAAATGATAATCCAAAGGGTTCCATTATAAAACCAACATTAGTAAATGTGGTCCTACACGACAAATATACCCCACGGGCCCACGCTGAGATTCTCTTTTTACCCGCTAAAAAGACTTCAGTTCCCCACTTTGTCTTCTTCATTCTTTCCCTTGCTTTTTTTCTCTGTTTATAAATACAGGCGTAAGTTAGCGACAAAACCTGAACCAAAAAATAAAATGCAGAAAACAAATTTAATTTAAGGAACAAGTAAAAATCTCTACTTTGTTGGCATTATAGAGAGGTGGTGGTGCCGTGTACTCACACTGGTGGCGTAGGTTAGACATTGGTTGTAAGAGTAATCTATATATCTTCTTAATCCTTATTAGATTCTCCTTACTTAAACTTTGCAAACAATCATTTCATTTATATATACACTAACCCAATCTCACCTTATAAATTTGAAAAACCCACTTCTTAAATCAAGTTACAGAACAGACCCAAGAATCAATAATCGATTTTTCTGATAGGAGAATAAAGAAATGAAGGGGGTGGCGCACATTAGCATTGTACTAATGGTGGTGGAGATGATCGTCTGTGTCATCGGAATGACAGTTGAGTATGATCATAGAGCACTTGTGATTGATGGGAAACGACGAGTTTTGATGTCTGGTTCTATACATTACCCTCGTAGTACTCCTGAGGTTAGAAACAACTTTCAATCTCTTCATTCTTACTCTGTTTGTTCTTAATCTAACTCTGTTTTTCTAAATGTTTGCATGTAGATGTGGCCGGACTTGATACAGAAATCAAAAGATGGAGGTTTAGATGTGATTGAGACTTATGTTTTCTGGAATTCTCATCAACCTCTTCAGAATCAGGTCCTTACTTTATTTCTTTGATGACTACATTTTTACTTTAACTTTTTTAATTTCTTTTTAGTCCTAATCGAACTAAAGATATTAATGCAAAATGGGGTTCTTTGTGATTTTGCAGTTTGATTTTCAAGGAAGGAATGATTTAGTAAAGTTTGTAAAAACTGTAGGAGAAGCTGGTTTATATGTTCATCTTCGAATCGGTCCTTACGTTTGTGCCGAATGGAATTATGGGTAAATTTGCACAAATTTTTCATTTCCTAATTGAGCCAATTTTGATTCAAAAGGTTCTAATTTGATTGTTCTTGGGTTTTAGAGGATTTCCTCTATGGTTGCATTTCATACCGGGGATTCAATTCCGAACCGATAATGAGCCATTCAAGGTTTTAGCTTCTTTACTCTTTACATTTCATTTCTGTGGTGAAAATTTTATGAATCGAGTCTTTAATTGTTCTGAAATTTATTGTTTTAGAGAGAAATGCAAAAATTCACAGCCAAGATTGTGAGTATGATGAAACAAGAGAAACTTTTTGCTTCTCAAGGCGGGCCGATTATCCTTTCACAGGTTTGTATTTCCAATTCAGTTGCACGAATCCTTCGGTCAAACTCTTAATAACTTCTCTTGTTGTTTTGCAGATTGAGAATGAGTACGGAAATATCGATTGGCCTGACAAGTCTGCTGCTAAATCTTACATTAACTGGGCAGCAGGCATGGCTATCTCGTTAGACACAGGGGTGCCATGGGTTATGTGCCAGCAACCGAATGCTCCCGATCCAATTGTGAGTTCAGTCTTCCATGAAAAACTTCCGAAATGAGATCGCATATCCATTGGTTGTTGAGTATATTTTTGATTTCCTGACATTGGTAATTTTTACAAAATGTCACAGATCAACACTTGCAATGGTTTTTACTGTGATCAGTTTACTCCAAATTCTGGCAAGAAACCAAAGATGTGGACTGAGAACTGGACTGGTTGGTAAGATGTTTTCCTCATTTTGAACATGACTTCTGAGCTGTTGTATGGATTTATATTCAGTCTTGGTAACCTTTTCAACGACATGTTACATGTACTAGGTTCCAAACTTTCGGTGGCGCTGTTCCTTACAGACCAGTGGAAGACATTGCATTTTCTGTGGCAAGGTTTTTCCAAAGAGGCGGAACTTTCCAAAATTACTACATGGTAAAGCTTTTTGCGCGCTATTTTTTTGTAAATCTCCTGTTAGTTAGCTTTTTGCTAGTTGTATATGTAATGCTTTGTTATAAACAGTACCATGGTGGGACAAACTTTGGTCGGACTTCTGAGGACCCTTTATAACCACAAGCTATGACTATGATGCTCCAATAGATGAGTATGGTAAGATTGCTCATACCATGTTGAGCTTTGAACAATATAATGTGTAAGATGTTTATGTTTATAGTCGAACTCATGTATGGCGCAGGACTTATTAGGCAGCCTAAGTGGGGACACCTAAAAGATTTGCACAAGGCCATAAAGCTCTGTGAAGCAGCATTGATAGCAACTGATCCTAAGGAAATTAAGCTTGGTGACAACTTAGAGGTGATAAGAACACACTTTTTGTCTTTCAAATGTTCTCATGGTCCGTTTTCCATCCTGACATGGAACTTCCATTATTCTCAGGGACATGTCTACAAAACAGAAGCAGGAGTATGTTCTGCTTTTCTTGCCAATATAGGAACTCAATCTGATGCAACTGTGAATTTCAATGGAAATTCATATCATTTACCTGCATGGTCTGTCAGCATCCTACCTGACTGCAAAAACGTCATATTCAATTCCGCAAAGGTTTTCCTTAACAACTTGCAAGACACATTTGTCTTCTATTATTCTAGTGACTTGGGTCTACTATGGGATTGTGTGTTTGTGCTTGCCGGTATGTGTTCATACTGGACCTTATGATTTTCTTGTTATCTGGCAGATAAACTCCCAGGTTGTGAAACAAAAATTCCATCGTCAGTCTGATGATAAGATTGATAACTCTGCAGCAGAGTTTCAGTCAGGATGGAGTTGGTTTGTTGAACCTGTAGGTATATCAAAGAGCGATGCTTTCTCAAAACAAGGTCTACTTGAGCAAATAAATACGACATCTGATGTTAGTGATTATTTGTGGTATTCGTTAAGGTATAGAAGCCTAAAATTCTTTCTTAAGTTCCTATGCAATCTTAATTTGTTTGATGTGATAAAGTTTACCAATTTCAATGTTTTGGCAGTACTGAAGTCAAAGAAAATGAACCACTTCTTCAAGGTGATAGTCAGCCTGTTCTTCATGTCGAATCACTTGGTCATGCTCTTAACGTTTTTGTCAATGGGAAGCTTGCAGGTACGTGCCCGTAACTGTACAGAACAAAATTTTCTGTTTCCTCTTTATTATTTTTGAGGTGCATTGTTTTCTTACTCTATCTGCTGTTATTTGAATTTTAGGTAGCGGAAAAGGAAGTAGTGGCAAAGTGAACATCAGCCTCGAGGTACCCATTACACTGGTACCAGGGAAGAATAGCATTGACCTCATGAGTGCAACAGTGGGACTCCAGGTCTGTCCTCATCTTAAAAGGAAAAAAAAAAAATCTTCATTACAACTGCTAATGCATTGAGCTAGTTGTATTCCTGGAAGGATCTTAATACTTCAATAACTGAGTTTCCTGAAGCAATGTTTTCATTTTTAGAACTATGGAGCATTTTATGAGTTGACTGGTGCTGGTATTACCGGTCCAGTCACGATAAAAGGATTGAAAAATGGAGCAAGTCTGGATCTATCCTCGTCTAAGTGGACATATCAGGTCAGTCTTTCAGAACACTGCATATTTTATTTTCCCTCAATATTCATTATTGAACTCTCATCTTGTCTTATCCTATGATTTGGCAGATTGGACTGAAAGGTGAAGAGTTAGGTTTGTATGATGGAAGTTCTTCACAGTGGGTCTCAGACTCTATCATGCCTAAAAACCAACCTTTGACGTGGTACAAGGTAAATAAATGTTCGATTCGTTGAATCCGATTCAGCATATGGTTTACTTTATAATTCCTTATGACCATATCTGATATATCACTAAACCGTATTTGTTTTCTTAGACGAGCTTCGACGCGCCTGCTGGAAGTGACCCAATTGCACTAGACTTCACAGGAATGAGTAAGGGTGAAGCATGGGTGAACGGTCAGAGCATTGGTCGATTTTGGCCAACTAACATAGCTTCACAAAGTGGTTGCAGCAATTATTGCAGCTATAAAGGAAGCTATAGTGCAACCAAGTGTCTCAAGAGTTGTGGGAAACCATCTCAGCAATTGTAAGATACAAGCTGTGCCTAGTTCCCAATGTTTTTCTTCTGTTGGCTTCTGTTTTTTAGGACAACTTTTTCCTGATGATGTGGTTCATCGCAGGTACCACGTTCCACGTTCATGGGTCAAACCAAGCGGTAATGTATTGGTGTTGTTCGAGGAATTAGGTGGTAATCCAACTCGATTATCTTTTGCTACAAGACAAGCAGATAGCTTATGTGCACACGTATCGGAATCACACCCACCTCCTGTAGAATCGTGGACTTCAGTTGCAAAGACAAAAGCAAATTCTAGACTAGTCCTTCAGTTGGAATGCCCTTCTCCTAATCAGGTCATATCATCTATCAAGTTTGCAAGTTTTGGAACCCCTTATGGAACTTGCGGGAATTATGGCCTTGGTCGATGCAGCAGTGTCAAGGCTCTCACAATTGTAAAGGAGGTACATGATAACTTTTTTTTCTTATACACCTACTTGAAAACAAAGATATTTATTTTTTCAGGGAAATGACTTCACTGTTGTGCTAGTTAACTTATTATGTTAAAAGAAATCATGTAGCTAATGTGTCATTTCGTCAGGCTTGCGTCGGATTAAAGAGTTGCCAAGTTGAAGTATCGAGCAAGAATCTTGGAGATCCATGCAAAGATGTTCCAAAAAGCCTTGCAGTAGAAGCTGTCTGTGCATAAAGGAATTGATCTTGCAGATGATTTAACTGTGCATGTGGGAAAGCTAAGGCGAAGCTGTGCGGCTCCACTTATAGAAGTAAAAATATTGAAGCCAAAATGTATACATAAGTCTGCTGATTCAAAATACTGTAATAAAAACTGTGAACCGTTCTGTTGATGCAAAAGGTTGTTAATATTTCATTTAAATCAGAGTGAAGAGATTGAAACAAAATTTGCGAAAATGTACGACATTCCTAATCTTCTAACTATGAGCAAACTTTGCGATCTAAGGGGGAATATCCATGGAGTTCATTCAAACATTTTCCGCTGCATCTTTGTGTGAAAGGTCATCTTCTTTCTCACCCACAGCCACCAAGCCATCAGCTGCTAATCTTTCTTCCAGTGCTCTAGCTCCTCTTTCTCTGCAATTAGACAATAACGAATAATTATGATGTCTTCCCTGGTTGATTGTTTAAAGAACATGACATGAACAGATATGGTGTCCCCATAGACTGTACTGCTAGACTATATACCACATAAACTTTACGATCATCAAATTCAAGCAAAACCGGTTACCCCATTTCTGAATCATGTACCATAAAACCCTTCATGGTACAAGTACCTTGTTTTCAACAATCAATGGACTTGTTTTATAGCTAGATGGAATTAACTCAACAGTGGTTAAAGACAATACTGTAGCAGCTAAGAGGAAGTATTACCTCCTCCTGGATGCCTCAACAGGGCCTGAACCAGGCAATGAGGTGGCCCCTAAGGTATAGCCATCACTGGAATCATTAGTAACTTGAGATCTTCCACAGAGCATCCGATCAAACAGAGATGCAACAGGATACCTTTGTTTTTATCTTGGATGACGGTAGGAGAGACAATTCCTGATCAGGTAAAATTTGTTTAATCCCCACCAGGAATCTGATAAGAACTCCTTGGAATCCAGAAATTGGTGTATAACTGAATCAAGAAAGAACAAAAAATCAATAACGCGAAAGTTGGAGATAACCGACTGAAAACAGCTCGAATTTATGCTTCACTATGAAATGATGTTAAGTGGCCTCAATAAGTAACGAGTAATGAACAAAGTATGACCTAACAAATTAAAATTTGAATGCAAATACAACTGCCTTGGCTGAAGAAAACACAACTGCCTTGGTTCAAGCACTCTCCCAATGAAAAGAAGACCAATTGTACTACCCACCGCCTAAAAATCAAAACAAACACACACATACAAACAATCAGCACATCGATTCCAAAAAAAAAAAACAAAATGAAAAAAACACATTCAGTACGAAATTTCGAATTTCAATACCTGGAAATAACCTCCATGCTAACTTGGTTAGCATAGCCATGTTTACCTTGGAAGTATCACCCCTGTGCAATTGGTTTACTGTTTACACAAGAAAGCCCAGGACTTAACATGGTTTTCTTTCGAATTCGTATCCTTTCCCCACCAAAAGTCATGTTGCACAGCATTAAGCTTATTCGTTTTCTTTCTAGAGATGACGAAACAGCCCATTTGGAATATTGGAAGACTCGCAAGGACAAACTTGTTCAAGATCATTTTACTGGCTTCAGCCAACAATTTACTTTTCCATCCTTGAATTCTGTCTTCCATTTTGGCAACAAGAACATCAAAGGTTTTCAATTTGGATTTATCACTAAAAAGCAGAGCCCTAGGATAAGAATCTTTTAGGCCATTTTAAGGAGGCGTGTCATCATTCTTTGATGCCGAGGACACACATTTTTACTGAAAAAAGGCCAGATTTCTAAAAATTAATTAGCTGACAGGAGGCCGTGCTAAAGTGCTCAATAGCACTTAAATGGTTTCTACATTCGTCTAGATCAGCTCTAGTAAATAGCGGACAATCGTCTGCGAAGAACAATTGAGAAACAGGCACACTATGCCTCACCATTTTTAACTCCATAAGGAGTTTCTGATTCTCACAGGCCAATAACAACCTAGTAACCTAGAGAACACTTCCATGCACACAATGAAGAATGAGTGCACACCACTCATCACTAAAGTCAAACGAAGACAACGTTTCATTCAGAAATTCCTAATTGACTCTGTAGACGTTTTCGATATGTCAACTTTGACTCTGAGGAAACCACTATTTCCTTTACTTTTTTTCTTCATGGAACGGACATAGAAAGGCTGACAGGTAAGGCTACACAATTTCATCCAGCAAACCGTTCATTCTATTTGCGAGTAATTTTATATCAGTTATACAAGGAGAAACATGCTCAAAAGTTTCAAAAGAAGGGATAGCAAAAGTAGCAGAAAACAAATTTGCAAAGTGTTCAGTAAGCACGAACCCAATCATGTTTCTACCCTTAACCAGATGACCATTAACAAGAATAATATGGATTTTTCTCCCCGTAAGCTATCATGTTATCCCAAGATTACTGTTTGGCATTTTCTTCTTGCATGTCATACGAAGTTTCAAGTTGTCTAAGCTTAAAGTTAACTAAAGCTAAATTATCCGCAGAATTTATTCTAGACTTGAATCTTTCCAATCTTTTTAAAGTAAATTGACTTTCAGGATTAACAAACACACAATTTTTCCATTCATTCAAATTTTTTTCCTAGAACATTCAAGTTACTGGCCAAAGTCTTTGCGGGATCCTTCAAAGAGGAATCCCAGGACTCATGAATCACAGCTAATTGGTTTACCAGAATTGATTATGTGATTTAGATGATTTCTGGTAAATTTGTTTGGCCACAAACCTACTCTGAGCATTCCATGCCACAATTATCATATTTGGATCAAGTAAAGGCAATCAAACTACTAAGAAAATGACAAAGATGGTAATTTTTGAAGGCAGTTGAAATAGGAATGGATAAAAGGGAAAATAGACCTTTAGTTGCCGCAGAGGATGAATCATCGAAATTTCCGATTAACAGAAGATTTCAGCAGCCAGCAAACTCTTTTCCTCGTCAATTGAGACAACAACTGCTTCTTTACCTTCTGCCAACGCCATAATATTACTTAGATTAAGCTTATCTTCTCCTTTTTTCTTCCAACTTTTCCCGACTCTTTCGATAATCTAGCTCCATTTTCATTTAGATCTATCAGCATCCCTTTTAGTCTTGTGAAAAATACTTGAATCCCCCTGCTATATGGGTTCAACATATACAAGCCCCTCAAAGTGGATCCTCCACTATCAACTCCACACTTTCTATTTTTGATATTTCTAGGCCCAGAACTTTTATTTTGGGGCTGGTTTTGAATTATCCCGGATTCTTTGTGAACTTTCATTAATAAAAGTAAAAATACCCAAAATAACCTCCGGTATTTATATTCGTTTTATAACGAAATGTAAATGTAAATCCAACTCGGAGTTAGGTTTTAGCTCTCTATTCTCTTCTCTCGATTAGCTCTCGATTATAACAGTAGCAGAATTAAAGAACAAGAGGTCTTTAATCTACACGAATTGTTGATATCTTCTCCAGAAATTAGGTTGATTTCTTCTACATGAATTGTTGCATTGAAGAACAAGAGGTCGTTAATCTGTTGCTGTATTGAAGACGAGACGAAGAACAAGGATTCATTGTTGCTTTTTCTCAATTGTTTGGTGATCTCAACACTCTCTCTTGCTTTAGGATATATATGTGTAACACTTAGTTCAATTCAACTGATTTTTGATTGTTACAATTGCGATCTAGTTTTTTCACATTTTTTATTTGGTTTTTGATACTGAGTATATTTTTGTTGATGCTTACACAGGTTTGGTTGATACCGAGAAGAGGAATACTAAGAACATTGTTTCAGAAGTAAGAAAACAACAAATCTAGGTAATAATTTTTTTTTGTTTTTATTTCAGATCTGTTTTCAATTTTTTTTTGAATTATTTGTTCTTCTTCCATGTCTGATCTGTTAATTTGATACTGAGAGGAGTATGAAGAAACAATTTTGTTTCAGTAGAACAAGTTCAGTTTGATTTGTTGGACATGTTGTTTTTTGTTACGGGATGTGTAACTTTAGGTTACACATATATATCCCGTTGTATTTTTAAGCATGTGTAAGGAAGATGCAGATGTTATTTAGTTGCGGCATGTGTAATTTTAGTTTACACACATATATCCTGTTTTGTATTTTAAGCATGTGTGAGGAAGATGCACATGTTTTTTTAGTTGTAGCATGTGTAATTTTAGTTTACACATATGTATCCCGTCGTATTTTAAGCATGTGTAAGTTGAAGTTACACATATATGTCCCTGTAACATGTTTATGTGTAAATAGGTGTATCATCCGTATCTTTTACTCATATTTAGCTTGCCGCATAGAATATACTTCTCACGAGGGCAACGCCCGAGTGAATTGCGTTCGTTTTAAAATTTTGATATTGTTATTGTGTGTATTGATATTTTTAGGTTTTCATGGATTCCGTTAGTTCATTCTTTGTTAGTTGCATTGTCTTTGTTCGCTACTTTTGATTTTATTACCTGCGTGTTAATACGATATCGACTTGAAGAGTTTAAGGAACAAGTTTGCGGAATGGAAGCAGTTTACTCCTCTTGGTATTACTTTCTTCTTTAGAAAGTGGGAAAGATTTCCGCTTGACCTGATTTTTCGTTGCAAGCTCTTATATCCATCACAAATAGTAAACAAAAGACCGGTGTTGACATTTTCTTGCAAAATGTTCCTCGTGTGGCCTCTTCCTCCGGCTCTAGGGCAGATTCTTCTATTTCTAGCGGGTCTAGTAGTATGTGTTCGTCCGAAACAATCTTACTTGTTGGAATGTATTTGGAAGATAAAAGCAAGGTCACAAACCTTTGTTATCGGATGGTTGGCCCAATGTTCTTGGTGAGATTGGTCATGTGTTTGTTGAAGGAGTTAAGCAAGTCGGGGTTGCTTACACCAAGTATCGTCTTGCACTGGTTTCAAAATGATTGTAACTCACAATGAGCGTTCTAGGTTCACTACTAAGTGTGCGATGAAAAATGCTACTGAAATTCCATGCGACTTCTATTGATGAGAGGAACGAAATGTTTCAGGTAGGTTTTCGTTGTTCTGTCATCTAATGCTTAGCACATGTTATGTGTTGTTACAGTATGTGTAACTTTGGTTTACACATGATGTTTTTTGCACCATATTGTTTTTTGGTTTGAATTTTTTATATTTTGTATTAACATCTCCAGGTCGTCTTATAACCCCGAGCACATTTGTGGTGCTTTGGTGGGCGCAACTTGAACCAAACATACTCCACCGACTTCTCGTCTAGTTTGATTGAGGAAGAAGTTCGCAAAAATCCTCACAAGAAGCCCAACCAAATTGCTGCTGATTTCCGTATCACCAATTATGGGATTAACATGGAGTACTATCAGCATATAATGCTAGGGAAAAGGTTTATGAGACGATTTATGGCGACGATGTCAAGTCCTACTCGCATTTGGTATGGTATATTAATGCTATAAGGGAAACCAACCACGGTAGCGTGATAAAGTTTGAACGTGAAAATAAAAATGTTCCAACGGATTTTCATCGCATTTGTCGCATGCATCAAAGGGTACCGGTTTTGTCGTGCAATGGTATACTTGGATACTACTTTCCTTACTGGTACATTCAAAGGTTGCTTGATGGCAGCTACTGGGATCAATGGTGGTAAAGGTATGTTTTTTTTCTTTTTCTTTTTTAACAACTTCAGTTGACAAATAACTGAGTGTTACACATGTGTAACTCTCAGTTACACATTACTTTACCCAGTGTGTAACTAAGAAAATATCATATGTAGCCCTTAAGTTACACATTTGTTTTAGCATGTGTAACTTGTATTTACACATTGTTTCATTTGTGTGAAACTTATTATTCTTCGATTATGCACAATTTTTTTTTGTAGGATTTTTCCCCTTGCTTTTGCACTAGTCGATTCCGAGACTATCGACAACCGGGAGTGGTTTTGAAGAATTTGACCGAAGTTGTTGGTGATGGGAGGCCAATCACCTTCCTTTCGGATCGCCATGAAGGACTCTTGCGGGGTGTTCCACTTGTCTATCCAGATGGGTTCCACGAATTTTCTTCGCTACTATCATTTGACGAAAAATATACCCATCACCGCAAATGCATCCTAGGTATTCGCTTGTGATGGACCATTTCCGAGAGGCTGACATACTCACTCTCACCAAACCATGCGAAAGCCATACAGAGAAGATTAGAGACTTGAACTGCAATTGGGTGGCTGATTACATCGAGACCATACCACCCGAATCATATGCGAATGCCTATTTCAAAGGTTGTCGTTATGGACGAACATCTAGTACTCTAGCGTAATCGATCAATAGTCAAGGTTGGTTCACAAGAAGATGCCTCGCATCTCGCTCTTTCTTGATCGGAGTTAATTAAGTGTGTGTGTGTGTTTTGTTGTTTGTTGTCTTTTTATTTCATGTTTTGTCACTTTATGTATTCATCATTTTTTTTCCTTTTGATTAGGAGGAAAATAATGTGTTTGATGGCGAAAGCGTCGCGAAATTGGTGCTAATATGATGACTCCATTAACCCCCGAGTATGAAGAAAAGCTTGTGGCTCTTCAAGATGAAGGTTTGGCTTGGGAAGTATTGGTTGCTAGTCCTACCGTGTTTGAAGTTATTAGCGAAAGGTCTCACATGGTGGACCTTGAACACGAGACTTGCACTGTCAAAGGTTTGGTTTCTTATGCTTTTTCTTCTCTCTCGTATGTTCTTTTTCTCCTTTTAAGATTAGATATATGCATGTGTAAATACTAGTTACACATATATTTTGCAAGTGTAACTTAAAGATACACATCCCGTATATGCACTTCTAATATCTAATTTTGAGTGTTTTATGATTTGTATGTGCAACTAACAATCGATTTTTTGTTTTGTTTTTGTTTTTTTTTTTTCATGGTGGCGCGTATATGGTTTTCCTTGTGCTCATGCTCTTGCAGCCATACGGAAGATTAAACGTGAGGCTATTGATTTCATTTCACCATATTTTGCAAGCGACTATTTTAGGAAGACTTATATGCATGCCATCCAAATAGATTCCCAACTACAACAGCTGTTGAATATCATCCTGATAACACCGTCATCCCGCCTCACCGTGAAGAAGCCACCGGGTAGACCCCGGAAAGAGGATTATAAGTAAACGTGAGAAAAAGGTGAAGAGAAAAGTTCGTTGGCAAGAATCGCAAGGAAACAGGTCACAACAAGGCAGGTTGCGGGAATCCTCGGAAGTTCACACCTCACTAGATTGAGCCTACCAAAGTTCATTTCTCGCAAGTAATGATTTTATGTGTGGATTCTTTTTTGTCTTGGATTGTTTCTTTTTTTAGTTTTCTTCATTTCGGTTCGCATGGACCAAACGTTTTTATTTTTCCGCAACGTTGATTATGTGCAAGGATCTATTCATTCGATTTTATATTTTGTCGATTAACAGTTGAAATGCGCTTATTCTATTTTTTTGATTTATTGTGTATGTCCCATCGGTGGTCAAATGCTTGTGTAACCGGATTCGATCGATGTGTAACCGTGGTTACATCATTGTTAATGCATGTGTAACATTAGCTTACACATGATAAATGCTGGTTTAAATTTATTTTATTTTGATTTATTGGTCAAGTCCGATCAATGGCTTGTGTAACTTCAGTTTACACTCAAATATATGGATGAGCGAAAATGTAAATAATCCAAACGGTGATCTGAACTAGCAGGATGTGTAACTGCTTGTTACACATCCTGGGATATAAAGTGCGAAGACGATACTTAGCCGTGGATGTGTAACTTCGCTTTACACTCAAATATATGGATGTGTAACCGTGAAGTTACACTGCTTGTGAATGCATGTGTAATATTAGGTTACACATGATAAATGCATATGTAACCTCGGGTTACACCTAAAGCATCATGTTAAGATGTGTAGTTACTTACCACTGTTGCATACTTTATGAAACCTCGTACACACAATTGTAAAAGTTCTAACAAGATAAAAGTTTTAATTCAAAGAATTTCAATCCAAAAATATTTTCAAAACCAAGAACTGCTAAAATCTACTAACCGATGAAATTTAAAAGTTTCTAACAACATATTTTCCAAGTCTAACATCTCGCTTTGTGGCTAACAACATATTTGCTAGTATAGATTTTTTCTAATCCTAATGACTCGCTTTACGCATCTCCGAATGGATCCGAAAGAATCTTGTATAGCATGCTTCCTCTCATGCGGTTGAGCTTGTCACCCACCATAGCATCATACTTGAGGTTAATTTTTTGTCAAGTGGTTTATTATTCATCCCGATCTTCATGTAAGCGCATACACATGGAAGACAAATCGGGAATTGTACCTTGTGGGGCGAAGCCAAATACTTGGTCTTTTTCATTCATCCCAAGAGCATAAGGACACAAGAGTCTCGGTTATGTAGTAATTGCAAATGCATATTTCTTGGCTTGAACAAGGTGTTCACTCCTGAGTTCCTTGACGTTTGATGAGTTCATGTAGGACCAAGCATTAGAGCTCTTCAACTCATACTCCAGCAGTGTGTAGTGTGTGTTGTTGTTGCACATTGGGGCGAAAAGTCCTGACCGCATCGTTCTTGTACTTGACATACTCCTTCGCAAGCTTTGGAATCCAAAATTTCTTGAATTCTCGTAATCGTTCAAGTACGTGATCTTGCAAAAACCATTTGGAATGTCAAACTCACATTTTTAATCAAAAGTTTTACAAATGAACAAGTGATTATGTAAAAACGGTTACACATAGGGGCTTGGGTTTTCACTAGAAAAATAAGAATGTGTAACTTCAGATTACACATTATAAATGTTTGTGTAACTTCAGATTACACATTATAACCGCATTTGTAACTTCAGTTTACACATTATAACTCGTTTTCCGACATTAAAAAATCATAATCTTACAACACACACTACACATTATAAATGCAATAAGATTTCAAATGTATCAAGTACTTACGTATGCTTGTGGCGACAGAATATCGCTTTGTCATACTTGTCAGTTAGAGTTCATCTTTGTCCTCAATCATGGATGTAGAAGTCGATGAATTCGACTCTAAGAAGGATTCTTTCTTGGTAAGTCAGAGCATTAGTTCTCCGGGATATATTAAACAAACCGGGTACCATTTTCGTCGCGTTGATCCAAGTAATGTCTCTCGCATTACAAAGAAGTAAACTATTATTAATCAACATAACGAATCAAGTAGTAATATACAACAAACAATCAATAACGAATCAAGCCTACTTGGAGTCAAGCTACTTACGTTTTCGGATGAGTATGGAAATATTCAAGCACTTTCTCCTTTTTCTCGCCTTCCAGCCTTTCGATAACTTCAGAACCTTTCACATCCTTTCTCATTGTTCCGTCATCTTCTTCAGCAACCTCATACATTCTTTCTTCTTCTGCTCTTGGAACTGCGTCCATTCTTTCTTTTCCACTTCTGGAACAACGGCCATTATTTCTTCATTAACACTCTTCTTAATCTTCTTCGTCCTCTTTTCATACCGCGTCGAGATCTTGTGTTGGAATTTTTCTATTCCTCAGCACGTTGTTGTATGAATGTTTGGTTGGTTTTCTCTTATTGTATTCGCAACTTCCTTCAAACTCTCCTGCAGTAGTGGAGTTTTATCTATTCCAAGGCTAAAAAAGTTCCCTTGTGTTGTAGTCAAAAAAAAAAAAAAAGGCAAAATCTCGGTAAATTAGCACATGTATGTAACTTAAAGTTACACAAGCCAAAATAATAATGTAAATGTGTAACCTCAAGATGCACATGCTTTTTACAATGTGTAACTTGAAGTTACACTTCCATTACAAACAAAACAAGCCAAAATAATAATGTAATGTATGTAACCACAAGCTACACATGCCTTTTGCAATGTGTAACTTGAAGTTACACTTCCATTACAAACAAAACATAAAGGAAAAATAAAACGGAAGAGTGGTTACCACTTGAGCTAGGTTCTCGCATTCTCCATCACCGCAGTCCAGGTTCACTTTTGTTAATGTCACCGACAATCTCATCAAGCATTTTACTCACTTCAAAGATCCGTCATATCAGTAGGGTTAGCTCCTAGTTGCACCAACATGTAGGTCTAAGCATTGTCAGGCTATGTTTGCGGTGTTGTAGCAGTTATCACCATGGAGTCCTCAAACTGTGTTGAAGCAAAACTATCGTCGATAGTTTTCGATGTTAGGCCAGTTGGAGCGGTCGGAATCCAAACCGTCACCAACAGTTGCAGGTGTCTCTTCAATGACATTTGCATCATCACCTATGGCTTTCTCACGCGGCTCAACCACAACACCACCTTCTGCATCTTTCTTTTGTGCCTCATCAGCAGCATGCGTCTCTTCATCGCCTTTCTTCTTAACGCCTCATCAACAACACCGCAGAGTGCGCTTTTTCTTACTAGCGGGCTTCTTCTTTTGATGAGCCTTGCGCCCCTCTCGAAGTTTGAGCTTACGAGAATTTTTGGCGTATTTCCAAAGCTGTGCTCATACATGGAACTGCACAAGCATTGAAATGAGAATTAGGATGATGATTATGATGTTAAATTTTTTTAATAAAATTTCAAGAAGAATATATCATGTGTGATTGACTACGCGATAACTAGCATGTGTAACTTCATGTTACACATGAGTATGGCATGGATACCTAGTGTAACATGCGATTACACATGCGATTACACATGCATCTAACTAGTGTAACCAGAAGTTTCACATGCATATAGCATGTGTAACTAGGGATTACACATCCATATGATTAGTTTACTCAACAATAATCAAGTGTAATCAAGTTAAACAAGCATATTAAAACTGAACAACTAAAATATGAACCTAAAAATGTTCAAAGACCTTAGTGTCAACTAATTGGGTACCTCTATCAAGTTAAAGAAGCATATTAAAAATGAACAACTACTTACATTCTTCATGGAAGGATTTTTCCGTGTCATCTTTCTCTTTCTCTTGCTCGCTCTTTCTCGGACTCTTCTTCTTCATGTTCACTACTTCCATGCTCGGTAGTTCCATCTCCTTGTTGATCGGTTGCTCCATGCAAGAACTCTACTTCTTCATGCTCGGCAGCTCCACGATCAGTACCTCCATGTCCAAAGATCTTCATGTTGCATAAACTCTTCCTGGGTCACTTTGTAAGGATCAATACCCATTGCTTGCATAATTTGGCAACTAAAATTGTGAATCTTGAATTTTGTCGTTCTGAAAGGTCCGTCGATATTCCTTCTCTTGCAATTGCATACACCGCTTTAAACATTGCTTGGTTTGCTTGCAGTTGCTCTTTCAGTTGTCCATTCTCAATGGTTTGCGCTTTTCACCCGACTTTGCGGTGTCGTCCTTCTTTGGTACCACGGTTGATATACCTAGTCGCTTCTCAAGTCAGGAAACTCAAAAACAAAGCTAGGAGTTGGCTGCAATTAATGATGGAGAGGTTAAAAAGAGATAGCAAAAACAGTTGAACATTCTAAATGTACAAATTTTCGATTGTATGTGTAACTTAAAGTTACATAAGAACATTTTATATGTAACCTATAGTTACACATATAAATTGAATTCACCGGTGTTATGTTTGCATGTTTAAGTACACAAGCACATTTAAATGTGTAACTTATAGCTACACATGACAATTCTGATTACATCAAAGTTTTATCTAAATTATATTGATATTACCATAAATTTACAAAACATAAACCAACTAACACTTACCGAAAACTCGTCATGTCATTTATAGAAATGTAATCAAATCGCATAGATCCCACCTTCCAACCCGCGGGATATCTTCTTCGTGGTTTGCAACTTTCGGGATTGAGCCTTCTGCTGCATGTTCAGCAAACAATATCTGCAACATATATAAATTTTAATTAGTCAAGCAAATAATATTAAAATAAAATATCCTGAACATAACACTAAAAGTGCTGGAATAGAAATTACACACAAGCTTTACCAGTAAGTACTGCACACAAGCCTTCACATTTGCCAAGCAATTAATATTATCATGAATTTCTTCAAACAAGTGCTCGTGTATTAAGTCAGGCCAAGACACCTTGAGCACCGTCTCATATGTTTCAACGACACTAAGATATTTCACATTCACTCCATTAGCATTTATGTCTCCAAAAAATAATACACAGCAAAGATAAAAACCTATCAAACAAACTAGATCCTTATCATCAATTTTCTTTCTTCGCCCACTTTTTCTCCTTTTGGTCATAAGTTGTTTTATCTTCTCTAAAATTTTTGTCTTAGTCATCGTTGTCGATGTCTTTGTAGACTTAATATCGGTGAAGAACTTGTTGTACAAAACATTGTCGGTCAAATCCTTATGAGAAAAGTTCTTTAATAGCTTTTGACCCTTTCTACTTCCAATCCTTTGCATGTAAAATAAACCATCCCGGCTTGCCGGTGTAGACTCTATAAACTTATCATCACCAAACTTGAAAGAACAAGGTGTGTCACAATCCATATCAAAGCGGTTCAAAAGCTTCAATACGCCGCTTTTGTTGGTAGTGATTTGTTTTGTTGTACTTGGTACAGCGCATCATACTCATCGTAATACATCATTACGAGCTTCACCGTAAGCAACTCTTAAAAGATATCTCTCGAGCCCTGTCGATCAATCCTATAGGTTTTATCACCTTTACAAAATCCTTAATGGCATTCAAGGATTGCCTTAATTTTCTGTACACATCACACAAAAAAATAGCATGAGTCGGTATTTTGTGTACTTAATAAATACACTCCTTTATAACCGCAAAATCAAATTCATGTCATAAACTATGTGTATTTTCCAAGTACACAAACCTGAATCATTCTATTATGTGTTGTGTAACCTCAATTTACACATGCATAAGAATCAGATTTCTTTGTGTAACTATAAGTTAACTGAGACCACAAGGCAAGTCACAGAGATTTTGAATGTGTAGCTTGTAGTTACACAAATAATTGGAAAGTTAGTGTTGATATTTTCAATGTGTAAATTATAGTTACACATACATAGTCAATCAATATATAACCCATTGTAGAGTCATTGGTGAGATTGTTTAAAGTGTAACTTATAGTTACACATGCCCTTAGCAAGTCAGTGGTGAGATTTTCCATGTGTAACCTATAGTTACAAATCTAGGCTCATTTCTATAAGATTTTTAATGTGTAACTATAAGTTACACAATCAATATACAAACCATGCTCTATTTCTATAGGATTTTTAATGTGTAACTCTTATTTACACACTCTCTATTTCTATGAAAATTTACAAGCATATCATGAGATCAAATTTAGTTCATGACATCATCACAAGCAAAATTCGAAGTGAATCAAATTTAGTTCATGACGAGATTTTCCATGTGTAACTTATAGTTATACGATCCATTGGCAAGTTAGTGTTGAGATTTTTAATGTGTAAATTATAGTTACACATCAAAACATGAGATTCCAAATGTGTAAATTATAGTTACACGGCTCAGAGGCGACATCTTGAATGTGTAACTCACAGTAATATATGCTCATTTGTATGTGTAACTTCAAGTTACACACTCAATATACATACCACAATACGGTCGTGGTTAGATTTTGAATGTGTAACTTCAAGTTACACAAGGCCTTGTTTGTATAGTTAAACATTCAAAGGCATTTTCACTAGCATGATATCACAACAACACGTATACTCAAATAATTTCACATCTAAGTACCTCTTAAAGCATCCGCTTGAGGATTCCTTCTTCCTTGCGCCATTTTAGTTCACAAAATGTAAATTGAATCAATCTGCAGTTTTAACGGTAAGAAAACATCAATTTGCGGTAGTCCTAAACTCCTAAACATGAGATTCAAATGATACATCAACAAATCATCAAGTAAACCTAACCCTAAAACCCAGAGAGGAAAAGTAGAAGATCCAAAAATGATTCAAACCTCGTTCGTCTTCTTCTCCTTTCTTCGTATTCTTCTTCTTTCTTCGTCTTCTTCTTCTTTATTCGTCTTTGAATTAACATATCAAAAACAAATCAAATACGGATCAAAAGCAGTTCCAAAACGATTGACATCGTGATTCATCAAAACAGATCAAAACTAACATATTCAAATCAAAACATACCTAGTGATTCATCGTCGGAGTATTTCATCAACAAGAATCATTAACAACTTGCGATTTAGTTTTGAATCTCAAACCTGAACTGAAACCTGTTTTTTGGTTTTGAATCAAACTGTTTCAATATGTTTCTTCTAATTAGGGGTTAGCAGATTCAGCAGATGATGAATAGTTTCAGCAGATGATGATGATTCAGCAGATGATGATGAATATGTTTCTTGATTTTTAGGTTTTTTTTTGATCTCGAACTGTTTTCTGTGAGTGAGATTTGTTTTCTCTCTCCTGGTAAATGAAATAATGGCTTCTGAACGAGAGAAAGGTAGGTGATGTTTATTATATACTCGAGGCTAATTTAGTCTTTTCGCTTTCATTAATTTTTTTTTAATTCGGGGCCTGTTTTTAAAACTCTTTTAACTAGGGGCCTCATATTATGGGTTATACATGGGTGGGGCCTTAGCCTAATTTTCTCTTTAGTCTTTAGTTATAAGTGCTGGAATTCGGGTTGGACCCGGATGCAAAGCCCATATGTGTGGCTGATCCCTTATCCCCTACATGTAGGGAACCGCATGTATTATGGTCTCCCATATCCCCACAAACAAGGGATATCCCTTTCCAACATTTGGAAGTGGATCATATATCCCTCTCGTAAGGAATGGAAATGAAATTGTAGTATTCTGCTTTCCGGAAACTGAGTATCCGTTTGGCAGTTGAACGGATACTTAAGCCTAGCTTGGTATTGTTGTGAGTTTTACAAAAGTGTTTTTCTATTGTGTCATACGTTGTTGTGTTGTGCTTTAAAAATAAAGTAGTCAGAAGTTTGGTAAATTATAATATGTAAAATGTTATGGAACCAACAAGCGTAAATTCATTTGGTAAATTATTATGTTGAAGTGCTTATGATGTGGCTAATGACGAAAATAGAGATGGTTTAAAAATTCTTTTTAAATTACATCTATTAATAATAATAAAATTTTTTTTTAATAATATTTACATAAAGATAAAAAATAATAATGATTCTTATTCATATTTATTTTCCTTATTTTAATCATTTAATATTTTATTTTAATTTTAATTTTTACCTTTAAATACTATTATTATGTTGTTGTTGTTTTTTTATATAACAAAAAAAAATTAATAAAATTTGATTAATGAAATAATTGTACATAAAAAAAAATTAAATACTTATTGTTTTATAACAAAAAAAATATATTTGATTAGCTATTTTTTAAATGCTATTATTATTATTATTATTATTATTATTGTTATTATAAAAGGACACCCCAAGGGTATATTATTAAAAATCGAAATCGAAAACAACGTTACAAGAGATGGTGGGCAACCTAGCTACAAGCTGAGCGCCAACACCCTTTTGAATAACAACCCCTAGCCTATGAAAAAGAGAATTGCCTATCTTAAAATTAGAATCATTCCTAGCCATGCAATTCCTTAATCTCTTCTGAAATGTTATAATATCCGTACCCAGCTCACCAAAGGTGGAAAAGGCCAACACACCAAACCCATAACCAAGTGAATTGCACTTATCCAAGTATTTGTTGTACTTAGAGTGATGGCTGCGAGATAGCCTGGCCCGGTGTGAAATTACGATTCCTAGCATTGGTGAATGGCATACAAACATCTTTACCATCCTCCCAATTGTAAACCATGATATCCGCTGGCCTTAGATCTTTGTTATCATTGGAAAGAATGCCCAAAGAAACCTCCTTCCTAGCCACGACACCTGCCTTGTAACACATATCCGCCAAGACATCTTTGACCAAATCATGTCGGAATTTAAGCCCCACCTCACTGGCACAGTGAATGGCATGGTCCCCAAAGATGTCCATAAGCCTGCCGCAACAAGAACACTTATTATCTTCCGCAAAAAGGGGTATGGCTAAACGGTATTGGAGGATAGAGCTGAACTGCCTAGGCGCGCAACAACTTTATCAAGCCCGGGTATAGGTATCGCCTTTAGGAAATCCAATGCATGGTCCGGCATATTACATTGCCATACGTTAGCCTCACGCTCAGATAAAGAGAAGCTAGAGGGTACCTTTTCCCGGATTACACCAAAGTGGATAGCTGCCAAAGACTTCATGTAATGGGGGCGATACGTTGATGTTAAAAACCGGGTAAAGAGAGACCGCAAGCTTGAGTGAAATCTGTAGAGCGTGATGAAAACCATGACATGAGCCCGCTGTTCTTTGGTAGCTTCAAGATAGATTCTGAAATCTTTGAGTCTCGAGCTGAGATGCAAGATAGCGGATTTTATAGTATCTCATCATAATAAGTATACCAAGTCCACCATCTTTAATGGGGAGGGTGGCTAATCGTTGTTGGAATAAACCAAAGCCAGCACCATCTCTAACCACCAGGCATCATAGATACTGCATAAGATGATCATCGTAACGAGTTGCAGCTGACTGTAGAGCCTTGGGGCAAGTGGTGCGTAGGGAAAAATATAACTTAGATACTCCAGGAGCGGCTACGGGTAGCAAAAGTTCACATTGAGGATCTTGTAGCTCTTGAACTTTGTTCCACTAGTGGAAAACAGGTTCCCGCGACCGTCAGGACAAGTCATACATACGAGTTATACGACCATTTAGAACCGTCTCTGTTGGGGTCTCTGATAAAGCGTCCCTGTTTCCTACAACCCTTATTCGTGGGTCTCAAAATAACGACTGATTTTAAGGGTAACGAAGTACAGACCCTTAGCCGTGCGTCTCAGATTTAAATTATAATATAAAAAAAAAATATAGATTCAGATTTGCTGAAATGCCTGAACGGCTAAATCTGAAATAATCTGACTGCATCAAAGTCAAGTCAAGTCAAATGGAACTCAAGTCAAATTCAAGGCAAAGGCAAGTCAAATGGAACTCAAAGTCAAGTCAAAGTCGAGTCAAATGGAATTCAAAATTAAAGTCAAATGATACCCAAACTCAAATTTAAATGAAACTTCAAATATAAACTAGAATTCAACACTCATTCCTTTTATCCATTGGGTTTAAAATTACACAAAAATGGATGAAATTCTTAGTTCGAACAAAAAAATTGAAGGTAAAATCAATATGTTCAACCTATATCCATTCAACACAAATCTATGCAGAAAGCAGAGGTTTCTTGACCCTCGAGCAATAGATCGATCGATTCATTACATCAATGGTTCATACTCAAGTCTGGATGCTTATAGGTTCTTTCTTTCAATGGGTTAGTAGAACTCCCTGAAAAAGGAAGATAGACATTCACAAAATTAAAGGTGCACTGTTGTTCACAATCTAAAGGTAAATAACTCGTCCATCTTCTAATGAATCACCTAAAATATTGTAATAGACAGTTGACCCAGCTGCACACATGTCATACCTGAATAAGAAACATAATACTATAAGTTAATCACTTCAAATGTACAACTTAAATTCAATTAAAGTTTTGTAAATCATATCCAGTAGGTAGATCAATTCATTTTAGAAATTAAATATTAAGCATGGACAAGAATCCGATGTTGTCCATACTAGTCGATGCCATAGTAGTTGGATACCCGCCACCATTATCAAATAAACAGTTCTTACCTTGAGCAATTATGCAGCAACAATTACAAATGAAGCAGTCTCATCTCCAATTTCTCGATCTTGAAGCTCATCCAACTCTACAATTACATACAGCTCACAAAGGAGTGTGTTAAAATAGAAAAAAAAAAGAACAAAAAAATCGATGCATAGAGAAATCAAAGAAACATAGCTCAGTCATACGAGCTTTACTGCAATTTTGTCAACACAGATACATTAGCACCACCAATCCATTCTCAAGCAAAATTTCAAAGAGATCATCAAAATTAAGTCTACCAATAGCAAAATGTAAGCTAAACATACTTTTGGATCAAATGAGAAAAACTGAACTCGTGATTGTCAAACATACTAAGCAAGACCAATATTAAAGAAATAAAAATCATACTTAGAAAACATTAGTGCCCCTACATGCCACTGGGCTTGGATGCATGAGCTACTTGCTTCCTGCCACCTGATGATCCCCATTAAAACTCATCATGTACTTGACTGTACTCAGATTTGTACCATTTCATTTCCTAAATAAAGTTATATAGCACCAACACAAAATAAATTAATAATCCAGATTGCAATCATTAGTTTGTATTTTAAACTAGCCACACATTTCAAAGATTTATACAAGAAACCACTTAACGGCATCAAACATCAAGTGAAAACGTAGAAATACGTCCAAATTCATAAACCTATGCACAAACCAATTTGATTACTCATTTTATTCCAAATACTAAATCAGTTATCAAAGATAGTATACACAGGGTACTAAGTTAACGTAAGCATCGTAATAGAAATGACACCATAAATTCGAAGTGCAATACCAAGCACGTTAGGCCAAGATCTATTTTTTTCATTAATTAAGTGATCGAGTTCATCATTTGAAACATGTCTTGATCCCTGTGTAATATCTAGTTTTGATGCTATGGTCCAAGTGTACATGTACATTTTCATTTTAATGATTGACTAGGTATATATTTTCATTACCAAAAGAAGTGTCTAGCTGCTCAATTCCATTTTACCTACCTTCCCATAAAAATCAAGCATGGAAAAAAGAAACACCTGAGTGGGTCCTACAACAACAGTATTATCTACTTCAGCTTCCAAAGGTACAAGTATGTAAACAGGCCTAAAATGTTGGAAAGGATAAGAATAACGCCCCCAAAGTGCCCATGCAAATCACCAAAACACTAGTGTTCATGAGCTGTATGGTTTTGTCTACCCTACTCAGCACAGTGGCGTTGCAAAAATCCAAGTCCAAACTGACCGGCCCGCCAAGCAATTTCACACCATCCTTCGGCTTACCAATGTTATCGTGAAGGCATTATCAATATCTCTTATCGAGGTCATAGGAAGGCCAAAATAAATCAGTCTTGATATATTCAAATGTAACCCATGGCCCGGTCCATCTTCCTGAAGAATCTTCAATGCCTTAGATACTTCCATAAGAAACTTTATTGTTATTGTTGTAATTATTATTTATAACAAAAAGATATTAATAAAATTTGATTATTTGAAATAATTGTACATAAAAAAATATTTAAGGGTAGATTTTGTCTTTTTAATATAATAACAAGGTTAAAATAGAGAATCAATTAATTAAAATTAAGTGGGTCCATCAAGTCCTTATCTTTCTTTTAAAAGCTACTCACCGGATAGCTTTTAAAAGTTGGCCTAAAACAGAAGTGTTTTTGGAGAAAAACGCTTTGAAAAAAGTTTACAAAACGATATTTTGCTAAAAAGTTTGTTACACGTTGGTTACAAAGTGCTTTTGTAGAAAAAAAAAATCCCAAACGAGGCTTATTTTCGTTAGCTTTTTGCGCGGCAACTCCGTATCCGTTTTTGGTTTTCCAAGTTTTACACTAAAATTTTCCTTTTTCACTTTCCTTTTACCTGTTATATTTACTTTTTTTACTTTAAATTATTCTTTTTGCCTATACAAATATTCTAACGGAAAAAAAAATTGGGAAAAAACGGATATTCGATTTTCGTTTGACACTATTTACACGAAAACCGTGCGGTGTAGAGAAGGGATAAAAAGCAGACCATAGTGAGGTCGTCTTGTGACCCATATCCCTTCTCTACAAATAGGGAATAAGGAAGGGAAATGGTGTGTCATAGTGCTTGACCTTAGGGTTTTGGGACTCCATATAAATAGCTCCACTTAGCATTTGCAAGGGTTACACTTGTGAAAACATTAACCACGATAAAACCTAAAAACCTAAAAATATTGTTAACCATTAGAAGATAGTTTGAGTTCTTAGCTAGTGGATATTAGTGTGTGCTCATCAATAAAACATTGTAGTACCTATTGATCCTTGTTCTTGTTTGGAGCTCAAGAACAAGGTATGGGTTATACCCGCCTCCACTTGTATTTGTTTAAGCTATAATATTTAAAAAGAAAGATTGTTCTTCAACTAGCTTTTCACATTCATTTCTTCCTCTTTGAAGTCGCTCACGAGTCACGGATGATTTCTTTTTATTCGATTCTCGGTTCGACTGATTTCCTTTGCTAGGGTTTAATATCTATGGAAGGGAAAACTTGAGAACCGTCCAATTTAATTAGATTACACTAGTGGATAATGGGGTTTTTATAACCCACATCCCCGACCCTCGATGACGGTCAATTCATCGTGGACCAATCAAGACGGTCCTATATTTAATAAGAATGCGGACCACGACCTGGAGTGTTAATGTTGGTCGTTGAATAAAAAAAATTGTTAATATTTTATTCCTTGTTGAACGACCCATATCTTGACCGATATCCCTAGTGTTTTCTATGGTCAGATCTAGCTTAGGATGACAGGTGGCATATAGATGGCGTCTTGCTATTTTTCGATTAACTTTGGGATGAATTTTCTCCTTGTTATTATCGACCTCATATAATCCATACATATTTACTTTTATTTACTCATTTTTTCTTCTCTCTCTTGTTTTTCATTCAACCATTTTCCTCGAGAAGAAAGCAGAAAATTATCTCTGCACCATGTAACTTAACCATCGATCGATCCCCACGATGTTTTCATTTTCAAATTTGCAATCGTTTAATTCGATTTATTCTCTTCCATATTTTTTTTTCAACTTAACTGTTAGGGTTTTAATCAATCGTTCTTGTTTTTCTTTGTGAGGATTTCATCCTAACCTGAAAACCAACTATCAATTTCATACGGATTTCTCAAGCATCATACGGTATACTTCTTCACCACTTAAATTTTATTTGATTTTGATTTGTTGTAGAAGTTAATAGATGTTCAGGTGGTTTTATCCAAATAAATAAGTATCTATTATTGTTAAAGTTGTTTGTTTTGGGGGTTTTGGATGAGAATCTTGGGATGTCCTTTGATTTAATCGATCTGATCAGATCTAACTTTTTCTAATTTCGTTAGGGGTTTAGTTTTTCTGTCTCTTTAAGCACTTAAGTTTATTTGTTTGTTTCGACAACTAAAGTAGCGATTAACCTTTCCACCAGTCAAGTATTACTCTAAGCGAATGCCTCCTCTAATAGAAGAGGATGAGTATGACGAAGAAGAGGATTAGAATGGGGATACTTTGTATGGGGCATGTGATGACAACTATGCATCGATGAGTTACGGATCTACTATGACCTTTGCGGTATGGTTCTATTTAAAATGTGTGGGAGACAACTATGATCCATATAATTCTCTAAACCGCATTGAAATGTTTTTATGCTCTCATCTATGTTCATGATCATGTTTATGGTTTTTGTTGTTTTGTTCATAAATATATGGTTTTCTTTGAATTGGTGTTTCAAGTAACTTTTGAAGTTTCAATTTATTAAGTAATTTGATATGGTTGTTCGTGTTTTTTCTCTTTTGGATACCCTTCTGTTATGGCTTACTAAACTTTTCTTAAGACTGGCATGTTTGATCCTGCTGTTCTATTTCCGAATATTAACTCGAATGACCAATTGCAATGCGGATTCCACATGTTAATCTGCGTCTTCTTCGCCTTATTGATAGCTGGTGTATTATGTTGTTGGAATTTAGAATACTTAAATATTTATTGATGCTCACTAGTAGACAGGTTTCCGTTAGGATGGTATTATCGAGCCATTTATTTTTACTCGCAAGGAGGATCTCTTGGTGCTGGATTAATATAATCGTCTATTGATTTTTCTTTTACTTTGCAGACTCAGACTCTGCTACTTCTTCTGGTAGTGATTCTGATCGTGCTAGAGCTTCATTTCCAGCGAGAGGAAAAAAGGTGGATGGTGTTGTTATTAGTTGCTCTTAATGCTCGCCTTTGACTTTACTTGATGTGACTCAACTGACTATATTTCCTTGTTGTGCAGGAGTTGATGGGTTGTGGAGAACCATTATTAAACCATAAAGAAAATTGTATAGGTGGTCTACATGATGCAAATCGTGAGTTGTTTTTCCTTGTTTGAATACATTACATAAAAATTAGAATCATAGTTGTTGTTGTTCCACAATGATGGATGTCACAGTTGTTGAAAAGGCGAGGTACCCAAATATACCTCAAGCTAAAACTTTACCTACCTATAAGTCCTTTCTACGAAAGTGATTGTCTATGGACCGAGTCGAGACAATGCAACTAATCGGTTCACACTTCGTGTGATCGTCTATGGATACAAGATCGAGACAATACAACAACGAAGTATGTTTACTTGATAAAAACGTTCGGACTTAACCAAACACAATAGGATTTCTTATCAAGTAAATAGGAATTAACGTTTGTGTAATTTACTTTAATTATAATAAAAAAATTATAACGCGGAAATATAAAGTAAATGACACAACAAGATTTTGTCAACGAGAAACCGCAAATGCGTAAAAAACCCCGGACCTTGTCCAAAATTGAATACTCTCATGATTAAGCCGCTACAAAAATTAAACCAACTTCGTATAGTTGAGACCAAGCAACTAAACCTATAGTTCACCTAGTTCGTATTCCCACGCCTCCAACTTATGAATAAGTCACGTACTTGGAACAATTCCTTTGGTTCGTATTCCAAACAAAAAGGAACAACAAATCTTTTTGGTATCAACTCTCTTCAACCAAGTGATGTGAGTTCGACAAAGGCTCTTCTCGCTTATCTCAATAAACTCCTTCGTCGGGTTCTTAGATCTATCTTATGTTCAACTACCAAAGGTAATTGTTAAGATTTTGCAATCAATACTTTTAATCACAAAGAATTATATTTATGCCGATCTACACAACTATTCACTAGTCCAAAAGAGCCTATAAATAACGGATGAAATCTGTTATTAAACATGATTTATCACGGTTTTCAGCTGTTATTCGAACCGTTATTTATTTGGTGTGACTTTTTATAAATGACAAATAAAAAACGTTATTAAGTATTGTAGGATCGAGAATATCGCGACATCAATACTTTAC